>OW386294.2:18340893-19002893 GCA_936432065.2 Rutpela maculata | reverse complement strand
AACTTTTTAGCAGCCCTACTTATATCTTCATAGGTTATCACTATGCTGGGGAATGTATTCGATTTTTCAACAGGGCATTCAAGCGTCTCGGGTAAGTATACTGAGCCAAAATATTTATATCTTGCCCGCCTTTAAATTTCGTGATATATGCACTGAATTTGGACGACGATGAAGACATACTGATGATTTTAGAGAGTATGCATTTGAAACGGCAAAAATATACGTGTCACATTATCCCTGGTACTACATAACATGTCACACACACTTCATAAATTACTATTGATACACGGTGGGGACATCATAGATGGCGTGGTACCCATAGGACAGTTGTTGGAAGAGGCTCAAGAAGCGCGGCACAAAGACAGCAAAAGATTTCGGGAACACCACGCAAGAAAATTTTTGCGAGAAGAAAAGATGGAAGATCTGATCCTTATGTTGCTGATATCATCAGATCCTTTAATTAGCAACCTCAGGAACACAATCGCGAAAAGCAGTAGGAAATTTTCGCAGGAAGTACTTAGTTTGCTACAGCCTCCATCTCTTCGTACAGATCCGGATAGTGACGGTGACTCTGAAGATGAACAGAATATGGTGACAAATTTGTATATTTTTCTGGTAGTTATAAATTTAGATGAAACAGACCTAATGGTCCATAATATATCTATAAATAAATCCTACATTATATTCATGATTATAACGTCTTGAATGCATATAAATATTTGTTCAGAAATTACTAAGTAGCTCAGTTATTTGTCTAGTTCGCGGTAACCTCAGTGATGATGAGGCTTTAAATTAATGAAAACGAGTTTTATTTGATTTATAATTATTAATGTTGTTACAATGACCAATAAAACGACTGTTAGTTTTATTATTACCGTGCTACTGGAAAAGAAAGATTTTTGTCCACCTAATTTGCTGAAATCGACCACTGTGCGTCGTCTCTTTTGGCTAAATGTTGTGGTTATGCACATACAGTCTCCCGTTTCAGTGAATTATTTTCAGATATGGGGCTATTTTATCCTTATATGATAATATTAATAATAATAATACATGTGTCTTTATTTGAATTAAATACAAAATAACAAAGCAATAAATAGAACTTGATGTCGACGTTCATATACATGCTCTTCCACGTAACCATCAATAATCATAAGTCACTATCAAGAAATACTATCATGAGTCGTGCGAATAAATAATCATAAATGACAAGAGTTAAATTCAAAAATATGAATATATATATGGGGAAAAAAGAAAAAAAAAAGAAACAGTAAAAGTACATTTTTGCACTAGTAGTAAAAAACAGAAACAAAATTAAACGGACAAAAAAATTAAACTACCAGTAAATTTTCCCTGTTGTCCAAAGTTAGGGTTTTGACATGTCCTCTAAAAGTGGTAATATGTTGGCAGTCCCTGACATCTTGGGGTATCTTATTATATATGCAAACAGCATAGTAGGAAAAACTTCTTTCGAATAGGGCAGTTCTGTGTTTGGGCACTCTGAATAAATTACAGAAGCGAGTGGAGCGTTGGTGGGTATCATCATCAGTCACAAGTTTTGTAAATAAATATTCGGGACATTGTGTTTTAATAACGTTAAAAGTAAGGCATGCCATATGTACTTGATATCTTTCATTGAGATTTAACCATCTAGTTTCCCGAAATTTATTGGATATGTGGTCAAATTTGCGTAAATTGTAACAGAATCTTACACAAGCATTTTGTATTTTTTGTAAAGTAAGCTTGTCTCCCGTTGTCAAGGCAGGCCAGTAAACCACATCGCAGTAATTAATATAGGATATAATTAAGGACTCACATAATTTCAATTTCACATCTACACTTAGGTAGTCTTTATGCATGTATAATCATTTTAATTTTACGTAGGACTTTTGTACTATATAGCTGACATGTTTAGAAAATCTCAAGTTAACATCTAAGAATAATCCAAGATTTTTAGCAAATTCAGTAGTGTTTAAAGTAACATTATTAAGGTTAATTTGAAAATCACAGTTGTTTATTATAGTTTTGTTTTGAGGCCCAAAGAGCAGCATTACAGTTTTGGATTCGTTAAGGATTAAGTTATGTGCCTCAGACATTTCGGATATACGTTTTAGGTCAGTATTAATTTTATCAGCGGAATCTCTGAGATTATCAATCCGAAAAGAGAAGAAAAGTTGCGTGTCATCAGCATATTGATGACTATTACAATAGTTAAGGCAAGTATAGAAATCAGCAGTGTATATGGAGAATAATAAAGGTCCTAAAATGCTCACTTGTGGAACACCTTGCTTAACTAGCTCAAAATTGGAAAAATTGCATTTTAACCCGACCCTCTGATATCTGTCTCGCAGGTAATTACCAAAAAATGCGACGGAGGATTCACCGAATCCAAAATAAGCCAGTTTGTTACATAGGATATCATGGTTCAGGGTGTCGAAAGCTTTACTAAAATCAAGTAAAATTAAACATGTATTTAAATTAGAATCCGAAGCTTTGAATATCTCGTCAGTAACATGGAGCAAGGCAGTTGTAGTGCTGTGATGAGATCTAAACCCTGACTGATTCGGAGGCAATATTTTTTTTATTGTTAAAAATGTATTAATCTGGTCTGCTACTATTTTCTCTAAAATTTTAGATATTGTAGGTAGAATGCTAATTGGCCTGAAGTGACTCAGAGCAGTTGGATTACTGCTTTTGGGAATAGGTAAAATATTAGCAAACTTCCAAACATTTGGAAAAACAGAAGTAACAAGACATATATGATTGGACTATTATTAATGATTAAAACAAAATGCTTAAATTAAGTTCCATTCAAGAGAACAAGTAGAATGATGTATTAAAAGCTATAGATTTTTCATTATTATACTCTTCGCAAAAACGAAGAGTATATTGTATTTGATCGGCACATTTCTAAGTCAGTAAATATCGCTCGCAGACAAAAAATTTTTATATCATTGTGTTAGTGAACGAATTCTGAACAACTTTCAAAATGTCCGTCTGTCCGTCCGTCCGTCCGTCCGTCACGTTTCTTGTAAGCACGATAACTCAAGAAAGAAAAATCCTATTGTATTGTAATTTAGACAGTAAGTTAGTGTTAGCTAGAGGAAGAACCCCATTGTTTTTGAACAAAATCGATCGGTAAATAAAAATGTTTTTAGCTTGTTTTGTCTGAAAACTACAGAAAAACAAATGATTAGGAGATAGACTAAGTAGAAGAAACAAAGAAAATAAATTTAGTAAATAGAGTTTTAAAAGAATGATCATACTCCAACTAGCAATTTGGTGTTTTATAAGAGCTGCAGAATTGTTTCCGACACAAATTTTATAAAACAACATTAGTCTCGGAAACACTTTAAAAAACGTTATCACGACAGCTATAAATGTAATACTATAAAATAGTTTAGTCATTGTTGAAATTTTGTAAAAGCTATTGCAACCATTTCAAAATAATTGTATAAACAATTCCGCAGGCTCTAAGAAAATTCGGTACTGCCACTATAAAACAGTTTTATTGAAGCTTAATTTAATTACGTTATAAAGCACTTCACTGTTTGTTATTATTGCTATAAAACACCAATAAAATAAAACAATTTCTTAAATGTATTCAAAAAGTCGCATACATATACTTACCAATATACAGTGTGTCCCATTTAAGGAGTAGCCACCCCCGTAAAATGTTTATTTATGAACCGATTTTTATATATATTTTTTTAATATGTAGATCTGGCAAAAAGGCATTAGAAACATGTTCTATTAATTCCGAAACTCAAAGCCAGGGCCAACTACGACCATTGTTTAAGTGCGAAATATTGAGAAGTACTATTAGGGATTTTTTTTCAAAATATTGGAAATTATTCTTATTCAGGACCACCTATATACCTATTGTGCCAATTTTTGTCGTGATAGTAATACAGGGTGGACCAAAACATTAAAAATAAGATTTTAAAATAACGAAATTTAAATTAAAGAAGCACATTGCTTTTGTATTATTTAAATTATTTATTGATAAAATTATTATTATTATTATTTTAGTTTTCATTTATTTTGAAATTTTGTAAACAATTACCATAAACCTGTAAAAAAATTTTAGATTTGTAAGAACCTGAGCGGTTTGTGTTATTAAAACTTAGCAGGCGTGGAAGGTGGAAAACAAGAAATATTAGTTGAAAAATGGCTGTCACTGACACTGTATAACTAGCATCTATATTTTTACAATTGATTATTTTTATCTATTTGCTTTTATCATGATTAGAGAATATTATTTAGGTATTATGCAAATCACAACTTACACACTTTTTTATTTATTATGAAAATACCTACTTTCTGTATATTGTTGCCCTAATCTGGGCACGCTAATATACTAGTTAGGTAAATACTTTAAAACACTCATTATTGGAGAACCAATCAAAACAACTACTCTTCTAGCTAATACTGACGAAGTATTGAATTACATGAAAGGATTCTTAGCATTTTAAAGAAAAAAATGTATTGAAAATACTTAAACCATTTGTTTACATTTAGTCATTCACACTTTTTTATTTAATGTGAAATTATCTACTTTCTGTATATTGGTACCTTAATCGGGTCACGCTAATATACTACTTAGGAAAACACTTTAAAACACTCATTATTGGAAAAACAATCAAAACAACTACTCTTCTAGCTAACTGACGAAGTATTGAACTACATGATAGGATTCCTGGCATTTTAAGGCAAAAAAAAAATATTGAAAATACTTAAATTATTTATTGAAATTGAGTCATTCACAACACCTATTGAACCTTACATTCTATTTCAACTCTAGAAAAGTTGTACAAGTTTTTTCGAACTCGTTAGTTCTCATCAGTAGAGTATAGAAACATTCACTCATTATTACATTATTGATTTATTTTTACAATTGATTGTTTTTATTTATTTGCTTTTATCATGATTAGAAAATATTATTTAGGTATTATGCAAATCACAACTTACATACTTTTTTATTTATTATGAAAATACAGAAAGTAGGTATACGCCATATAATAATTATGTAGCAGACTTCGGAACGTTACTAAAAAAGCTTTATAAAATTATTTAGTTTTATAAGCTGGAATGTTTTATAGCTTAGTCACGGAAACGTTTCTAAAATAATTTCTTAACTGCTTTATAAGATATTTTATAATTTTGCTGTAAAAACGTTTTAATGATAAATTTATAAAAAAGTTCAGTTACAGACAACCAAATAGTGTTTTCTGCAACTCTAATATAATCAATTAGCATTTTAGAAGCATTAATAAAATAACAATAAAACAAAATAATCGTATAACATTTAAATTATAAAACAAATTTGCTGGTTGGGTATTATTTATCCAATGTACGTGGTGTCAACGAGATTACTTTCCAGCCGCTATTTCTTTATTTTTTAACGGATCGAGATAATAATAATAATAATAATAATAATAAGGGCACACGAATCTGGAATTTACAGTCATTAACCCTGCGGGATGCAGGGAGTGGCTGTAGATAATTCGCTGGCGCTTCTCCCGTGAGAATGTCGGAGACACGGGAGAACTGTCCAGCATCGCGCACGAGAAAAAAAATAGTTTGTTTGCATTCAAGTAGGTACATAATGTAATATACAATACATGTCGATATATATTACAAACAAATAAACAAGAAACTCACAAAGTCGTAGACTGTCTGTGAGGAAAACAATAGTTTCAGATTCATGATGTGTTATATCTGTTTATAATGATCTACATACACTTCTCATATTTGCATAAAATATTTCATAACGTAACTATTTGATGACTACAGTTTAAAAAGCTTCAAAATATTGGCTAACAACAATTTATATATAAATAATAATTTAAAAAAAAAATCTACTAAATTTATAATATATAAGCTTAAACATACATTTTTAGATGGAGTTAGAGTAAGTCTATTTTATTTTTAATAGTAATAACTAATAATAAGTAATAATAAGAGATTATGAATTAAATATATACAGTAAGTTTAGGGTTTAGCTAATTATTCATTTCCACGAGTTTGTGTATGTTAATTCTATTAGTTTCTAGGATAAATTGCTTTACTTTTCTTTTAAATAAGTTAATAGAATTTAGTTTTTTTACTTCGTCTGGAAGATAATTATAAAATCTGGGAGAGGGGTAGGAGACATTTCGATGTCCTATTGACTTTGAGGAAAATGGAGTTCTGCAAGAGGTTGCTTTTGTTCTCGTCTGATAAGTATGTTTAACAGCTATTAATGAATGTTTGTTATTAAATTGATTTATTGTTACAGTATAATAGAATAATTGTCTGATATCAAGAATATTTCCATCCTTGTATAGATTGTCCGATGGGTATGTGTTGGGTTTATCCAACATGATTTTTAAAAATTTCTTTTGTATTATTTCCAATTTTTTTATGTGGTGTTTTACTGCACTTCCCCATCCGATAATACCATAGGATAATCTTGATTCAACCAATGCATAGTAAATGATTTTTAAGTTAGCTATGTCTAGGATGGTCCTTAAGAATTTAAATCTAAATATTATGCTTCTTAGCGTATTACATACATTATTAAGGTGTATATCCCCTCTCAAAAATCTATCGATCGTAATACCTAGGTATTTTATGGATTCCGCTTGTTCTATTTCAGTCTCAGAGTCGATATTTAGGGAGTTGAAGTTATGTATTTTTCTGTACAGCACACAGTAGGCTAGAACCAACTTTAAATGAAACATGCATGCACTCTCTCAATTCCTACGGGAAATGGTAGCTTTATCTGCCCTGAAACAATTCCCGTAAACCCTGAAATCATTCCCTTGGCCGTTTTCTAGAAAATTCATTTTTAATAATTTTTTTTGAAAACTAATTTTTTGCATTGGTAAAAAGTAAAATTAAACATTCGAATTCAAATTTAAACTTACACCTTTGTGCTCGACAGCCCCAGACGTTTTGATAATAATCGGGTTATATAAACTTTCCAAGTAGGTAGTCAATTTAGACAAAATCATTAGATCTATTCCTATGTTATTTTTTGAATGACAGCAATTTTGGTCTAGCAATACATCCGTAACCAACGAATAACAGTACTATTTGCGTAACTAGATTTGCTAGGGAAATCCGAGCGCCTCTACTGGCCGTCTGAGTAGACTTTCCATTCTCGAAGGATTACGTAGTGGGCGTAAGCACGTGTTGTTCACGTATATAGTTCGCGACGATCATTTAGTTCAGTCAGATAATAGGTGAGAATGAGAACCGGCGATGAGCCGATGAAGACAACCCACAGAAGAGACATGACGATCACCGAACCACCTACCCACCACCCTGCAGGTACCTGACAAACACCCTTCAGTACCCGTAGTCACCTAGCTCTGTGCAGACCAAAAGTGCTACCAAAGCACTTAGGTCTGCACTACCTCGAGCTACATAGCTCATCCTACCTAACCGATGATCCGAATGGCAGGATGTCAATTGATATTTTGCGTACCGGTTGTCAATCCCAGCCAAAAATACCCTAAAGTTTCCGAACCTACAGATGGCTACCCCCAGGGGTGACAAGCTGGCGAAGAAAGATCATCGAGACGGAAGATAAAGACCTTAGCCAGCAAGGTCCAACAAGCCAAGACCCGGGTAGGTATACCGAAATCATTCACACCGCTCACATTTGTGAGTGGGGTTGATGTAAAGTAAGCTCGCCCGCCCCGCACGTGGCTGGTCCAAGTCTACAGCGATGTACTAGGATAAAGAGTAGTAGTCCTGCTCGACCCTAGACATCCGAGACCGTCATCACTGCCAAAGAATATTGTGACCATGATTGAAATCAAAGATCATGAAAATCGCATGATGAAAATATATATTGTCTTTGTCTATTGTGTAAACGTAAGAATCCGGGATTGAAGAAGGTAACTGATACTTAACTGATAGGTTATTTGAAATATGTCCGGGTATTCAGAGACTTTAAAAATGTAATAGATTCTTGTTTTTATCAATGCAAAAAATCAATTTTCAAAAAAAAAAAATTAAAAATAAATTTTCTAGAAAACGGCCAAGGGAATAATTTCGGGGTTTACGGGAATTGTTTCAGGACAGATCAAGCTACCATTTCCCGTAGGAATTGAGAGAGTGCATGCATATTTCATTTAAAGTTGGTTCTAGCCTACTGTGAGCAGCTGAACGGTATGTATCTAGTATATATTTATGGTAAGCAATTTGTAATCAAATCATTCCTTTATTTTTTTTAAATCTTGCTCTGCCTGTATTTTCAGATCTTGCCAAGTGCAGTCTTCATAGAAGATTACCTTGTTATCGGAAAAGCTTATCACTGTGCCCTTGCTTCCTAGAGTAAGTAAATTGTTCAAATATAATATAAATAATAGTGGTCCTAATACGGTACCTTGAGGTACGCCGTATTCAACCGTGCATTCTTCACTTAAGGTTGAATTAATTTTAACTATTTGTTTTCTGTTCGTTAAGTAGTCTTTTAAAAGTTTTAATATTGGTTCTCTAGATCCCATATCCTCTAACGTATCTAACAATTGCAGGTAGCTAACTGTATCAAATGCTTTGGCAAGATCTAAAAACACACACAAATTGGGTTTACTTTTATCCAAAGCTTGAGAAATTTGCGATGTTAAAAATGCAATGCAATGGATGAAATTAGACATGTATTATATGTCACAAAAGCCATTTTTTTATCCCCCTTTCAAGTTTCTTACGACTTCCGGTTCCACCGGACGTGGCCCCTACTTTTGATTTTTGAATCTAGATGTCATTCTGCATATGGCTATGCTAATTTCATGACATTCCGCCATTTTGAAAATTTTCAGTTAATTATAATTTTTTTACTCGAAAGAGATAGAGAAGTCAAAATTGTTTCAATGTTCCTTCTGTGAGTTAAATTAATAGTTATTTATTTATGTAAGCTTTGATAGCAGGAACATTTATTTTTCATTTCAGTTTAGTTTTAATAAATATTTTTTTTACTTATTTTATTTCCAATATCCGTAACTTTCAACGAGCAGCTTATTATTTATTTCATACTATTTCTAAACGTTTACGTTAATAAATCTGAGCCAAAAATCTGCTCTTGTCATATCGTATTCTATAATATAAAACAAACGAAAATGGAACACAGAACTTCTAAATGTAGGTAGTAGTTTACGACAGGTCCAAATTAGGGAGGTAAAATTATTTATATTTATTATACGTTCGTATTATATGTTCGTAGTAGTATTACAGACAATACTAAAAACGAAACTTCCAGCTCTATTTGACGTTATATTACATAAAACATGTCATGCCTGATATCACTTGAAAACTATTTTCCGTGCAACACTGTTGTTTTCATTTTGGTTGTGATTTATTTTTAATTGCAGTTGCAAATATGCTCCCATGTAACGATTTACAATTGATTAAAAAAAGTATGTTCTTGAAACGTATATACAGTACAGTGGCGGCAGGTTGAGCAGTAAATTTGCAGTAAATCTGTACCTAATTCGTAATTTTATTATTTTTTCATCATTTTATTTAATTTATATAATTTTGAATTGGAATTAATAAATTTTCGTTAGGTATTCCCATTTAAAGCAGCGCTTCGCAGTCTGTGTGATTCGTCGTGCCAACTTCGCATCCGCTAGGTACCTACCGCAGACAGAGACATTCAAATGTGCCTCTTGTGCTTCTTAAAATCAAGCCATTCCAGTATATCCAACTGCATGTAGGTAGGATTTCTGCAATGCACACTTGAATTAATAATGAGCTGTAAAAGGACGATCTGAGGCATGCCTCACACACACATTTTAATCTCTAAGAAGGAGCAACAGTGATAGACATACGTCGGTAATGCAGTATGTAATGTATAATATGATATTCCGCTAGAGGGTACGCCTGTGCCCTCTGCCATGTGCTTTTTTCGTACTCGTATTCATTATAACATAACCATACATTTTTATCAAAGTCAAGTTCGTTTATTGTTTCGTCTAAAAATAGTTTTTTTTTGTGTGAATAATATCGATTAGTAATAGTGACTCAGTGGCAAGTGTTTAGGAGGGAATAATTCACAGGCACACAAAAAAAAAGTCGAGTGCTAGAAGGCAGACCTATGTATATCTACTGAACACGAATACGATGTCCGCTTTGCCGGATTGGCTCTTTCGTTTTTCCTAACCTCAAAAAGCACCCTAAGGATTCAGTCATTTTTGGGTACGTTTTCATCCTAAATATGAATTTTACAAGATATTCGATCGTCGCACATAAATTTTGACCTTGGATTCGGTTTCAGTGCCCCAAATTACGTATAGATATAGTGATATCAGTTCATGTAAGCTTTTTATTTACTTGTTTGGGATTTTTCGGGAATTTTTTAGGTGTTTTTTGAGGTTATGTCAAAATTTCTAACTGATCGGCTAATTCGGACCTCATATTCAGTTTCAGCGCCCCAAATGACGTATAGATATAGTGATCAGCTCATTTAATCTTTTTATTTACTTGTTTAGTATTTTCGGGCATTCTTAAGGTGTTTTTTGAGGTTAGCAAAGATGCAAGAGCCAATCCGGCAAAACGGACATCGGATTCGTGTTCAGCGGGTCAAAGTGCATGGGAATACAAGGTCTGCCTTCTAGCACTCCACATTTTTTTTTGTGTGCCTGTGATTATTGTTTTGGGTATTCAGCAGATAACTTTCAAGGAAAAACATTTGTTTTTTCATATACCATTGGTGCAAGTCTGATCGAAATAGAAGATCAACAAGAGTTCCCCCTACGAAACGACTTGTTGATCTTCTATTTTGGTCAGACTTGCACCAATTTCATGCCGAATGTTAGATATAGTAAGAAAGAAGTCGACAAGTCGTTTCGTAAGGGAAACTCTTGTTGATCTTCTATTTTGGTCAGGGTTGCACCAATGGTAGATGAAAAAACAAATGTTTTTCTTTCAAAGTTATCTGCTGAATACCCAAAATAATAATTTTTAACAATGATGTAAGCAGAAATAATAGGTATTTATTTTTTAAAAGTAAACGTAATTATAACAAATATTAGAAATATCCGATATTATCGACTTTTTAATAAATAAACATGTCTTTTCGAGTCTCACGAACGAGGATAAATTATACGTAGTGAAAGAATTGAAGCGTCCAGTTCCAGATTTAATTAAATCGCTAATTAACGTAGGTGTAGGTATAGGTGGGAAATAAAATTGCGCTTTTAGTAAAACTTGGTACGAAAAATATGACTGGCTTACCAGGAGCGTTGAATTAAGTAAATTGTTTTGTTTACTATAAATTTATTCAACTGACGAAGTAGAGAATTCCTTATATACAATCAAATAGGGAAAATTATAGGGAAAAAATTAATAAAGTCACTTGACAGAGATGTTCATTAAGGCCCACTGTTAAACGTGCTGCCATCTGGGAAAAATGATGCCCCGATAAATTTTTTTACTTGTATATCGCTAACCATTGGACATATGGAAATTATTAAAGCCTACAAAAATTTTTACACAAAATGTTTTATGCATTTTATTCGCATTATATTATCATAACCTTTAGAAATTCGAAAGCAAAGAGTATGTAGCATCTTTCCGACTCGAGCGCAACAGTTTGAGCTGGGGACTTTTAGTATGTTTAACGGTAAACCTTAATGAATATCTTTGCCAAGTTTCAAAACTATATCAGTTTTTTCCGTGAAACGTTGAGATTTGTTCTAATTTGACTGGGGTATAACAACTCTAACTAGGTACCTATACCTATCTGAGTATCTACAGCCTTGCCTCACCAGCTTGTCATGTCACGGGCCGCCACTGATACAGTATGTCCACTAGTTCATTAACTGCAGGAGATTCCTACACAACTTTGCAGTACTTGTTCAAAATTTCTAAACATGCTATTTAAAGTGTGAATTTGATAACATTGGTTCAAATGAATTATATCCCACGATATTTATCGAACCGAATCGAAAATCGAGTTAAGTTCGAGTTCTTAAGGCACCTTTTTGAGTAGAATCCGTTGTTGATAAGAAGTTTTCGAGATATAGACATAACTTGTGTTTTTTAAATGGAACACCCTGTAAATTATTTCATTATTCGATATCAACTTAAATTAGCTATCCAACTATATGTCATATGTCATAGTTATCTCTAGAAAAAGTGGTTAATTTTCAAAATTTTTTATATATTTTTGAGGAGGCCACGGGAAACTATTAAAAACAACAACACTTCTTGTAATATAAAGCAATTTTGCCAAAAATAGGAAAAACTAAACTGCAATAAATGTTCGAATCTATGCATTTTTGACACCGTCTTCTTACAGCATTTGTTGCATTTTCAATCATGACAGAAGTTATTATCCGAAACGCAGCTAATGTTTTGTTTTCCAATTCTTATGTGTTATTAGAACGTTCTCTATATATAATATTTTTTAAGCCAAAGCTAAAAGTCGGCAGGGGTTATATCGGGAGATCTAGCTGGCCACAAAATAGGACCGTTATTTCCTAAAAAAAAACAATATGTAAACTACTTTGTTGTCTATTAATGTCCAGTTAGCTAAATTAATTGCTAGTTATCAATTTAGTTAACTTAGCTAACTAGACATTGATAAGCTAGTCCTAAGTTATATATAGATACCTATCCAATCCTCCCCAAATTGAACATTTAAATAATTTCATGTTTCATTCGACGTATGACCTAGGGTGGGCTTTATTTCTTGTCGTAGAATGTTAATAAAATTTTCGGTATTCAAATTACCGTGAAAAAAATGAGGACCTGTTATTTGGTATCCAATAAACCATACACCAAATCTAAATCGTCCTTGACGATTAACTGTTGCGGATTTTCATGAGCCCAATGGTCGTTATTATGCCGGTTAAAAATTGCGGCACTGCTTTAGGGTGGTTCTTAAAAACTAACTTTTAAAATTTACCCGGGGCACCCTCTTATTTTGTTCTATGATATAAACATCGCTGCCCAAAGAATCACTACTTCCACATCCAGATTTTCTATCCAAGTCACTCACAACGAAAAAATTTTGTATGTGGAAATAATTGTTTATGGAACTTTAATGATATAACATTTGAAATCCTCTACCCCAAAAACCTATAAAACGATACCCCACATCGGTAGTGGGGTGGGGGTGGTGATAGGGGGTGGTAGTGAGGGTAGATAAAGTAAAAAAATATTTTGAAGTTTCTGGTTCTTGTATACACACTAAATCACAATTTTTTTCATCCCCTTTAATAATGGGGTGGGGGTGGTAATGGGGGTGACTAATGCCAACATTTCTTTTGAAACCTTAGCTTCTCTTGTATATACTAAATACCAATTTTATGGACTCTTACCTGCTTGATTTACCTATTTACCCCAAATTTACCCCAATTTACCCCCCAACCCTTCGACGGAACAAGATGAAAATATAATCTGGTTCTAGATCTCGTTAAAGTACATATGTGTACCAAATTTGAAGTCAATATCTCAAACGGTTCCAGAGTAAACGTGCGCACAAAAAAAGTTAGACAGACCGACAGATAGATAGAAAATTTTTTCGCTCAAACTTAAAATCTCGACGTTTCATGACATTCTAAGACTATTTGAACAATACAAATTTTTTAAAATTTTTTTGTCGTTACTATACTTCCACTGGATGGGGAAGTAAAAATGACTTCCATAAAAATTTCAGATTTTGAAATAATGTATTAGGAGTCGCTACCAAGTCTTGAATTTTCAAGATAATCGAGAATTTTTGCAAAATTTTTATCAAAATAAATCAAACCAACATCAAAATGACATTGATCATCAATTAAATTAATAAAATAGAACAGTGCATTGTCCCCCTCACTTTAATCTCAACTCAACTGTATTTTATTAACAACTTTTTCATTTATATTATTTTATATATACCTATATAACATTGTAATTGCTGTACAGTTGTACATATTAATTACATGTGTAATGCACATAATCTCTTTTGTAACTGAATTTAATTATTAATTTCTAACTAGGTTTTTTTTTTTAATTTTGAAATTTTACGGGGCGATAGCGACCCCTAAACTGAGTTAAAAAATCCCAAAAAATTACAGTAATTCTATTTAATAGAGTAGATCAAAATGGCAGGGTGTTCCAAAGAAAATAAAAAAAAAAATTTACCCTAATTTAAGGACCACCCTACACTACTTATGTGGGCCCCGTCTGTCCATATAATTGTTCTTTCAAGTCCTGGCACTTCATTGCACTGACGCAAAAACAAACCACTGGCAAAAATAGAGATGCCTTTGAAAGTCGTTTGGATATACAGTGTGTCCCAGGATAGATGTAACAAGAGGTGTAATGGACCAAAAATTTTGGAATTTTGGAATGGAATTTGGGGATTGAGTCCTGTTTGTTGTAAAACTAAGGTATACCAAAAATGAATTGATTTGGTGTTCTACAGGGTGTTTTATAAGCAAAGTTGTAAAAATCACCACTAATAAAGTACCTTTATTTTTCAAAATATGAAAAAATTCCACTAAGAAAAGTTATTTAGAATGCAATTTTATACTATACCAAATTTCAGGAATATAAAATTATTTTTTTTGAAACTTCCCATTTTTTGCGAATTAAGAGTTGAATTCATATTTAAAGTTGTGTAGGAGCAAATGTTAATCATCTCAAAAAGTAGGCTATTGGTAAATATAAAATTGAATATACGAGATGTAAGAAGGTATAATGTTATATATTGTATTATTGTATTGTATATAATTGTAAAACAAGAAACAATTACTAACAGAAGATTAATGAGGTTTAAAAATTATAACAAGTAAATAAATGTCAAAAACATAACAGGTTCACTAACAAATTAATTATTGACCAACACAAAACAATGTTACAATTTTTTTTATTATTCGACGTAGCTACCACCCACATCCACACACATTTCGATCCTTCGCCTGAAGTCCTTAAAACTGTTTCGAATATGATCTAACGGTATGGTGTTTACGGCATTTGTAATTCACTGCTTCAATACTGCTACATCGTTAGGAAGTGGTTCAGCGTAAACCAACTGCTTGAGGCGACCCCATAAAAAGAAATCCAATATTGATAGGTCTGGGGATCTCGCCGGCCACTTGATCGGTCCATTCCTGGCAATCCAATTTTCTCCAAAATTTAAATTCAACCACCGATTAACCATTCCTGTGGAGTGGCCAGGGCAACCATCATGTTGAAAATGAACTAAAGGCATATCTCTTAAAATATTTAAATGTTCTTCAGAAAATCTTTCAAGAAGCTGTAAATAAGTGTACTGGTTTAACCTTCCCTCAATGAAACAAGGTCCAATAACTCCAACGTGATAAGAAACGGCACACCACACATTCACTTTTTTATAATATTGTCTTCTACAATGAATTCTAAAATTTGGATTTTCAGAAGCCCAAAACCGACAATTCTGAGATGAAACACCATTGGTTGTGAATGTGGATTCATCTGAGAAAATTATGAAACGATGAAAAAATCTCTCTTCCATGATTTTTTCTCCAATGGTCAAACAAAAATCCAACCTACGGCCGCCATCTCCCTCTTCAAGCGTATGTTTATAATTTGCTTCATATGCCCTAATTACTCCCACATCCAGTGGAAGTATAGTAACGACAAAAAATTTTTTAAAAATTTTTATTGTTCAAATAGGCTTAGAATGTCATGAAACGTCGAGATTTCAAATTTAAGCAAAAAAAAATTTCTATCTGTCTGTCGGTCTGTCGGTCTGTAACTTTTTTTGTGAGCACGTTTACTCTGGAACCGTTTGAGATATTGACTTGAAATTTGGTACACATATGTACTTTAACGAGATCTAGAACTAGATTATATTTTCATCTTGTTCAGTCGAAGGGTTGGGGGGTAAATTGGGGTAAATTTGGAGTAAAGAGGTAAATCAAGCAGGTAAGAATCCATAAAATTGGTATTTAATATAGACAAGAGAAGCTAAGGTCTCAAAAAAAATTTTAGCATTAGCCACCCCCATTACCACCCCCTCCCCATTATTAAAGGGGATGAAAAAAAAATGTGATTTAGTGTGTGTACAATAACCAGAAACCTCAAAATATTTTTTTACTTTTATCCACCCCCCCACTCTCACCCCCTGTCACCACCCCCACTCCACTACCGATGTGGGGTATCGTTTTATGGGTTTTTGGGGTAGAGGATTTCAAATATTATATTATTAAAGTTCCATAAGCAATTATTTCCAGATACAAAATTTTTTCGTTGTGTGACTTGGATAGAAAATCCGGATGTGGAAGTAGTGATTCCTTGGGCAGCGGTTTTTTCTTTGCCTTATAAATTTTTTGGAGTTCAGACTTGCTAATATTAATAAGAGCTGATCTCTCTCTTAGTGGCATCCTAGGATTTTCTATAACAGAGGCATGAGCTATAATAGCCCCAACATTGTCTTCATCATATGCTTTTATTTTTCTTTTCGTGTTAAGAACACTACCAGTAGTCAGAAACTTTTTAATTATTCTCATAGCCTGAGTACGTGACAAAGCAGTGATTGGAAATTTCAAATTACATTGGCTTACCACTTCTCTTAGCGATTTTTCAATGCCAATTCCGTAGCATTGCACAATATAAATTTTTTCACGCACTGTGAGTACCAGTTTCACCTAATTTTTTATGCTTGGTTCGTTAATTTGATACAGAAATTAAGGATAATATTGACTACGTTTGACAGATATGTCAATCATAAATGATAAATGTGTATTCACTGCTTTTCTCATAGCCTACTTTTAGCTTCTACATAACTTTAAATATTAATTCATAAAAAAATAATTTCTATTTTATTGAATGGTTCAAAATAAAATACTAATTTATTGAATAAATGGGAAGTTTCAAAAAAATAATTTTATATTCCTGAAATTTAGTATAAAGGTATAAAATTGCATTCTAAATAATTTTTCTTAGTGGAATTTTTTCATATTTTGAAAAATAAAAGTACTTTATTAGTGGTGATTTTTACAACTTTGCTTATAAAACACCCTGTAGAACACCAAATCAAGTCATTTTTGGTATTCTTTAGTTTTACAACAAGCAGGACTCAATCCCCAAATACCATTCCAAAATTCCAAAATTTTTGGTCCATTACACCTCTTGCTACATCTATCCTGGGACCCACTGTAGATGGTGACTAATCCTAATTTTTATTTTTTTTAAGCAACGCAACGCAGTTGTTTTTGGGATTCCTAAATTTCCTGTATCTCGTGAGCCGATGATTAGGATTTTCTCTTACAGTTTCTAAAATAATATTTTCTACAGCTCCTCTACTTGCTTTATTATATATTTTTGCTCGAGGTTTTACAAATGATCCAAACTCTTTTAAATTTTGTTGTAGCCTTTTGATTATTTTTATGTCTGGTTGTCTCTTTTCTGGATATCTAAAAATATTGTTTAGGCAGCACTTTTGGCGCAAAGATTTGTCTATAACTTACCTATTAAAATAAAGCTGGGAAGCTAAATTTGAATCTTCTCCCCATTCTATAAAACACTTAATCATATCATATTTTTCACCACTACTAAATTGAACCCTTTTTAACAGTGCTCACTCACAATTAACTCACAAATTAACGATTATTTCGATTTTCTTTTTTTTACCATGGCCTTCTCAATAAATATTAGAAATACAATAAATATGAATATATGTCAATGGAAGACAATTCGAACATTTGTTGTAGTTTAGTTTTTTCTATTTTTGGCAAAATTGTTTTATATCATAAGAAGTGTTGGTAATAGTTTTCCATGGCCTCCTCACAAATATATTAAATTTCTCGAAAATTCACCACTTTTTCTAGAGATAAATATGACATATGATATATCATTGGATAGCTAATTTAAGTTGTGATCGAATAATGAAATAATTTACAGGGCGTTCTATTAAAAAAACACAAGTTATGTCTCGAAAACTGAGGCATGCGTAATTTTCTTCTTATCAGCAACGGATTCTACTAAAAAAAAATGCCTTAAGAAGGTGTTTCTCGATTTTCAATTCGACACTTGGTAATTGGCATCTAAAAATGCCAATTTACCAAAAACGCTTTATAGCTAGTTAGTCGAAAAAGATAGAATATACCGTTTGTTTCTCGAAAATCGAGCTCAGGACACCTATATCGATTTTTGTCTATCTGCCCATCTAATTTGGTCCACCCTGTAGGTATTATGTCTACTTATACTACTGCTTTCATTGAAAGTAGACTTGTCGCTACAAATAATTCTATAAAGAAAATCTGTTTATTTCCAACTATAAAATCGGTTGTCATCCATGATCACCTTGGCAAAATTGTTGAAATTAAAACCTTTTTTTAATCGTGATATCCTTTGCCTGAGGATTTTTCAGACTGAAGTCGAATAAATATTTGTCGTAGCACTGACTGCTTTTATTGAAGTGTCTGGATTCTCATTAACGGCAGTGAAAACTTCATTTACAATCATTTCTTTTCTCACCGGTCTACTTCTGTTTCTCTTAGATTTGATAAAAGAACGATAACTTTGATTATCCACTAATAATTTAATAGTTTTATAAAAGGGACAACATCTATCTTATCTTCACCTGCATCTACATCCTAGAATGAAAAAGAGCACTACACGATGTTTTTAAAACATGAACATACACACGATTATGATACGCGTAATAAAAAAAATTACGTCCTATAAAGACAAATTAAGTTTAGTGCAGAGAAATGTGGTCGGCTAACTCATAAAAATTTATAACCATCTATCCAATTATATTAAAAGTTTACAAAATGTTAAGTTAATGGAATTAAAAGAACTGCTAATAAAAAAGCATACTATTCATTAGGCGAATATTACTTTGATACTTTTTAACAAAGTGTACTTTTATTCAATCAATAATGAAAATTAAATTAAAATATCTATTTTTAATCTTTTTAATTCTTTGACAACTCTCATTTGGTTGTGCTAGAGACAAGAAGCGCTAAAAATCAATTTATTTACAAAATTGTACCAAGTTTTAAATTTTGTCTTATATGCGCATTTGAATAACATAAAACTACCTACAATTTGGTGTGCATGACATTTGCACTTGCTTAAAAAATAAAAAAATACGAACCTGGGAAGTTTTATGTGCGCTCCCTGTATATTATAGAAGTACAGTATAGTATAGTATAGTATAGTATAGTATAGAATAGAATAGAATAGTATAGTGTAGTGTAGTGTAGTGTAGGGTAGGGTAGCGTAGCGTAGGGTAGGTTAGGATAGTGTAGTGTAGTGTAGTGTAGTGTAGTGTAGTGTAGTGTAGTGTAGTGTAGTGTAGTGTAGTGTAGTGTAGTGTAGTGTAGTGTAGTGTAGTGTAGTGTAGTGTAGTGTAGTGTAGTATAGTATAGTATAGTATAGTATAGTATAGTATAGTATAGTATAGTATAGTATAGTATAGTATAGTATAGTATAGTATAGTATAGTATAGTATAGTATAGTATAGTATAGTATAGTATAGTATAGTATAGTATAGTATAGTATAGTATAGTATAGTATAGTATAGTATAGTATAGTATAGTATAGTATAGTATAGTATAGTATAGTATAGTATAGTATAGTATAGTATAGTATAGTATAGTATAGTATAGTATAGTATAGTATAGTATAGTATAGTATAGTATAGTATAGTATAGTATAGTATAGTATAGTATAGTATAGTATAGTATAGTATAGTATAGTATAGTATAGTATAGTATAGCATAGCATAGCATAGCATAGCATCGCATAACATAGCATAGCATAGCATAGCATAGCATAGCATAGCATAGCATAGTATAGTATAGTATAGTATAGTATAGTATAGTATAGTATAAGTATAAGTATAAGTATAGGATAGGATAGGATAGGATAGGATAGCATAGCATAGCATAGGAGTGGAGAGGAGAGGGGAGGATAGGATAGGATAGGATAGGATAGGATAGGATAGGATAGGATAGGATAGGATAGGATAGGATAGTATAGTATAGTATAGTTATTATAACTATGTAGTTATGTGACTCCACTCCACTGAATTGTTTTTATACTTTTCGATGAGCTAGGACTCCAAAGTCTCAAAAACTTGCCAAATTCAAGATGGCGGTTCCAAATGGTGTCCTAATTTTAAGTCAATATAAAATTTTTACCAATCCTCGTAGCGGAGTAAGGACATTTTGGTGGTATCTTATAATTATAGTTTTAATATATAAAATATGCCATATATGTTACTTTTTAATCGAATAGAAGGCAATTTCTTTTCTTTGATCTATTAATTAAATTACTGTTGACAATGTGGGTGGCATCCATAAACGTGTATATAAAAGAAATATCTGGGATCTGGGTACGTAAGTTGGCGAGAAGAAAGGCAAGGAAGACATAAAAACCAATTTATTTCACAATTTACAACATACCGTTCCACAAGTGGAACCTTTCTAAGTTGTTAAGCGTTTAAAATCGGTTTTTGTACAGAAAAACTTGAATAAGTGCATTAGGCGCCTCCCAGTCTACGAGAATAACACGACAAGAAGGGGTAAGCGTTCCAAACCATTCAACAATTTAAAATAATTAGAATAACAGTACCTAGAGGCAAAAAAAATGCAAAATTTAGAAATAATGTCGTATGTAGAGACAAGATTTTTTTATGAGCTATTCCTGTAGTAATAGGTATCATTTTCAGTTTCCATATAATAACGACACTTGTTTTTATCCCCAGTGGGGTTGAACTCACCACTAAATAGAAAAATTTAATATTTGAAAATTATTTATTCTGAAATGTAGTATATTTATGTCTTTAGGCTCACTCATTACGAATCTGAAGTCAAAATTAAAGAATTCAAAGTTGCAGCTCCAATATGGCACATGAAATTTTTTTCTAAAGCAAATGCTTTAAGCGGGAAAAAAAAGTATTTGAGATTTTTCTTCAATTATTATCATAACTTTAGTTTTTAGTTCTTGACAGTTTTGACGCAAATGTGACGAATTCTGAGATATTTAACATTTAAACTTTGTTAAATTTTACAATAATAAATTTATCACGAGCTTACAAGTATTATTTTTGGTCTCCGTCATTTTTTCGCTGAAATTAATATTTATTGATATTTTTGCAAGAAAAACAAAAAATTTACGCTCTTTCGAAAATAAACTCTATATTTAAAGTGAATTTTTTTTAAAAGGAAGTGTTGCAAATGTATAAGGAAATTTGAGCATCTAGGTCATACTATACAGGGTGCAAGAGGATCATGGAACCCTTTTCTCCTTTAGTTTTGAAGATAATTGATTGAAATTTGGGATTTTTTATATATATATAATACGCGGCACTTTTTGACATACAAGTGATTTTGTTTTCACTTCCGGTTTCGCCGGAAGTCACACTAACTTTCGATTTTTAAATGGAATACCCTATACATTATTACATTTTTGAATTCTGCATAATTTTCTGAATCCAGCGATACCAAATAAGTGACATTTCAAACACGTCAAAATTTTTTATAATATAATTTTTAATTTTCCATTTAAGTGTGCCATGACGGTTCAGACTTATTCTAAATGACGTGTAATGCTAGAAAAATCGAAATTCCGTCAAAAATACTATATTACGTGATTTCCCAAGTAACACTAATACTCTTATTGCGATCTCCAAGGTCGCTTTAAAACTATACAATAAAACTTCGAATAAAACCAAATGATCTTCAAGACAGCCTTAGGACCACCATAAAGCAACTTCTAGCCAAAAAGTGCCCATCCTAAAAGGGACTCCAAGACTAAATTTTAAAACTATATTAAAACCATTTAGTTTTAATTATATATTCTTAAAGAGTTCTTCAAGGCAACTTTAAATTTATGTATTAAAACTTATTAACTGACGTTTTACATTTAAAATATACTTGCAGCAGACTAAATTACCTTGAGAATAATTGTAATAAATCCTAAAAGGGTTTTATTTTGTTTACTAAAGTCGGACAACTTTTATGTGTGAAATAGTTAAAACAGCAAGTCTCTATAATGGCAGAGTGGTAAAATTTTAAACGTAACGCAAATGCAAACTATTCTGGTAAAGAATTTACCAACGGATGGCACTTTTCTGATAAAATGTAATAAAATACTTCTACATAACTCGAGCGCCATCAATTTAATGTTTTTTCTTTTATTATTTAAAAAATATTTAAAAAATATCATTAAATTTTATTTTGCATCTAAACATCTAATGGCATGTTTTTATTAAATTGCATGTTTGGACACACCGTTCTTCAGTTATTTAAGAGGATGTAAGGCGCATATATTTCAATAATATTTTCTTCTTTGGCTATTGAAAATGTCCATCATGGCTGAGTCTGTATTTTATATAAAACATGGCGCGATCTAGATTAAAACTGATTGCAAGTTCATAGAACATTTTAAATCTTTCAAAACTTAAAACAGCGTTTTATTTACCACTTTAAGTACAGTTACTCTCGCAGACGTCTATTTACTCTTCATTTTAAAACTGAGTTGCTTTAATATTAAACTCGTTGCCTTATTGATTTAAAGTGAAATCCTAACCTTACAAATTGTGCCGGTTTTGTGATTGCTGCATTTAATGCATTTTCATCTTTTATGTGCCTAATTTAATTAAAAAACAAGTTTTGCATATTACTGTTACATTTTGTTACAATACATGTCACTAATATTTTCTATTTTAAATATGTGTTCTAATTTTCTTTCACGTATAAAATATGTACACACGGTCCACTAAATTAGCTTATGGAGAAGATGGCGTTTTCTCCGAATGTGGAGGGGGTAGAATTAGTTTTAATACAGTCGTCAAAAAACCACCAGGCATTTCTTTTAACCAAATTGACTAAATTAAAACCTTTGAGCTTTAAAATATTCTTAATGTACTCTTTTATAAGTAAAAATTATGTTTCTGGATTTAATGTAGAATTTTATTAAGCATATAGACTTAAGATAAAATAGTTTTCTTAATGGGTTTGAATGAGTACATCAAGGGTACTCCATAAAACTACATTAAAACTATTTGTTTCAAAATGGATTGTTTTAAAACCAACTTGCCATTTAATCTTTTAAAAAAGCAAATTAGTTTTAAAATAGCCAATGTCAAGAGTATTATAAAACCACTATAAAATCAATAGGGCGTTAAGAGCAAATAGTGTTTTTATTTTAATTTAAAGAGTGCATTAAATTCTCTGCATAAGAATAAGTGGTCTTTAAGAAGTTTTACTTTATCTTAAGGTAATTTTAAAACCAATATCATTTTATTGAACATATCAAAGCACTTTTAAACCCTAGATAAATCAAAAGTGTCTTATAATTGTTACTTAGGTTATGAACAAATAAATTTCATCAAAATGGTTTTTGGGTCAAAACCCATTTTTTTCAAATGGAACCATATTAGTACCGTGGTACCGTTTATTAGTACTATTAATAAGGAATTTATTCATGTCGTATTAAAATGTGCGATAAATACAAACAAAATTACAGCTAAAAGAAAATAAGAAAACACAATTCTGTTCTAATTAAATGTTAAGAAGTAACTAACTAAGGTGGCCTTGAAAAAAAGAAATATTTACTAGTCAACCATCCTAGGATGGCAAGTAGCCGCGCAGAGAAAGAAGAAATATCGTCTCTATTCGACAGAGATAAACAAGTTTGTTTGTCTCTGTCAAACAGTGACGATATTCTTTCCTCTCTGCGCGGCTACTTGCCATTCTAGAATGGTTGACTAGTAGCTTGTCAAACATTTGTTGGTTTACCGGTATTTTTATTGTGTTTTTAAAATAATTCAAGTATAGTAATTGATTACCTTCAACGGAGATTCGGGGAAAACGTAATTTCGACGAATGGTCCTGTGAGGTAGCCTCCAAGGTCACCTGATTTAACACTTCTTGATTTCTTTGTTTGGGGTCATTTAAAAAATATTGTCTACGCAACCGCCGTTACAACCTGTGAAGACGAGTAAGACGCGCAATTAATAGCATAACGGCCCAGCAACTGGCGAACGTTTTTCGAGAAACAGCTATGCGAGTTCAGAAGTGCATTGACGTTAATGGACAGCATTTTGAACAATTTTAATGTTTTGTGTTCATTTTTATATTCCAAAACCATCTTATGTATAATAAGATAATTAGAACAAAATTGTATTTTCTTATTTTCTTTTAGCTGTAATTTTGTTTGTATTTATCACGCATTTTAATACGACATATGAATAAATTCCTTATTAATAGTACTAATAAATGGTACCACGGCACCAATATGATTCCATTTGAAAAAATTGAGTTTTGCCCCAAAAACCATTTTGATGAACTTTATTTTCTCATAAATCACGTAATTTAGTATTTTTTACGGGATTTCGATCTTTCTAGCATTAATAATAATAATAACAAATCTTTATTTTCATTGGACTTACAAAGTAAGTATAGAATATAGTCAAATAATAAAACGACAAATACTGCTGATAAGATACAAATCGAAAGTACAATTAAAACAATCACAAAACAATTTTGAACATAGACAATAATACATGTATTGTATATAAGGAAAGTACATATAGACATATTAAATAAAATAAAATAAGATATGTAAATTAATACATTTGTCACTTATTCTTCCATATTAGGACATTCCAAGAATTCAGCAACAGAATAAAAGTTATATTTTAACAGCATAACTTTTACTTTATATTTAAAAATTTTATTGTCTTTCAATAATTTTAGAGAAAGTGGTAGTTTATTAAATAACTTGATTGGCATAATCATGGGCCCGTTAGCCATTAATGATAGTCTATGTTGAGGTACATCGACATTGTACGTTAGTCTTAAAGAATAATTATGGATTTGATTTCTGTTGGTTACGAACATATGTGGATTACACTTTAAATAACAAACACAGTTTAAAATATATAAACAAGAAATAGTTAGAATGCCAACCTGTGAGAATAAGTTCCTACAGGAATGCCGCGAGTCTTTGAATAACATCGTACGTATTATTTTCTTTTGCAGAATGAACAGTTCATTAATTTTGTTGCTGTTTCCCCAACACATAATACAATAATTCAGCCTCGATTGAACGTATCCAAAATAATACATTTTAAGAACATCTAAACTAACATGACTTCTTAATTGACAAATGGAAAAACAGGCAATTTTAATTTTGCTTATTAAGAAATCAATGTGATTTCCCCAAGATAGATGAGAGTCGATATAAAGCCCTAAAAATTTGACATAATCACTTTGTTTCATACTTTGCCCATCAATTCTGACGAGCAAACTTTCATTAAGGTTTTTTGGTGAAAATAAAAGGCAATCTGTTTTTAGGTTATTAAACGCAAGTCCATTGTCAGTGCAATAGTTTTGAATCGAAGATATAGTTAAATTGACTTTATCTCTAATATCATGAAAATGTTTACCTGAAACAGACGATGTGGTATCATCTGCAAATATTGTGATGTATGACCCATTAATCATATCAGCTTTAACAATGTCATTTATGAATATAATAAATAAAAGAGGACCCAGCACACTACCCTGAGGGACCCTAGCGTGGGTAGGACTGGGAGAAGATTGAAATAATTGACCATTGTACTTTAAATGAGGAGGACCTCTTACTCCATATTTGAAAAGCTTATCAACTAACAAATTATGGTTTATCGTGTCAAACGCACGACATAAATCAAAGAATATGCTGGCTGTTTTTTCTTTTGAGTGAAAGCTATTCAACACGAAATTATACAATGCTAACGCTGCGTCCTGTGTAGACAAACCTTTTCTAAAACCGAATTGATTATTTGTAAGTAACTTTTCAGCTACTAAGAAATTTGACAATCTGTTATAATACGCTGTTTCGTAGACTTTGGAAATTTGAGATTTATCAGATTTTTTGTGAATTGGTACAACTATAGATTTTTTGAGGGCACTAGGAAATATTCCTTCACAAAAAGATGCATTTATTAACATACTTAGAGGACTGCAAATGTAGTCAATTACATTTAATAGTAATGAGCCGGTGACATGATCAAATCCGGCCGAATTCTTGGCGGCAATGATCTAATGATATCTATCTTTAACTTCATCATCCGTAACTGGTGTTAAGAACAATGAATGGTTATTAAATTCTATATGCCTAGAGTTACTTGAGACAACCATGTCATTAGTTAATGTATTTATTGAACTTATGAAATAATCATTGAAACTCTCGGCATCAATTTTAAAATCTGTTATAATATTATCTTCCGTATCCGTAAATGATGACGGTAGGTTATTTTTTGAGTGATCGTTGTTTTTAATAATATTCCAAGCTGTTTTGCATTTATTTGTGGAATTTAGCATTAACGAATCATTGTACGTTTTTTTAGCTTTTTAATATTTTTTTTGGTGACCTTTTTTTAATGTTTCGTAGATTTCCAGTAATTCGTTATTAAAAGTAGTTTTATATAATTTATAAATATCTCTGATGAAGATCCCTTGATTAATTAACTCCTCTGAAATCCAAGGGTTTTTATGCTTAGTAGATTTCTTATTTTTCGTAATTCCAATGGAAATGCTAAGTCTAATTTTTGAGTAAATATTGAAAAGAAGTTATTGAATTTAGTCTCACTATTGTCATTTGTAGTTAAGCATGACCACTTTTCTACAGATAATAAGTATTTAAAATATTGTATATTATAATCATTTTTGAATGCCCTAAAGTATGTATAATAAGTACACGTCTTCTGTATCAGTGTTATTAATTTGGAAATTTGCAGCTTGCATACAATGATCTGATAGATCAGTACAAATAACTGTAGGATTAAGTAAGTTTTTGTCAATGTTTGAGAAAATGCTGTCAATAATGGTTTTTGAATTCTTGGATATCCTGTCACAAATACATTTGTTTAAACCGTAAGTTTCCAAAATATTACATAAACATTTACCATCATCATTAGGGAATTGATCATCAAAATTGGTATTAAAATCTCCACAAAAAAATGTAGGAATATCGGGCTTATAGATGTTGTTTACTAGGAGGTCTATATTATCTACAAAATATGCAAGATCACTTGATGGTGCTCTATAGAAGCACCCAACTATAATGTTTATATTAGCAAAATATAATTCAATTAAAGCATATTCAAACATTGGTTCAGTTTTTACAACAGTACAATTTTTTGTTTTAAAATTAATATCCTGCTTAACAAATATGGCGACTGAAAGGTGGCGGCTTTCATAGTGACTCGGCAGAAAGAATCACCCAATACATAATTATTTAACTTTATACATTCAATTTCATCACCTGTACACCAGGATTCTGATAAACATAACACCTCTGGAAAGTCTAAAGTTTGAAGAAGTAAGTTAAGATTATCTACTTTGTTTCGAGCACTTCTTACATTTAAATGGTATACTCGGAAGTCTAATTTTGTGTTAATTTCACTGGGCAATATATTTTCTTGATTAAGTTGACTACTTGATTGTATATCTTTTATGTTTAAGGGGCCACAGAGGCCGGAACTGAAAAATTTTATCCTTGGGAAATATGAATCTATTTATAGCTGCTCCATCAGGCCAAATATCTGGATTACACGGGTCATTTAAAATAAATCGGAATCGTCATGGCACACTTAAATGGAAAACTAAAAATTATATTGTAAAAAATATTGACGTTTAAAATGTCACTTATTTGGTATTGTTGGATTCAGAACATTATGCAGAATTTAAAAATGCAATAATATACAGGGTGTTCCATTTAAAAATTGAATGTTAGTGTCACTTCCGGCGAAACCGGAAGACAAAAAAAAATCACTCGTATGTCAAAAGGTACCGCTTATTATGTATATAGGATATCCCAAATTTCAATCAGTTATCTCTAAAACTAAAGGAGAAAGGGGGGGGGGTACCATGATCCTGTTACACCCGGTATATTAACGAAAAACAGTATTTGATATTTATTTTTATAATTACTGTCTAAATATAGTAACAAATTGACGTTTTTACTAAAAAAAAATGTAAAAACACACATTACTTCTGTCGTAACTTCTTTATCAGCAAAAGACGAAAAATCACTTGAAAGCATAATTAATACACAGCTCCATAAAATAAAAAGTGGTCTGGAACTCCATTGGGTGCCCCTTATGTATTTCGACGTGCTGAATACGAATCAGGTTCCGTTTAGTTCCATCAAATCGCGAAAATAACCTAAAAGAAAACTCATAATTTAGATTATTTTCGGGATTTACCAAAAACTGGTGGGTGATGGAGCTATATGAATACCCGATTCGTATTTAGCATGTACAGGAGTCCC
Source organism: Rutpela maculata (assembly GCA_936432065.2). NCBI lineage: Eukaryota > Metazoa > Arthropoda > Insecta > Coleoptera > Cerambycidae > Rutpela > Rutpela maculata. Next base: position 18,974,657 of record OW386294.2, on the reverse strand, counting down.
AGAAACAGCCCACTTTTCACTTTTTTTGTGTGTGTTTGTGTAATATATTTGCATGCGTGGTTTTCTATAAAATGGCGGAGGATCCGGTGGTATTCATATATCACACCGGCACACAAAAAAAAAATTGTATGTTTCTGGGACTCCATTGGGCAACCCCTCCTAATCTTTTATTTTGATAGTTAGTATTTTGTATGTAGTGTCATAGTTTCTGAAATATCTAACATTTAACCTAAGTACTTCATCTTGCAAACGTTCAGAAGTCATTTTTAAATTTCCTTATCTTCGATACTGTTAATTCTACAAAAATTAGACAAAAAAACAAAATTTATATTCAGTTAATATTATTTCTCAATAGCCTTTAGCATTTTTCCGCTAAATGTGATACCTTTCGAGTTAATCGATGAAAATCGTTTTGAAATGCCTTTTCTCTAGCTCTAATCTCAATTTTGAAGTCACTATAACTTAAAGACTACTAATTTTTTTTTTGAAAACTTGATTCTCTTCGAGCTGCAATGGTTATTTTTTTTCCGGTGCCACCTCCTGAAAAGGGATGGGATGGGAAGCATTTACTATTAAATTCTATTAAAAAAAATTCATATGACAATATTCCTAAATTAAAACCTCTAGTTCCTGTACTATACCCAAGTAACAATTTAAATGCCAACAAGTATTTATCGGGTTTTATCACAGATTTAAGGAGGTAAATAAACCGAACTGGGTTTTATTATTTCTCTTGTGCATACCAATTTATCTGCAGATAATATGTACTTTAAAAAAAGGCCTTCAAGTTATCTCTTTGCTCGTTAAGACCTATTGGTTTTATAGCCACTTAATTGCTGCATTATACAAAACCACAATAAACTCACTAAGTTTTATAGTGGATTTTAAATATTTTAAGTTTTGTGGTAGACATCTACACTGCGTATAATTGCGGACTGGGCATGTACTTCCACGTAGCGCGAGAGATATGACAACACAGGTAACAACGAACACGCCCGTCGCAGGCGCGGATCCAAAGGGGGGGGCAATGGGTACAATTTCCCCCCCTTGGGCCTTCCTTGTGCTGTGCAAAAATCAGAAATGTCCGGTCCGGCGGCGCACAGTGGGGCAAATAGCTCATTTTTTGGACAAACGATAATTCCCAAACCTGGAATTAATGAAACTAATTTTTTTTTTTAACTGTTCGTTATAAAATTGTCTTTAATTCTATCGAGCCCGAATTTTGAAATTTCAAAATTAAAGATGGCTAATCCAATATCGCGGACATAAATTTTGATAGTAAATTAAAATTTTATCAAAAGATTGTTTAAAATTATAAAAAATTGTTACTTGGGGTTTTTTTTTTGGTTTCTAATCTCATTTCGGATCCCCGAATTTTGCGATTCAAAAAACCAAGATAGCGGATCCAATATGGCGGCCATAATATTTTTTTAAATGAAATGTACATACACAAACTGTTAAAAATTGTTACTTAGGACTTTTAAGGGTTTCTGATCGAGAATCTGAAATCTAAATTACGTAATATCGTAATCCAAAATGGCGAATCCAATATGGCGGCCATAATATTTTTTTAATTGACATGTAAATGCACAAATTGAAAAATTGTTACTTAAGGGATTTAGAGATTGCTGATCATGAATCTGAAGTCCAAATTACGTAATATCGAAATCCAAGATGGCGGATCCAATATGGTGTCTGTAAGTTAAAAAAGAATGACAAACCAAGAAGGAAACTGTTAAAATTTGTTTTTCGGGGGTTTCGTAGTTTGCTAATCTCGTTTCGGATATTAAAATTTCGATATTTTGCAAACCAGAAAATTAAATTCAATATGGCTGCCATAATTTTTTTAAAAATTATGATGTACATGCGAAAATAGTTAAAAATTGTTACTTGTAGGTTTTTGCGATTGCTGACTACGCATTCGTAATTTCGAAATCTAAGATGGCAGATTCGAATATGCCATCTTATAAAAAAATGAGATAAACAATCAAAAATGTTGACATATTTAAACATAATTTTTAATAATTTGCGTATGTACATTTCATTTAAAAAAATATTATTGTCAGAAACCCTTAAAAGCCCTAAGTAACAATTTTTATCAATTTGCGCATGTACATCTCATTTAAAAAAATATTATGGCCGCCATATTGCATCCGACATCTTGAATTTCGATATTACGTAATTTAGACTTCAGATTCATGATCAGCAATCTCTAAAACCTCTGAGTAACAATTTTTAACAATTTGCGCATTTACCTGTCAATTAAAAAAATATTATGGCCGCCATATTGGATTCGCCATTTTGGATTACGATATTACGTAATTTAGATTTCAGATTCTCGATCAGAAACCCTTAAAAGTCCTAAGTAACAATTTTTAACAGTTTGTGCGTGTACATTTCATTTAAAATTATTATGGCCGCCATATTGGATCCGCTATCTTGGTTTTTTGAATCGCAAAATTCGGGGATCAGAAATGAGATTAGGAACCAAAAAAAAAAAAACCCAAGTAACAATTTCTTATAATTTTAAACAATCTTTTGATAAAATTTTAATTTACTTTCAAAATTTATGACCGCGATATTGGATTAGCCATCTTTAATTTTGAAATTTCAAAATTTGGGCTCGATAGAATTAAACGCAATTTTATAACGAATAGTTAAAAAAAAAATTTCATTAATTCCAGGCTTGGGAATTATCGTTTGTCCAAAAAATGAGCTATTTGCCCCACTGTGCGGCGCCGCTTTGTCGAAGTCACCCATATATTTTTTTACACCGTTCCCAAGTAGCAAAGTAATTTTATAAAGGTTGTATAAACTACTATAAAATAAATGATTTATTTTGCTACTTGGGTTTTTATCAGGTACTTTTCAATATTTGTCAATTTGTGCAAGTGCCCCCCCTTAGGGAGCTCCTGGATCCGCCCATGGCCCGTCGGCGGCATAGATTAAAGAGTCGGCGCTAGACCACTGAAGCATCCCCGTTCTCAGTTATTTCATTTCAACCAGCTGGCACACGCGATGTTGCAATTCTAACTCTCTATGCCCAGCCCGCCACTACACACACTGTATAAATCTTTAGGTTTTATGGGAGTTTTAAAATATGGTCCCTTATGATCAAGCAATAAAACTAATAACTTTTAAGTAGTCTTACCAATTAATATATGTTATCATAAATACTATCTATTTGCTTTTAACGATAATTGGTAAAGGTTCCTTAAAACCTAATAGTTTTTTGGTAGCTTTATTAAGCCACGTTAAAACTTTTTGGTTTTTAGAAAGCACTTATAAATCCTTTGGTTCCCCCACTTATGCCTTTAAACTTTAAAAGAGGGGGCATATAACGCACAGTAAATGCCATTTTGTGATTTATTTTGTAAATACCTAATATACTCATCATGTATTCAAAGGATATTATAAGGAAACTGTTTAGAATCTTTTTACTTGTAGTTTTTCACTTGCTTAATTAGCGCTATAGTCACAGAAATAAAGAGAAATTAATGATCGCACACTCAAAAACACACGAAATAAATAATGTTTTTTTAGGTTATGTTATCTAAGCTAAGAACATTTGGATTAGAGATTGTCAGAGACGAATCTTAAGGGTTTTAAAGAAGAGTACTAAGGCTGGGTAAAGTCTTACATGCTTTAAAATAATAATAAAGTTGAGCAATTGCAATTTAACAAAACCTTTTGTTTTATAAAAATATTTCCTAAAGCCGCAAACTCTTAATAGGGTATTCTATTAAAATAAACGGTTTTATTAATTTTTCGGCCATGTTTTTTTCTGTTAACTATGGCAGACATGTTTGAACAAAGTTGGGACAACAGTGTTTAGTTATATTTTTTTTATTCTTAGTGTTTACATTTAACCTGAAACTATCTAAAATGTGTTAATATGTCATATAAACCCCTAAAGATCCCAAAATCATACTGAGTAAGCTAAACCCAAGGAACAATTTAAAAGTCATTTGGACTTGAGGAGGTTTTAAGAAAGGTTTATCAGGGTTAGGAAATAGTCATGTGCTTTATTGATGTTGTAGTTAAGGCCTATTAGGCTTCAAGTACATTTGCTCTTAATAGTAAGTTTTAAAGCATTCTGTAAGACTTAATTATAAAGCTAATTTGCTTCAATTATAATATGTATTTGTAATGGATTTATCATAACCTACATAAAACTCTCCATAAAGCTAATTAGTTTTATGAACGTCACAATTCCATTTAGATTTAAAGAGGCTTTAAATTATTCTTTATGGTTTTAACATATTTGCAATAAATGCATTTTAAATCCTTTTTAAAACTAGACATTTTCAATATAGTATTTATTAAAGGCCGTTACAAAACTAGACTCTTAAAACATCTTTGATAAATGTTGTGATGAAACCGTTATAAAGAAAAAAAGGCCTCTATAAATCTAAAAGGCAAATTTTAATTCCATAAAACACTTTCCAAAACCTCAATAAAACATTTATTATAAAAATAATAAACAATATGTGTGCCTGAAGTGTCGTTGATGCATGTGTCTGTGTGTGTTAATTAAAAGCATTTCACGACTTACTGATGTGTAATTAAGTCTTTTTTGGAAAGGTGGAAGAAAATTTAAAAAAGTGGCCGTTTTAAAAGGACTATTAAAACACACACACATACAAATTATTTTGAGGTTAAGTTTTAAGTTTTTTGTATCAAATGTCAACGTCCCAAACGTTTTATTACAGCTTTTATCAAGTCCATGTGATCTTCGCCAAGTGCATTTGCATTTTTGTAAGGAAGGGATTATTTGTGATAGTATACAAAAAGACTAAAAGGGCTTCATTTAGAGTAAATGTTCTAGGCCATTACCATTATTAGAATATATAGTTTAATGAGAGGACCAGTGTTGCCAGATCAAAATTTTAAAAGTTATCAGACGACGCTTTAAAAAGTTACTAAATCTTACTAAAATTTCACTAGATTTGAAATTAAAGCTCTCATCTTTAATTTTCAAAAGTTGCAGTGTCTGTAGGACACGTAATTTTCTTGAGCTCTCTGAGCACAGCATAGCTTTGAGCGTCCTCTATCTGATTATTTCGTTGCCAGACTTCGTACTCTGTATTGAATTAAAAGGTTTGTAACTAGAAAGTACTGTTTGTCTACGAGACGCTAGAGGGCAACGAGCCCAGGCTATTCGATTGTAGCGATTCACGGTCAGTAAACTATACGGTTACCTCAATTAGCAGCTTTTAGACGAAAGAGACGCGCGGAGCGGGGAATCAAATGAAAGATATTCTGTTCAGCCTACGTCAACTGTAGATACTACAGACATTTTTGTCTATGTCTTTTGCACGGAAATCAGATATGTCTGTCTCTTTCATTCGATTCTCCGCTCCGCACGTCTCTCTCGTCTAAGAGCTGCTGCGATTAACGTGAACAGTTCTGTATTAAATGGATCGCAACTCGAATTTAATGTTTGTCTACCTACCAGTAGAAGGCAATAAATTGGATGATTCAAAAACCATTAAAAATGGGCATTTTCATAAAAGTTTTCACTAAATCACTAGATTTTAAAAAAATCACCAGATCTAGTGAAATTTCACTAGACCTGGCAACACTGGAGAGGACTGTAAAATGATAATTAGGTTTTTGGTTAGGTCAATCTCACAATTATAATTATCAATAATTATCACTTTTTCATTAGCAAATTAAGGTAGAATTACAAGAAACGACTAAAAATTACCGTGTGGGAACCGAGAAGCAGCCCACTTTTTTAAATTTGCTGATTACGTGTGTCTATGCAAATTTTGTATGGATATTAAAATAATCATTACTATTTCTGAGGGGCTCTTGTTTTTTGGGCCATTCTTATGTAGTTTTAACAATAAACTGCCGTTGGTTTTAATTTTTTTGTCATACCAGATGGCTTTTTATTACCTTTTAAATCGGCCTTAGAGAGGTTATAGTGCTCTACGCTTTATACATTTCAAATTTCATTTTATCTTCAATAAGTCTGATGGTGTGTTTGCTTAAATCAGTTTAGAAAAAATAAATGCAATAATAAAATTATTTGGATTCCTTCGTGGACATTCTTATAGCTTCTCAGTTCTAATATAGTTTTAAAAATCAGTTTTAAGGGAAGCTAATAAAAAAGGCTTCTGACAGCTTTAAAATAGGTTTTAAGAAAGGTTTTAAAACGGCCCGAACAAGGTTTTCAAGAGCAGCACTATGCCTCACTAAGGAGTTTTATGATGGAATTTAAAATAGGCCTTAACAACCTTCATAAGGGTGGGCCCTTTTAGTCTACAAGTCGCTTTATGATGGTATTAAGGATATTGTTACAGCAAAATAGATTTTTCAAGGCATTTTATAAATAGTTTTATAGCACTCTTGTATACATTTAAGAAACTAAAATTGTTCCTTGGGAAACTAGGGTTACTATTTTTTTTATTAATTGTAAATAATAATTAATAAGCTGACAAATGAAAAGCGCGTGATATACTTTATCAATAAAGTGGTCTGGGTTGACAATTTTTTGGTACTACTTATTAATATAAAGTTTTAAAACGTTAGCACATGCAGATATTTCAATCCAGGCAGACATATTTTATTACTTGGCGACATTTTTTGATTTAGACAGTTTAAATGCAACAAGTTTTCGACAAAGAATTATTAAAGACACAGTTATTTATGATGTAGGCTTCAAATTTGATTGCAAGTACTAACGGTTTCAAGAAGATTTTATGAAAGGTTTTATGGAAGACTTGAAAACATCTTGCAGATTTGGGTTCTAAAGTATTGTTGGTTTTACTGATAGTTTTAAGGAAGATATTTATAACCTTCATAAAAGGTCTTTTTTGGTTTTATGCCGGGTTTATTGTAGCTTTTAAGAGGTTATCTAGTATAAACAGTTTTACGATCAGTTTTATTATATAGACTTAATAACCTCTTGTAGATTGTGATAAAACTTAAATTGTTACTTGGGTAATACATCATATACTAAACATTATGAGAGAAGTGATACACAGGTTATTCTCTTTTAAAGGTTTCATCCCTGCTGGAAATTGATATACCTTTACTTTGGCAATAACATTGTGGTCTAAGAATTTCCGAAGTGCTGGTGCAAAGTTCAAAGTTTATCCGATGAACCCATTCGACAAGCAAACAACAACAGAAAAAAAACTGCCTCTAATTCCTTGGTGATTCGAAATTTCCCCGTTTAACATAGTTAAGTGACCATTTGTTTCTAAGTAAAGGCAACGACAGGCTTTCCATTTCAGCCTTAAAGGACACTTTCTGTAAATTAATATCACAGTAGCCTTTTCAGTGTTATTAAATAATATTCTAGCGAAAGTAATATTCGACCGTAAAAACATTAGCGAAGACATTTCTTTGCTTATTACTAAATCATAAACAATTTTAAATAAGCTTATAGTGGCAATGTTATTTTAATTAATATCTTAGTCATGTTTAATTAATAATTACTATCCATTTTGAATAATCAGTAAATAATAAGTTAATGATCACTTTAAAGGACAATTTTCATCATATCATATTTTTAAGTATCTAAATACTAAGATTACTTACACTGCACTATTGCACTATTGCTTTTGTAATACAATTCATTTTGTTTTCCGATTTAAAAATTCGGGCTTGAGTTTTTTACCGTAATAAGGCGGTGGTGGTGTAGAAGTATAATATATTGCTTTACATATGCATCGGGTACCCAAATATTTGGCCCGAGAGGCATACGAAATTGAAATTTATAACAAAAAAATTACCGAATTAGACAGCTACATAGCAAACAACGGTACTTTGGAAGACAGTAACGAGGTTCGTAGCAAATTAAGACATTTACGCGCTCGTTTAAATAGACTCTCTCCACCAAATGACGATTTACTTGCTAGAATAACTAATTTAAAAGTACATTTAATGCAAATAGAAATTATTCTTGACAGAAAACTCAACCCAGATGGAAATAGAGCTTCTAGTCAAAATGAGGTTACTGTTAAAATAAAACCGACATATAATAGAAGTACAAGACATATTCATTACGATCTAATGAGCAACTGGAATATTCGTTTCACTGGAGTGAAAGGCTCATTGGGTGTTGACGCGTTTCTTGAACAAGTTGAGAACTATCGTACAAAACAAGGCATCTCTAAAGAAGAATTACTCGGCTCAGTAGTTGACTTACTAGAAGGCGATGCAAAAAAATGGTACCGATCCGTACATCTTACAATAAACTCCTGGACAGAATTTATCAGAGAATTAAAGCATACATTTTTGGAAGATAACTTTCAATCAAGCAGTTTAGAAGAAATCAGAGTAAGCTACCAAATCAAATTTGAACCAGTTGATACATTCTTTGGACGTATTATAAATATGTTCAATAGATTACAGAGGCAAATAGCTGATGGAGAAAAAACAAATATAATTCGAAAACTTCTGGAACCATATTATACTGAAAACTTGAATTTAAGTGTGTATAGGACCGTTTCTGAATTGAAATGTATTTGTAAGAAACTTGAAATCTCCAGAACCGTGGCAAAATATAGATCCGGTAATAGTACAAATCTGTTAGAACAAAGCTTCTCGCGTGAGGGCCCTAGCACTTCTTACTCGTTTATTGGCAGTAGATATGTACAAAGAGAAAATAGTATGCAGTGCTGGAACTGTCAAGAAATGGGTCATACTTTTGCAATGTGTCACAGACCCCAAACTAGCCACTTTTGTTTTCGGTGTGGAAGACACGGAATGACTAAATATGATTGTGATTGTGCTCCAAAAAACTCGACCGTTGGTCGACGTTCCACCGGTCGTCGATCATAAATAACTTTTCAAATCCGGTACCTGTTGATGCCTCTTGGCAGGCTTGGATAGATTTTATTAAAATACAGTATAAAATAGATCGCATAGAGAGCTTGTTTAGTTCAGTTGGGAACGATTCCCGCCCCTACCTCAAAGTAAAAATATTTGACGTGGAATTTCTGGGCTTGCTAGATTCGGGTGCGTCGCAAACCATAATCGGAAAATTGGGTTGGGAGAAGTTAAAAACATTCAAATTGAACCTGGAAATTTATTACCAAGGGCTTAAGGTGGCTAATGGGCAAACATGTAACGTTCTGGGCTCAATTAACATTCCGATAGTCTTGGATGGCAAATTAAAATTAATCAGATGTTTAATAGTCATAGAGATAGATATAGTAGAAATAATTCTCGGTATCGATTTTTGGCGAGATATGGATATTATTTCTAATTTCAACGATAACAGCTGGCAATTTGGAGACCAAATTGAGACTAATATGGACACATGCAGCATTGAAACTGGAGACGAAGAAAAATGGCGAGAGCTAAATAATATGGTTGCTTATTATTTTAACGAAATGAGTCTTGGTTTACGGTACACGAGAATAGTTAGACACAAAATCGACACGGGTCATAGTCAACCAATAAAACAAAGATACTATAATGTTTCGCCTCATTTACAAACAATAATTAACGACAAAGTGAATCACATGTTAGAGCTAGGTGTGATAGAGTCATCCAACTCGGAATGGTCGTCACCAGTGGTAATGGTAAAAGAACCCAGTGAAGAATATAAATTTTGCGTTGATTTTAGGAAAGTCAACGCGGTAACTCTAAAAGATGCTTACCCCCTTCCCAATTTTAGTTCCATTTTAAATCGTTTGAGAGGTACGCGATATCTGTCTTCTATTGACGTCAAGTCCATTTACTGGCAAATCGAACTGGAAGAGAGTAGCAAAGAAAAGACATCGTTCAGGATAGCTGGTCGCGGACTATATCAATTTAAACGCATGCCTGTCGGTCTACATAATTCCGCTGCAACTTGGCTCAGGTTTATAAGAAATGCGCTAGGAGCGGAGTTAGACTCGACAGTGTTTGTCTATCTTGACGACATCATTATAATTTCGCCTAATTTCGAAGATCATATCGACATTTTAAGTAGAGTCCTCGAGAGGTTGTTGAACGCCGGTCTCAGATTAGATCAGGAGAAATGTCATTTTATGAAAGAAGAATTCCAATACTTGGGGTTTTTAATAAATAAAGACGGATTGCACACTGACCCAGCTAAGGTGGAAAGCATGCTAAACTACCCTGTTCCAAATGACGTTAAGGACGTTCGCAGATTCATAGGAATGGTGTCATGGTACAGGCGATTTATACCAAACTTCGAGGCACGTACTTTGCCCCTTACTAAATTGGCTAGGGGAAATATCCCATTCTCTTGGGGTGCCGAACGTGCCAAAGCATTTAACGACATCAAGGAATGTTTAATCTCAGCACCAATTCTAACTTACCCGGATTATACCAGGCAGTTTATTCTACAGTGTAACGCATCGCAGATTGGTCTGGGCTGTGTCCTCAGTCAAAATTTCGAAGATGGTGAAAAGGTAATATCATATGCAAGTCGAGCTTTAACTGTCCAGGAGGCCAAGTATTCCACCACGGAGCTCGAGTGCCTTGCTCTGTTATACAGTATTGAAAAGTATAGGGCGTACTTTGAAGGAACGAAACTCAAAGTTCTCACAGACTGTCACTCGATGTTATGGCTGTATAAGTTACAGAACCCCACCGGCAGGCTGGCACGTTGGTCATTGCAACTTCAGGGTTATGAATTTGAAATCGTCCATCGAAGCGGGGAAGCACAGGCTGTACCAGATGCGCTGTCTCGAGCTGTCTGCTACGTCGACGACAATACCTTGCTGAACGACTGTGACAAATGGTACACCAATTTAAAGTTGAATATTTTAAGTAATCCTCAGAAGTATCCCAAGTTCAAAGTTCGAAATGAGAAAATTTATAAATTTTTGAATTATGGTCATCCATCTTACGATGAGGACGACGATTGGAAACTCATGATTTCAAAACCATTACGTCAACAAGTTTTTCGCAAAAATCATGAAACTTGTGCAGAACATTTAGGAATTTTTGAAAGTCAAAAGCGTATTGCTGAAAAGTATTATTGGCCTGGGATGAATGGCGATATTGCTAGGTATGTTAGATCATGTGTTGTTTGTAAAACACTGAAGCCTAATCAGTTAAAATATGGACTTTCAGTTATATTATAATACTTGAAGCTGTATCTGCTCTTGATGACGGAGGTCTAGTTTCAAGTAGTCTGCCAGGACAAGTTTAAAGTTAATTAGTTTGCAGTTTGCTATTGTACATGTAATATATTAAGACTATTTCTTAAAGATCAGTTATAATCGAGTTTTGGTACGGAATTCTTATCCGGGAAAGTCTGAAGCTGTAGGGAAAAAGATTGATTTATTACAAAAGCAATACATGATCCATTCGATCTCTAGAGAAACTGTAACATACTACTGCACAGGAATATAAATATATGTTGTGTCATTTAATCATTTACGTAATAGGGAACTTGCACAAAAATTTAATTTGGAAAATAATACTCACAAATGTAAGCTTATGTCATTAAAAAACTCGTAGCTCACAAAAAAAAAAAAATTTTTCAATTCTTTTTATTAGGTATAAGCTATTATAGTTATTTAAGCTATTCTTGTTACACACGCCATTAACTGTGACGCCATCCTGTGCACTGACATATGTCAGGCTACTAGAATTTAGTCGATATTCGTGTGCATATAATATTGTGCGCTATTTTATCAATTATTATTAAGATTTTTAGAAGTGAAGTATAAATATTGTTTCAAAATGACCTGTGAAGCGATTACAACTTTAATTATTTTTTACAAATTACCTAATTAATTACATGTTTTTTCATAAAAATAAACACTAAAATGGAAAAAACAATGCAAGTTCCAAGTTTGTTTACAAAATTAAAAGTGAGCAAATCGTCTAGATATACATATAAAGGGCTAGCGAGCTGCAGTTATCTATCTAAATTGTCGTCTGTACTTTCTTTGCATTGTGATAAATCCTTCAAAAGCCAAAATACCTCGTCACACCAGGACACTATACGCCTCAATAGGCGATGTAAGAACAATCCGATTATAACAATTAATTTATATTCCCGATGTTACCATGAAGTGCTTATAAAAATTTCTAAAGATTTTACCATCTTCCTCACTACGAATGAATCTAGAACAATTGAAGTCTATAGAGAAAGTGACCTCATATACATTATGCTGGAATGATTAGTATAATGGACATGGAGCTGGTGTCTGAAAATTTACGTCATAAGGTACAAAATTTTTGACTCTAAGTTTGGTGTGCGTAGACAGGCTATTTTAGATTCTTTTTGTAGATGAAAAAAACCAACGAAGCTTTGTGTGGAAGGCCCTACCTAACACAAAACAAGATCGTAAAAGAAAATATTCGGTGGCTTTTGTTTCGTATGAAAAGTTTGATATTTACATAAAAAGGGCAATACATCATAAGGTACATGAACATTTTTTTCGCCAAATTGTTCGTTTCCATGTTCTATTCAGGAAATTCCTTCGTAAGACATAATTTTTGTGAGCTTAACCGCTCTAAGACAAAACTTTTTGTTAAGAGGGCCAAAATCTACATCATAAGGTACATGAAAAAAATCAATGAGGTATTGTGCGGAAACCCCCTCTCAGCCAAGAACCGAATAGTAGGAGAAAATTTGGGCCGTAAGGCAAGTTTGATATTTATGGTCATAAGGTACTTGAACATGTTTTTCGTCAAATTGTTGTAACATTAATTCCTCGCTGTTTAATAAATTAATTATTTTTTTGTAACGTGTTCGAGATTTAGACTGAACTTTATGTTATTTAGAGAAAAAAATGTTACTACCCCAGTAGCTCAGAGACTCGGCAGATGAGTCATGGGTCAGAAAACACTTTACAAATGGTTTTACGTGTTTGATAGATTGTAATTATTATATGACAAATGTTTTTATAATTTTTCTTAAAAAGATGTTAATTTGACTCATATAAAGGTAATTTTCCCAGAGAGGCGGGGCGCCAATCTTTCTGTATTTGTAATTTACACTAAAACTGAAGTTTGATTACAAGAAAGATAAACTAATCAAATCATAAAGAAAGTATAAATTTTTGACTAAAAAAAAAGTGTAAATTAATAATTCTAAAAATATTATCAAAATGGTTTGTATCAAAATAGTTTGTACAAAAATAGTTTGTTTCAAAATGCCTCAAATAAGTGGACAATGTGATTATAAAATTGATTTTATTATAAACCAATCAAACTGGATGTGTTTTTGTTAGAAAACAACTAAACTGAGGCCTTAAAATTAAAGAAATTTATGTACAAAAGAGAAAACGAATGGACGATAATATGTTATGTAGATATTATTTAAAATATTGTCTAAAACATGAACCGACAATATGGTGTTTAAAGGTCATTATTAGTTATTTAAATATTAGCGTTTCGTAGAAATTGTGATCACAAAGTCTTTACAGAACTTTTTATATATTTGTTTTCAGTTAGATGTTACGCCGATAATTTATACCTAAATAATAATTGAAAATACTAATTGTTCGTTGAAAACATATTAAAGATAAAATTGAAAGTTGAAATAATTTTTAAAAAAATATTTGCAATTTGATTCTTTAAAGAACTCTAAAAATGTTAAGGCATAAAAATATGAGATATATATAAAAAACATTAGATAAAAATTTTATTTGCGACGCTTATCTGGAATTCTCAGTGAATTAAAGTAGTGACTCCAAGTGAGGGATGATGATGGTGAAATCCAACCCACATTGACGTAATCGCTGATTTCTAGATGTTAAGTCAAGAAGTTCCCAGTACCATATTCGACGCTTCCAGAAATTCCATAAGGACAAAATCACATCTTTCCTACCATACTATCGTCGCGATCTCCGTAAAAAGTTGTCCTAGACTAATATATACATTCCATCTTCTAATTACGTAGAGGAGAAGAAAGACAACCTCATTAGATGATTAAAAAAATAAAGTTTCCAACCCAAACTTTAGTGTGACATTAAAAAAACTTATCTAGAATGCATATCTACAACGTGCATCCAGAATTAGAGAACTTGCATCTGAATTGAAAATACTTGCATTCAAATTTAAAAGATTTGCATCCAAATTTAAAAGATTTGCATCTAATATTAGAAGATTTGCATCTAATATTAGAAGATTTGCATCTAACTTTAGAACCCTGGAAAGAAATGAAGTGTAAGCGTGACTTGCTGCAAAATGGCCGTTGCCAAATCTAAGTTACAAAAAAAAATTATTTCTTTATAAATTACTTACGGATTAAACCGGTGAAAAACAATTAGGCCTGCCTTCATGTTAAAAAAGAGGGACTATCAACGATTTCGATGTTGAAGTAAAAAGAAACTTAATGAGAACACATAACTATTCAAAATTTAGCAACAAATCGAAGTACCAAGTACCTTCATGTAACGGAGAAAATTTTCGTTCTGTTCGCTTACTCGTAGTATGTCAATCGTGTCGTCTCTTTACCCTTTCCACTCTTAAAGCTAAGTTAGAATATCCAGCTACCTTGAGTACAGCTTAGACGTAACTCTGGTTGCATACCGTTGTGTTTGTTTATGAAGTAAATTAAAGAAACAATAATTGAAACTTCCGCGGTTTTCACGCTTGAGTTAAATTATGTTATAATTTATGAAGCAGCAATATGCATGCTACATTGTTCGTTTCAATGTTCTGTTCAAGAAACTCCAGCGTTAAGACATAATTTTTGTAGGCTTAACCGCTTTAAAACAATTTTTTTTGTTAAGAGGGCCGAAATTTACGTCATATGGTACATAAAAAAAATCAACGAGATATTGTGCGGAAACCCTCTCTTAGTCGAGAACCGAATAATAAGACAAAATTTTCGGAAGCTTTTGGGCCGTAAGAAAAGTTTGACATTTATAAAAAAGGCCAAAATTTACGTTATAAGGTACATGAAAATTTTTTTCGATCACCTGTTCGTTACCATATTCTATTCAGGAAACTCTCACGTAAGACATAATTTTTATGAGCCTACCTGCTATATTTTCTTGCCATAAGAATAAAATTTACTTTATACGGTACATGAAAAAACCAACCAGGTATTGTGTGGAAACCACACTTAGTTAAAAATAGAATCGTAGGGTAATATATTCGGGGTCTGGGGGTCAAGAGAAATTTTACATCTCTAAAACGGGCTAAAATTTGGGTCCAAGGGTAAATAAAAATTTCATTTGCCAACTTCTTCGCTTCGATATTTAATTAGGTGACCTGAGAGAAAACACTCAAGACAACATTTTTGTGGGCTTAACTGATGTCACAAATGGGTAATTTTGGTAATACAAAAAATATGCAAAAATCGTGTCTAAAAATTGTTTATACACCGACCGATTCGGGAAATAATCAGGCCTAAGGTATTTTTTCGTATGTAATATCACTAGTGCTTAAAATTTTATCGAAAATTTTTTCGAAAGCGTGTTGCCTGGTAATATAGAGTGCAAATTGGCAGTTTATTATCTGATTAAATCCCGACCGCTTTAGCGGGAGGGATTTAATCTTTGATAATAAACTGCCAATTTGCACGAGTTATATTAACTAGGGGCAACTTAGCTTGAGAAAAAAATTTTAAATAAAATTTAAAGCACGAGTGGTATTTGAGGAGAATATTTCACGAATAAATAAGTCATTAAGTACATCTTCAATATTATGTTTTCTCATTAATTGCCTTCAGACGTTTTCTTGTCAGTTTTTAGAGTTTACTGACCTTTATTTTCAATTTCCTCATTAATTTGATATACAGAAATATTTCCAAACCGACTCATATTGTCAAAACAGCAAATCTGAAACAAACGCAGTAGAAACAATGGCGATTTCCTATATTTTAAAATAATCTAGTGACGTTTCTATGAAACCTTAGATATTATAATATATAGACTGGCTTAACACCTTTTAGGCGTTTCTGAGGTGCAATATGATGAGGAACGATAGAGAGAGCACTACATCTTTAATCTGCGAGCACTACTTTATTCCCGATGTCCCGCCTATTTATTACTATACACTCATGGTTGCGAGATTGACATAGAAGCGCCATCTAGCGCTACCGCTACTAGAGTTATATTCCATAATAATTGTTCATTGATTATTGATTCATAATTACGTATTTAATCCTTATTTTTAACTTACGAAGTTTACAAATTGTGTTGAGGTTTGCTTCGTTAGGCAGAGTGAATTTTAAATACAACAAATTAAAATATTGCACAGCTTTGATTCTACTAGTTACTTTTTGATAGATTACCGTATGTGAGTAGGTACCTAGGTACATTTTTAGTTTGTTTCCAGAGCGAATGTGTTTACTTGACATTTATAATAAATGATTTGCTTAACTTTGTAACTACGTTATTGAGCTATTGAAAGCTGTGCTTGACTTGTTCCTGTATTATAGTTAGGTATATTAAGTACAATCTTTGTATATTATTGTTACCGGATTGAAAAGTAGGCAAATTGAAATAGTTACAGATAGGCAAGGGTTATGGCCTATATATTTCAGACAGGCTTTCTATTTGGAACTGACGATTGTTTACTATATATGTTTTGTGTTTATGTTTGCTAGTACATAATATTACTGAACTCTACTATATAAATGGAAGGTCAATATCTATACCAATTTTTACGTGAAATTGAACCTCGCGCAAGTATGGCGACCTTAAAGCGGAGCGCAATCGCACTACAAAATACGCCAGAGCCGGTCTTATTGTTACTGCAACTGTTTAAAACCCGGGACTTGGCAACGATTCTTGCAACACAGTACCATACAAGATTGCACCATATTGTCTCAATTAACTGTTTATAGAATAAAGAATAAAATGAGTGACACCGACTCTGGAAATTACATCTAATCCAAGACTTACGCTACGGAATCTATGGGAAACGAATAAAACACAGAATCGCGTCAGCGACAGCCGTTTGGTTCAAGCACAGACATCAATTTCTCTTCTGCGTCGACGCGTGGCTTTATATTTTTAGTTTAAATCTGTGGCGTAATTACCGTATTTTGTTCACGCGCATATACCTATATTAGCCTTCCATTTATAATAGTAGAGTTCAGTGCATAATACAATATTACAATTTACAAGGTAAGTTAACAATTAGTAATAAGCTAGAGAAGATATTTATAGATTAAATTTAAAAGCGTGAGTTGCCCTATTTGCCGAAAATATTTCAGGAAACAGAAACGTCAAAAAATTATCGCAGTATTTGCCGCTGCAGCGACTTAAAAAATTAGAGCGATAAATTTTGCATGTTTGTACTGTCAAAAGCCGATCTAGCTTGAATTACCACTAATAATGACATTTGATTGGTGCAATGTTGTGAAAAAACGGGCTCTCATTGGCTATAGAGTTAATGAGTGAAATAATCTGTTTTATTTCAGAAAATATAATAGGCGATACATCATAAGCTACGATAATAAAATAGTATTTCGAAAATCTAGTTTCTCAACACAAGAAAATTTAAGTTTAATTTTTTTAAGTGAAAAATAAAATAAATGATTTCATAAATGAATCTCAAATTTAAAGCGAAATAAGTATGCAGAGAAATACTGTTGTAATTGACCCTGACTCTTTGTCAGAATCTTCCGAACTAAAATTCTCTTCTGCTTCTGAGATTTCGGAATATTTCAGTAGATCCTCTTAATGTTTTTCCTGGACTTTAGGCAGATATAGTCTGCTCTTCCACTTAGAGCAGAATTCCTTTTCGGTAATCACCCAGTCACTTTATTCGGGAGTTAATGTCTTATGCGAGTCGGGATCACTTGCATTGTTCCAAACAGTGCACCGCAAAATTTTATTTTCCAGAATGGACTTACCTCGTAGCGGCAAAAGTACAGTATCAATCTCCTTTATCGCTGAAAGGGATCGGAAATGTTCTTAAGCTTATTCCATTTTAAAAACAGCTGAATTCTTGCTTTACTAACCTCCTTGTATTTTTTGGCCATATATTTAACTTGTAGACTCTTCCAGCGTAGTTGCTACTTCATTGGAAACTTTACAAGATGACCAAGAGGAGAAGACAGCGACCACATCAAAAGAGAATTCCATAAAGATATCCATAAAGATACCTTAAGGAACAAAACACTTTTAACATAAGAGGATAAATGTTTTGCTAACAAAAGTAGTTTTTCGGAAGTCAATAAATTTTTTTTTCAAATACGAAGAGGCAGAGTTACGCCTTTTTATACATTGTGAAAATATTTTTAAAAGTGACTCTTCTGTAAGGAAATTGGCAGAAAAGTATCACAAAGGTATAATAGTAAGAACAAGAGATACAGATTATTTGATTTTGTTTTTGAGTAACATTTACAGATCAGTATATATTAAATCTTACCACAGGCTTTGCCTAGATTTTTGAGTTGGAAAAAACAGACAACTTATTAATGTCTCGCTTTTGCCCAAAAAGTTGGGGTCGAATCTTTGGAAATCTTTGCCTGAATTATATGCTTTCACAGATTGTGATTGTATCCCAGCTTCCATTTCGACCATTCAACATTTTAAGCAAGACATGCAAATATCAAGATGCCTTCTCCTCTCTTGGACCATCTTGTAAGGTTTCCAATGAAGGAACAGCTACTCTGGAAGAGTTTACATGTGAAATATATGGCAAAAAAAAAGTGCAAGGACGTTAATAAAGCAAGAATTCACTTATTTTTAAAGTTGAATAAGCCTAAGAATATTTCCGATCCTTTTTCAGCCATAAAGGAGATCGATTCTGCACCATGTAAGTCTGGCAAATAAAATTTTTTGGTGCAACATCACCTGCACTGTTTGGAGCAACGCAAGTGATCCCGACCTGCATAAGACATTAACTCCGGAACAAAGCGGTTGGGAGATTACTGAAAAGGGATGCTGCCCTAAGTGGAACAGAGGCAGAAGAGGATTTCAGTTCGAAAGATTCTGAAAAGAAAAATTAGATGAAGAGTATTTGTCATTACAACAGTATTTCTCTACATACTTACAGAGACGAACCCACGGGGGGTTATGGGGGGGTATGCTCCCCCCCCCAATGTTGATTGAGTTGGGAAAATCACCAAAAATGTAGAAAAATCTTTATTGGGTATAATTGATAAAAATTAAATGACACTGTCACTATGACCATTTTTTTATAAATAATTTTAATTGATATTATTTATGACTAGATGTGACTGATGTGAGAGCCACAGAATAGTCGACGGACAACGTCCAATGTCGACGGGCCTACGCGACGGGCCAACAAAATAAACTCGTCAACTCGCGGAAATTCGACGTTCGACCCAGTAGACGGCACGGCCAGAGCATACAATTCTCAAAGACTGTCTTACATTAGAAATATTAGAATATTACTCCTTTTTGCCTTTATCAATACAATGCTTTGTCCTACCTATAAAGTCGTTTGTTGTTGGTTTATACTGAGTATCACTAATATCAGTTACCAACCTCTCAACGAGAGATAATAATAATAACAAATTGTTGTCGGTCAGAAATTGTTAAAATATTAAATTCTTAGAGGACACTAAATCAGAATCTGGGACTATTAAAGGGGTCTACAGACGATCCAGCTGCTGGGACCCGACATTGTTGGTACGCTTTGAAGATAATTGGAATTCCAGCGGACCAGTTAACTTTTACGAATGAGTTCAAAGCATGCCGACAAGGCTGGCTCCCTGCCGCTGGATCGTGTGTAGACCTCTTAATGCTACCTATTGCGTATCACAATGTGAAGTGAGAAGTGGCCGGTAGCCGTACTAGCGCGGACGTTCACGAGCTTGCGCCCTGACTTGCGCGTAATCGTATTGTATAGTGTATTCCACAAATATTTCATCGATACAAAAAAGCTCGCAAAAAAGCATAAAGGATGCCGACCGCTTCTAGTTAGTGTACCGCCCGCCGGTCCAATTTGACAACGCTAGTCCACGTTGACCACCAACCTATCATAATTCCGGTAGAGAAAATTTAAACCAATTATATTCAGTGGGAGTGGCCTACATTTTTGTTCGGAAATATGTGACCATTTTTTTTGTGATGATAATAAAGAAGCCGAACACTTTTATGGCCTTTTATGTAAATAAACTAAAATTGATACAGGTCGGTACCCTTTACGTTTTTTTGCGAACTTTTTTATATCGCTGGATTAAGGGGTCTACACACGATCCAACGGCAGGGACCCAGCCATGTCGGCATGCTTTGAACTCATTCGTAAAAGTGAACTGGTCCGCTAGAATTCCAATTATCTTCAAAGCGTACCGACAATGTCGGGTCCCTGCCGCTGGATCGTGTGTAGACCCTATTATCGTTGGTACAAACTGTATCTTGTTTTTCTCCACGGTCATTAAACTATAACGGTTACCTCATCCAGTAGCTTTTAGACGAAGGAGAGCGCGGGGTCAACTTAGGTCTAGCGCCTACATCATGTAGTTTAGTTAAACTTCTTTTGCATAATATTTGTATCGCTAGGCTACTTATAGATTAAGTTTGAAATAAAAAAAAAAACATAAGGAAATATAAGTTGTAAAAAAAATGGGCAGTTGGCAAATTAGTTGTAGCTCCCCCCCCCCCCCCCAAAAAAAAAATAGCTGGGTTCGTCTCTGCATACTTATTTCGTTTTAAATTTGAGATTCATTTATGAAATCATCTATTTTATTTTTCACTTAAACAAATTATAATAATCATAAATTTTCTAGTTTTGACAAACTAGATTTTTAAAATACTGTTCATAGATGTATCGCCTATTATATTTTCGGAAATAAAACAGAAGAAATACCGTAGGCCTGATTATTTCCCGAACCGGTGTGTAAACAATTATTTTTAGAGACCATTTTTACATAAGTTAAGCCCACAAAAATATTGTCTTCTCTCGGGTCGCCTAATGAAATATCGAAGCGAACAAGTTGCCGAAAGAAATTTCCATTTACGCTTGGACCCAAATTTTAGCCCCTTTTGGAGATGTAAAATTTTTCTTGACCCCCAGACCCCGAATATATTGCGTTACGATTTGGTTTTCAGCTAAGTGTGGTTTCCACACAATACCTGGTTGGTTTTTCATGTACCGTAAGTAAATTTTATTCTTGTGACAAGAAAATTGTTTTAAAGCAGGTAAGCTCACAAAAATTATGTCTTACGTGGGAGTTTCCTGAGTAGAATATGGTAACGAACAGGTTGTCGAAAAAATATTTCATGTACCTTATGAAGTAAATTTTGGCCCTTCTTATAAATATCAAACTTGACTTACGGCCCAAAAGCCACCGAAAATTTTGTCTTTCGGTCCGTTCTCGACTGAGAGAGGATTTCCGCACAATACCTCGTATGAAACATATGACGTATGTTTCGGCCCTCTTAACAACAAATTTTGTCTTAAAGCGGTTAAGTCCACAAAAATTATGTCTGACGATGGAATTTCCTGAATAGAACATGGAAACGAACAATTTGGCGAAAAAAATGTTCATGTACAGGGTTATTCACTATATATTGACCCCCCCCCCCCCCCCCTCTATTTCTGTTATTATTGAAAATAGAAAAAAAAGTTTCATATAAAAGTTGTAGGATCTTACCTATATTTTAACGAAACGTGATAAACAAAAAACCATATCATGTATAGGTCACGTGATACGAAATAAATATATGTTTTTTTAAATGGAACACCCTATATATTATTGCATTTTCGAGAAGCCATTTTTCTCCTGGTTTCAAATATGTAACATTGTATAGGTCTATTTTAGATACTTTTTGACATATTTGACATTCAATATTCAAATAAACTGCTTTATTGACAGATGATTGAGACATGCGTGTCAAAACACAAGTGAATGGAAAATAACAAGGTAGGCCACGAAAATAATTATTTTATTTTTTATTCAATTTTGACATTTAAATCTGTCATTATTAACATTTATTTAATCAAAATGGGTTATAGTAAGGCTGAAATGGTCGAAATATTTTCTCTTTATGTGAAAAATAATAGAAATAAGTGTGCAGCAAGAGAATACTTTTTATTTTACTAGTGAATAAACAACTATTTACGGTTATTGCTATGGAGTTGCTATGGAATGACGGTTTGAAATGTCAAAATTCAATAAACAATAATATAATTATTTCCGTGGCCTACCTTGTTATTTTTGTTTCACTTGTGTTTTGACAGGCATGGCTCAATCATCTTGCAATAAAGCAGCTTATTTGCATTTTGATTGTCAAATATGTCAAAAGTATTTAAAAGTATTTTTGACTTATTTGACATTCAAAATGCAAATAAGCTGCTTTATTGCAAGATGATTGAGCCATGCCTGTCAAAACACAAGTGAAACAAAAATAACAACAAGGTAGGCCACGAAAATAATTATTTTATTGTTTATTCAATTTTGACATTTCAAACCGTTATTCCATAGCAACTCCATAGCAACAACCGTAAATAGTTGTTTATTCACTAGTAAAATAAAAAGTATTCTCTTCTTGCGGCACACTTATTTTTATTATTTTTCACATAAAGGGAAAATATTTCTACCTTTTCAGCCTCACTGTAACCCATTTTGATTGAATAAATGTTAATAATGACGGTTTGAAATGTCAAAATTGAATAAACAATAAAATAATTATTTTCGTGGCCTATCTTGTTATTTTTCTTTTATTTGTGTTTTGACACGCATGTCTCAATCATCTGTCAATAAAGCAGTTTATTTGAATTTTGAATGTCAAATTTGTCAAAAAGTATTTAAGATAGACCTATACAATGTTATATATTTGAAATCAGGAGAAAAAGGGCTTCTCGAAAATGCAATAATATATAGGGTGTTCCATTTAAAAATACATATATTTATTTCGTATCACGTGACCTATACATGATATTGTTTTTTTTATAACGTTTCGTTAAAATATAGGTAAGATCCTGCAACTTTTATACGAAACTTTTTTTCCTATTTTCAATAATAACAGAAATAAGGGGGGGGGGGGGTTAATATATAGTGAATAACCCTGTACCTTGTGATTTTGGCCGTTTTTTAAATAAATATCAAACTTGTTTTACGACCCGAAAGCCCCCGAATATCTCGTCTTACGATCTTGTTTTGTTAGGGAGGGCCTTCCATGCAAGGCCTTGTCGGTTTTTTCATGCATCTTATCACGTAAAATTTGACAATTTTTTGAAAAGTTCAGAGCCTCTACTCACTAAACGCCCCCGGTCTGACTCGTAAGACAAAAGAATCTTAAATGGCTTGTCTATGCACACCAAACTTAAAGGTCAAAAATGTTGTACCTTATGACGTAAGTTTTCAGGCACCAGCTCCCTGCTCATATCTGTTTTTGGCAAATTGGCGGCCCATGTTATTAAACTAAGAAATATAATTTCTTGTAAATAAGTGAATACTACAGGATTACCAAAAGAAATTTTTTACTAAAATTTGCATATTAGGATGTCCTACTTTATTTGACGTATTGCTCCCCGCTTCCCCCTGATCTAGTCGACTTACTTACTCTTAAGTATGTATTGTACTGTATTGTATTGTATGTATTTTTAGCTATCTGTCATTAGTTCTTATTGTATTCAAAGAAGTCCCTTCTCTTACAAGGGGTTCTTTATAGTAACATGTTTGTACTTCAATTTTGATGTAAATCGTCTCTCAATGTCAATAAACTATATAAAGTTTTACGTTCGTGTCTTTTATTTTGTAATCGAACCATTTTCACAAACACCGAGCGCTTTATGAAAATCATAACTAATAATGCGTGGATGATAAAACGTCTAGCAAGACGTTGTCAATAAGAAGAAGAAGAAGAAGAAGAAATACTGTTATCGTGTGACTTCTCAACCCTCACATAAGGGGCCGTTCAAAAATTACGTAACGCAAATTTTGATCAAATTGGACCCCCTTCCTCCCCCTTGTCACATGTCACGTTTGAAGATACCCCCATAAATAAATTACGTCACAAATTTCACCCAACCCCATCAAAATAAGATTTTTTTAAAACGTCATTTATATTAAAGTCCCGTATAAACTTGGAGTGGAGTCAGTAGAGGCTGAAAATATGCATTATTTCGGAATAATTACAGGAAGCTTCGACTTTCCTAAAACCTTTTGATATCACCTTTACATAGCTTAAAATAAAAAGTTATAAACATATATAATCGTGAGGAAATTGTTTATTAATTATTTAAACAGAAACTTTTTTTTCAACAAAATTATTATAAGTGGAAAAATTCTAAATCAATTTAATTCAAATTGACATATAAGGGGTTTTGGAGGTCGCTGAAACAGATTATGATGTCAAAAAAAAGGTAATTCAAAATGGCTGATTAAATATGGCTGACTTCCATCAAGCAATAAAGTCATTCAAAACACTATTCAATTAAAAACAAAATTTAAATATTCATATAAAAACTTAAAAGGAAACTGTGAAAACGTGATATTGTATATAGCATTACAAGATGCTCTGTGAAAAAGTCCCCAAACTACTTTTACAATGCTCTGCGGACACATACACAGCGCAGCGTGCGGGGCAGGTGATGCGTACTGCTTGCCACGAAGATGTTTTACTTTCAATCTCTTTCTATTAGTCAAGCATTATAATTAAAGTCATTCAAAACACTATTCAATTAAAAACAAAATTTAAATATTCATATAAAAACTTAAAAGGAAACTGTGAAAACGTGATATTGTATATAGCATTACAAGATGCTCTGTGAAAAAGTCCCCAAACTACTTTTACAATGCTCTGCGGACACATACACAGCGCAGCGTGCGGGGCAGGTGATGCGTACTGCTTGCCACGAAGATGTTTTACTTTCAATCTCTTTCTATTAGTCAAGCATTATAATTTGACTCATGACCCTGTACCACGTGAATATTTTTAATATGCTTTCGATATTTTAAACAGGATAAAAATGTAGAAACAATCAACATTCAGTCGATACTTACCGAAAAAACATGATTTTGTCAATATTTCGTGAAAAGTATAGGTTTATATATATTCCAAAATTTTTTCATCATCAGATTTACTTATTTTGAGTTCTTACTATAAACGTATGCTGCATAGGTAGGGTAAATAATTTTTTTTAAAAGTTATTAACTTTTATTTTACCCATATCACGAATTTTAGAGCGAAAAAAAATTATTTTTTTATTTTTGTTAAAAAAAGGGGGTTAATTTAATTTTTAAATCCCCTTGAAGCATCTTAAAGAACACATTTCAAACTTTAAAAATCACACCTACAGAGATCTAATAACGCGATTTAAACCAGAGAAATAGGTGGTTAAAGTTAATTATATATATATATCAAATTTTATCACTTTCTCAAAATTTTGAAATTTTGGAAGTGTACATCTTCAAAAATAAATTTTTGAGATTTTTTCACTCATCGGATGTTTTTATACATTACTTCAAGAGTAAAGTTTGGTAGACCCAAGTTTGTATCTTTAAATTTTTGGAAATGGTAGAGCTTTTACCTATTTCATCGCAAATCTCTTTATGTTCCAACTTCATATATGTACTATTCCTACATACATTCATCTTTATATTTGAAAATATAATAATCCAATAGCTATAGAGGCGACTTCAATGTGAATATCAGTCGATATTCCGTTGAAGCAACGTCGAGCGCGGTTAGTACTTGGATGAGCTCCCATCTTGGGAAATACAGCGTTCTCGTCCCACCTTCTAGAGGCTTGTATATCAGTGTATAATCGGAAGTTACGTAATTTCAGACGAGGATTACGTAGTGGATATACCATCCTTCGGAGGGGATGTAAAGCAGGCGGTCCCTTGTCTATTAAATGTTAGGCAAGTAAAAGATCCCTACTCTTCTTAAGGGAAGAGGTTCGGCAAAATTTCCAGGTTGGGGGTAGCTCGTCTCCTGGCGTCGGTGATAGGCCCTGGTAGCGGAAATAGGCCGACGTTAAACAGTTAAAAAAAAAAAAAAATCCAATAGCTACATGATCCTCTTTCATTTAAGCTTTTGTGAGGTCAATTCCATTAATTGGTTCAAAAGTTTTAACAAATTTAGTGTAGCGCGCCCGACGCGCGTTCCATTTTCGTGCATTAAACAAAAAAATCTGGAACCTACATTTTTGTTCGTACAAAAAAACTTCATATACATTTTTGATGTGAAATTTCCCATACTTTCGAATGACGTAATTACTTTTTGAAGGAAAAAAATATTTGGTATTTTGCCACTAATTTGTTTAATAACAAATTACGCTTGTTGGTAACTTTTGGTATGTTCTCATGTTCAGAGATGTATTCTCAAAAGTTACCGCTTCCCGGAATTTTTCCAAAGTGAAAATCATTATTGACACTATTGGTTTGTCTTGTAACAAACCTTGTACAGTTTATACAAAATAGCTGTTTTCTTTAGATCAGAATTTTTGTGGAAAAAAGAATAACGTTACGTAATACTTGATGCAATCCCCCCTCTCCCCTATGTCATAAGTTGTCACACTATTAAGTACTCCCCCTCCCCCCTAAGAGCGTTACGTAATTTTTGAACGGCCCCTAATTTTAATACATTCGATAAATATTGTACGGCAGAAACAATAGAGAGAGAAGCTGTATCAGCAGGTCCCCTATGGCTGTTGCCTGAGTACAAAGTTTTACAAATGCGAGAAAAACAGAAGACCTTCCTGATATAGCTTCTATCTTTATAGTTTTGCGAAAGATTAACAAAAAACCGCTGCCCAAGGAATCACTACTTCCACATCCAGATTCTCTATACAAGTCACTCACAACGAAAAAACTTTGTATGTGAAAATAATTGTTTATGGAACTTTAATAATATAATATTTGAAATCCTCTACCCCAAAAACCCATAAAACGATACCCCACATCGGTAGTGGAGTGGGGGTGGTGATAGTGGGGGGTGGATGAAGTTAAAAAATATTTTGATGTTTCTGGTTCCTGTACATGCACTAAATCACATTTTTTTTCATCCCCTTTAATAAGGAGGTGGGGGTGGTAATGGGGGTGGCTAATGCCAAAAATTTTTTTGAGACCTCAGCTTCTCTTGTATATACTAAATACCAATTTCATGGACTCTTACCTGCTTGATTTACCCATTTACCCCAAATTTACCCCAATTTACCCCCCAACCCTTTGACGGAACAAGATGAAAATATAATCTAGTTCTAGATCTCGTTAAAGTACATATGTGTATCAAATTTCAAGTTAATATCTTAAACGGTTCCAGAGTAAACGTGCGCACAAAAAAAAGTTACAGACAGACAGCCCGAGACAGACAGACCGACAGACAGACAGAAATTTTTTTTTCGCTCAAACTTAAAATCTCGACGTTTCATGACATTTTAAGCCTATTTGGACAATAAAAATTTTTAAAAATGTTTTTGTCGTTACTATACTTCCACTGGACGTGGAAGTAAATGTCATATAATTTGCCAGCACAATAAAATGCTTTGGCATTACATCACATTCGCTCCTAAATTGAAAGGCCCATGTTAATTTTTAGGCAAATTTAAGTTGTTTTACTCGACAGTTCCATAAAAATGTTATATTATGCGTTTGCGCAAAGTTTTTTGCAGTATGGAATAATAGCCTGGGGATCAGCCTATATGACTAGTGTAAATAAAGTGTAGGTTGCTCAAAAAATGCTAATAAAAATTTATTTGTTAAAGCATTGTCATTATCTATCACATTTAGTTTTTTCAGAATTCAAAGTTTTCACGGTCAAACAGTATATGTATGGAAAAATATAAAATCAACTACGATAACATTAGTACACGAGCAATAAATAACCAAAACTTAAAAATTTCATTTATGAATAGTAAATTAACAGAACACGGAGCCAAAACTGTACAATTAACATACGAAGTGCACCAACAAGAAGTAATTTTACAACCTTGGTTAATAAATGTATTTTACATCACACATCATATTTTTTATTATATATGTTGTAGCTAAAAATGAATGAACATATTACATTGGCACAATTTAACATTAGATCGTTGTTACCAAAAATCAATGATCTGAAGGAGCATATTTTGTCTGTTAACTGCTCAGTATTGTGTTTGTGTGAAACCTGGCTTACACCCGCCATAGATGACTACGTCGTCCAATTAGAAGGCTACAATTTGGTAAGAAAAGACCGCAGGTTAGGTAGAGGGGGAGGTGTATGTATTTATATTAAAAGTAATATCTCATATTCTATTATTCACACCCAAAACAATATAGAGCAGTTATGGGTTAACCTAAAAATAAATAAACAGCAATTTGCAGTTGGCGTCGCATATAGACCACCTGATTTCTTATATACGGAGTTTTTAAACACATTAGAGCAAAATTTATCTATGTTTTTGCCACAATACGATGAAGTTTTTTGTTTAGGCGATTTTAATATAAATATGCTAAAAACCAATTGTCCTGCTTCACGCAAATTGAACTCATTATTAGATTCCTACGGTTTTAATCAACTAGTGACTGAACCTGAAGCCATATTAATGCTTTTTAATATACATGCGCCACTGAAAACTATAAGAATCACTAAAAAATATTCTCCTTGGATCACTGACAATATACGTCTGCTCATGTCTTTAAGAGATAAAGCTCGTTCAAAATGGCGTCAAACTAAAAACATAAACCATTATAATTATTACAAAACTCTACGTAATTATACCACTCTGGCATGCAAAAACGAAAAAAGAGTCTATTTTGAATATGAATTACGTGTAAGAGGTAGTAATAAAATATGGAAAGACTTACACCTGTTAAATATACGTAAGCAAGGCAAATGTATACCTGACACCTTAAAAAATGTTGAAGGCCTGAATAATTACTATATAAATTGTATTCCCACCTTACCTGCCGACCAAGATATTACCAACTTTTACAAAAATAACGTTAAAGCAGGAGTTGAACCGTTCCAGTTCAAGCCAGTTTCTGAATATGACATACAAAAAAATTTATATAATATCAAAACTAATGCTCAGGGTCATGACGGACTTAATATTAAATTGATATTAATGTGCTGTCCAGTTATCATACCATTCATTACCCACATTATAAATTATTGTCTTAAGGAGAGTGTTTTTCCGGATTCCTGGAAAGAGGCTATCGTGCAGCCGATTCCTAAAGTTAATAATCCTGTGGATTATAAGGACCTGCGTCCAATTAGTATTTTACCCGTCCTATCAAAGGTAATCGAACGAGAAATAGATGTACAGCTACGAGAACATATTTCTAAGTTTAATATATTACCAGAAGTCCAATCCGGTTTTCGTCCAATGCATAGTTGTGAGACGGCCCTACTAAATATCACGGATGATATTTTGAGGGGAGTGGATGCGAAAAAGGCTACGGTGCTGGTGCTTATCGATTTCTCGAAGGCATTTGATACCTTAAATCATGAAGTGCTACTTTCTGTATTAAACTATGTAGGAATGACTGAAAACGTAGTTAACTTTTTTCTTAATTTATTTTTCTAACAGAACTCAGAGAACCAAAATTAATAACGATATATCTACTCCCCTTGAAATATCATCTGGGGTACCACAGGGCTCGATCCTAGATCCTCTTTTGTATACTTTATACACGTCTGATTTTGTAAAAGCACTTCGACATTGTCATATACACTTTTATGCTGACGACACGCAGCTCTATTTATCGTTTAACCCCTCTGATACTGCAGCCGCAATAAATAATATAAATAGTGATGTTGCTGCTATTGTAAATATATCTAAACGCCATTCATTAAATATTAATGCAAATAAAACATCTGTCCTTGTCTTTGGTTCAAAGGATATAAGGTCCTCGATATCCCAACAAATTCGCATAAATGTTGATGGCCAGCAAATATCACCAGTTGAGCATGCCAAAAATTTAGGACTGACTTTTGACACTTGTTTAAAATTTAAGGTTCACATTAATAACTGTATACGTGCGGCATATTTAAATTTAAAAACAATATACCAAAACAGACTTTTTCTCAACCAAAAAACTAAATAATCTAATCATGTGTGAATCGTTGGTGTTGTCCAAACTAAATTTTGGTGATGTGGTCTATGGTCCTTGCATTTACGCTGAGGATGTTCGCAGAATACAAGTTATACAAAATTCTTGCCTGCGGCTAATATTTGGTATTAGACGCAGGCAACATATCTCACACAAGCTTAATGAAATAGGCTGGTTAAATATGTCAAGGCGACGTCTACTGCACTCCGCTTGTCTCTTTAAAAAAATATTAGAAAATAAAATACCACCATACCTTAATAAAAAAGTAACGTATAAAACAGACGTTCATGCTCTAAATTTGAGACATAAAGGTACACTCACCGCCCCCCTCCCCCCCCTCTCATCGTACGGAATCCTTTAAAGCCTCATTTACCTACCAAATCACTAAAATATATAACTCTATACCAACGGGCATAAAAAATAAATCCATTACATCTTTTAAGCACTCCTACAAAAGATTGTTACTAGCAGAACAAAATGACTCCTTGAATCCTCACAACGAATAGAAATAATGTATCTGAGTATGCATACTGAACAATGTTGTTTTTATTCTATATGTCAATTACCTACTTTATATTATGTTAAATAGCAGGTGTGTACTCTTATATATATGTATATTATTAATATTTAATCTTTAATTTATATATTTGTGTGTATGTATGTGTATGTATATATGTATATATATATATCCGCTTAAGATGAAAAACAGGGTCTGTGTTCTTCACCGACATCTGATCTTCGGCGATTTCCCAAAATTTGTATATTTTTAATTTTTGTTAGTTTATACGAATTTCGTGTAATTACTTTTTTTTGGGAAATAAAGACCATTTATTATTATTATTATTATTTTTTTTTTGTTAAAAACCAGTCACCCTTCTCTGTGGCTCCGACCCTCACAGAGGGGAGCTGGTAGTACCGGCAGCCACTCCCCACACCCGTGGGGTAAGTGACTACTGGGTCCGGGAATCGTGTGCCCTGAGCAGACGTAATGAACCGAGGATGACGGCCTTCTGCATTCTGCCGGCTAAGACCTCTGCCGAATTTCGGCATGCCGGTATGATCTTAAGTTCTGAAAGCAGTGTGTGTCTCGTTCCACCGAGGGCTCCTATAATCAGTACCACTATCTTAACAGTATGGTCTGGATACAGTCTGCGGAGTTCGAAGAGCAGATCTCGATATTTTGTCCGTTTTTCCTCCTCCTTCAAGACAATGTTGTTCTCCGCGGGAGCCGAGAACTCCACCACAAACATTGTCTTGAGTTGATGGTCGAGGAGTACTACGTCAGGCTTGTTGGCTTGTATTTGCCTGACGGTGGGAAAAGAGTAGTTCCAATAAATTAGACACTTCTCATTTCCCACAACGGACTCAATATCCCCCGGAGCGTAAGGCAGCACTGGTGTCTCGTCTATCCCATACGAGTGCCTTAGGTGATAATAAAGCACTCGTAATGCTCCGTCGTGCCTGTGGATATAGGCCGAGACTGCATATGTCGGACAAGCCGACAACAGGTGCATTAAAGTCTCTGGCGCCCTGCGACAGGCCCTGCAGCTGACATCAGGGACCTCTATACCCATGACACGACTACGATAGACGAGGGTATTAAATACACCATCCTGGCAAGCCATTATGAATCCCTCGGTCTCAGACTTCAGCCCGGCTGACCTTAAGAATGCAAAGGTCAGCCTTTTGGATAAGCCAAGGTTCTCTATATTTTTATAGAAAACTCCATGCATTGGCTTATCCGTGTGAAGCTGCAGAAAGATGTTGTGTTCTGCAGCTTTAATTTGGGCTTTTCGTCGAGCAGGTTCCAACTCGGTGACAGAGTCGGGATTTACCCGCTCGACGTCGAAGGAGAGACCAAGTTCATCGGCTGCTCTTTGTGCTGCCTTAAACAAAAAGGCTCCTATTCCTGCACTTTCATGGTCTCGGACCATGCAGAGGAGGGGATCCGAACTCCTGATGAACTTACAGGCTCCATCCAGAACCATCCTATTATGGAGACTCTCCAAACTCAAGAGTCCACGGCCTCCCCGATGTCGTGGGAGGTATAGCCGTGGAACGGACGATTTAGGATGCAAACTTCTATTGAGATGCATCTTCTTGCGGGTTCCTACGTCGAGTTGACGCAACTCCTCTCGAGTCCATTTCACTACTCCAAAGGAGTAGAGTAGGATCGGAACGGCAAGCATGTTGGTAGCAGACACCTTGTTCTTCCCCGACAGTTCCGAGGACCAGATCTGTCGGAGTCGGTGCTGATACTTGCCGCGGAGAGCGTTTTTCACTACACCCACTTCTTGGGTGGAGCGTTGCTCGACACCCAAGTAAGTGTACGACTCTCCGGCATCTAGATGATGTAATATGCTTCCGTCAACGAGTTGCGCGTCCTCTCCGTAGTTCCCGCATCGTCCTCTCTTGAGATGGACCAGTGCACATTTGTCCAACCCGAACTCCATACCGACAGCCTGCGTGTACTCCTGTACCACCCTGAGGGACTGGTGTAGGTCCCTCTCTCCGGAGGCATAAAGTTTAAGGTCATCCATGTAAAACAGATGGGTGACCTTATGCCTCCTATCGCCGGGGGTACCGCAGTTGTATCCACGGGTTTTCCGGAGCGAAACGGATAATGGCAGTAGTGAGATGCAAAACAGAAGGGGGCTGAGGGAGTCTCCCTGAAATACTCCCCTTCTGAATGTTACCGACTCCGTCTGGACTCTATCGTTACCCGATGTAATGGTAAAGCGAGTCCTCCAGAGCGGCATCAGTTCTTCGATGCATCTCACTACGGGACCGGGTACCGCAAGACATCGGAGCAAGTGAACAATAAGCTCATGTGATGTCATATCAAATGCCTTGCGGTAGTCGATCCAGGCCATAGAGAGGTTCCTCTTATACTGCACGGAGTCCTGCGTGACACATCTGTCAATCAACGGGTTCTCCTTGCAGCCAGCGACACCTCTCTTCGACCCTCGTTGCTCATATATCCGTTCGTAAACCGGTTCAACTGCGTGGAGCACTCGCATGTACAAGATGCGCGTAAACACCTTGTAACGTGCGTTTAAACAGGTTATCGGTCGGTAGTTCCTTGGGTTGGACAAATCTCCGTTCTTAGGGATCAGCACTGTCCGCCCTTCAACCACCCAAGAAGGAATTTGCTGCTCCCCATTTAGCCAGGCATTAAAAATTCTGGCCAAATGGTGGTGGGTGCTCGGTAACTTTTTCCACCAAAAGTTATTTATCCCATCGGGACCTGGAGCAGCAAAGTTCTTAGAGCCCTCGAGAGCTCTTCGAACCTCTTCTGGGGTTATTGGTTGGCACACTTCCTGTGGTTGTTGAAACCTTTGACAAAAGGTTTCAAAGTGTGCAAGGGCCGGAGAGTCTCGGTTGAGTGGAAGCTTCTCCTCGTACAGCGTTTTCCAGAAATTTTCCACCTGATCTACAGTCAGCGGATTCTCTGCAACACGCGGAGGCGGTTCGAATAGGCGCGAGGGCTTTTGGCGGAAGAGTTTATTTTCCGCCAGCCCCCTCGCCCGCCTCACTAGTGATTTTTTACAAACCACTAGCATCCGTATCCTGTCGAGACAGTGCTGTTTGGTGGTTCGCAGCACTGCCTCATTGAGTGTGTGATGGACGCGTCTTAAGTTGGCGGCTATTCGACGCACTTTAGGCGTGAACGGTCTATTGGCCGCCATATAGTCCATCACACATTGGATACGGGATGCGTGTTGCCTCGCCGACCGGATCTTGGCTTCCATCTTTTGTATGCGCCGCCTCGCTCTCTCCTGTGGGGAGGCAGTATTACGCCTCTCCACCGGAGAAAAGCGTTGAGCAGCAGCATACACGGCACAGTTTATGTGCCAGATGTCAGATGTCAGTCATTATTATTATTATTATTATTATTATTATTATTATTATTATTATTTTTTTTTTTTTTTAAAGAAAATTAAAATATATGCACCGATATGCCCCTTTCCGCTCTGATCGTTCCTTACTAACGCACCCGTGCTATTGCCTCAGTTTATTTATAATATGTGCTATTAAGGTATAATTGACTACATAATTATTATACGTGTAAAAAATGTTGGCGTCTTTGATCTTTACCGCACCGTCAAAGACGCCGACATTTTTTACGCACATAATAAGTGTGTAATCAACTTTATCTAGTTATCTTCAATCTAATTTAAATTTTTTTATTCTCAACTTGCCCATTCTTTTTATATAGTCCTTTATTAGATATATATATTCATATGTTAATTTTTTTCCTTTGTTTCTTTTTACTTTTTACCATTTTTATTTAGAATTTATGATATGTATATGTGTGTTTATATACATGCCGGGTGTAACAGGATCATAGTACTCCCTTTTCTCCTTTAGTTTTGAAGATAATTGATTAAAATTTAGGATATCCTATATACATAATATGCGGCCCTTTTTGACATACAAGTGATTTTTTTTCACTTCCAGTTTCGCCGGAAGTGACACTAACTTTCGATTTTTAAATCGAACACCCTGTATATTATTGCATTTTTGAACTCTGCATAATTTTCTGAATCCAACAATATCAAATAAGTGACATTTCAAATTTCAATATTTATTATAATATAATTTTTAGTTTTCCATTTAAGGGTGCCATGACGGTACCTTTTTATTCCGTGTAATGCTGTAAAAATCGAAATTCTGTAAAAAATATTAAATTACGTGATTTATGAACAAATAAAGTTAATCAAAATGATTTTTGGGGCAAAACTCAATTTTTTCAAATGGAAAGCTAAAAGAAAACAAGAAAATACAATTTTGTTCTAATTAGCTTGTTATACATAACCCAGCTATCACCAAAGTAACAGTAACTGAGATGGGAACTTCGAATGAGTAACCACTACGAATCTGTCACTAAATGTACGACTTTGATGTGTAAATAACTTCATTTGACATATCCGTAGTCACTGCCTCGTAGTTTTTACCACTAGCGGTTACTTTAGAGTTATGTGACTTCTACGTAGCTTTGCCGGTGCATGGGGACGCCATAATTACCAGTGGGACAACCTTCGAAGTTGCAACCACTTTCAAGTACCTTGATAGTGGCCGCGACGTTCTGGGAACCTTTACTATCCGTTTAAAGTCGTGAATCTTGTTAGTAACATTTATTAGTGTTAATGACGTTACCGCTACCTGCTTTCACCGTGCACGGCTACTACGAAGTGCGTATTACCTCTTAAATTCACCGTGAAGTAAATTTCACCATCTAGTTCCCATTGTTACCATATATAGGAAAGGAGGGGCGGGGCAATAACGAGAGAATGAAATACCTAACCTATATAGTTTATGCTTATCTTGTGGCCTTTATCTTTTCCAAATTCGGGTTGTTTACCATTTTAAAGTAATAACATGCTATTTTGCGTTGAATTTCATACATTTATCTTTTCCGTTCAAGACAACTCGTTAAGTGAGGAAAACAACTACATATTTTTCGGATTGTTTACCTGTTAATGTTTTTCAAAAGATAATAAATGTTCTATATAGGTAATATGTAAGAGTAAAAGTTATTATTCAGTGTCTAAAGACAAAAAAACTTCGCAGTAAGTGGATAATAGCTTTAAGAAATTGGAAAACCACCTAGCAGATGTATGTGTATATAGTCAACATTTTCTACAGGATGATTTTTTCACTAAAGTAAGTTATTCATATTTGTATCTGCATTTATAGATATGTTTCGAAATACCTATAATAATAATCTCTTGGGTTGGAATTTGTTTCACTTAACATAATTTGCTAGATGGTTTTCCAATTTTTAAAGCTATTGGCCACTTACTGCGAAGTTTTCTATCGATTTGGACGACACAACTTTTAAACTATATGCACTGTTCTGAACATTGTCTTTTACACTCACTAGTCATTTCAGAAATTTAATTGACGCTGTTAAGTAATTTTGCACTCTTACGTGTGTTGAACTTGTATTGTTTTTTGAGAAACATAAACAGGTAAACAAATACAATAGTACTGAAATAAAACATAATTAAAAAAAAATCGTTTATTCAAATTTTTCTTCTTTTTCGCAATGTAGCATATGGTTAAAATAATTCCTAGTGTGCTTGTAATACCCGGATTGGCCTGCTGTACAACTACACATGCATTTTCATTTATCAACATCACCTTCTAAATTCATTATAACTTCATGGGAGCAAACAAGGGGCAAAGATTTGTTTTTTCACGGCGTCTTCGAGGTAGCAGAGAATTACATGTCCAGCTCTAAATACCACTTCACCTTTCTTGATGGGTCTACTTCTGCATGCAATTTGAGTAAAGATATCACACAATTCTAATTCTACCTTCGGCATATTTGAAAACAGTTCACAATCGTAAGAAAATAATAAAATAACAGATGTAACGTTATGACAACTACATGTTTTCGTCACCATTTCCGATATATTGATTGAAAATATTGAAATTCACTGATACCATCTGCTGATGTAATTTTCCCCTATAAACAAAAGTCAAAATTAGGGGCGCGTTCAGTTTAAACGTCGCGCGTCGGACGTATGACAGCACACCAGGGCGCGGCGTTCAGAATCAATGTTGGAAAAATGTAACTATGAAGTGGCAGCGGGAACCTTGCTGCAACTTTAAAGTGACGCTACAGTCCTATTCGGCACTTTGTAATAAATGTAACTTTAAAGTTACATATTTTCAGTTCCTGTCACTATCCTCAAGTAACAATTACTTTCAAGTCGCATTTCTTAGTAAACACGACTTCAAAGTGATTCTTTCTGAAATACGCCATCTTGATGGCCAAGACTTATGATGCCATTATTACAAGACATGAACCATAACTTCATAAATAACTTAAAAATTTAATTTATCACTATTTCTGCACCAAATGTATTAAATTAATGGATAAAAATTATTTTCAAGTTTCAAAGAACAATAAAAAATAGATTTCAGCATCCAGGTTGACACATTCTCACATGACGTTAAATATTTTAAAGACAATATTTTAATTAAAAAATGCAAATTATAAAGGCGCGTGCCAGATTCGGACGTTTTATCATTATGTTTGACAATAAACTTGTATTCGTTTTAATTTTGATGCTTAGCCATTGGGAAATTGTGTTTTGCTTTCTAATATTATACTATTCTAGTATTCTATTAAGTTCCTGAGTTAGGGAAATGGATAGCAATAAACATGTAGGAATGAAACACGAGTATAATAAAATCAGTTGCAAGACAAAGCAGGCAACATTCATTTGACAGAGTGGGGCGTGGTAAAGTTCCACGAAAGTCGCGGTTTACATTCCGCGACGTCACCGCTACATAACCACAACGCATTTGGAACGTAAGCTGACCAGACAGAACCTTTAAAGTACCTATAATAGTCGTTGCTACGTTCCAGCAACTAATTGTGCTAGTTGGGAAGGTAGCTTTGGAATATAAAAAATGAACACAAAACTTTACAATCGTTCAAAATTATGTCCATTAACGTCAATGCACTTCTGAGCTCGCATAGCTGTTTTTCAAAGAACGTTCGCCAATTGCTGGGCCGTTATGCTATTAATTGCGCGTCTTACTCGTAGCTCCAGGTCTTCACGGCTTGTAACGGCGGTTGCGTAGACAATATTTTTTAAATGACCCCAAACAAAGAAATCCAGAGATGTTAAATCAGGTGACCTTGGAGGCCACCTCACAGGACCATTCGTCCAAATTACGTTTTCTCCGAATCTCCGTTGAAGGTAATCAATTACTATCCTTGAATTATGGGGAAAAGCGCCATCTTGTTGTAAATACATTACCTGTCCTAAATCCAAAGGTAACTCATCTAAAATGTCCTCAATATCATTTTGCAGGAATCTCAAGTACCTGGCACCATTCAGGGGACCTTCAAATGTTATTGAACCAATGATTCTACTACCGATTATTCCAAGCCAAACATTGAAACCGAACCGCACTTGATTAGTTACCCTCCCGTAATAAATGTTGATTTTCTTGTGACCAATATTTTGTATTTTGCCGATTAAATAATCCCAAATTTGTAAACCTAGACTAGTCCGAAAATAAAATCATTCCCAAAAAATCATTGTTTAGCTGCACGTTATTCTGCAAAATCCAATTGCAATATTCCATCGTAATCATTTCGTAATCATTTTCGTACAAGTGCTGGTGCAAATGGTATTTAAAAGATTTATAGTGGTATTTGTGCAAAATTCGACCTACTGTTTGGTGACTGATTTCCAATTCAAACCCAATTTGCCTTAAAGAAACAGTCTTATCAACTTCTATTCGACCCAAAACATTAATTTCCGTTCCTTCGTCAAGAATGAAATTTTCTTCGGGATCATTGTTGGGCTCTCTTCGGAATTGATTTTCAAGACGTTTAAAATAATTTCTCGCTGGACATTTTCTATCAGGATATCGTTCGGCATAAAGGTGTCTAGCCGCCAGAGCTGGGTAGTATTCGAATATATCTGTATTCGAATACAGTATTCGGATACTTTTTCTGTATCCGACAGCTGTATTCGAATACTTTCTTAAAATTGTATCCGTTATCCGTATCCGACACAAATTAATAAAGTATCCGTTATTCGAATACATTAGGCGAGTATTCGAATACTGATAAAAGTATTCGAATACACCGAAAGTATCCGAATACAATAAAAGTATTCGGATACTGAAAATATCCGAATACCATAAAAAATATATATACATATTAAATATTATTTTCTAGTCATTCTTTATAAAAAGGTTTACATATATTCTGAAAAGTCCTTTTAGCTATGATTGGAATGTCGATATAACGTACAGAATGGTTAAAAAATACGAAAAGTTGAAATTGTTACAAGAGTAAAGTACCAGTTCTTCAAATAAAAGTTGAAAATATTATAGGAAAAATTGTTCCTAATGTTGATATAGAAGTTCAGATATGAAATTTGAAAGCTTATCTCAATTTTTTTTTGGCATCTTTAAGATTAAAGTAATTTTGCAAAGTTAACCAAAGTAGCAAAGTGGCTAATTTATTTGATAACATGAACAGTTTAAAAGTGACTGTTTTGTGATTATTTTATTAAACAAATTAATAAATCATGCACTTTCTTTAGTTACTTTTGCAAAATTAATTTAATCTTGGTGCCAAAAAAACTAGATAATTTAAATCAAATGTCATGTCTGACCTTCTATTGACATTAGGAACAATTTTTCCTATAAGATTTTAAACTTTTGCTTCAATTTCAACAACTGGTATTCCATTCTCGCAAAAATTTCAAGTTTTCTTATTTTTTAACCACTTGTACGTTATATCAACATTCCAACTATAGTTAAAGTAGTTAAGTATTTTTCAGTATAAGCAAAACTTTCTATACAGCATGAGTCCTTATATCACATGTTTTAGTTTTTGTTAAAATGTTGAATAATTTTTTTTCTAGACGATTTTTTGCACTTAATAGTACATTGTGTATTTAGTAGTAAAACCAATACATTCCCGGACGACGATATAAATTTACAAGCATCGAAGTCCGGGAATGTGCTTTTACTACGAAGTACATACTATTTTTTCTGAAATCGCAATCAATATTATTATAAATTAAGGAATTTTTATTGTTTTGAAAAAAGTCAGAAATTCAGTGCTTATTATTTACTGTTTAAAATATATATATAAAAAAAACAGTCTGGGAAAGTAACTTACCCGGCCTAGGCCGGGAATAGTATTTAGGTGTGAAAGCAATACATTCCCGGACGACGATGCAAATTGTTGCAATAAGCATCGAAGTCCGGGAATGTGCTTTCACACCGAAGTACATGTACTATTTTTTCTGAAATCACAATCAATATTATTATAACTTAAGGAATTTGTATTAATGCATAACATTTCTTCATTACAGTCTAACTGCTTACTAATAAATGCAATTTTAATGTGAATTGGTTTGTCTGCGTGTATTTATTTACTCTCTAAAATATACGGCTTAGGCCGGGAAAGTAACATGCCCGTACGATTTTGTTGATCGTTGCTTGGTAATGGATCTTTTCCGGTCTGTTTTCTGATAGCTTCTTAGAAACGGACTAAAATACTGGAATTGTACATTTTTCGATCTGAAATCGCTCCGAAAATGCAGACATTGCCGATCGATTTCAGAAAAAGTAACTTTCCTAGCTTAGGCCGGGAGAAATAACTTTCCCGGACTGTTTTCTGATAGTTGCTTAGCAACGGACTAAAATACCAGAATGGCGTATTTTAGGATCTAAAATTGCGCCAAGAAAGTATATTAAAGTACATTCTTGACCGATTTCGGAAAAAATTAGTTTTTTTGTTGTTGGTGGACTTTGTTTTGCTCCAAAAAAAAAACAAATAAAATACCCAAAGGCATTACATATATTTATTTAAAAGAAACAGATTGCGTCCTGGACAGCTTTAAAAAAAACTGAATTTCATAAAATATTTTTTTCACAAACGAAAAAAAAGTATCCGGTATCCGTATCCGAAAAAAGTATTCGAACACAAGGTATTCGGATACTTTTTAAAGCAAAAAAGAAAAAGATAAAAGATAAAAAATATTGACGTTTGAAATGTCACTTATTTGGTATCGTTAGATTCAGAAAATTATGCATAAATGCAATAATATACAGCGTGTTCCATTTAAAAATCGAAAGTTAGTGCCACTTCCGGCGAAACCGGAAGTGAAAAAAAAAATCACTTGTATGTCAAAAAGTGCCACTAATTATGCATATAGGATATCCCAAATTTCAATTAATTATCTTCAAACCTAAAGGAGAAAAGGGGGTACCATGATCCTGTTACACCCGGTATATGTATACAGGGTGTAAATAATGGATAATCCTGAAAATGGTAGTAGGCCAGGCCATAACCTATCAGAATATCACAACTTGACCTTATTGAAAACCCTACGGTTTTCGAGATATGGGCACTTTTTTGAAAGTTTGAAAATTTCTACTCTAGCGTAGTATTTTGCATGTCACTGCCACAAGGTAAGGATTTCTTCATTCTCTTTTTTGGTGAGTATTCTAGAACAGTTGTGCTATCAAACGTGTATAGAAGTTTTTAGATAACGACGGCGATATTCTAAAAAAAAAAATTATTCCTTCAACTTCGTTTCCACCAAGATTCCGTTTGCTGACTTTGACCTTTGATGGTGTAAAGAAAAGTACCAAGCAAAACTTGCCACTTATCTTAAAAACTTGCCCACTTATTATTATATTCTAAAATGTTTAAAAATTCTGATTCTTCTTGTTAGAAAAAAAGATATAGCTGTTTGAATAGTGGACGAACTAAATTTATCAATTTAAAATTTTTAACAAGTTAGCCTTGTTTTTAAATGCATGTGACGCATGTCATTTTGTACGTCTGGTTACCAATTCAGACTTTGTCGATAATAACGAATTAGCGTTTCTCTGGACTTATTGGAATTCGTTGAGAACAACAAAGCCTCGTATACAGTATACACAACGTGAGTATGCTAATATGCATACTATTTACGGCGAATGTCGTTATCGAGAATATATTTCAAAAATGTTTAAAAATTCTGAGGTAAGAGGACGAAGAAAGATCGAAATAAAATGAAAAGTAACTCCACCTGCATTTATTAAACATTATTAAAAAGAAATAATCAAACAACTTATAACAAAAGTTTGAATTGCTCTCCTCTGCACCTTTTAATACAGGGATATTTTAAATGGCTTGAATATCCGGATCGGCTGATTTCTTCAGCGGCTACTCCAATGCATCCTTTATGCATCCCTAGTAAAAAAATCTAAAGGACTCAGGTCTGGTGACCTGGGTGGCCACAGAATTGGAGCTAAGCGACCGATCCATCTTCCTGGATATTTCAAATTTTAATATGCTCTCACCTCTCTCCCATAATGTGCAGGGCATCCATCGTTCTGTAACCACATTGTCTCATTGTTAGCCTTAGGGATAAAGGAAAGTCTTCTAGTAAGACCGGTAGGTCGTTTTGAAGGAATTCCAAATAATTGTCTAACGCTAATGTTGGTGGCAGTTCGAATGGGCCTACCACTTGACCATTTAGGATGCCTGTCCACAGATTTACTTTAAATTGGTATTGTGACCAATCTTCTCTCATCAAGTGGGGATTTTCAAACTGAAAACTATGCAGATTAAGTAAATTTACAAAGCCATCTTTTCGCTACGATGATTTGTCAGACCACAAAATTTTATTAAAAAATCTGGATCCTCTCGTATCATCGTATCATCCGCAGCATTCGCCGGCAAAATACCACTCTCAAAGGATAATCTCTGGGTAGTAGAGTTTGCACACGTTGTACATGGAAAGGATGGAGTTGGTATCGTTTTAAAATTCTGTGCACCGTTGTTTTAGATACGCCAGTGCGTCATGATATGATACGCACAGAAGTAGATGGATCGTTGTTAATTTCATCAAGCACTTTGTCGAAATCTTGACGAGGTCTTCCTTCACTGGCACCACCAATATCACGGAGACTAGAAATCCTTCCCTCGCAGTACGCATGCACTCTAACAAATACACGATAGTTTGGATGGCGTGCGTTCGGGTACCTTTCTCGATAACGCACAGAAGATGCACTAGCATTGCTTCGATATTCGCTGTAAATAGTATGCATATTAGCATACTCATGTTGTGTATACTGTATACGAGGCATTGTTGTTCTCAACAAGTTCCAATAAGTCCAAAGAAATGCTAATTCGTTATTATCGACAAACAAACAAAGTCTGAATCAGTAATACCAGACGTACAAAATGACATGCGTCACATGCAATTAAAAACAAGGCTTACTTGTTAAAAATTTTAAATTGATAAATTCAGCTGCTCCACTATTCAAACAGCTATATCTTTTTTTCTAACAAGAAGAATCAGAATTTTTAAACATTTTAGAATATAATAATAAGTGGGCTAGTTTTTAAGATAAGTGGCAAGTTTTGCTTGGCACTTTTCTTTACACCATCAAAGGTCAAAGTCAGCAAACGGAATCTGGGTGAAACTGAAATTGAGGATATAATTTTTTTTTTAGAATACCGCCGTCGTTATCTAAAAACTTCTATACACGTTTGATAGCACAACTGTTCTAGAATACTTACCAAAAAACAGAATGAAAAAATCCTTACCTTGTGGCAGTGGGATGCAAAATACTACTCTAGAGTAGAAATTTTCAAAATTTCCAAAAAGGGCCCATATCTCGAAAACCGTAGGGTTTTCAGTAAGGTCAAGTTGTGATATTCTGATAGGTTATGACCTGACCTATTACCATTTTCAGGATTATCCATTATTTACGGGACACCCTGTATACAGGGTGTCTCGCCGGAAACTGCATCGATCGATATGGAGAAATGTGCGCAACATAAAATTTTGAAAATTTAGGGAATTACTAATGTCAGTATGACCAATCCAAAGAAAATAATTATAAGCATTTGGCACTTCCGCTTATACCGGAAGTCGATACCAACCTGCTTATTTTGAATGGAACACCTTATAATTGTGACTATATACAGTCTCTGTAAAGTAACGATAGTGCTTTGGAGGACCAACGAGCAAGCATTTTGGCTAGTCCACAAATAACAGAAGAATTTATGTTTGATTTTTGTAAAGCTGTCCAACATACAGCATTCCTGACCAATTTTTTATTGAAAAATGGAGAACAGCATGCTTGTTTAACAAGTTTCTAATAATAATATGAAGAACTAAAACATAAGAACAACCGGTAAATTATAGTTATTGATAAAAAATGTATATTTTAATATCCTAGTTTATAAATTTCATTTAATTTTTACCTCATTAAAATTGAACTGATGGAAGATATGATGATCTGCTATAACTTTGGTGTTGCTTTCCTATTTAGATTATCTATATTTTTCACTTTTCACAGTTTTTACAAGAAGTATACTTTGTCATATTCTAGTTCTTGTGATATCTTGGCTTTGGTGAAAAATGTTTTATTTATGTTTTCATTTTTTGTGTAATATAATTATTGAATCCTTTGCGTATCTT
This sequence comes from Rutpela maculata, assembly GCA_936432065.2. Taxonomy (NCBI): domain Eukaryota; kingdom Metazoa; phylum Arthropoda; class Insecta; order Coleoptera; family Cerambycidae; genus Rutpela; species Rutpela maculata. The sequence goes on along the minus strand of OW386294.2, from coordinate 18,930,830 downwards.
TCCGTAAATATCATTTTAATGGATTTTGAGTGTTGAAAAGCTTGCTGTGATAATTTTTTTGAAGTAAAACGTTTCTTTTTGCGTATTTTGCATATTTTATGCGAATGTCAATATTTTTTAAATTTGATCAATGTTCATTTAAGCTTTTTAGACACGTCTGAAGGACGTTAGTATAATTTTCCGATAAGAAAATGCCTAATATTATTTTTTAATTCTTTACTTATATTTTGGCATTACTACTATTCTAATTATGATATATCTATTTTATTTTATTAATTTCCTTTGTATATTTACTTTAAGTTATGAGTCTTATTATATTATAATTAACAACTCATTTTATAAAAACTACTAGAAAACGGTAGGTAAGCAGCAATTATGTTATCAACATACATTTCTAATATTAAAATATCATATATGATTAAAAGAAATACATAAAAGCTCCGCCAACTTCTATAATCAAGTTAATTAAATTATCTGTTTTATAAAAATAAGTTTTGCTTGGAAATATCAATAATAATAACTGAATATGATTATGCTCACTACAAGATACCTTAGCAACTTTAATTAATAAAGTAATATGATATTTTATAGATTTTATTTTATATTTTATAGATAATTAATTACTTACATTAATGTATAGTTGAAACATTCTTTATAGTGAGAAAGTTTCTGACGTTCTGCGGGGAGAGACGAATAAATAGGGCGGGAAACGGATGTCCCGATGTCGGTCATTGGATATCGCCATCTTACGTAGCGGTAGGAGTGACAGTCTAACGGTTTTGACTTCAGGACCGCAGACGGTTGATGTGTTTGTACAGTAAGTAGCATGTGGCAGTATAATTCAATAATCACTTTTATATTTCTTTATTTCGTAATATGGCTTGGGTCCCATGACTCAATACTAAGATATATCCAATCTAAATTTCAGAAGCCGCGGCTACAATGAAAAACCGCTGCCTAGGGAATCACTCCTTCCACATTCAGACTTCCTATCTAAGTCTCTTACAATGAAAATACTATATTTGCACTCAACTAAGTGGAAATAATTGTTTAAGGAACTTTAATAGTATAATATTGAAATCGTGTACCACAAAAACCCATAAAATGGTATGCCCCATCAGTAGTAGGTGGTGGTGGGGGTGAATGAAGTGAAAAATATTCCTGATGACTTATTCTTGTACACACACTAAATCACAATATTTTTTCACCCCCTTTAATAATATTTACTAAATATCAATTTCATGCACTCTTAATTGCTTGATTTAAATATTTACTCCCATTTACCTCAATTTACCCTTCAACTCTGTAACGGAATAAGATCAATATATAATCTAGTTTCAGATCTCGTTAAAATACATACGTGTGCCATATTATAAGTCAATATCTTTAACGGTTCCAGAGTAATCGTGAGCACCAAAAAGATACAAGACTAACAGACAGACCGACAGATTTATTTTATTCAAACTTAAACTTAAACTCAAAATATTTACGTTTCATGACATTCTAAGCCTATTTGTACAATGAAAATTTTCAAAAATGTTTCTTACGTTAGTATACTTCAACTGGATGTGGAAGTAGTACGCAGAAAATAGCATGACAAAGATATAAAAAATTATTTTGTGGACTACACGATAGCAGTAAAGCCTCTACTTCAAGCATTTTCTTTAATGAAACCTACTACGCATCCATACTACTCGAGGTAACCCACTGTGTATCCAATTTACTAGAGGAAAGCCACTACGCATTCATACTTCTTGATGAAACCCACTGCGCATCCATTTTACTCGAGGAAACCTACTGCGCATCCATACCACTGGAGGTAACCTACTGCTCATCTATACACTCGTGGTAACCTACTGCGCATCAATGGTACTCAAGGAAAGCCACTGCGCATCCATAATACTCGGGGAAACCCACTGCGCATCCATACTACTTGAAGTAACCCACTGCGCATCCACTTGATTCGAGGAAATCCACTGCACATCCATACTACTTGACGTAACCCACTGCGTATCTATAGTACTCTAGAAAAGCCATTGCGCATCCATACTACTAGAGGTGACCTACTGCGCATCCATAATACTCGGGGAAACCTACTGCGCATCCATACTACTCGAAATAACTTTAATAACATGATATTTGAAATCGCCTACCCCTATAAAATGATATGCTACATCGGTAGTGAGGGTTGGGGTGGTGGTAGAGGGTGGGGGTGGGGGTGGATTAATTAGAAACAAAAATTGAGGACTTAGGTTCTTGTATACACGCTAAATTACAATTTTATTTTTTTCACCCCCTTTAATAATGGAGTGGAGGTAGTAATGGGGGTGGCTAATGCCAAAAATTTTTTTGAGACCTTAACTTCTTTTATATATACTAAATACCAATTTTATGGACTCTTAACTGCTTGATTTACCTATTTACCCCCATTTACCCTAATTTACCCCCCAACCCTTCAACGGAATAAGATGAAAATATAATCTAGTTCCAGATCTCGTTAAAATACATACGTGTACCAAATTTCAAGTCAATATCTTAAACGGTTTCAGAGTAATCGTGCGCACAAAAAAAAGTTACAGACAGACCGACAGACAGACAGACCGACAGACAGAGAGAATTTTTTTTTTCTCAAACTTAAAATCTCATCACATTCTAAGCCTATTTGAACAATAAAAATTTTTAAAAATTTTTTTTGTCGTTACTATACTTCCACTGGATGTGGAAGTAAAAGTAAACGAGCGAAACAATACAGTTAAATCCGGCTCTGCGTTCTGCACTCATTGCCTCTCGACAACACAGCCCACTCACAATACTCACATCACTATTCCGATTATTATACTCTTCGCAAAAGCGAACAGTATATTGTATTTGATCGGCACATTTCTAAATCAGTAAATATCGCTCGTAGAGAAAAAAATTTTATATCGTTATGTTAGTGAACGAATTCTGAACAACTTTCAAAATGTCCGTCTGTCCGTCTGTCCGTCCGTCCGTCCGTCCGCCCGTCCGTCCGTCCGTCCGTCCGTCTGTCCGTCCGTCACGTTTCTTGTAAGCACGATAACTCAAGAAAGAAAAATCCGATTGTATGAAATTTGGAGAGTAACTTAGTGTTAGCTAGAGGAAGAACCATATTCTTTTTTAACAAAATAGATTGGTAAATAAAAAAGTTATTAGTAATTTAAAATGTAAAAAATATTTTTTACATTTTTTTATGGTTTGTAATAAATAAAAACCTTCCGAAGTGTTATTTCCTATCACTATTTTTTTTTAATACATTTTACTAATGTGTGTTTCCTAATAATCACAATAAATTTTCTAATGGTATATATTACACTCATTAACAATTTTAGCAATAAGAAATAGTGGTGTAGCGGCAAGAGTTTCGTTTCGCAATCCTAGGGTCCTGGGTTCGATCCCTCACATCGTGATTTTTTTTCACAACAAAGTTGGTATCACAAAATTTAGAATGTCCAAAAACTAACATGCGAAGAGTATCCTATAGAATGTGTAACAATTATATAAAAAGCTCAGTAAATCGGCGAAGAGTATAATGCTTCCACTAGTTTCAACTATACCAAAGTATATAGAGCAAAATTAATCTTTTTTGAAACCATAATAACATTTTTAACATACTGTTGCAATGTCGGATTCCTTTGGTTCGAGAAAAGACGATACAAATTGTAATATATATGCGGGAACTAGCCTAGCTCAAATCAAGTTGTCGGAGGCTGCTTTAATAAACTATTTTTTAAAAAGAACCCTGAACAATACTTAACAAATATCTTCTATAATTTAACAAGAGTGAATGAATATAGAAACTATTTACAGACGGACATACCGTCATAATAATAAAGGTCTGTCACGTACACTAAAATTCAAATTCTATAGGGCAGGTAACTACCCCCTAAGTGTGGAATGAAATGCTTGCCCATCCTATTTACTGAGTTCTAAACAATACACTGCATCGGAAGATTAGCACATAATTACTAAGTATCAATTATTTTCAATGTATGAAATTTTCATCACACTCTGTATACAACGTGATCTACCATGACATGCGGAAAATTTAACAGTAGGTTGTCCCTGTAGAAGAACGCACTACCGGGCGTCAAAATGACACGACACCTATTTATTTCTCAGGGGGCGCCAGTCGCGTATTACCCCGTTCTTCTACCTTCCAGGCGGGTTCGAGATAAGATGCACTTCGATAGCCGAGTAATGGACCAAGGCTGCACTGCCACAGATCGGAAATGACGCTCTCTCTGGACCTGAATTCCCTCGTTAGGGGTTTAGGCACCTCTTAATTTCCTGAAATTTTGCATAAAAAAATCCCAACCGAAGAATTTCTCTGCGGAGGGATTAATTTTTGTACGTGGAAACCACGTTTTGGTCTGTTAATGACGGAATCTATTTCTCAAAAAACGCATAAAAAAATCCCTATCAAACCTCCGTAAAGCAACCAGAAGGTCGAACGTTAATGTGAATTAACTCGACACATCCGGCTTTCTATACGAAAGTTCCAGGTATTATAGACCGTCAACAGGCCTCAAGATCAATTAAGAAACAATAGTTCAAAGAATCCGTTTATTTAACAGAATTGGTTATACAAAATTCTCAAGATAAGAATCGTGCCTTCCCCAATCAAGGTAATGACTTTCAAACCATACAAGCCAGAGCGCTCACGGTAACGATCGATTAGGTAGAAAAGATTCATGCATACCTTCTCAGAATCAAAATGCGAGCATTTTTAGAGTCGTTTCAGACTCTGGGTAATCGAATAATTATGGCTGACTGAAATAACTTAAAAAAGTTTTACTTAATGAATTTAGGTTCGCTAGAGACTACTTAGCTTTAAAGTTCTTGTATCGTGAAGAGCCACGTACTCGAACACATTCAGAGGACTTATTACTGCGTAAGTTGAATGGCGTTCGATCAGCCCACGACTTACTAGCCCTTATCACAGTTGTTCAATATTATCGATATGGCAGCGACCCACCTTCGAGCGACTTTTAGGTAAAATTGAATCTTTGGATTTTTATGCGCAAGGCGTTTTCCTCTATAACTTTGTCATTTGAAAAGCCCTGTTATTGGCTTTTCTACCATTGCTTTGTCTGGACCACTCAACGCGCTCGACCAAATTGCGAGCCGCTGAGTCAATCCAAACTCTTTCTATGCGAGAAACCGGCCTTGTACATGTGCATTGATTTTTATCAATTTTTTTGCTTATCGGCACTACGCCGGCTTTGTCAAAATCTTCTATTTTGCCTTTTGGATGCAGTGCATCGCTAAAATTTTATGCTCATACTTTAGAATTGGGCTTTCAATGACCGTACCTCAAAGGTCAATGTCTTTGGTGGAGGAATAAAAAATAAAAAATAATTCAAAATATATTTTCGTGGTACTTTTTAAACTGACTTTGTGGTAAGACCAATTTCGGCGTACTTTTGAAAAATCAATTTTCAAGCCAAATTTCAAGGTACTTTTGAAAAACTAATCTGCGGGTGAAATGTTGGCGTACTTTTGAAAAATGGATTTTCAAGCCAAATTTCAAGGTACTTTTGAAAAACTAATTTGCGGGTGAAATTTTGGCGTACTTTTGAAAAATCGGTTTTCAAGCGAAATTTCAAGGTAGTTTTGAAAAATTAATCTGCGGGTGAAATTTTGGCGTACTTTTGAAAAATCGATTTTCAAGCCAAATTTCAACGCAGTTTTGAAAAATTAGTCTGCAAGTGAAATTTTGGCGTAATTCGATAAATCGATTCTTGAGCCAAATTTTGACGCCCTTTCAAAAATGTTATTTTTCAAAGTCCAATTTGTGATACCTTTGAAAAAATATATTATTCATAAATCTTTGTCATTATATACTTCTGCTCTCATATCCTGAACCAAAAACATTTTTCCTAAGTGAAAATTCGGTGTTTCTTCGAATTTTCACCTGGTCATTTCCAACGCCTTATAGGACCCAAAACAGTCCTTATGGACTGATCTGCTCCTCTGCAGACTCTTAAAAATATCTTTAAATGAAATTTTTGCCTAAGTCGAATTTTGATTCTGTCTTCAACTTAGGACGATTTTGGAGAGTTCTACAACATCCCCACCGAAAGGAGTTAAAAAAATGGAATATTAAAAAAAATGACCAAAAAAAATTACCTTATTATTTTTTAGAAATGCGCCGCCAAGGACTTGGGATTGACACTACTGATAGCAAAGCTGGATGAGATAGAAGTGACTTTTTGGTTTTAATCAAATTACACTACAAACATGGCGAAATAAATAGAACTAAATCGAAGATATTGACCATGCTGAAATGACAAGCAGGTATACGAGATATTTAGTTAAACCGGTCAATGACACGGCGCGTCGGTGTCCCCGTCCTCATTGTTCGACCGAAAACAAAAAACGCGGCTCTCGAGGGGTCTACACACGATGCAGCGACAGGGAGCCAGCCTTGTCGGCATGCTTTGAACTCATTCGTAAAAGTGAACTGGTCCGCTGGAATTCCAATTATCTTCAAAGCGTACCGACAATGTTGGCTCCCTGCCGCTGGATCGTGTGTAGACCTTTTTTGATCTCGCCGGCCGGCTTCACTTTTTATGCCAATTAAGGAAATGTAAACAACTCGAATACGTTCTTTCACAAGTAAGTTCATCGACCTCTTCAGGAGTAGGTCAGGACTTACTCAACATCAGTAGTGTATCTTCGCAAATTCACTATGAATTTAATATACTAAATTACCTCAGAATCCTCTAAAATTTTTCAGGGGCTTTCCCACATTGAAGACTAGTACACCATTTTATTTTCCGCATTTCTTGGTAGATCACGTTGTATACAAAGGCTTGTACGAATATTTCATTATTATTATCATCATTTATGCCGTGAAAACGCAGGAGCTAGCATTTGAGTCTCTTATGCTGCGGGAGTAGAGTATTGCCGTGTCGGCGCGCTGCTTCATTTGATAATTTTCCTAAATGGAAATTTTTGGTCCAAATTTCTTTTGGTTGTTACTTTGTAAAGAAATAAAATACTAAGTTCATATTTGGCACATATAATACACTAGTGATCCTGAATAAGTACTTGTATCATGCACATAAAAAATTCAGGTCAGGACTTGAGAAAAAAATGTTTTTGTTGTTCTTCAAGAAAAGAATACCCTGTATATGTTTTTTTTTTAATTTCAATATTAAATTCGAAAAATACATAAAAAACTGAACAAAACGGCTTCATTATTTTTTTTGCCACACCTCTGCCGTCTTCGAAATAAATTCCAATAAATAATGGAATATGAGACTTTAGAAAATATCGATTAATGTAATGCGCAAAAAATGCTTCCACTATTAAATTGGATATTTACTTTTTTTTAGCAATAATTATTATGTTCTAATTACATTTTTTTATGGAGGAGGTGAAAATAAATAAAAAAATAAATACTAGAGGACACCGAATCAAGAAACTATTTCATTCCTCTCACCTATTAAAGAGTGGTAATACAGCAACACAACATACCTATTGCCAACAATAATAACTGTAATAACAAAGTTGTATATCAATAATGCACATAGTAACAAAATAACAACAAAATAATTGTACCAAAAACAAAAAATGCAGATATTGTCTATATTTACAAATTAGAGTTATAAATTGTATGTTCAAAATAGCCTCCTCAGTTTCAGTGCATTTTCTAGTGCGGTTCACGAGATGACCGATTGATCTTCTTATCACATCTGGACTATTTCTAATTTCGTCGCCACATTCAACAATACTTTGAATTAATTGATCTACGCAGTCAATGTCCACTCTTTAAGTGACCTCATAATCTAAAACTAACTGATTTTACGTAAGGCCATTGCTTAAAGTAAAATTTCTGGTCTGATCTAATCATTCTTTTTGCCAATTAGTTTAGATAAAAATCTCAAATTAAGGTTTTTACATCATACATTACCGAATCTTTTAGGAAATGTAAATATCCGAGGTATGTTCTTTCAACATGATGGAGCCTCACCACATTTGTCCAACCAAATTAGAAACCATTTAAATGATATATATCCTAACAGATGGATTGGCCACGAAGGTCCTCATGTATGACCAAAAAGGTCTTCGGATTTCAACCATGTAGATTATTTTTTATGAGGTCATTTAAAGGGTGACGTCTACAAAATGGACACTGGTTGCATGGAGCAATTAAATTCAAAGGATTGTTGAATACCACAAAAAAATTAGAGACAGACAGTCCAGAAGTGATAAGAAGATCAATCGGCCATCTCGTGAAGCACACTAGAAAGTGTACTGAAGCTGAGGAGGACATTTTGAACAGAGAATTTAATTATAATTCTAATTTGTAAATATGTTTTATAACAATATCTGCATTTTTGTTTTTGGCACAGTTATTCTGTTGATGTTTTTGTTGTTATCCTGTTACTATGTGCATTATTAATATGCAACTTTGTTCTTACAGTTGTTGTTGTTAATAGGTATATTATGTTACTATATTAGTAGTCATTTAATAAATGAGAGGAATGAAATAGGTTCTTCATTGGGTGTCCTCCAACATTTATTTTTTTTATTAATTTTACCCCATCCATAAAAATTGGTAATTAAAACATAATAATTATTGCTGACAAAAAAGTAAATGTCTAATTTAGTAGAGGAAGCATTTTTTGCGCGTATCATTCATCGATATTTCCTAAAGTCTCATATTGCATTATTTAGTGGAATTTATTACGAAGACGTCAAGGGTGTGGCAAAAAAATTAATGAAGCCATTCTGTTCAGTTTTTTATGTACTTTTCGAATTTAATATAGAAATTTAAAAAAAACATATACAGAGTATTGTTTTCTTGAAGAATAACAAAAACATTTTTTTTCCAGTCCGGATCTGGATTTTTTTTGTGTTACAAAGTAACAACTAAAAGAAATGTTGGCAAAAATACATAAAACATCCTGTACTTCAGCAAGGAAGGCCCAACTAGCTTTTTCTATGGATGATTATGATTACCCTCGGTGTCTTCTATCTGGCATTAAACCATGTGCGTTTCCTCGTGAAACGCCCTGTATAGAAGGCAAAAATTCAAAAAATGTCATATCTCGGCTTCCAATTGGCGCAAACAAAACTTATCTTTTTAATTTTTTTCTTTTCTTACACATTTTTGATATAGGCTAATAATTTTATTTTTGGGTAAAATATTGATGAATAAATTGCATTTGTTTTACATCAATCAAATTTTAGAAAAAAATGATTTAATTTTTTTTTTGTTAATACCATTGAATAAAACAAATAAGAAAAAAATTGTTGCTCGACTTGATGCACTTAAACAACTGACGATTTAGCTTTCGACTGTGCTTTTTTTATGCATTATTGTTGTTAAAGAACCATGCAGAATCCATTTAGGACCATAAAGGCAAAAAATTTAATCAAAAAATTTCCCATCATGATACGGGTCATAATGAATTTTTTTGGAACTACGCCAAAAATTAACTTAGAAAATAATTTTTAGCACATCAGAAGATGTATGGCATTAAAAGTAAAAAAGTTAAAGAGAGTCGAATTTAGATGGAATATTTTACTAAAAATGGAAATGTAGAAAGTACGCCGAATGGGGGCACAGAATCTGATATCCGGAAGTACGCCAAAAGTTTCACTTTGTTTTATTTAATTTTTATATTTTATGTCGTTTTACAAAATTACAAATATTCACATAATAACAATAAATAAAAGCTTATAAGTAGTTGATACTACTCTTATAAAATAACATGTAATAAAAGACAATTTCGCTATAAATAAATTAATTTACAATATAAAAAATTTCTCCCAAGTTGGCAGAAGGCGATATGGTTGGCGAGCATTCCCTCTTTGAATCGCCAAACTGATTCTCTGCATTAGGAAGCAAGCACTTTTCTTTTGATTTGAAACGCCACGAATTTTCCTACCTATGCAATTAATAAACTTTTTAGCCTCATCGCCCCATGAACCCAAGGTTTCAACAGAGAACAGCAAAAAAAAAGAAAGGGGATTCCAGTTTTTATTTCTCTTAATATCTTCTCCGATGCAGGCAGCTTCTCTAGGTTTTTGGGATGTGTATTTAATATAGGACAATGCCAGTGTACCACGGCACGTAGCGTCCCATAGAAGGGCCTTTCCTCGCTTCCATGGTACAAGGGACATTCCATCCGCCCTTTTTCCGTCGCTCTGCAACACCCCACTGGTTCAAGTATTGAAGGAAATTCTGCCCAAATCAGTGCTCTCTTGATGACGTCGTTGATAATTCCATGATGAGACCACCTCCCTGTAGTTTTGCGGCATGGTAGGCCATGATTACCAACAATATCTACAGGTTTTTTGCGGGGTTTGCAGAGGGGTTGACCAGTTCGTAAGGCAACGGCAAGTCGAAAAGTTGAGTCGTCTAAGAGGGTTCCTAATAAAGGCGAGGCACCCGATTCTTTTTGTTGAACTGCGAGCAAACGTGCTTTTCCTTTGAGGTCTTGATTTTGAGTCAGTATGTTGCTGAGTGTACGTAAACATATTTGCTTATCCCAATCTCTTTGATAAATGCTGGTAATTGTATCCATGCAACTTAGAGTAGACCAATTAGCTAGAGCTTTATCAAAGGCTTTGTCAGAATACTGAGAGATGTACAAGGGAAGAATCGAAAGTAGTAATTATGAAACTCTATTTATATTTATGAATCCCAAAAAAGTAACATAATGTAGTTACGTATCGATTCTTAGACCACCTAAAGCCACAACTAATATAGATTGCTGTCATGAATTTTCCTTGAAAGTACAATTGTACGAGTTATATTTTTAAAGAGCAAAGGACAAAGTCCTGAAATCAGAAAAGTGCCAGAGGCACTGGATTTTTTTGGCATCTTCCTTAGCATATAAAACAACCCCATATAGATATTACACAAGAGTAGCTCGAAAGCTCATCACTGGCACACAACGCTTACTGGGTTGTATGCCATCAGTTCGTCTTCACAAGAAGACAGGAAACTCTCATGCAACTCATATATATATCTAACAAGCGTTATCAGTAACAAATGCGTAGTTCTGTGATTCATATAATCACGTATTGGAACTTCACAAGTGCACCAAAATGTTAGTAAAATATTTTTATAGGCAGTGACTGTCCCTAGTTCAATAGCCAAATATAAATCTTTAAAGAAAATTGTGAATCTCTTTTCGACTATATTTTCTTCATTGCATGTAGTTGTGATAACGCCATTTGAGGGTGGCATCCTGCCTTTACCAGGTTTGGAAGGCGGATTCCAATATATTGAATTTATTTAGCTAGACAGGCTATTTTCATTCATACTGTAATTATGCACCCAAATTTTGAACTTTTATTACTATAAATGGTATCATTGAACTCTTAGAATTTTCTTGGTTTGAAAATATAATATCCCAGACGTCTTCGTGTGTTGGAAGTTTCAAAAGACTATTAATTTTATTATTCACAACATAGGTCGAACCGCGAAGATTGATGAGAGATGTTCTATAAAAGTGATTAAAACGTAGGAAGTGTTAGAATTTAAGCAGTGTTTCACATCAATAAAGGAGAATCATCAGAAGGCGGTTGGAGAGAAGCAATGAGCAATCTATTGGTAGGTATAACAACTTTTTCTTATCTCGTCTTTTATTTTTGGTGTATCATCGTCCTTGGTGCTACAGCCGATTCCGCGATTCAATTGCACCGATTTTTCGTGCATCCTCATCGACACCATCCTTCCACCGTAATCTTGGCCTGCCGCGGCTTATATCTCCCGCTGGTTCCGAAACCATGATCCTTCTTGGGGGTTAGTTGTTATCAGCTCATTTTTGGTGTATCACATAAATTAAAAAGAACCCCACTGAGAGTGGATGAACCATCTTGTATAGAGAAGGAGCCCGTAAGGTAAAATAAAATTAATCTGCCTCCCCCCAAAGTTCGGGCAGTTGGTTCCAGACGCGGTTGACGTTGGCAAAATCTAACTAATCATCACATACAAATACATAATTTAAATTTTGCACTAACTCCCACAATCGCGAAATTAATACAATAATTATTATTAAGCGATTCTAAATATTTTATTTTATCAGTAGTGTGTTGTCCAATGAAGCTAGGGAAGCGAAGCTTCCCTTACACGACACGGAATCTATTTTTAATATTCATTTATTGTACATAAATTCATTTACTAGAAATACTTAGAACTAGCAATGATTTCACAGGCCCACAAAAAAAAAAAGTTGTCTGCGCCGGGGTACTGACCATACTTATCCCTTGTATTTTGATCCGCTGAACACGAATCTGACCTTAGTTTTTCCCCTATACGTCAGGTTTTTTTTAACAGCAAATAAATATATAAATATTACGATTCAACAGACTTCTTTTTGCTGTTAAAAAAAAAACGGACGTTTTGGGGAAAAACTAAGGTCAGATTCGTATTCAGCGGCTCGAAATACAAGGGATAGGTATAGTCAGCACCTCCGCGCAGACCACTTTTTTTGGTTGCCACTGCGCCACACTCAGTGTGGCACAATCTCACACAAAAAAAGTCATCTGCGCGGGGGTACTGACCACACCTATTACTTGTATTTTGAGCCGCTCAACACGAATCTGATCTTAGTTTTTCCCCAGCACGTTTTTCTTTGAACAGCAAATAAATATATAAATATTAGACTTTTTTGTTATAAAAAAAAACCTGACGTATAGGGGAAAAATTAAGGTTCAGCGGGTCAAAATACAAGGGATAGGTATGGTCAATACCCCGGCGCAGACAACTTTTCTTTTTTGTGGGCCTGTGTTTTTAAATAGAATCTATGTTTCTACTACTGATCTAATATAATATTATCAGGTATACATACCTATTAGTTTTGTTTGGTAGTGTTTTGATATTGTGATATTAGACAAAAAAGTCTAACGGATCTTTTTCCTGTTTCCACCTATTGGAATGATTTTTAATCGTATTGACGACTTTGGTCAATCATTTCGGCGTGTCCCACACCATGTTACTGTATGGTCTTTTGGACAACAAAGTTTATTATTATTATTCTTTTTCTTTACTTTATTTTTTTTTAATTTTTAATATGATCAAAGACCTATTTTTGTTTAACAGTTCTTATTTTTTTATTTTATTAAATCAAGGATTTTTTAAATTTCTTTTAAGTAGTAAGTATTAGGTTTAGGCACATGATGATCCAACAAAGATTGAACAAGGCCATTTTTCAAACGATACAAATGTTATGTCGAGAACCAAGAAAGCCATTCGATATATTTTTTTCCGCAGAAACCAAAAATTATCATAAACGAAAACAAATAAATTGGAAACAAAATAGTTATGACATACAAATACAGGGTTCGGGCTCATATGGAAAAATTGAAGAGCGTGGAAAATTCAGAGAATTTTAAAAATCCTAAGAAAATCATGGAAATCTCAGTGAATTTTAAATATTTCGAAAAAATCATGGAATTTTGAGTCACAATATGAAAAACAATAAACTACTTACGAGTTCCTACTGTTATTATAAATTATTTTTAAATTGCAACCTTATATTCATTCGCTTAATGACGATTTTATAAAACAATTATTTTTTTTATAAAATCCAAAATTAAAGTAAAAATTATTTGATTATCTAAAATCACCTTTAACATATTAATAATTATTATTATTTGCCATTGAAAAACATTTTCTTTTGTCATGGAAAACCTGGAAAATTCAGGGAATTTTTTCAGCTACGTGAAGTCTGAACCATGAAATAGCATGTTTTATATTCGTTTTTTTATTATAACTTTTGGATTCGGCGGAAAAAATACATCAAATGGTTATTTTAGTTTTTGTTATAAATGTCTCTATCGCCGGAAAAGTGGCCTTGTTCCGTCTTGGTTAGAGCACCCTGTACATTGTACATAGTGGTTTTGGTAGCTTTTCCCATATAAAGTTTTTCTTTTATTGAAATTATGCAATGTAAAGGTATGAGTTGGTTTTTTTGTCATTTTTCGATCCTCGAACTTTGAAGTACTGTAGAAACAAATATAATAGTATATTATTCAACGAACGGTAATGTAGGTAATAACTCACGCAGATGAAGTTTACATGTAATTCATCAAGTGAGTTCTTACCATTACTGCAAGTTGAATACTATACTTTATCTACGATTTTAACAATAAATATTAAATTGAGAAAATTTTGTTTAAATTATTCAGTTTGTTTATTAATAAAATTAACTGTGAAATTTAATTTTTGTACATGTGATTTTTAATCAAAATAGTGCATAAACTGCTTGTAGACAAAAGATCAGCTTTGTAGATTAATAGTCCGCGGCGGTAAATGCAAAACTTCTCCGCGAACTGCAATAGCCCAGAGCGCATATTCGGTCAAAAGTCTTGTTTTTTATGTCAGAGAGAAAATTTAAGAAAAGCGTCGGAAAGCTCAATCAATTCTCTTTACATAAGCTATCTACAAATTTTTAGAAAAAAAAAAAACGAAATTATCGAGATATTCCAGGAAATGTAGGAAATTACACGTTTTCCTATAGAGTATATGTAAATCTTAAAAAAATAATTTTTCTCAGAAACCTTTGTTTTGAAGGGCCAAGATTAACGGAGCGTCAAAGTAGTACACGGTATTAAGTGAACATCGTATAAGAGATCGATTTCAGTTAATTACCGATTAATTACGGTGACAATATGGAGAAATTTTACCGAAAAAAAAAAAAGTCCAAAATACCGCCCCCTCTAATTCCTTCATTTTTGTCGGAATTCAAAAAATAAAAAAATGGGTTTTAGCAAATTTAATCCTACGTGAATTAACTAGAGTAGTTTTTTGGCGCAGGAGCCAAGATTAAAAAGTTGCCAACTGTAGAAGCTCAAAATTTGCGATTTTTTGCCGTACATGGCCAACATTTCAGTAGTTATCTCCGAAACGGGAAAAAAAATCAAAATTCTGATGGTACCAAAAGATTCGTAGTGGAAAATACTGGTTTGATTTTGTTTTTTATTACGAGCTAACTCCCATCGTTTCGGAGATATCTGCGAAAAATAACAGAAAACAGCTTACATTTCGGAGCCGAAAAAATTGCAAAAACATGCAATCTTGACACGTTCATATTTTTCGAAAAACACTATTGGGACGGCCGTACGATGTCGCGACGTAAAGAGGAAGTCTTCCAGATAAACCTGATCGTAAATTGCACAGCGAAATTCGAAAATTCGGCTCTGCACGAACGAATCAAAAGTAACATTTTGTGACATTTCGGAAAATCTTTTTGCAACATGTTTAATTTTTGGTTACCACCTTCGAGTGACACGCTTTACGCCGATTGGACAGGCTAGGCATGAAGGTAAAGGTTCATACACTACATTGGCTCTGCACCTTGCGTGAGTTATAATAACTCACTCATTATAACTCACGCTATTTGTTTATGGATACTATTAATTGTTCAAAAGCAGTACATTAATTAGTATACCCAACAAACATAAATATATAGCATATACGTAAATGCTACGTAAACTAAGTTTCGCAGAAGTAACGTGCTATGTAAAATGTGACGCATAATCGTATGTGCATACTCTGCGAAATATCAGCAACATGTGCATATGATTTTTACATAGTGAAGAGGTAACACCGTGACCTCACGGTATGTAACAAATGACGTAGCGTATATGTATATTCAACCACTTGCTATGTAAAGCGTACGTAACTAATTTTATCTCTTTACCTACCGTATGTTCAAAATAGCATATCCAAGCACTTTTTATATTGATACTACACAATTGGATTTTTAAAGTTAGATATATGAATAAAGTTCCTTATAAGTTATACAGAAAAATATATTTCTTTAGAAAATTACCGAAGTTGACACCAAGTTTTATTTTTAAGTCGAGTAGTTTTATATTTTGAATGAAAATTTTTTTGTAAAAAATGGTTATATTTAAAATATAAAACTATCTAACTTTCTAAAAATGTTCAGAAGTATTCTACTTAAAAATAAAAGTTGATGTCTCCTCCAGTTATTTCCTAAAGAATATCAATTTTTCTGGACAATTCATGAGGAATTTATATTCATATATTTAACTCCAAGAGACCAGTTCTCTAGTATCTATATTTAAAAAGTACTATAGGGTGCTATTTTGAACATTATGGTAGGTATATAAAACAAATACATGCTACATCAAAAAGAGATAAAAAGTATATAATGCAAGATGGTTGTCTGATTTGTGAACATATATTAGCTTAGAAAAGATTCTCGAATTAAATGACAGTTTAAACTAAGTTAATTAGTATCAACAAAGTTTCAATTCCATCTTAATCTCTGCATATCCCAGTAGGTAAACCAGGCATTAGGTGTTGTCCTCGACGTTGTCAGTTATATGTTCTTTAGAAAGCAGCTATACGATATTTTTTCTTCTCCAATGATGTATACCCACCTACCTACCTTGCCTTACATTCCTAGTAAAGCTCAAATTTCATTTAATTTATTTATTAACTGTTGATTTAGGAGAGATTAATACTAGTGTCTTTTGTGTAACTAATCTATATTCAAGTTAACTAAGTATCTACAATAAGTGTTAAGCATTTCTCAGGTCGTTTCTGATAGTACTCGTTCTTTGGTCAGCCTTCGTCACTCTGACATTTGCTACTTGAACATCAGTTACACAACCTGTGAAAATAATTGAAATATTAGTCTATTTCATATACGGGGTGCACCATTTAAAACTCCCCAGGCTTGTAATTTTCTTATTTTTTAAGGCACATCAAATTGTAGATATTTTTAAAGCATTTAAAAAAAATTTTTTTTGAAAAAATTGTTAAGAAAGAAATCTTAATTTCCTTGAATATTTTTTTACGTCACCCTCTATATGAACTGCGTTAATGTTTTCTTATAAAGGTTTTAATTAGCTTCAATTTATATTATTACGTCATATTCGAAATTCTCTTTGGTTTTAGAGAAAGGAATTAAAAACACTCCAAACTTATTTTTTTTTTTTAATTACTTTGAAAGGAATGTAAATAATAATTTTATGCTTTAACTGTAAAAGACATATCACAAACAATATTCAGCGTAAAAAAACAGTAACAAAAAATAAAAAAAAAATATTTTTAAAAACATATTAAAATGTACTAAGTAAGAAATTGCAATTTTTTTATTTTTTAAGTTTTTTTATTTTAATGACATAAATTGAAGCTAATTAAAACCTTTATAAGAAAATAATAACACAGTCCATGTACAGAGTGAGGTAACAAAATATTCAAAGAAATTACGTTTCCTTTCTTAACCATTCAAAAAAAAAAAATTAATCACTCTGTATGGATATTTAAAGGCTTTAAAAATGACTACAAGTTGACGTGCCCAACATGGTCATCGCTTCAAAAAAAAAAAAGTTACAAGTCTGGGGAGTTTTAAGTGGCGCATCCTGTATAGTGTAGTAAATCTGGTTATATAGCTTGTATCCCTTTACTAAATTGTGAAGAAAACTAGATGCAAACTATTTTGATCAATTTGTTAAGTTATTAAACAATTTATGATAGCTTAAATAATAGTGTATATATTTTCACAAAACTTTACGAAAACACGCTTCCAATGGAATGGAAAATTTGAGGTCGATCCGATGAACCGATGTGCTCAAAGTGCTGTCATTCAATCCGAAAGTCTGCCTCAAAGTTGAGTTTACACTGTTAAAACCCAGCTATTTAAAATCAGATTTGCCTAATCTGCCAGAGATGGTGATTTGGGGACTATTGGAGTATTTCAACATAAGAGTATGCAGCATATAACTGCCGAAAAAAGGGGAATGAAAATGCAACTAGGAGTGAATGACTTCACGCAGCGTCTATATTCCTGATTAATTTTAAAGCCTCTAGAGATCTTAGAATATCCTGGTTTTTTGAATTTCGCTCTAAAATTAAGAGATTTTTTGCAAAATGTAATAAAAAAATATGCTAAATAAGCCCATTAAATCATCACACCAAATTTCAAGTGGAAATGTTTATAACAACGCCAAAAAACAATAACAAAGTCGAAAATTGAACCGTTGACTGTTTAAGTGCATCAAGTCATAGAAAAATTTGTTTTAGAATGTAGATTTTTCTCCTACTCTTCAGTGGTGTTAACACAATTTTTTTAAACTATTTAAAATCATTTTAAATTTTTTATAAAGAATTTTTTCTCTCAGAATTAATTCAAAATTATTAGAATGCTTCAAAAGATCACAAAAAAAGAAACAATTTTAAAAAACGGGGTTTTCTACGCCAACTGGGAGCCGCGAAGCGTGAAAAAAATGCATTTGTTAAATAATTGCCAAAAACTTGTTTTAAATAATTTACCTACTTTACTACCTACCTTACTACCTTTAAAATACCTACTTATTTATGCAACAAGTGTGTAAAGCAGTACTTTTTTCATGCATAAGTTGTAGACGAGTACATCAATCTTGTGAGAATCCCATGATAAAAGTAGATTCTTTAACAGTCATATAAACAAATTGTCAATTAACGCCACTGAAATGTAAATAATCAACGATTCAATTTTCGAACTTGTTACTTTTTCTTAAGCTTTTTTTGTATAAATATTAAATTATATTATACTATTACATTCACCGAGAGCCATTTGATATAAGAAAATGTGCGGGGTCCTTTACCAAGATGATTTAATTCTACCAGAAGCATATTTTTAATAATGACAAATCTTAATTGTCTTAATTTATTGCAACAAAATTAACCATAAAGGTTCAGACAATTCTAGTTTTCTTCGTAGTTTTATAATGATCAAATTAATTTTTTTAATGGCGATACAAGCAATATCATTAATCACAAGACAACAAAAAAAAGGAGCTGCGCTTTTGATCAGAACCATCTAATCCTGTTTTTTAACATGTTGAAACCGATTCTAATATTAAAAAAAAATTTATCAGTTTTTGGTTACCACCCCTTTTATCCCCTAAAAAGGGGCAATGATTTTGTCCTAAGGTTCTGATCTAATTTTTCTGAAGTATTTTGACGTGCTGAAGCCAATTTTGGACAAAAGAAAAATTGCAGGATAGCCTACTGTACACATACAAAACCTTGAAATATATGTACAATACAATAACGAACACAAAGTAGGTGCTATAAGATGTCGGTAAACGATAACCATACCTATGCATAGTACTTCGCAAAAGCTTTTGATCACTATTAAGATCTGGGTTTCCTTGAATTACAACTTCTTACGCTGGATTCAGTTGAACTTAATAATGTGGGAACAGCACCAACATACAGCTTTTGTGTAACAAAATCCATGTAATGATATAATTGTCTGTCGAGAATAACGATTGCCCGTGAAATAATTCTAACCTATAAAAAGATTACGTTTCATTTAAATAAATATCTTTATAAAAACGGTACAACACAAACTTGCTTTTGGGTCATTCACTGGAAAATGGTGCACCTCCAACATGGGTGTGTAATAAGTCTTTAATCTATGGGTATGTACACCAAATTCGCAAACAAGAGGGCATGTTTATGTTTGCACCTAACCTCTACACTAATAAAACGTCCAAATAAAATATTTAAAAAAGTCACAACGCTTTATAGTTCACTTCTCTATATCAAAGTTATTAAAAGACATCATCCACATTTTTTCACAAAAATGATCAAAAAACACAAACGTTAGATATTACATCATTTTACACTGGCGTGCTGCGTGAACGTGACACTGATGCGTTCCATGAGTTCAATGTCGTAAAAGTAAGTAGGTAAACATTTTTAAGTAAAATTATGTAGCAAATATGTAAACTTGTGTATAAGTAATTAAGTTAATATGTTGACTTAAATATGATATTATTTTACGTATATGCTATGTAAAATATTTTATATAAAAATGTTCTATTAATCTTACCTCTCAGAGAGGTAAAGTTACATTAATGTTTTCTGGGTATCGTCGTCTATCTCACGAAGTGTCCTATCTCAGTTTTCGTGATTTAACGCTAGAGCTGTTTTAAGTTTTGGTGGTTTTTAAAATGAATAATAAACATATAAAACTTGCCTTTTCGTTTTTTTTTTTGCTTATGTTGTGTACTGGAATATGTAGTTACCGGCATGAGGTCTATATTAAGAGTGCGTATTTCCAAATTTTCAGAAAAAAGGAAGCGAAATACGACGTTACGTGAGAGATAAAAATTGAAACTTTCTAAATACAATGAGTTACGTCAACTTATGTGATTAGCATTTTATTGTTGAAAATAAAGATACATTCGTAAATATACAACACAATTAACATTTCATTCGTGAAAAAACATAAATTGTGTGTTTTGAACGAAATAATAGCATTTTAATATCTATCGTTTATCATTGTGTTTAAAAAAATAAAAAAAATATGATACAAAATTATTAAAAACTCTACAATAAAATAATTTTGTATTATTCATCTACCCATCGTGACGTGGCAGATTTTTATAAAATTGTGCACGTGTTAAGATTCTAATTACAGGTGTGGTACCGTTACAAAGCGCCATGAAATCGTTAACTTGTCCATGGAAATCTTGGGTTCAGAATTTAAAAGTGACAGTTGCATGTCTTTTAAGTTATCTAACTTTAATTTCAGTATTATAGAACTATATTCACTACGAATATGACTCGATTTAAAAAATATTTGCGTTGGCTTATCTTTGACTACTATAATGTTCGAGAGCTAGAATGGATAAAATGAAACTCACGATATAACCTAAGTCAACATACGTCAGTTCGTGAGAAATTAATTGTAACTAAATTGAGATACACCAACGTTTACATGTACCCATTCTCGCATAGTATACGCGCTTGACTGACGAGAGTTTGTGAGATGCAAGAATATGTCAAATGAAGTATATTTCCCGGCCTATCTCAAATTTCGATTTTTTTGAGATAGGACACTTCGTGAGATAGACGACGATATAACCTAATAAGAATAGATAAAATCTGTATGTTAACAATATTATGAGAAATAGTACATATTTTTACCCTTAATAAAATGCACTTTGTCCCGTTGCAAAATATTAATTATTTTTTTGCAATTAATTCATAAAAAAAAATCAAACTTTATATTAAAAGATAATATTTTACAGTTCTGTTTCGGTAAATACATTGTATTTGACGTACATTTACATAATCAAAAAGAATATTGAAAAAAAAAAAATAATTTGCGACTTTTTTAGGCAAAAGATTAATTTTGAAACTTAAACAAATGTAAATATCTCAGTGGATTTTTCATTAAATTTATTGCAACCAACGGCACTTCAATTGTCATAAAAAAACACGAATTTAAAAAAAAAATTGTGCTCCGATGCTTTGGAGCCGAGATATGAAGAATTCACGTTTTTTGCAATTGCGGCAAAATTTGAAAATATTTTTAATTGAAAATTTAACTGAATATTTCTCAGTGTGTGTTATCACTTACAAAATGTGCCATGTCTATATACAGGGTGGACCATTAATAGGCCCTAATTCAAGGGTAGATTCTTTGGACCAAAATATGAGGATACAACCAAACATGCTTTAGTAAATTGTTGCTGTGGAAAAAGATACAGGGTGTTAAAATTGTAATTTTTTCTTTTTTTTGCAATATCTCAACTATCTCTTGACCGATCTTCTCCCAATTTGGTAAGGGAACATTTTTTAGGCTAAGAAACAATAATTTGTG
This sequence comes from Rutpela maculata, assembly GCA_936432065.2. Lineage (NCBI taxonomy): Eukaryota > Metazoa > Arthropoda > Insecta > Coleoptera > Cerambycidae > Rutpela > Rutpela maculata. The sequence continues at coordinate 18,909,207 of OW386294.2, read as the reverse complement.
TATTACATTACGCCAGCCCGTGGAGGGCGCCTCATGAGCTATACCTGATGATGAATATTTTTTCTCTTTTTTTTATTACGAAACGTAGTGACACTTTTGACTAGAAAATCTCATGCAGGGGTCATTTTTACGTAAAAAAGGTACGTTTGATAGAACTTGATAATTCCAACCGTTTTCGATGAAACTGCAATATAGATCTCAAAAATTCTTTGAAAACAAACCTAATTTGAAAAGGAAAAATTGTATTTATTGAAAAGTGTGCTTTGGTGACATCTTAGTTCTGTCAAAATGTCAAACTAATGAAATTGTACGTAAATGACGTCACCAAAGCACATTTTTCAATAAATACAATTTTTGCTTTTCAAATTGAGTTTGTTTTCAAAGAATTTTTGAGATCCATGCGGCAATTTTCTCGAAAACGGTTGGAATTATCAAGTTCTATCAAGTGTACCTTTTTTTACGTAGAAATGCCTCCTACATGAGATTTTCTAGTCAAAAGTGCCACTACGTTTCGTAATAAAAAAAGAGAAAATATAGTCATTATCAGGTATAGTTCATGAGGCGCCATCCACGGGTTGGCGTGATGTAATACACAAATTATTGTTTCTTAGCCTAAAAAATATTCCCTTACCGAATTGGGAGAAGATCGGTCAAGAGGTAGTTGAGATATTGCAAAAAAAAAAGAAAAAAATTAAAATTTTGACACCTTGTATCTTTTTCCACAGTAACAATTTACTAAAGCATGTTTGGTTATATCCTACTATTCACAAGGTTCGCCTTAGTGGGTTAGCAGGCCCGTTTATTTACATACTTTAATTATTTAATTCTTCTAATTGTGTTTTTGTAAATTTTAAATTTTGTAATTTGTAATCTGTAATTTGTAACCGTAATTTGCCATAATTTGTAATTTGCATCCTGTAATTTGTAAATTTGTAAATAAACATTATTATTATTATTATTATTATTATTATTATTATTATTTTCCTCATATTTTGAACTATGGCCTATTATTAATGGTCCACCCTGTATATATAAATGGGCCTTGGAAAAAATCGAGAGAATTGCATCTTTGGCGCTCGCGCTGACGTTAGACGCCAGATCCCCTCCCCCCTTCACTGCGAGCGGCGTACTTGGACAGTTTCACCACGACAGCAGCTTTATTTCTTTTTTTTTTCGGATTCAGGAGTGGCTAGATGGATGTTTTTTTTTAATTCAAATTATTTTTTTCTCAGCTTTCCGATTCTTCGATTATTTTTCAATCATTCAATTGCGTTGCTTCATAAAATAGATATTTAAAGATTACATACAATTTATTTGATAATACATTGATAAGTGAATAGTTTTTACTCTTATTGGGGATAAAGTTTTTTTAGGTTGATTTCCTGTGCCGGACTCGCTGTCTGTTTCGTCTCGCACTGTTTGTAAAAATTATAAGATGTTTGATTATAAACTACTGAAATTATTTTATCTAATAAAATAATTAAGCCGCTGTATTACAAAATGTTCTTTTCGCGGAGCAACGTAATTGAATATTTCAAAAATAATCGAAGAATCGGAAAACTGAGAAAAAAATAAGTTGAATTAAAAAAAAACGTCCTCCATCTAGTCACTCCTGAAGTCGAGAAAAAGAGAAATAAAGCTGCCGCCGCGGTGAAACTGTCCAAGTACGCCCCGCTCGCAGTGAAGGGGGAGGGGGATCTGGCGGATATATATATATACACATATATACATACACATACATACACATACATACACGCAAATATATAAATTAAATATTAATAATATACATACATATAAAAGTACACACCTGCTATTTAACATAATATAAAGTAGATCATTGACATATAGAATAAAAACAACATTGTTCAGTTTGCATACTCAGATACATTATTTCTATTCGTTGCGAGGATTCAAGGAGTTATTTTGTTCTGCTAGTAACAATCTTTTGTAGGAGTGCATAAAAGATGTAATGGATTTATTTTTTATGTCCGTTGGTATAGAGTTATATATTTTAGTGATTTGGTAGGTAAACGAGGCTTTAAAGGATTCCGTACGATGAGAGGGGGGGGGTTAGTGTACCTTTGTGTCGCAAATTTAGAGCATGAACGTCTGTTCTATACGTTACTTTTTTATTAAGGTATGCTGGTATTTTATTTTCTAATATTTTTTTAAAGAGACAAGCGGAGTGCAGTAGACGTCGCCTTGACATATTTAACCAGCCTATTTCATTAAGCTTGTGTGAGATATGTTGTCTGCGTCTAATACCAAATATTAGCCGCAGGCAAGAGTTTTGTATTACTTGTATTATATTATAGTAAATACAAGGACCATAGACCACATCACCAAAATTTAGTTTGGACAATACCAACGATTCACACAGGATTGTTTTAGTTTTTTGGTTGAGAAAAAGTCTGTTTTGGTATATTGTTTTTAAATTTAAATATGCCGCACGTATACAGTTATTAATGTGAACCTTAAATTTTAAACAAGTGTCAAAAGTCAGTCCTAAATTTTTGGCATGTTCAACTGGTGATATTTGCTGCCCATGAGGGGTTAAACGATAAATAGAGCTGCGTGTCGTCAGCATAAAAGTGTATATGACAATGTCGAAGTGCTTTTACAAAATCAGACGTGTATGAAGTATCCATATCCCATTTATATACAGTGTGTTTCACTTCTCGTGTGTTTCACTTCTCGTGTTTCACTTCTCGAAATTTGGAGATGTTTATTTGTGGCCGAATTAATTTCAAATTTTTATCAGCCATAAAAGTCCATAAGACGACTTTATTCAACACAAATGCTGCCTAAATCTAAAACGCCGGCCTACTGCGATAAAAAGAAAATGTCAATTTTCGAGAAGAGAAATCACAGTAGGCTTAGAGATAGACAAAAATTTTGTTAATGAAAGTTGTTCAGGATCACTTCATATGCCCCTCTATAAAATTTTGTGAAAATCGGAATATTTTCAAAAAAAAATTTTTTGTTTCACTTCTCGTGAAGATTTTTTTATTTGTGGCCGAATTAATTTCAAATTTTTATCAGCCATACAACTCCATAAGGTGACTTTATTCAACACATAAATGCCGTCTAAATCTAAAACGCCGGCCTACTGCGATAAAAAGAAAATGTCAATTTTCGAGAAATCATAGTAGGCTCAGAGATAGACAAAAATGTTGTTATGAAAGTTGTTCAGGATCACTTCATATGCCCCTCTGTAAAATTTTGTGAAAATCGGAATATTTTCAAAAAAAGAGAACTTTTTCCAACAAATGAAAGTTGTGAACAAAAATCAGCATTCAATAAAACACTAAAAGGGCTTTTTATTTTTACATATCAAGTTGAATGTAATGTCTTTTCTTTTTTTCTTTTTGTTATCTCTGTTCTGGAGGAGTAACTCTCCATCATATCCTTCCTCCTTATCGGCTCAGAAATTTAGGAACATGGACGGTTTTATTGTTTTAAATGTTAAGAGTGCCGTGAAATTAACTGTCAATATGTATTGTTTTATTTATTTCGTCAATGCTTTCATGACAGAAGTGATTGTTGTTATTTTCTGTGGAGTTTGTTAGTTTTTCTTGTTTTAATAATTTAATTCATACAAAAGTTTCCTTATTTCATATCTTTGCTCATAATGGTTGGAATACTTTTAACTACTGATGAAAAAATTGAAATAATAAAGATAGTCGGTGAAAATGTACGATCTTCAAGAGAAGCAGCAGAAGAATTTATTTTAAGACATCCTCTAAGACAACCAATATACCATGGTACCGTAGCAAGAATATGTCACTTGTTCAATACAATTGGCAATGTGCTTAAACCGAGAGTACATCTTAATCGAAATTACGGAGATGTTATATTAGCGGCGTTTAACGCCAATCCCACTACCAGTCTTCGAAATATGGCTCGTGACCTTAATTTGTCGGCATCAAAAATTTGGAGATGTTTAAAACGCCATAAGCTACAACCGTTTAAACCAAAATTTTTACATACCTTGGAGGAAGGTGATGAAGAGAGAAGACTAGAATATTGTTTATGGATCCAAGGTAATTATTTAAACAATAGAGACTTCTTGAAGAAAGTAATTTTCACGGATGAGGCAACTTTCTCCACCAACGGGGTAGTGTCATCACAAAACTCTAGGTTCTGGGTAGTAGAAAATCCTGATTGGATAATAAATTCTAAAAGGCAATATTCCCAGAAGGTAAATGTGTGGTGCGGAATTTTTAATGAAACAGTAATAGGGCCGTTTTTCTTTTTTCAAAATATAAATGCGTTAAATTTGCTAGAATTTTTAAATAATGATCTTCGGAATGCAATAGTTGATTTTCCTTTGGAACAATTGTATTTTCAACTCGACGGAGCATCTATCCACAATTCCGTAGTAGTGAGAGTATGGATGAATGAACATTTTCCCCAAAGATGGATAGGACGAAATAGCCCTCTAATACATTGGCCACCCAGATCACCTGATCTCACTCCAATGGATTTTTATTTTTGGGGTCACATTAAAAACAAAGTTTATATGACCAGACCTCAAAATGTAGAGCAGCTTTGTGAGAGGATAAGGCAAGCGTGTTTAGAAGTTACAGCTCAAGAACTGCGAAGAGTTGTAATAAATAACGGAAAACGGATTGAGAGGGTGGGTTAGTGGAAAGGGGCCCAATATAATAAATAAGTAAAAAAAAAACCATTAACTTCTTTTATTTTTGAACTTTTCTAACACTGCGGCTTTTGCTTTATCTGTATTTTTTTTCCGACAATATTGTCATTCATTATTAGTAGTCTTCTCTGTTAAAACAACGGCCCTTTTCAGGGCCACCAATTTAATTCAAAAAGAATTCGTTATATGACAGCATCCTACCAACCTACATATTCTTGACAGATGTTAAAACTCATTAAAGTAATTAGATTTTAATTTTAATTATTCTAAGGCCGGCGTTTTAGATTTAGACGATATGGGGCATATGAAGTGATCCTGAACAACTTTCATTAACAAAATTTTTGTCTATCTCTAAGCCTACTATGATTTCTCGAAAATGGACATTTTCTTTTTATCGCAGTAGGCCGGCGTTTTAGATTTAGACGGCATTTATGTATTGAATAAAGTCACCTTATGGAGTTGTATGGCTGATAAAAATTTGAAATCAATTCGGCCACAAATAAAAAAGATACAGGGTGTCTTATCGAGAAGTGAAGCAAAAATTTTTTTTTTGAAAATATTCCGATTTTCACAAAATTTTACAGAGGGGCATATGAAGTGATCCTGAACAACTTTCATTAACAAAATTTTTGTCTATCTCTAAGCCTACTATGATTTCTCGAAAATTGACATTTTCTTTTTATCGCAGTAGGCGGGCGTTTTAGATTTAGACGGCATTTATGTGTTGAATAAAGTCGTCTTATGGACTTGTATGGCTGATAAAGATTTGAAATTAATTCGGTCACAAATAAAAAAGATACAGGGGTGTCTTTACGAGAAGTGAAACACACTGTATATAGACATGGCACTTTTGTAAGTGATAACACACACTCTGAGAAATACTCAGTTAATTTGCTTTTTGATTATGTAAATGTACATCAAATACAATGCATTTACCGAAACAGAACTGTAAAATATTAATTTGATTTTTTAATATAAGTTGATTTTTTTTTTATAAATTAATTGCAAAAAAAAAATAATTAATATTTTGCAACAGGATAAAATGCATTTTATTAAGGGTAAAAATATGTACTATTTCTCATAATATCGTTATCATAAAGATTTCATATTTGTTTCTATAGTACTTCAATGTTGGAGGATCGAAAAATTCAATTTTTTCAGTTTTTTGCGATGAAATGTTCTTAACAATCAAAGTTAACGAATCTTTGATTGTTAAGAACATTTTATGGCAAAAAACTGAACTATGTGTATACCTACTTTATAGGGAAGCTCATGTCGAAGAAACTGACAAGTCGAACGTTTTTCCCCGACCAAAAAATTAAGTTGCAAAATTCATTTTGTTTACAAAAAGTTAAATAACAATTAAAGCCGCTGTTTTGAGTGGCCAACGCTATTTTTTCGGATTCCTGAGGAAATTTCGTAGGGGGTAGACTAATTTTTGTCTAGTCCCAAAACTTTCCGAAACATTTTCCTAATATCACCGAATTATATGGCAAGATTCTATCATTAGCGTCGGACAACGCTCGAATGCAACTTTTACTCGTTATATATCTCAACAAAAATAAGCGTAGTGGTCACTGCTGCGTTGTTCTCCCTTAATCTCCGAACTGTAGAAGACTGTACCGAAATAGATTTTCCATTATTATTCTATTAGTTTTTTATCATTTCCGCCTCTCACTAACACTACGTTTCTCTTAAATCTTATTTCAGCCTGGTGGTAAGATAATTGATTCTTTGAACGATGTGAAGATAATGGCGGTAATTTTTCCCCTTTAAGTAATCACATCTGCTGTGAGGTGACGTAATCCTTTCATTGTGAGAAAATCCCTTATATTTTTGTGTAGCTTTCTCATGCTTCTGGCTGTCCTGATTCCTATGCCCACGCTCTGCTGCATTACGGGAGAAGCTGCAAGTGCTCTTGTTGCTTGAAATGTATTTCTAATGTGTAATCCCCTCTAACACAAATATTTTCCCATTTTGTTTTAATATCTGGTAATATGCGGTTCCACCCACATGCAAATTAACTAGTACGCCTCAGTTAAATTCATTTTCTGCTCCGAATTAATTGTGCAACATTGCGATTGTTACAGGAGGAACGACTAGAAACTGGGTATCTCTCAAGTGGCTTACAAAAATTGACTTTATTATTTGATTCATCTTATGTCAGCCGATGCAATAATACTGGGTATTTTAAAATAATAGTATATTATTCAACAAGCGTGTAATAGCTATTGCACTCGAGTAGAATATTATACATTTCCTACGACTACTTAGATAGATAGATAATTTATTGGTCTATAAATAAATACATAATTATGTACATGTGGTAAGTCAAGGATAAATATATAAAATATATATCTAATCACAATAAACATAAATTATAGTAAGAAACATTCAAGACAATATATATATATATATATATATATATATATATATATATATATATACAAGTAAAATTGAAAGTTCTTAAAAACCCCCGATCAATGTATCTAGTCGTACCAGTTTCATATGGCCGAATCAAAATGAGGCCTAAATCATGTTCGGCTACCATAATTGTCTGCACATTTTCAATTTTACTTCAATAAGACAATTTCTAGAGAAGTTCAACATGGCGAATTCAAGATGGCGACCATACATCAAAATCTAATATGGCCTATAACCTTCCCAACAAAATACTCTTTCAAATAAAAAAAACTACATCAAAATCGGATCACCCGTTGAAGAGATATGAAGCCACAGACAGACAGACAGACAGACAGACAGACAGACAGACAGACAGACGGACGGACGGACGGACGGACGGACAGACAGACAAACGCGTCAAACTTATAACGCCTCTTTTGGGGTCGGGGGTTAAAATTGACACAAAAGTAAGAAGTATTTCTTACTTTGTATAAAAATGTCCTATTTCATAATTTAAAAAGGGAATAAAAGAAATACATAATCAAAATGTACAAAAGTCCTACACATAATGTCAATTAGTAAAATTACAACCGTAAAGCTAAAAATTCATTGATGTTATAAAAGGCACTTTCTATGAATAATTTTTTTATTTGACTCTTATATTTAGATAACTGAAGATTTTTATTAAGATTTTCATTTAGGCAATGGGCATGTCCATGATGGAGAAGCTATGTGAACGATACATAAGGGATGTCGTAGTGAAAGACAACCCTTTGCATCCCAACCAACACGCATACACATTGGGAAGATCCACCGACACCGCCCTCCATGCGGTCGCGAGTCGGATTGAGAAATCCTTGGACAATAAAGAGTCCACCCTAGGTGTCTTCATAGACATAGAAGATACGTTTGGTAAAACCACCTTCCCAAAAATAACGGCAGCCCTAGTGGAGAGAAACGTCCCCACGATTATGGGAAGCTGGATATCCAACATGCTCTCCAAAAGAGCTGTACAAATTAGTGTGGGAGACGCTTCTGTGCGAGGAATGGTCGCGAGAGGCTGTCCGCAGGGAGGTGTAATATCACCACTGCTATGGAACTTAGTTCTCGACAGCCTCTTGCGCCACCTCAACTCAGAGGGTTTCCACACAATCGCCTACGCAGATGATGTAACAATACTGCTCAACGGAAAATTTGAAGGAGTCCTCTGTAAAAGGATGCAGGGGGCCCTAAGAATAATTGAAAAATGGTGCAGAGAACACTCGCTGTCTGTTAATCCCAGGAAGACGGAGATGGTTCTCTTCACAAGAAAAAGGAAACCAGGGGCACTGAAAGCACCAGTTCTCCTGGACACAACACTAAGTTTCGCATCAGAAGTGAAATACCTTGGGGTAACCTTTGACGCCAAACTAACATGGAATCTTCACTTAGACAGAAGACTAAAAAAGGCTTACATTTCTTATGAGCAGTGTCGCAGGACCGTGGGGAAAACCTGGGGTATGAAACCCAAAGTGGTCATGTGGATATACACTGCCATCATAAGACCAATGATAACCCATGGAGCTGTGGTCTGGTGGCCTAAGAGTAAACAGGCTACAGCGAGAGCCAAGCTCAGCCAAGTGCAGAGAGTTGCCTGCCTAAGCATAACAGGACCTATGCGAACAACGCCAACGAGAGCAATGGAGCTAATGCTGTGTCTGCCACCACTGGATCTATATCTAGGAGAAGTGGCTTTAATAACAATGGCACGCCTCAAGTCCGTTGGCTTACAACCAAATGTAGGCTGTGGAGAGACCAGAAGTCGCCTGTGGAATGAGGCTGTCAGGAAGACGCCTCTTCTAGATGCATGCACAGATGGTATCTCTCCCCGATTTGTCTTTGATAGACCCTACACAGTACAGACAAATAGTGAGAGTTGCCTGCCTAAGCATAACAGGACCTACGCGAACAACGCCAACGAGAGCAATGGAGCTAATGCTGTGTCTGCCATCACTGGATCTATATCTAGGAGAAGTGGCTTTAATAACAATGGCACGCCTCAAGTCCGTTGGCTTACAACCAAATGTAGGCTGTGGAGAGACCAGAAGTCGCCTGTGGAATGAGGCTGTCAGGAAGACGCCTCTTCTACACGCATGCACAGATGGTATCTCTCCCCGATTTGTCTTTGATAGACCCTACACAATACAGACAAATAGTGAAAACGAGACCGCCGGTGAAGGTGTGATCAACATTTTCACAGACGGATCAAGAAAGAAGGAGGGGGCAGGATGTGGAATATACTCCAGAAGCCTGCAAATCCAATACAAATGGACTATGGATGAGCGAGCCAGCATACTACAAACTGAACTGGCGGGCATAACCATAGCCGCAAAAGAGATTGTCCGCAGACAAACTACGGGCAAAACAATCAGGATCTACACAGACTGTAGACAATCACTACTAGCCCTGAGAAGTTACAAAATAACCACAGGAGCAGTATGGGAATGTCATCAAGCACTTGTGGGTGCCTCCAGCACGAATAACATCTCGGTATGCTGGGTGAAAGGACACGCACAGTGCAGTGGCAACAAAAAAGCCGACAAACTGGCCAAGAAGGCAGCAGGCCAACTTATCTTTGGACCAGGCCCGGCCAGTCTGTTACCGATTACGGCGACAATACAATTAATTAAGGAGAACATCCACAACGAATTTAAGAAGCTGTGGGATGAAACAAGCAGCTGTCAGCTTGCTAGGGAACTACTCATGTATCCCAACAAGAAAACAGCAATGGACTACCTGGCAATGACCAGAAGGAATCTACGTTTTATAACAGGAATCCAGACTGGACACTGTCCGCTAAGGAAACATCTATACAATATGAGATTAAGCGAAACACCTCTTTGCAGAGGTTGTGAACAAGAAGATGAGACGGTTCAACACGTACTCTGTGACTGTTCAGCCGTCTCATCAACCAGAGAATCCACTTTGGGAGAGCGTTGGCCTACCTTGGCCAACGTAAGGGAGATGCCCCTAGGCAACATCACCACCTACTTCGAAAGATTAGGTTGGTTGAAGGCCTAGGTGAGTGTCTGCCTAGAAGGAGGATGTACAAGGGGTCCAATGGGGCCTAAGTGCTGTGGTTTTTGACCACCCTCCCGCTAATTCCATACTCCATATTCCATAGGCATGTCCACAAAATTTTAATTTCAACTGGAAATGGTAGATTTATCGCTATTATAAACTAATGTAACAATAAAAAAATACATATATTTTTATTTTGACAATTATTCGTAATAGAAATGACCCCAATGCAGCGAGGCTAACAGCCGTATGCATAGTCGTTCACCAGCGACTCGCTGAAGTTTCGTCGTTCGCCAGATGAGAATTGGAATGCATAGTCGGTCGCCCACAACATTACGCATGCGCATTAAAACAAGTTTTGGTAAAGTGGTGGCGACGCGCTGGAGATGGCTAATAGCATCTCCAGATATTTTCTGTGTACTTTCCAGGAAGAGAATAAAATTAAATCATATTAGGCAAAATTTTATTAATGAAAATTGTTCGGAATTGTCCAAAAACCTTAAGTCCAAAATTTAATCAAAATAAAAAATTTGAAAAATGCCTACTGACTTTTCCGGCTTATTTTGGTACCGCAGGTGGCTTTGAATTTGTGGAGATGAATGTTTTTTGTTGTCAATAAAGTAGATATTAATTCGTTCTATATACTTCAATAAAGTTTGGTTCAAATCAGAAAAAAAATAAAAATGCTATAACAGTATCTTCATCTTAAGTGTGTCACACTGTATAAGGTGTGCAACTAGTAATGTCATTTATTTTTACTTTAAGACAGCATACCTACTACATTTTATAATAATATGTCACCGATTTATTGAAAAACAATATAATTTTTTTTGTGGAAAACAAATAAAATGAGATAAATCTCAATTCAATATGGTGTCTCCTGTATATGATAATTCAAATAAATATATACTTACTAGATTATTAAAAATAATTATAATTAAGTGCCTTATTCCTATTTAACAACTAATCGCTAACCAACACGTGCTCAGTACCGCTATAGAACGTGTGTTTGATGTAAACAAACGATTTGCGCATGATTAAGCCATCGGTGATGCGCCCTGAACAGTCACTTAAATTTGTTTAAATAAAACACACTCTCTGCTGTTGTACTTCACTCTGCTATCATATAAAGACTGACTGCCTGGTCCTAATCCTTGTCCTGAGTCAGCAGTTATATCATAACCGCTCGAATGTTTTTATTATAAGAAATCACATAAACCAATGAGTAGTAGTACACTACATCCACTTTTCCTTTTACAACAGTGTTAATGAAATTAACAATAATGTCCACATTGTGAGTTATGGCGGTGCACCAAATATAACAATATACCTACTTAACTATATAATAATAGAACAATATAAGAATATGATATAGCAAAATATATTAATATAAAAGTCATAACCAAAGGAAGGTGCTTTGAAGAATACCAGTCTACGGCCTCTGATCCTTTGTCGGTCACGTGGACATGGACTTGCCTTAGATCAACTCATCTGTTACTGTAACATATATATAACTATATACTAAAGTAGCATACAACGCATGTCACACGACGATACCAAAGTAAATTAGGCTTACGAAATATCAGTAATTATCTGACTCTTGTTTTTTGTCGGTCACATGTACTTATTTTGAAACATATACTGCCCATTCTCCCTCGATCTTCTTTAGATGCACGGTGTTCCTTCTGTAGTTTTGGCCTGTTTCATCATATTTAATTTGTATGTCTACTCTATCCTTACTCATTACTTGTGTACTTTGATTAAAGTTGAGGCAAGTTGTGTTTTCCTTTATTAGGTGTTTCACGTACACCTTGGTTCTAATGCATGTCTATCTCAACTCCTCCTAAACTGTAGGTTATTGTTTCGTCATTATCGATGTGGAAGACTTAGTTTGTTTCTTCTTCATCGGTGTCTTCTTGTATGGAATGCACATTCGCCACTTTTTCCTTCTTGAATTTTCTAGGAGGCTCTACATATGGTTGACTATTTCCCACACGTTTTTTTCTTTCTGCATGTGTCTTATATTGAAACCTGAAATGTTCCTGGGATCCACAGTTATTGCATGTCTGATTTAAGGCCAGACACTTTTCACTTGAAGAAGAATGTTTGTGGCTTCCACGTCGACCACAAACCTTCGGTGAATAGTGAGTTGTAGCTTGATATACATCTATTTCAGCTGTTGCCTCTACGTACGCTCCTGGAATACTGAAATATATTTCCTGCAAGCACAGTCCTCTCATACCTTTTTTTTTTACCGGTCCTCAATACTCGCTGTTTGTGTCAAAGGACCTTTTGAAAATTGTTTATTTGTGAATAATTTAATAATGAAAATTTAGTAGATAATTAATACAGTCAATTCTCAAAATATTAACAGTCACAAAATTCATTAAATATTTTATTTTCAATTTTAAAATAAATCAGGAATATTTCCGTTCTCCGCTCATGCTTCCGTTCGAATCGTTTCACGCCGAGATCTTTTCTGGTCTATTCGGATGCATCTCGTGAATATTAGAGAACTAATAACTTTTAATATAAACACCTGACATAGTTGTAAAACAGTTCGCTCCGAATCATCAAATCTATTTACAAACAAACCTCGGACTACAAAACAGCAAATTTACACAGATGTGTATTTAATTAACAAGTGTAATTAACTACTGTGATTAATAAAATACTTTAAGTTTTCTTATGTTACAAAATAAACGAAAACATATTTTTTTTCGAATTTAATTCATTCAACTAAATGCGAGTGGTTCAGTCCCATACCCTAGAAAAATAATACACAGAGTATTTAAACTTAAGTGACCCTTCTGTCAAAAAGTCGGAAATGTTTTGCGGTGATTTTCAAGTGCGCGATTGCTCTATCAACTTAAAAAGCATCGTGTTCATTTGCATGCGTACGTTGAATGCCTTTTTTGATTTTTCCTATCGCAAGCATTCTGAGCAGGCATCTCCTTCGCAATCGAAATGTTCCAATGCTGTTCCACTCAACCATTTGAAGCTCATATTTATTCGTCTCATCCTGTATACGATACAAAAATTTAGTTCCTCGGCTTAGCCAGTCTAGTTGCTATTATCACCAATATTATCATCATCATTACATTATTATTATTATGATTATTATCACTATTATTATTATTGGATTTAAGATTTAAAGATCAGTTAATTTCTCACTAGCACATATATCAAAAAGTGTCTGTTATAATGAATGTAAAATGTATAATCATTTACCTACTGATGTAGAAAATTCCAAGTCATTTATTCTTAAAAGGTCGATAAAGAATTTGTTAAGGGAAAAGTATCAATAAATTTCATTTAGTCTTACTATTTTTTACGTGTTATATTATTTGTAGTTTGTTATAATGTATGTGTTGTGTGCTCCTTTATACATTTTTTTTTTACGTGTAATTTGATTTTATATTTTACATTTTGTTATACTAATGTAATGTTTAGACGATTTATTATGGTATGTATTTGTGACGCACTCCTTATAGCCACTTGTATGATTATTACTTAATTGTATCTATGATTGAGATATAAAAATTATTATTAATATTATTATTAAGAATTTTAGATTTATGCGACACGCTTTCTTAGCTGAAACTGGAAATCATCAAACCCATCCCATTATTATTATTATCACTATTATTATTTTTTAGACTTCACAAGCGGCACACTTATTTATTAGTTATTATTATTATTTCCAACGCTGAATGACCACGCACCAATTCGTATCCCCCGCGTATAATCATTCGTTGTAACATTTTTTCTGGACCCATTGTCCCTCGTGTTCGATTCGAACAGATTCCGTGAGGCTTTCTTTCTTAGTGTTTTGGACCTAAGTCCCTTGTTTTTGGACCTGAGTCCCTTGTTTTGGACCTGAGTCCCTTGTTTTGGACCTGAGTCCCTTGGTTTGGACCTGAGTCCCTTGGTTTGGACCTGAGTCCCTTGTTTTGGACCTGAGTCCCTTGTTTTGGACCTGAGTCCCTTGTTTTGGACCTGAGTCCCTTGTTTTGGACCTGAGTCCCTTGTTTTGGACCTGAGTCCCTTGTTTTGGACCTGAGTCCCTTGTTTGGACCTGAGTCCCTTGTTCTGGACCTGAGTCCCTTGTTTTGGACCTGAGTCCCTTGTTTTGGACTTGAGTACCTTGTTTTGGACCTGAGTCCCTTGTTTTAGACCTGAGTCCCTTGTTTTGCGAGTGCGTTTAATACATTTTATGAAATTCACTTTTTTGTGTTAATTACTGTACGCTCTTTTAATAATAATAACGCCAACACCAACAATTTTTTGATTCTCAAAGACAAATAATAATTAAAGAACTTTATGGTATACTAGTGATTCAAAACATAAATGATTCGGGCAAATATTATTTCTTTTTCCTCCTAAATGCTTGTAAATCTCCCTATGATAAGGGTTGTTTTAATCGGTTTTCTTAATTATATTATAAACATCGCGATATAATAGTGCTAGGCCCGTTTTCTTAGTACCCAATGTATATTTGTTGAAGTTTTCCTTACAAAGTTTATGCTCTGTTCCTTCTTATTTTTCACTGGATTTACACATTAAAGAATTAAGGCACACTCGCTTTTATTTATATGGTTAATCCTCGTCGCCACTGAACAGTCACTTAAATTTGTTTAAATAAAACACACTCTCTGCTGTTGTACTTCACTCTGCTATCATATAAAGACTGACTGCCTGGTCCTAATCCTTGTCCTGAGTCAGCAGTTATATCATAACCGCTCGAATGTTTTTATTATGAGAAATCACATAAACCAATGAGTAGTAGTACACTACACGCCCCAACAGAGAGCGAAGGGAGAACGACTATGCAATGCAAATTATGCTCTGTTCTTTCGGCAGCGAATCCTCCAGATAATCGCCGAGATAAACTTCAGCGAGTCGCTTTCGAACGACTATGCATACGGGGTGCGTATACATCTGAGCACGAACGCGTACGAGGCTAGGCGAGGCAGAACGAATGCTTTCTATATGGACGTGTAACCGAGGCGCGGTAAGCAGCCTCGATCTGTTCGTCGGACGGCCGAAGCAGTTCGAATGCTATCCGTCACGAGTAGGTACTTCAAAGAGAATTTGGTTTAATGTGGACGGCATTTGTGAATCTGTCATATGCCTCGTTCGTGTTCTTCGTGTTGTCGATTTTCAACGTTCTTGGAAATTTTATCGCGAATTGATTCCAACAAAAATATGAAGTCATTGATAGACACTCTCGTAAAGTTTCGAAAATGACCAGTGTGATCTTCCATCATATCATTTCAAAATGATTTTCCGCGAGTGATCAATCTATTTTGGTATATTCTACTTGCCCAATAACGCATTTTCTTTCTCTTTCTTTTTAATAAAGTAGCTATAACTATAAATGCAGCACTAGCCACTATCAAATCGTCGTCGCTCGCCATATTGTTTGTTAACTATGGTTTCTACTCCAAAATCGACGCATGGACGGAGCGCTGCTTCGTTCGTTGCTTCGGGCGACTTCGTTTGCAGCTTTGCAGGATACAAACGAGGCATCCGTTCAGCCTCGCCTTGCCTCGTACGCGTTCGTACTCAGATGTATACGCACCTTGAGAAACATTCCCAAGCAGAGGCTAGTACTATGACGTCACTTACCTTGCAGGTACGCAGGCCTGTATGTGTAATGCGGGCCCGTTGTTTTTTTATTGAAAGACTAATGTAATATTTTTGATCAGCATGCTTTAGAACCCAGTGTCCAAATTTTGAAGATATTTTGATTTATGATTTTCGAATTACGGCCCCTTAAAATTATATTTTTCAAATATTAAATAATTAATAACTTTTAAACGAATTGTATTTCGAAAACAAGTCATTCTTTATTTTTTATTTAAATTTACTTTTTCTACATCCCAGCGTCATCTGTACTTTCAAATTTCATAGACTAAGAATTTTCATTGAAAAATTACCATTTTGAAACAGCTGCCCTGTAAATTATTCGTGTTTTAAGGATTGCCGAATTTTAAAGCATGGATGACAGTGGGACGTAGAAAAAGTGTTTTTAAATAGAAAGTGTGGAGTCACTTTTTTTCGAAAAAAAAATTCGTTTTCAAGTTATAAATTGTTTGATATTATTTTTGGTAATTTTTTAATAAAAATTCTTGGTCTATGAAATTTGAAAGTACAGATGACGCTGGATTGTGGAAAAAGTGAATTTAAATAGAAATTAAAGAATGACTTTTTTTCGAAATACAATTCGTTTAAAAGTTATTAATTATTTAATACTTGAAAAATATAATTTTACGGGGCCGTAATTCGAAAATCATAAATCAAAATATCTTCAAAATTTGGATATGGGGGTTCTAAAGCATGCTGATCAATAATATTACATTATACGTAAGCCAAAAAGTGTAGTCAGTAGAGGAATGCGAGTACGGGCTCCTAAAAGTGGAGCGGCCGCTCTCAGCACACTGCTATATTATACGTATTCTAAACACGTGCCGCTCCACTTTTAGGAGCCCGTACTCGCATTCCTCTACTGACTACACTTTTTGGCTTACTTTTTTTATAATCTTTCAATAAAAAACAACGGACCTGCAGCATTACAAATACAGGCCGTCATGTTACTAGCCTCTAGCTTGGGAACGTTTTTTAGCCTCACTGCATTCTGGTGATTTCTATTACCTACGAATAATTGAGAAAATTAAAATATTAATTACTAAAAGAAAATCTGATTTTGGTACTAGGGGCTCTAATGTATGGTTTTAAATAATATTAATGTATATTATTATACTTTTCACAAAAAACGAAGAGTATATTGCATTTGATCGGCACATTTCTAAAACAGTAAATATCGTTCGTAGAGAAAATATTTTCATATCATTATGTTAGTGAACGAATTCTGAACAACTTTCAAAATGTCCGTCCGTCCATCTATCCGTCCGTCACGTTTCTTGTAAGCACGATAACTTAAGAAAGAAAAGTCCAATTGTATTGAAATTTGGAAAGTAAGTCAGCGTTAGCTAGAGAAAGAAACCTATTGTTTTTGAAAAAAAAAATCAATCAGTAAATAAAAATGTTATTAATCATTTAATTTTTAAAAAAATTCTTAATTTTTGTCAATTGTACTTAAATAGAAATCTTGTGAAATGATATTTTCTATAATTTTTTTTATACATTTTACTAATATATATGAAATAGGATTTGAAGGAAACAACTACTTAGCGGGCAAATACCCCGACCTGCATTGAATTATACCTTCAAATCGTGATCGGTAGCCAAATATCATTTGTCTGTTATACCTTCTCAGAATCAAAATGCGAGCTTTTTAGAGAAGCCTGAGACTATTTGTAATTTATAATTACGGCTGACTGATATTAACTTAAAAAAGTTTTACTAAATGAATTTAGTTTCGCTAGAGACTACTTAGCTTTAAAGTTCTTGTATCGTGGAAATTCACGTACTCAAACACATTCGTGAGGACTTATAACTGCATAAGTTTAATGGCGTTCGATCAGTCCACGATTTACTTGCTCCTATGCAGTTGTTCAATATTATCGATATGGCAGCAACCCACCTTCGAGCGACTTTTAGGCAAAATTGAATTTTTGGTTTTTTATGCACAAGGCGTTTTCCTCTATAACTTTGTCATTTGGAAAGCCCCGCTATTGGCTTTCCTACCATCACTTTGTCTGGACCACTCAACGCGCTCGACCAAATTGCGAGCTGCTAAGACAATCCAAACTCTTTCTATGTGAGAAACCGGCCTTGTACATGTGCATTGATTTTTATCAATTTTTGCTTATCGGCACTACGCCGGCTTTGTCAAAATCTTCTATTTTGCCTTTTGGATGCAGTGCATCGCTAAAATTTTATGCTCATACTTTAGAATTGGGCTTTCAATGACCGTACATCAAAGGTCAATGTCTTCGGTGGAGGAATAAAAAATAAAAAAATATTTCAAAGTATATTTTCGTGGTACTTTTTAAACTGACTTTGTGGTACTTTTGAAAAATCTATTTTAAGACCAATTTCGGCGTACTTTTGAAAAATCAATTTTCAAGCCAAATTTCAAGGTAGTTTTAAAAAATTAATCTGCGGGTGAAATTTTGGCGTACTTTTGAAAAATCGATTTTCAAGCCAAATTTCAAGGTAGTTTTGAAAAATTAATTCTATGGGTGAAATTTTGGCGTACTTTTGAAAAATTGATTTTCAAGCCAAATTTCAACGCAGTTTTGAAAAATTAGTCTGCAAGTGAAATTTTGGCGTACTTTCGATCCAATTTGTGGTACCTTTGAAAAAGTATATTATTCATAAATCTTTGTCATTATATACTTCTGCTCTCATATCCTGAACCAAAAACATTTTTCCTAAGTGAAAATTCGGTGTTTCTTCGAATTTTCACCTGGTCATTTCCAACGCCTTATAGAACCCAAAACGGTCCTCATGGACTGATCTGTGCCTCTGCAGACTCTTAAAAATGTCTTTAAATTAAATTTTTGCCTAAGTCGAATTTTGATTCTGTCTTCAACTTAGGACGATTTTGGAGAGTTCTACAACAGAAACACCACCAAAACAAAACAAAAGTGGTCTATCCGGCGGACTATACCAGTGTATCTTTATGTATTTTGACCTGCTGAATCTGAATTTGAAGTTAGTATTGACAGATTGATTCGTTTTTCACCCCCAACCCCAAAAAACACCCCCTCTAAAAAATGGTCTGTTCGGCGAACCATACCAGTGGATCCTTATGTATTTGGATCCGCTGAAACCAAATCCGAAGTCAAAATTGTCGTTTTTCACCCCCAACCCCAAAAAACACCCCCAAAACAAAAAAAGTGGTCTGTCCGGCGGGCTGTACCTCATGTATTTTGACTTGCTGAATCCGAATTCGAAGTCAGAATTGTCAGATTGGCTCGTTTTTCACACCCAACCCCAAAAAACACCCCCAATACAAAAAAGTAGTCTGTCTGACGGACCAGACCAGTGTATCTTTATGTACTTGGACTCGCTGAAACCGAATCCGAAGTCCGAATTGTCAGATTGGCTCGTTTTTCACCCCTAACCTCCAAAAAACATCCCCGCCCCCAAAATGGTCTGTCTGGTGGACGATACCAGTATATCCTTATGTATTTGGTTAAGATGCACTGCCATGGTTCGTCAGACCACTTTTTTTTGTTTTAGGGGTGATTTCTGGTTAGGAGTGAAGAACGAGCCAATTTTACAATTATGACTTCGGATTCGGTTTCAGCGGGTATGGTCCGCCCGAAGGGGCAACCGCTGAGGGGAAATAGTGTACAAATCGGAGGAATTAGGGAGGAATTAGGGAGGAATTAGGAAGGAATTGAAGGTATTTCGGAAGGAATTATTAGATATTAAGGGAATTACAGGGGAATTTGGAGGAAATAAATATTATTACGAGGTATTAGAAGGGAATTAAGAGAAAATAAAAGGTATTAGGAGGGAATTAGAGCGTAAAAATATTGAAATGGAATGTTTATCTTGAAGAATTACATACCAATTCTTATATAAAGGACGTCAGTGTTGTAAAGACATTAGCGCAGAGATTATCTAGTAACGAAAAAATATTTAATTTAATTAAACTACCGATGATACTATGGACTTCTAGTTCAGTAATATAATGATTTATATCGGACAAAATTCATAAAGTTTTGAAAAATGGTAGAAATGTTAAGGATAGCATAAGAATTACTAAACCGAACAGTTCCCACTCCTAAATAGTGTGCTTCATCCCCTAGGACGCCGTTTCCACCTCCATTTTGAGGTTTTCTAGATTATCTCGGGAACGATGGCCTCTTACACATAAGGGTTGGTTTCGGTCAACACAATAAATTGTAATCTTTACTATAATCTACATTAAAGTTCAATGCTTAACGCTAAAGCAGTAGCTACTAAACTCCACCTAAAATTATAATAAATGTACCACTTCCACCCTCTCACCTCTATAAAATAACGCGATTTTTAAAGAAACGAGAATATTGTATATTGTACTTGTTTCCACGCCACCCTAGAGGTAAAGTACTTGGCATGTGGTGTCTCCTGTAGGCCGAATCCACTAATTATCAAAACGTTAATTAATCTTCATCGTCTTCCATAGATTCGACATTCATGGATGCTTGTCCGTGGTAATGGCAACACATTTTGGAGCAACGTAGGCCTGCTCTTCTGCAACTGCACCTGTTTTCGCACCTTAATTTGCATGAACAAGAAATTAGTGTTATAACAGATTCGGGAGCCGGTTCTTCTGTTGTCATAGTTCGGGTTAATATACCGCCAACTTTTTCCATCCCCAATCAGTAGCTTCTAGCGCAACGTTTTTCCATGTTTGAATTTGGTAAAAAGCGCGATATGAGTGTTGCCGAGCAGCAGCAGAAGTTGTTGGTAGTTTTGATAATACTATACAGTATTGTTCGCTTTACCAACAAGTTTGTTAAAAGTCATGAATCTGAATCTGTATACATCTAGACTTTTTTCTGCGGAGGTAGAGTTGTATAAAGCTAGAACAAATCGCTCTCCTACGTCTACAATTTCTTCATAACTAGCTTTTTCATTATTAAAACTTTGCACGATGTCTTGTAATACTTCAGTAATATAACAGTTAAAATTGTAATAAGTATATGGGACAAAATTCATAAAGTTTCAAAAATTGCGTGCTTCATCCCCTAGAGGACGTCGTTTCCACCCCCATTTTGAGGTTTTCTAGATTATTTCTGGAACGGTGCATTTTTCCATAAAAAAACCTATATACAGAATTATTCCTTATAAAATTCTCTATAAAAACTCCTCTAAATTTTTTTCCTAAAATTAATAGCACTTTGGTAAATGAGGCGCAAATGTAATCAGCGCAGGTCATATAATTCGCTGAATATCCATATGGCTATTTCCAAAGCTGTCTTTACGCGAAAAAAGTATAAATATCTATACACCACCACAATGTAAAAAATTTCAATTTCTCCCACTACATCTCAGACGACCTAAGGCCACTGCATTATTTTAGAGCTTGCTGTAAACGCTGTTACTGTTCAGGGCTGCCAATGTGCGGGATTTTACGCAAAAACCGGGTATTTTAAACCCACTTTCGGGTAAAATCGAAACCGGAAGTCGGCCATTTTGGTTCTTTACATTATATAATTGGAAATTATATCCCATATTACTACACCAAATTTGAAAAAAATCCATTCGCCCATTCAAAAGTTACATCGGCTGAGCGACCCGGTATACAATATTCTCGCTTCATCAAAAAAAGGGGGGGTAAGAGGAATTTATTTTAATTTTAGGCGGACTTTAGTAGCTACTGCTTTAGCGTTAAGTATTGAACTTTAAAGTAGATTATTATAGTAAAGATTACAATTTATTGTGTTGACCGGAACCCTTATGTATGCGCCTTATTTCCCACGGCACTATTAAATTTAGGAAAAAAGTGTAGAGACATTTTTGATAGAGAATTTTATAAGGAACAATTTTGTATATAGGTATTTTTATCAAAAAGTGCACCGTTCCCGAAATAATCTAGAAAATATGAAGGTATTAGGAGGAAATAAAGGTATTTGAGGAATTAGGGGAATTACAAGGAATTAAAGGGGAAATAAAGGGTATTTTTTTAGAATAGGTATTAGGTGTACAAAATTTCGCCAGCGGTTACCCCCTCGGTCCGCCGGACAGGCAAATTTTTTTTTTGGGGGGGGGGTGTTTTTTTTTGGGGTTAGAGGTGAAAAACGAGCCAATCTGTCAATTCTAACTTTGAACTCGAATCCAGCAAGTCAAAATCCATAAAGATACACTGGAATAGTCCGCCGGACAGATCACTTTTTGGGGGTATTTTTTGGGGTTGGGGGTGAAAAACGAGCCAATCTGTCAAATCTGACTTCGGATTCGGTTTCAGCGGATCCAAATACATGAGAATGCACTGGTCTGATCAGCCGGACAGACCATTTTTTTGGGGAGTGTTTTTTGGGGGTTAGGGGTGAAAAACGAGCCAATCTGACAATTCTTTGGATTCGGTTTCAGCGGGTCCAAGTACATAAGGGTTCACTGGTTTGGTCCTCCGGACAGACTACTTTTTTTTTGTGGGGCTGTGTTATTTACAAGAAAAATGCGAAGAGTATTTTATAGAATGTGAAACAATTATATAAAAAGCTCGGCGAAGAGTATAATGCTTCCACTAGTTTTTTTTTGTGGACATGCCTATTATATAGTATTGTACTATTATAATGAAGTGATTCCTTAAATTTGACTGTTTTATGCCGCGGAATCGAAAACAGCTTCCCGTGTCTCGTATTGTACACACGGCTGTTATCTAAAGTGTTAAATTCACTCAAGTTTGATTTTGCGTATATTAAGCATTTATAAATATAAATACAGAGTGCAGTTAGAATTTTGAATATACATAAGAGTTTATGGCTTGATTGCACTTTTTAATAAAGTTCTTTCACTATTTCTCTCGGAATGACCGAAGTTCTACAAAGGAAGGTTTTTTTGAGGAAAAAGTGGAAAACAATTTTTTAGTATCTACTAACAATATTTAATCGATTCCTCTCCAAACGAAACTCTCCCGCACGAACAAACGAAAATACACGAACAAAATCAAAAATATCCTTATTCAGCAACAATCATGTTAAAATGTTTCAATGACCTGCAAAAAAATCAACTGAATGCTGATTATTTGATAATTTAGGGGTTTATAAATGGGGGAGGTGAGTGCGGGAAAGTTTAGTTTGGGGTGGAATCGATTCAATATTTACAGTAAATAATAAAAAAATGTTTTTACACTTTTATTTGTTCAAAAATAAATTAGTAGGCCGAAAACTTTCACTTTGCTAGTATTTTTCTGTGTTAAACTCACTTTTTATACTTTTAGTAGTACATTATACATAGTTTTACATGATAAATTGACATTTTTATTAAAAGCTTTTATTTAGCTTGTATGTTTGTATGTTTGTTTGTTTGTTTGTTTGTTTTAGTCACAACCCCCTTGATATGGGTATCAAATGAAAGGGTTTGACGAGTAAAATACGATAAACAGTGTGACGTCATTCTAAATCCAATATGGCGGACGTTCCAAGATGGCGGATCGGCTTTTTAGTCACAACCCCCTTGATATGGGTATCAAATGAAAGGGTTTGATGAGTAAAATACGATAAAGTGTGTGACGTCATTCTAAATTCAATATGGCGGACGTGAGAGAGGTGGGGAAGGGGTGGGAAGAGGTGGGAATAGGGTGGGACGAGATGTGGAAGGGGTGGGAAGAGGGTGGAAAGAGGTGGGGAGAGATGGGAAAGGGGGGGGGAGAGGTGAGAAAGGGGTAGGAAGAAGTGGGAAGTAGTGTTAGAGAGGTGAGAAGACGGGAGAGGAAAGGGGTGGATGGCGGTGGCAAATGAAAGGGTTATATAAAAAAAATATTTTTAAGAAAAAGCTTTTATTTGAAAAAACCACTGAAAAGTAAAAATAATTTTTTTAAAATTCATATACCTGGAAACCAAAAGCTTTGGGGGCGGTCAGTTGAGCAAAGTAACTATGCAGTACCGCTATATGACCGCCCCCAAAGCTTTTGGTTTCCAGGTGTATGAATTTTAAAAAAATTATTTTTACTTTTTAGTAGTTTTTTCAAATAAAAGCCTTTTCTTAAAAATATTTTTTTTATATAATTTTTTATGGTTGGTTTTAGCTTCACCGTACCTGGTTAGATACATCCATGAATCTGTACCATTTTCCAACAAATTATGGTTTAGAAGCATCGTTATGGAATTATACATAAGAAAATATCCTTTTTACATAATCTTAAACAACATGGAGGTATTTATAAAAGAATTGTCCTTTTAACTTAACACAAACTAAAATTATATCTAATCCATGTCATGTTTAATTTTAAATCTGTCCTCTTTGCCACTGTTGATTTATATTTTATGTTTAAAGAAAAGTCATTGACCTATGCTATTATAAGAATTTTACATATGCAGCGTTTTTATATAATGGCAGTCCATATAGGGTGTGCAAAGAATTTTACCCTCTCGTCCGCATGCTTCATTACCGTAATATCATTTATATTATAGTAGTAGCATTATATCCTGGTCGAGGTTGACGTATTCTAATCTGTGAGACTTTATGTAATTGTGAAAACCAATACCATTTTTTATATTTAAAAAGTCAACAACAAAAAAATTAAACCTTCGTCGTCATAATATCGATCCGCACAACGCAAGTTGTTCACTTTTATTACAGCGTTGACAAGTCTACACAAAATGATCAAATTATAAATAAAACTGATATTTTATTCAGTTAAAGTAAGTGAAACACGCATATTAGGTAACCGTTGTTGGTATTCAAGCCTGCCATACATTTTCTCTGACCGCACCATATAGTGGAATGCAATTTAATTTCGATCTTTCAGCCCGTTGGCACTTTTAGAGTAAAATGTATGACCTTGCCAGATATGTGGCTTACACCCTGTAGATTAGGAATCCACTTGTAAAAAATCGTAATGAATATAAGGGCACAAATCAAAAGTTTTTTAACTAACCACACCACGTGATCAGAGCCAATCATGAAGCGTATTTTATTAAAAAAATCATTAAATTCTCTGTAGAATTTCTATTTTTAAAATAAATAAAGAAACGAACTTTTACATAGGCTTATATGAGAGTAAAAACAAAAATACTCATTTTCTCCGTTCGACTACAGCTGAAAATTAATTATTTTTCGAACACTTTTTCTTTCCCACGACGATATCTGACAAACTATTATATTTCTCAAAAAAAAAAAAAAAAATTCTTTATAAACTGTTTGTTATATTTTTCAGATTATAATGATTCTTGAATCAGATTTTTTGAGTATCTAATAACCAAGATATTTAATAATGTGTAGCGTGATGTCAATTTTCGAAGCTTATCGGCGGATTGAAATTGTTTGCGGCAACAAGCCCCCAGTCATTGCTACTCTGCTTCAACAACCCCCTCTAACTCCGGGAGCACCCAAGTTCCACTTAGAATGAATACCTACACAGGACCTTGAACTTTTCAGATTAATTTATTTAACTTTTTCATCTATAGGTAAATTGACGTGTAAAAATCCAAATTTCAGGTTACGGCGAAATGGACTTTCTGAAATTTTAGACATGAAATCTGGAAGGTTTAAGGTAGAACGTTGTTGAATACACACTGTGTATTCACACAGCCCCACAAAAAAAAAGTAAGCAGCGAACCAGACCCATGCATTCCTATGTATTTTCGGTCGCTGAATCCGAATCCGGGGTCAAAAATAATCGTACACCCCCAAAATCATTAGCTAGAGCCAAAAAACATCCCTGAAATGGGGTTAAAAAGAATATTAAGCTACGAGAATAGTTGTTACATCTTAATAAATAGAATTATACAAATTAAGGTTAAACAGCAGCGTACATACAATAGATATGAAACACACCCCTAGGGAGGGGCGAAAACTAGCCCCAATATATAAAAAAATCGATCCAAAACAGCAATGACTGCTGAAAAAGCTCAAAATGTCTAAGTTCTGTTAAAGTGATAAGAAACTGCATCAGGTCCGACGTAATCTTCATAAACTGCCCCTATAGAGTTGAGAACAACCACCTCCAAGTTTAAAGGACACGAGAAAAACAAGAAAAAACGTAAAATGCAACAGGATTTCTATTTTCATGGATGCTATGATTGGCTGAAAATGCGTAGTACTTTAAAATAGAACTAGAAACTTACGTACCATCAACATTCTACAGTGTTAACCCTCAGAGGGTGTGAAAACTACCCCCTATGTAAGGTTTGACTATAAAAAGTGACTTCTATAAAAATTCAAAACACTTGCGTTGTGTGGAAGAGTGAAGAAACTAGACTATGTTCGACGCTGTGCTTGAAAGGGGGTTGAGAGACGCCACTCCTATAAAAAAAAACTATGGAAATGAAACGAATAAGCAACAGTATAGCTTTTTCGTTACATCTTGAATTATGGTAGTTTACATCCTTTCTGGGGGTGTTACTTAATAACATTTATAGGACATGAGTTTCAAACTCTAAGTGTGCAACACGATTTTTGCCAATCATAGCATCCATAAAATGTAAATCCGGTTAGTTTCTCTCTGTTTTTCCAGCATCCTATAGATATAAGGGTAGTATCTCGCAACCCCGTGGGGGTGGTTTTCAAGGATATCGTCGAACATAGTCTAGTTTCTTCTCTCTTCCACACAACGCAGGTGTTTCGAATGTTTATAGAAGTCTCTGTAACTTTTTATAGTTGAATCTTACAGAGGGGGTAGTTTTCACACCCTCTGAGGGTTAACAGTATAGGATATTGATGGTACGTAAGTTTCTCGTTCTATTTTAGAGTACTACGCAATTTCAGTCAATCATAGCATCCATGAAAATAGAAATCCTGTTGGATTTTACATTTTTTCTTGTTTTTCTCGTGTCCGGTGGTTGATGTCAACCCTATAGGGGCAGTTTATGAAGATTACGTTGGACCTGATGTAGTTTCTTTACACTTTAACAAAACTTAGACATTTCGAGCTTTTTCAGCAGTCATTGCTGTTTTAGATAGATTTTTTTATATATGGGGGCTAGTTTTCGCCTCTCCCTGGGAGTGTGTTTCATATCTATTGTATGTACGCTGCTGTTTAATCTTAATTTGTATAATTCGATTGATTAAGAAGTAACAACTATTCGCGTAGCTTAATCTTCTTTTTATCCCATTTCAGGGGTGTCTTTTGGCTCTAGCTAATGATTTCAGGGGTGTACGATTTTTTTTTGACCCCGAATTCGGATTCAGCGACCGAAAATACATAAGGATACATGGGTCTGGTTCGCTGCTTTGAACTTTTTTTTTTGTGGGGCTGTGATATTAATGCAATCGGCTCTAGGGAGAGGCTAAAAACAATTGTTGTCGGATCTAAAAATATTTCAAATAAAAATTATTTAGAATGGGAATTATCACTTAAAAGCGTATCTTTAGTGCACTCGGGAAGGAATTTACAGTCGCATGTGATGAGGAAGTACTGTCGAGGTGAATCTAACCGAACCTGATTTGTACTTATTTTTACCAATTATTAATTTATATAATATTGTGTTTAATAGCATAAATGTATACATATTTCGATTGATTTTCAAGTTTTATTAATTTTAAAATAATTGGCAGATAACAGATTCCATATCAAAATAAAAAAGTCATGAAAAATGAAAAATAATATAACAAAATTTAAATGCCAATTAAAGATATACACTATTCACTTTCTTCATCTAATTCAAATACATTTTTATGGATATAGTTGACTACACAATTCTTATGCGTGTAAAAAATGTCGACCTCTTTGATCTTTACGCACCACCAAAGAAGCAGACATGTTTTACACGTATAAGAATTGTGTGGTCAACTTTAAGTAGTATTTCTTCTGAACGAGGAGTTCTTGCAGGACTTTTTCCCCATGCAAGAGCATAAATAGATGCATGGCATGTTTTTTTTTACAAGAAAAAGCCTTACTGTCTCAGTCTAAAAGAAAAGAATTCCCTATGAATTTTTAAAACATCAAACATGTAACGACTTGGATAAGTTCGTAATACTGAATTAAGTGTGCGAGTAGCATTCTTTTAGACCCATAATATGTATATTTTCCTTTTCTTTCCTTTCCTTTGTCAGTAAATGTATTTTTAAGTAGTCTACTGATCTGTCTTTTAGACTTATATCCGTCCAATTCTAAATACTTCTCATAAATAGAAGACATTCCAAACCTTTCTCAAGTATTTTACATAATTTGTTTAATGCAAGAGTTTTTTTGATTTTACATTTTCCACTTTTATTTTTACTGTTAGATAGACTTTTACATTTTCTACTGCGACTTAAAAAACATGAAACATGAT
Source organism: Rutpela maculata (assembly GCA_936432065.2). Lineage (NCBI taxonomy): Eukaryota > Metazoa > Arthropoda > Insecta > Coleoptera > Cerambycidae > Rutpela > Rutpela maculata. The sequence goes on along the minus strand of OW386294.2, from coordinate 18,881,238 downwards.
ATTTACTTTCCACAGCTATTAACTCGTTAGCACCAATTCATTCGAACATTATGGGACTTTGGTGAGCTGTTATTAGTCTTATTTTTTCTATGTTCATGGTCATTACCTGAGAGACCTTATTTATTGTTGATGTTTTTTGGCAAAAAAAATATTTCTCTACAAAAAAAAAATTAGTTTTAAGCAAGGGCACACTTGAAGAAGTTGATGGACAGGCTCTCAATCTGTCTGAACTGTTTTCGATTTCTTTCTCTTTTTCTATTTTTTTTTCTCCTTAAATGTTCTATATTTTTTTTGCTAGTAAAACTAGAATAGCAATTTCGGTGCCAAACCAAACCGTCAAAACTGTTTGTTTTTCGAAATGATCTTCTTCTCTTTGGTTGCTTATTTTACTTCCACGTCCAGTGGAAGTATAGTAACGACAAAAAAATTTTCAAAAATTTTTATTGTTCAAATAGGCTTAAAATGTCATGAAACGTCGAGATTTTAAGTTTGAGCGAAAAAAAAAATTTCTCTCTGTCTGTCGGTCTGTCTGTCTGTCGGTCTGTCTGTCTGTCTGTAACTTTTTTTGTGCGCACGTTTACTCTGGAACCGTTTAAGATATTGACTTGAAATTTGGTACACATATGTACTTTAACAAGATCTGGAACTAGATTATATTTTCATGTTGTTCCGACGAAGGGTAGGGGGGTAAATTGGGGTAAATTTGGGGTAAATGGGTAAATAAAGCAGGTAAGAGTCCATAAAATTGGTATTTAGTACATACAAGAGAAGCTAAGGTCTCAAAAAAATTTTTGGAATTAGCCACCCCATTACCACCCCCACCCCCTTATTAAAGGGGATGAAGAAAAATTGTGATTTAGTGTATGTACAAGAACCGAAAACCTCAAAATATTTTTTTACTTCATCCACCCCCACTACCACCCCTTTCACCACCCCCACCCCACTACCGATGTGGGGTATCGTTTTATGGGTTTTTGGGGTAGAGGATTTCAAATAATATATTATTAAAGTTCCATAAACAATTATTTCCACATACAAAGTTTTTTCGTTGTGATTGACTTGGATGTGGAAGTAGTGATTCCTTGGGCAGCGGTTTTTTCATGGAGTTTTAAACAATCAATAAATGTTGTAAATGATTTCTCAGAAACTTTGATTACAGGCCCGGTTTCCTACAAACCAAGCATAATTTCTTACGAGTCTCTTTTACACTAAATTTTATTTTTGTCTCTACCTCACCTTTAGATCTTGTGACGTCAGTAGTACTTCCCATTTTAATTTCTTCTGAAAAGCACATACATCAGTTACCTATATGGCAGAAAATTCTACTGAAAAAATACATACCAGCTGAAAGTATCTTGCAAACAGTAAACTAGGGAGTTTCTTATAACGTCTATTACATACAAATTTTATGTAGGTCCATATAACACTGAATTATATAATCAACAAATATACTTATATTTATTCCATACTAATCATTTTCAAGACAAAAAATTTAAAAAATCACAAACCACAAGAGTATCTATTTAACGATAGGCCTTTGCGGGAAGCAGCGCGGGTTGTTGAAACAGTCTTAAAGTAGTGGGATAGCGAGTATTCCAGCGAACGTGACGCCGCCGATATGCTTCGAAAATTGACATCACACCACATATTATTAAATATCTCGATTAGATCATCAAAAAATCTTATTTAAGAACCTTAGTAATCTAATATAGCGAATATTTTATAAAGAATAATTAGATATCGTCGTGGGAAAGAAAGTGTTCGAAAAATAATTAATTTTCTGCTGTAGTCGAACGGAGAAAATGAGAATTTTTGTTTTTTCCTGCCATATAAGCCAACGTAAAAGATCATTTCTTTATTTATTTTAAAAATAGAAACTCTACAGAGAATTTAATGATTTTTGGATAACATATGATTCATGATTAGCTCTATCACGTGGTGTGGTTAGAAAATTTTGATTTGTCCCTTCTATTCATTACGATTTTTTTACGACAAGTGGATTCCTAATCTACAGGATGTCAACCACATATCTGATAAGGTCATAAATTTTACTCTAAAAGTGCCAACGGGAACAAAAACTAAGCGATTTTTGTCAACGTGAGCATTCCACTAATAACAAAGCACAATATTTGTCCACTCAGTTTGTAAAATTCACCATTGTTAAAAACGTAAAAAAAACATAAATCACTGTTACTACGTATGTATAAGGACCAATGCGTATTTTAGCAGTAGTAAACACTACACTTGCTATTGTTTACCTGTTGCGTTTCATTCTGCGCTTGGCTCCGGCATAATATAAAGTACTGAAGAAGATCAGGGTTAGATGCACCACATAGAAAGAGTAGCTTGTTTGCAATATTAAAAATTTATTTTGCTGATTATTCTTTGACATTTTGATAAATCAATATTTTCATGTAATTAGGAAGATGCGATTATTTATTGATCTGAATATAAGGACGTATTTCGAAAACGCCCTGTATGCCTAATTTTCTAATGAATTTGTTCCTTACTATAGCAATGCGCTTCATATTATATCTTTAAACACACACATACACAAACACACTAAGTTTGTTGGAGATGAATGACCCTTCATAAATCCATGTTGACGAGGGAAGATTTTGGTGTTAATGGAATGATATATTCTGTCACGAAGTAGGATTTCTAAGACTTGGCAAACGTGACAAATTACAGAAATCGGTCTAAAGTTCTTAATATTTAGTTTATTCCCATTTTAGTCGACTTTGGAAAAGTTATATAATTTTGGGAATGCATAAAATATTATCACTTTTAGTAAGTATGCCGGAATAACTTTAGGAGTTGTGATTTTGAATAAACTGTTAAATAATTATTCTGCTGAGCAACCAAACATTTTAACGTGCTTTTCAACAATATTTACAATGTGACACAATATACAAATATTGATTGATTGATTAATTAATTGATTTACCAGCCTACGTAGGCATTGCTGCCACTCCCAGGATATACCGCTGGGCCGGCTACATCCACACTGGGTTGGATTAGGTTCATGCTTGTTGCCAGTAGCGACAGCCACATGACGCATGGTGGCGGAGTGTGGGATGGGAGCCCAAGGAACAATTTTGGTTTCTTAAATATATACAAGGGTGCTATACAACTGTTTATAAAATGCCTTGAAAAATCTATTTTGCCTTAACAATATCCTTAATACCATCATAAATCGACTTGTAGACTAAAAGGGCCCACCCTGATGAAGGTTGTTAAGGCCTTTTTCAATATATCATAAAACTCCTTACCCAAGGAACAATTTAAAAGTCATTTGGACTTGAGGAGGTTTTAAGAAAGGTTTGTCAGGGTTAGGAAATAGTCATGTGCTTTATTGATGTTATAGTTAAGGCCTTTTAGGCTTCAAGTATACTTGCTCTTGATAGTAAGTTTTAAAGCATTCTGTAAGACCTAATTATAAAGCTAATTTGCTTCTAGGATAATATGTATTTGTAATGGATTTATCATAACCTACATAAAACTCCATAAAACTAGTTAGTTTTATGAACGTCCTAAATTCCATTTAGATTTAAAGAGGCTTTAAATTATTCTTTATGGTTTTAACATATTTGCAATAAATGCATTTTAAATCCTTTTTAAAACTAGACATTTTCAATGCCTATTAGTACTTATTAAAGGCCATTACAAAACTAGACTCTTAAAACATCCTTGATAAATGTTGTGATGAAACCGTTATGAAGAAAAAAGGCCTCTATAAATCTAAAAGGCAAATTTTAATTCCATAAAACACTTTCTAAAACCTCAATAACACATTTATTATAAAAATAATAAACAATATGTCTGCCTGAAGTGTCGTTGATGCATGTTAATTAGAAGCATTTCACGACTTACTGATGTGTAATTAAGTCTTTTTTGGAAAGGTGGAAGAAAATAAAAAAGAGTGGCCATTTTAAAAGGACTGTTAAAAAACACACACATACAAATTATTTTGAGGTTAAGTTTTAAGTTTTTTGTATCAAATGTCAACGTCCCAAACGTTTTATTACAGCTTTTATCAAGTCCATGTGATCTTCGCCAAGTGCATTTGCATTTTTGTAAGGAAGGGGTTATTTGTGATAGTATACAAAAAGACTAAAATGGCTTCATTTAGAGTAAATGTTCTAGGTCATTACCATTATTAGAATATATAGTTTAATGAGAGGACCAGTGTTGCCAGATCAAAATTTTAAAAGTTATCAGACGACGCTTTAAAAAGTTACTAAATCTTACTAAAATTTCACTAGATTTGAAATTAAAGCTCTCATCTCTAATTTTCAAAAGTTGCAGTGTCTGTAAGACACGTAATTTTCTTGAGCTCTCTGAGCACAGCATAGCTTTGAGCGTCCTCTATCTGATTATTTCGTTGCCAGACTTCGTACTCTGTATTGTATTAAATGGTTTGTAACTAGAAAGTACTGTTTGTCTACGAGACGCTAGAGGGCAACGAGCCCAGGCTATTCGATTGTAGCGATTCACTGTCAATAAACTATACGGTTACCTCAATTAGCAGCTTTTATTTTAGACGAGAGAGACGCGCGGAGCGGGGAATCGAATGAAAGATATTATGTTAGGGTCTACAGCCTATGTCAGCTGTAGACACTACAGGCATCTTTGTCTGTGTCTTTTGCATGGAAATCAGATATGTCTGTCTCTTTCATTCGATTCCCCGCTCCGCGCGTTTCTCTCGTCTAAGAGCTGCTGATCGAGGTACCTAACCGTAGAGTTTATTGACCGTGGTAGCGATTAACGTGAACAGTTTTGTATTAAATGGATCGCAATTCGAATTTAATTGTTTGTCTGCCTACCAGTAGAGGGCAATAAATTGGATGATTCAAAAATCATTAAAAATGGGCATTTTCATAAAAGTTTTCACTAAATCACTAGATTTTAAAAAAATCACCAGATCTAGTGAAATTTCACTAGACCTGGCAACACTGGAGAGGACTGTAAAATGACAATTAGGTTTTTAGTTGGCCGGCCATGTTTTTCTTGTTATAAAAATATTCAAGGTCAATCTCACAATTATAATTATCAATAATTATCACTTTTTCGTTAGCAAATTAAGGTAGAATTACAAGAAACGACTGGAAATTACTGTGGGAACCGAGAAGCAGCCCACTTTTTAAATTTTCTGATTACGTGTGTCTATGCAAATTTTGTATGGATATTAAAATCATTATTATTTCTGAGGGGCTCTTGTTTTTTGGGCCTTTCTTATGTAGTTTTAACGATAAACTGCCGTTGGTTTTAATTTTTTTATCATACCTGATGGCTTTTTATTACCTTTTAAATCGGCCTTAGGGAGGTTATAGTGCTCTACGCTTTATACATTTCAAATTCCATTTTATCTTCAATAAGTCTGATGGTGTGTTTGCTTAAATTAGTTTAGAAAAAATAAATGCAATAATGAAATTATTTGGATTCCTTCGTGGACATTCTTATAGCTTCTCAGTTCTAATATGGACTTATAAGAGTTTTAAAAACCAGTTTTAAGGTAGCCTTCTAGGTGTTTTCTAGAAATACAGGAAGCTAATAGAAAAGCTTCTGACGGCTTTAAGATAGGTTTTAAGAAAGGTTTTAAAACGGCCCGAACAAGGTTTTCAAGAGCAGCACTATGCTTCACTAAGGAGTTTTATAATGGATTTTAAAAAGGCCTTAACAACTTTCATAAGGGTGGGCCCTTTTAGCCTACAAGTCGCTTTATGATTGTATTTAGGATATTGTTACAGCAAAATAGATTTTTCAAGACATTTTATAAATAGTTTTATAGCACCCTTGTATACATTTAAGAAACTAAGATTGTTCCTTGGGTAGGGAGGCTTGGTGCCACTCTTGAAAACCTTGTTCGGGCCGTTTTAAAACCTTTCCTAAAACCTATTTTAAAGCTGTCGGAAGCTTTTTTATTAGCTTCCTGAATTTCTAGAGAACGCCTAGAAGGCTACCTTAAAACTCGTTTTTAAAACTCCATATTAGAACTGAGAAGCTATAAGAATGTCCACGAAAGAATCCAAATAATTTTATTATTGCATTTATTTTTTCTAAACTGATTTAAGCAAAAACACCATCAGACTTATTGAAGATAAAATGGAATTTGAAATTTGTAAAGCGTAGAGTGGCACTATAACCTCTCTAAGGCCGATTTAAAGATAATAAAAAGATATCAGGTATGGCAAAAAAATTAAAACCAACGGCAGTTTATCGTTAAAACGACAAAAGAAAGGCCCAAAAGTCAAGAGGGCCTCAGATTTTAATATCCATACAAAATTTGCATAGACACGTAATCAGCAAATTTAAAAAAGTAGGCTGCTTCTTGGTTCCCACGGTAATTTTCAGTCGTTTTTTGCAATTCTACCTTAATTTGCTAAAGAAAAAGTGATAATTATTAATAATTATATTTGTGAGATTGAGCTTGAATATTTTTATACAACAAGAAAAACATGGCCGGCCAACTAAAAACCTAATTGTCATTTTACAGTCCTCTCATTAAACTGTATATTCTAATAATGGCAATGACCTAGAACATTTACTCTAAATGAAGTCCTTTTAGTCTTTTTATATACTATCACAAATAATCCCTTCCTTACATAAATGCAAATGCACTTGGCTAAGATCACTTGATAAAAACTGTAATACTCTTCATATCTCGACTCCAAAGCATCGTAGCACAATTTTTTAGTATAATTCGTGTTTTTTTTTTTAAGATAATTGAAATGCCGTTGGTTGCAATAAATTTTATGCAAAATCCACTGAGATATTTACATTTGTTTAAGTTGCAAAATTGATTTTTTGCGTAAAAAAAGTAGCAAATTAAATTTTTTTTGCAATATTCCTTTTGATTTTATAAATGTACGTCAAATGAAACAGAACTGTAAAATATTAATTTGATCTTTTAATATAACAGTTTGAATTTTTTTTTATAAATTAATTGCAAAAAAAAATAATTAATATTTTGCAACGGGACAAAGTGCATTTTATTAAGGGTAAAAATATGTACTATTTCTCATAACATCGTTAACATACAGATTTTATATTTGTTTCTAGAGTACTTCAAATTTCGAGGATCGAAAAATTCAATTTTGTCAGTTTTTTGCCATGAAATGTTATTAACAATCAAAGATTCGTTCTTTGCATTTATCTACCTTATAGGGGAGCACATGACGAAAAAATTGACGGGTCGAACGTTTTCCTACGACCTTTAGAAGCGAAGATATAAGCAAAAAACTAAGTATCAAAATTCATTTTGTTTAAAAAAAGTTAAATAACAATTAAAGGAGCCGTTTTGAGTGGTCAACACTATTTTGTTCGGATTCCTGAGGAAATTCTGTAGAGGGTAGACTAATTTTTGGCTAGTCCCAAAACTTTAGGAAACATTTTCTTAATATCATTGGACTAATATCTTTTTTATTAGCTCTTCAACGAGTTAAAAATGTTGTGAAAAAAAAACTAGTTTTACGAAAAAGTTCAATAACAGGTGGGCAGATAGAGCACGTTAATTGTTTGATATCTTAGAGAGAGAGTCCCATTTATCTGCCTTTAACGGTACTACGAGTAGTTAAATACTTCGACAAGCTTCGGAATTAGTCCTTTGACATCATGTCAAAAATCACTAACCAGTTAGATTCAGTTTTAGTGCAGCACTACGTTACCCACAAGCACAAGTACGTTTGTTACCTGACTACTACGCAGTTAATTGCTATTCAAAATATGGTGTTCCAGCACGATGGCTGTCCAGCCCATTATCAGATTACAATACGTCAGTGGTTGGATGAAAAGTATCCAAATAATTGGATCTGTAGGGGAGGACCAATTCCTTGGCCTGTGAGATGCCCTGATTTAACTTCATTGGATTTTCATGTTTGGGGGCATATGAAGGAATTGGCATATCAAACACCGGTGAACTCTGTGGAACAATTGAGGCAGAGGATACTACTGATACTAGACACGTAGGAACAAATGAAAAACAATTTCACTTCAAGAGTGAATAAAACATAAGTCAGGAAGAGACTTCGTGTCTGTACACGGAACAAAGGTTCTCTCATTTTGAACAAGATTTGTAATAAATGAATTAGTTATCAACTTAAAACTATTATTTCATTTAATTGTCAACATTAAGCTCCTTTGAAACAATGATCTCGCTCTACCTGCTCACCTGTTATCGAACTTTTTCATGGAACTAGTTTTTTTTTCATAACATTTTACTTCGTTGGAAAATTAACAAAAAAGAAATGTTATACAGGGTGTCCCATAAGTAATGGTACATAGAGCAATGGCAGATTTCTTACGTAAAAATATTACGATTTAACCAAACTTACCTTAGTCCAAAAGTTGATATTAACAGAGATACAGGGTGTCAAATTTAAATTTTTGTTTTGGTTTTTTTTAAATAATTTATGACGATTTTATTTTCAATTTTTTTAAATAGAAATTCATATTTTCCTGTCTTTTTTTACGTAAAAAAGGTATACCTTCTAAATGTCGCTACGAGTAACCGTTTTCGAGATATTTGGTTGATGAAGTAAAAAAATATTTTGAGGTTTCTGGTTCTTGTACACATACTAAATCACAATTTTTTTCATCCCCTTTAATAATGGGGTGGGGGTGGTAATAGGGGTGGCTAATGCCAAATTTTTTTTTGAGACCTTACCTTCTTCTCTTGTATATACTAAATACCAATGTTATGGACTCTTACCTGCTTGATTTACCTATTTACCCCAAATTTACCCTTACCCCAATTTACCCTCCTTCGACGGATCAACATGAAAATATAATCTAGTTCTAGATCTCGTTAAAGTACAAATGTGTACCAAATTTCAAGTCAATATCTCAAACGGTTCCAGAGTAAACGTGCGCACAAAAAAAAGTTAAAGACAGACAGGTCAGACAGACCGACAGACCGACAGACAGACAGAAATTTTTTTTCGCTTAAACTTAAAATCTCGACGTTTCATGACATTCTAAGCCTAGGGTCAGGCGGGGTAAAAATGAGACAGACAGGTAGCGGGGTAAATAAAAGACAAGATGATATTCAACCCAGATTGAAATAAATTAAACTTAATTTTTTATTCAAGTTTGTCTTGTACATTCAGAACTGTTTTATGTTATCCAATCAGGTCCTATGCCTACTGTTAATGCGGGAAAAAATATTATTTAGTAAATTCTTTAATTCACTTTAAAAAACGTTTGGGATTTAAAAGAACCACCTCCAAGACGAACCGCGTTGACATTTGATACAAAAAACTTAAAACTTAACCTCAAAATAATTTTTTCCAAAAAAGACATAATTACACATCAGTAAGTCGTGAAATGCTTTTAATTCACACACACATGCATCAACGACATTTCAGGCAGACATATTGTTTATTATTTTGTAATAAATGTTTTATTGATGTTTTAGAAAGTGTTTTATGGAATTAAAATTTGCCTTTTGGATTTATAGAGGCCTTTTTTTCTTCCTAACGGTTTCATCACAACATTTGCCAAGAATGTTTTAAGAGTTTAGTTTTGTAATATCCTTTAATAAGTACTAATAGACATTGAAAATGTCAAGTTTTAAAAAGGATTTAAAATGCATTTATTGCAAATATGTTAAAACCATAAAGAATAATTTAAAGCCCCTTTAAATCTAAATGGAATTTAAGACGTTAATAAAACTAATTAGCTTTATGGACAGTTTTATGTAGGTATGATAAACCCATTACAAATACATATTATCCTAGAAGCAAATTAGCTTTATAATTAGGTCTTGCAGAATGCTTTAAAACTTACCGTATAAGAGCAAGTATACCTGAATCCTAAAAGGCCTTAACTGCAACATCAATAAAGCACAAGACTATTTCCCAACTCTGACAAACCTTTCTTAAAACTTCCTCAAGTCCAAATGTCTTTTAAATTGTTCCTTGGGAATGTAGGTATTTGTGACATACGTTGCCGCATTGTGTCCTGAAGGAGCGTTTAAGCTCCTTTTTTTGTGTTTTTGCTTCTAGACATCCACTTCTTCTGTCTTATGTTTATTCCGTTTCTAATTCTATCTTTTCTCTTTTAGTTTTGAAGATAATTGATTGAAATTTGGGATATCCTATATACATAATAAGCGTCACTTTTTGACATACAAGTGATTTTTTTTTTCACTTCCGGTTTCGCTGGAAGTGACACTAACTTTCAATTTTTAAACGAAACATCCTGCATATTATTGCATTTTTGAACTCAGCATAATTTTCTGAATCCAACGATACCAAATAAGTGACATTTTAAATGTCAATATTTTTATAATATAATTTTTAGTTTTTCATTTAAGTGTGCCATGATGGTTCCGATTTATTCTAAATGACCCGTGTAATGCTAGAAAAATCGAAATCCCGACAAAAATACTAAATTACGTGATTTATGAGCAATAAATAAACTTCATCAAAATAGTTTTTGGGGCAAAACTCAATTTTTTCAAATGGAACCATATTGGTACCGTGGTACCATTTATTAGTATCATTAATAAGGAATTTATTCATATGTCGTATTACAATGTGCGATAAAGGACCCCGCACAAACCTTATGGACTTGAGTTCCCGGTCGATTCGTCTGAGTTTTTGATATGTTGTACTTGATACCCTCCTTATCAAAAGTGTTCATAGGCCCAAAGTCTGGAAATGAACAGTTTTCGAGATGTCAAGGAAGCAAGGTCTCAAAAAATGGAATATTTTCATAAACCTCAAGATGGAAAAAAGTGTTTTGACCTGGAGGACAGACCATGTTTTCTTTATGTTTTTAGGGTAGCTGAATCCCTCCATCACGTCAGGGTCAAGGGTATTTGAATGTCAAATTGAGGAAATACCGTGAAGAAATCTGAAAAAATTCATATACATATTTTTGGGGTCGCTGAAACCCCAACACGTCAGGGTCGAGGGCATTTGGTAAAATTCAGAAGAGAGAAATTCATATACATGTTTTTGGGATATCTGAGTCCGAATCTGATATTTTCTTAACACAAGTGTACAACCTCACACCGCAGACAGATAGCCGACACCACAACCACATAAACTAACACAGAAGACCGGGAGCCAATAATCACGAGACCCGGGGGACACTAAACAGCAGGCAGCAGCCCCAATAACCACGAGACCCGGGGTACACAAACAGCAGACAGTAGCTTCAATAACGACGGTGCATGGTAGCGAGATTATGACCTGGGCAAAAGTTGTATGGTTCAGAGAAGGTTAGCTGATGGTTACCTCAATTGAACTTGATGCTCAAGGTCATTTGAAGGTTAACTTTGGTATTTTAAGTAGCACCCCTATTTTTCAGATAAACTATACGTCAGATTCGGTATGAACGGGATATTCTACGTTTAGTTGTGGTATCATGAGTGGGGTCTAATTCCCTCCCTAAATCAGGACATGTGAGTTTTAGTTACTATTTATTTCATCATCTTATGTTATTCACTGTTAGCTTTAGCGTTACCCAAGGTGCACCAGCGTGGATGAAGCTAATCAGATTTTGCACGTCATGTGGCTACCTGTCTGCGGTATGAGGTTGTACACTTGTGGAGTTAAGAAAATATCAGATTCGGACTCAGATATCCCAAAAACATGTATATGAATTTTTTGACGGTCTCTTCTGAATTTGACCTCCAAATGCCGTCGACCCTGACGTGATGAGGTTTAACCTGATTTGGATTCAGCGACCCCAAAAATTTGTATATGAATTTTTTCAGATTTTTGACGGTATTTCCTCAATTTGACCTTCAAATGCCCTGACGTCATGGGGCTTAACGGACCTCGGATTTGGATTCAGCGACCCTAAAAACATAAAGAGAATATGGCCTTATCTCCAGGTTTAGAGCACTTTTTTCCATCTTGAGGTTCATGGAAATATCCAATTTTTTCAGACCTTGCATCCTTGATATCTCGAAAACTGTTCATTTCCGGACTTTGGGCCTTTTGATTAGGAGGGTGTCAAGTACAACATATCAAAAATTCAGAAGAATCGACCGGGAACTCAAGCCCATAAGGTTTGTGCGGGGTCCTATAAACAAAAAACCGCTGCCCAAGGAATCACTAATTCCACATCCGGATTTTCTATCCAAGTCACACAACGAAAAAATTTTGTATCTGGAAATAATTGTTTATGGAACTTTAATAATATAATATTTGAAATCCTCTACCCCAAAAACCCATAAAACGATACCCCACATCGGTAGTGGGGTGGGGGTGGTGACAGGGGGTGGGAGTGGGGGGTGGATAAAGTAAAAAAATATTTTGAGGTTTCTGGTTCTTGTACACACTAAATCACATTTTTTTTTCATCCCCTTTAATAATGGGGTGGGGGTGGTAATGGGGGTGGCTAATGCCAAAATTTTTTTTGAGACCTTAGCTTCTCTTGTCTATACTAAATATCAATTTTATGAACTCTTACCTGCTTGATTTACCTATTTACTCCAAATTTACCCCAATTTACCCCCTTCGACGGAACAAGATGAAAATATAATCTAGTTCTAGATCTCGTTAAAGTACATATGTGTACCAAATTTCAAGTCAATATCTCAAACGGTTCCAGAGTAAACGTGCGCACAAAAAAAGTTACAGACCGACAGACAGAATTTTTTTTTTTTCGCTCAAACTTGAAATCTCGGCGTTTCATGACATTCTAAGCCTATTTGGACAATAAAAATTTTTCAAAATTTTTTTGTCGTTACTATACTTCCACTGGATGTGGAAGTAATATGTTCAAATATGATCTTCAAAATTTTTTTCCAGTATGCCTTACTCGAGCCCAATACCAACAATTGAAATCACAAGAACAATTATCTCGCCGGTTAAGCTAACAATTGAAAAATGACTTAAATAAAAGTTGTAGGATTCGATGGGGGTCATCTAATGCTATAGTTCAGTACCGGTCCGGGCCCTTGATATGGCCCTGGGCCCCCAACTTTTTTTTTAATGGAAATATCAATTTTTTATTGCAGATTTGCATTCTACCGAAAACAATAAGTTCAAATATGATTTTCAACATTTTTTTCCAGTAGGCCTTACTCGGGCCCAATACCAACAATTGAAACCACAAGAACAATTATCTCGCCGGTTAAGCTAACAGTTGAAAAATGACTTAAATAAAAGTTGTAGGATTCGATGGGGGTCATCTAATGCTATAGCTCAGTACCCGGTCTGGGCCCTTGATACGGCCCTGCGGCCCCCAACTTTTTTCTTTCTTTAATGGAAATATCAATTTTTTAATGCAGACTTCCATTCTACCGAAAAAATACGTTCAATCATGATTTTACAAAAAATTTTTCCAGTTGGTCTTACTCGGGCCCAATACCAACAATTGAAATCACAAGAACAATTATCTCGCCGGTTAAGCTAACAATTGAAAAATGACTTAAATAAAAGTTGTAGGATTCGATGGGGGTCATCTAATGCTATAGTTCAGTACCCGGTCCGGGCCCTTGATACGGCCCTGGGCCCCCAACTTTTTTTTTTTAATGGAAATATCAATTTTTTATTGCAGATTTGCATTCTACCGAAAAAAATAAGTTCAAATATGATTTTCAACATTTTTTTCCAGTAGGCCTTACTCGGGCCCAATACCAACAATTGAAACCACAAGAACAATTATCTCGCCGGTTAAGCTAACAGTTGAAAAATGACAAATAAAAGTTGTAGGATTCGATGGGGGTCATCTAATGCTATAGCTCAGTACCCGGTCTGGGCCCTTGATACGGCCCTGGGGCCCCCAACTTTTTTCTTTCTTTAATGGAAATATCAATTTTTTACTGCAGACTTCTATTCTACGGAAAAAAATATGTTCAAATATGATCTTCAAAATTTTTTTCCAGTAGGCCTTACTCGAGCCCAATACCAACAATTGAAATCACAAGAACAATTATCTCGCCGGTTAAGGTAACAATTGGAAAATGACTTAAATAAAAGTTGTCATCTAATACTATAGTTCAGTACCCGGTCCGGGCCCTTGATACGGCCCTAGGGCTCCCAACTTTTTTTTAATGGAAATATCAGTTCTTGATTGCGGATTTGCATTCTACCGAAAAAAATACTTCAAATATGGTTTTTAAAATTTTTTTCCAGTAGGTCTTATATAGCGTTATCGCTATAAATAAAATTAAAATCGAAGTTAATATACGTATATTTGTTTTTAATACATGTTCATATTTTATGTGATTTTTTAGTATTTTTAAGTATATTGATATTATATTTTTATATCGAATGTTTTTTATTTTTCTTAGCGACTCCATGGAAACTTCTCCATTATGGATCGAGTTTTCCTTTTTGTTTCTTAGCGACTCCATGGAAACTTCTCGCTTTTGGAACTTCTCGATTTCCAGTGAGTGAGTCGCTATAGTCGCTATATACACCCCATCGTTAAAAAAGAAAATAGTCAATCAATCATTGTGTCGATTGCAAAATGTACTTTTTTAATCGGGGTAGGCAAAGTGTCACATCTGTCAACTAATACAAAAGCCGGTTTAACCCTATCAATATTGACAGTTATGACTTTGGCTCCTTTCTTGAAGGTAAATAACTTATCTGAACGAGATAAAACTTTAAACGGTCCTTCATATAAAGGAGTAAATGAACGTTTTAAACGTTCAATGCGAACGAAAATAAAATCGCAAGAGGCAAGATCTGAACTAACAAAAGTTTTGTAATTGCCATGCGAAGTTGGAGGAACAAATTTTAAATTATTAAAATAAATGCGTAATTTGTCAATGAAATAAGGAATATCTGGGGAATTATACGATTCAACGAAAAATTCGCCAGGTAAACGAAGGGTTTGACCATATATGAGTTCAGCAGATGAACATTGCAGATCTTCCTTGGGAGTTGTCCTAAATGCTAATAAAATGATGGGTAATTCATCTGTCCAATGTGATGTATTGGCTCTAGCTAACAAGGAAGTTTTAAGTGAGCGATGAAATCTTTCAATTAAAGAGCTGCTCTGGGGGTGATATGCAGTTGTACGTATTCTATGAAAACCTAAAAACTTTGCAAATTCAATAAATAATCTTGACTCGAATTGTACTCGTTGATCAGTCGTTACTGACAAGGGAACACCGAATCTACAAACAAAGTTTTGAAATAAAGTACGCGCAACTGTTTCTGTTGTGATGTCGCGAAGAGGGTACGCTTCCGGCCACCTAGTGAATCGTTCAATCACCGTAAGAATGTAAGAGTTACCTTTGGATGGAGGTAATGGTCCTACCAAATCTATGTGGATGTGGTCGAATCTGATTTTCGGGATGGTGAAGTTCCCGAGAGCACTTCGCGTATGTCGACTGACTTTGACAGCTTGACAATTAATGCACGATTTTGACCATAAATTGCAATCTGTGTTCATTTTCGGCCAAAAATAGTTATTTGAAATCAACAGTCTAGTGGCTTCAATACCAGGATGAGATAAGTTGTGAAAAATATTGAATATCGTTCGTCTGTAAACAAGTGGGACAAAAGGTCTGACTTTTACACGAGAAACATCACACCAAATAAAATCATTTGAATCTGGAATTTGTATCTTTTTTAAAATGAAATTGGTTTTAGTTAGTGATGATTTATCTGACAATAAATAGTTGAGATTTGAATCTTTCTCCTGAGCTTCACTAAGCAACTTTAGGTCAAAGTTAACATTAAGGAAGGGAGAATTTTTAAGTTGAAGTGGTAAAATATCTTGTTTTAAGGAAGAAGCGTCGTAAATACGTGACAAGCTGTCAGCTATTACATTATGTTTTCCTTTAACATGTTGTATTTTACAAGAAAATTGAGCTATGTATTCTAAATGACGTATTTGACGAGGAGATCTTTCTGCTTTTGTGAATAAAGCGTTGATTAAAGGTTTGTGATCTGTAAAACAATTAAACTTTCGACCTTCAAGTATAAACTTAAAATGTTTAATTGCAGTATATAATGCTAAAAGTTCTTTGTCAAAAACCGAATAATTGGTTTGTGCTGTGGTTAATTTACGGGAAAAGAATGCTAAAGGAGCAAGAAATCCCTTATTATCTTTTTGCTCTAAAACTGCACCCATGGCAAGGTTAGAACAATCGACTGAGAGAGATAAGATAGTATCGTCATTATTGCAAGGATGAGCTAAAACTACTGCATTACTTATTGCGTCTTTGGCTTTCGAAAATCCGTCTAAACATTGATCAGGCCAACTATTTATCTTTGTAATTTTATCATGAGATAAACTGTTACAAAGAGAATATAGGGGAAGTAATATTTCAGCAAAATGAGGTATGAAACGATGATAAAAATTCACCATACCTATGAAACGTTGTAGTTGTTTGAGAGTTGTCGGTAAAGAGAAATTATTAATGACTTCGACTCTCTCAGTTGACGGTAAAATACCTGATGAAGAGATGTGATGACATAAAAAGGTTAAATTGTCAACTCCTAAGAGCTGATTGACTTGCGATTAATATATCATCCAAATAGACGAAAACGAAAGGTAAATTGACAAGTACTTCATTCATAAAACGTTGGAAAGTTTGACCGGCATTGCGTAGACCCGTAACGTCATTTTCAGCGACAGGTATCTGATGGTACGCTCGCACTAAATCAACCTTGGAGAAAATAGTGCAGCCGTACAACTGAGAGCTAAAGTCGTGGATATGAGGTAATGGATATCTGTCTGGAATGGTAATCGTATTTAGTTGTCGATAATCTCCACAAGGTCTCCAGTCATTCTTCTCTTTTTTCGCCACTAGATGGAGTGGAGAGGAAACTTGAGAAGATGATGGTTTGCAGATACCTAATTCTACCATGTTATTAAATTCTGTTTGAGCTATTTTAAAGTTAAGATTGTCTAATCTACGAGGTCGTGAAAAAGGTAAATGACCTTCAGTAACTATATGATGTACAATAGAATGTTTAATAGGTAAATTTTAATCTGGGGAACTAATTAAATTAGGAAATTGTAAAAGTAATTTGTTATATTTATCTGTCAAAGGAAATAATTTAAGTGTATCTAATCTACAATTGTCTAAAGGACTATTTTTAATAAAACAATTAACTGACAAATTAGTCTTGTTATCAATTATTCGAGCTCCTTTAAGATCAACAACTAAACCAAAATGAGACAAGAAATCTGCTCCGACTATCGGTATGTCAACGTCTGCTATATTGAAAACGAAAGGAAATAATCTACGTAAGTTTACATTGACTTTTAACAATTTCTTACCGTATGTAAAAATGGTTGAACCGTTAGCCGCGGTTAATATCGTATCAAAATTCTTTTTTAAATCTGTGAAAGCATTGCGTGGCACCACAGATAAATTGGCACCAGTGTCGATTAGGAAGTTCATTTTGTTAGATCTATCGTAAATAAAAAGTATACGACGTTTGCTGTTAGAAATGTCAAAATCAGACGTCATAAAATTATCAAACTTCAGTCATCTTTGAGAATTATCAGATTTTTTACAATTCTTACTGAATTTGCACCATTCACCTCCACAACGATAGGCATTGGCACCATAAAGTTGATGGTAGTAACAAATAGTATTGTCTGTACGATCAAATTTATTGGAAACATTATTACGGCTGGGTGGACGATTTCGATTAGTGGTACTAGTTTGTGAATTGCTTCTACTTTTGCAATTGTTGCAGCATGAAGTAGAAGGTTGAGGCTCGAAGGATTGATTGGAAAGTCTGGATTCTAAAGAGTTTAATCGAGAATTAAAAATTTCTTGTTTTTGTAATACTTGATTAATTGAATCATGGAAAGTGATTGAAAAATTTTTGATAGTGGTAGTTAAATCTGATAACGGGGTTGACTCAGAGTCAAGAGGATTTTTGGAGTACGATGCAACCATTGAATTTTGACAGGACTCCCAGATCCGATCCGCAATATCTAGAATCTCTTTTGTGTCTGTTTTCCCTGAAACTGTAATGGCAATATATACTGTTTGAGGCAAACGTCTTTTCAATAGCTTTATCAATAAATCTTGACTAACCATGCTGAATCCTCCAACCATATTCAGCATGGATCTATAGAAATCTGAAGGTTTCAGATCGCCCATTTGGGAACCTGATAACAGATCATTCAGACGTTTTTCCTCACGCGATGATAAACGTGAGATTAAAACTTTCTTTAAATTTATATAGAGATCCGTTTCCGGGGGATTAGATATTATATCGTATATATTATCTATCACATCTAATGGCAAATTAGCTATAACCTGATCATACTTTTTCTTGTCATTGACAATTTTTGCAACAGAAAACTGTGATTCGATCTGGGTAAACCAAATTTCTGGTTTTGATTTCCAGAATGGGGGTAATTTGACAGACGTGACATGGGTTTGAGGAAAATCCTCGTCTGAAGGTTGTCTTGGCATAACTAATCGATTGTGATTGATTGATTGATTATTTCTCTTAGATAAAAAAAGGAATGTACTTTAACTCACTCACCGACAGATGACAGTACTTGTAATGCACAACTTCAGTTGATTGAATTAGGAAATTACCATAAATTATAGGAACATCTATTTAAATTTGGAACCTCTATTCAAAATTCATCGGGAAAATTCTTCTCTTCATAAAATGGTCAATTTATAACGGTAGTTGATATATTGAATCTCTTCTTGAAATTATTGATAAAAATTGTTCCAAAACAGAAAAGTGTTGTACTTCGGTAATTATATCTGAGATATTCTTCTATCTTTTGAAATGGAAATGATTTTATCTCTCCTTCAAATTAATTAAATAACGTAGATTTCATCATGTAAGTCATAGGATAACTTCGGACATATGTATCAATCACTTCTGGTATATATTTATCACGTTGGACATAAAATTTTCACTTCTGGCATATATTTATGACGTTGGACATAAAATTTTCACTTCTGGCATATATTTATCACGTTGTACATAAAATATTCACGTCGGGGTCACCAAATTTATAGCGTTATCGCTATAAATAAAATTAAAATCGAAGTTAATATACGTATATTTGTTTTTAATACATGTTCATATTTTATGTGATTTTTTAGTATTTTTAAGTATATTGATATTATATTTTTATATCGAATGTTTTTTATTTTTCTTAGCGACTCCATGGAAGCTTCTCCATTATGGATCGAGTTTCCCTTTTTGTTTCTTAGCGACTCCATGGAAACTTCTCGCTTTTGGAACTTCTCGATTTCCAGTGAGTGAGTCGCTATATCTTACTCGGGCCCAATACCAACAATTGAAATCACAAGAACAATTATCTCGCCGGTTAAGCTAACAATTGAAAAATGACTTAAATAAAGTTGTAGGATTCGATGGGGGTCATATAATGTTATAGTTCAGTACCCGGTCTGGGCCCTTGATACGGCCCTGGGGCCCCCAACTTTTTTTTTTTTAATGGAAATATCAATTTTTTATTGCAGATTTCCATTCTACGGAAAAAAATATGTTCAAATATGATCTTAAAAATTTTTTTCCGGTAGGCCTTACTCGTGCCCAATACCAACAATTGAAATCACAAGATCAATTATCTCGCCGCTTAAGCTAACAATTGAAAAATGACTTAAATAAAAGTTGTAGGATTCGATGGGGGTCATCTAATGCTATAGTTCAGTAGCCGGTCCGGGCCCTTGATACGGCCCTGGGCGCCCCAACTTTTTTTTTAATGGAAATATCATTTTTTTATTGCAGATTTGCATTCTACCGAAAATAAATACGTTCAAATATGATTTTTAAAATTTTTTCCAGTGGGCCTTACTCGGGCCCAAAACCAACAATTGAAATGACAAGAACAATTATCTCGCCGGTTAAGCTAACAATTGAAAAATGACTTAAATAAAAGTTGTAGGATTCGATGGGGGTCATCTAATGCTATAGTTCAGTACCCGGTCCGGGCCCTTGATACGGCCCTGGGCCCCCAACTTTTTTTTGTTAATGGAAATATCAATTTTTTATTGCAGATTTGCATTCTACCGAAAAAAATACGTTCAATCATGATTTTTTTTTTAAATTTTCCAGTTGGTCTTACTCGGGCCCAATACCAACAATTGAAATCACAAGAACAATTATCTCGCCGGTTAAGCTAACAATTGAAAAATGACTTAAGTAAAAGTTGTAGGATTCGATGGGGGTCATCTAATGCTATAGTCCAGTAGCCGGTCCGGGCCCTTGATACGGCCCTGGGCCCCCCAACTTTTTTTTAATGGAAATATCATTTTTTTATTGCAGATTTGCATTCTACCGAAAATAAATACGTTCAAATATGATTTTTAAAAATTTTTTCCAGTGGGCCTTACTCGGGCCCAAAACCAACAATTGAAATCACAAGAACAATTATCTCGCCGGTTAAGCTAACAATTGAAAAATGACTTAAATAAAAGTTGTAGGATTCGATGGGGGTCATCTAATGCTATAGTTCAGTACCCGGTTCGGGCCCTTGATACGGCCCTGGGCCCCCAACTTTTTTTTTTATGGAAATATCAATTTTTTATTGCAGATTTCCATTCTACGGAAAAAAATATGTTCAAATATGATCTTAAAAATTTTTTTCCGGTAGGCCTTACTCGTGCCCAATACCAACAATTGAAATCACAAGATCAATTATCTCGCCGGTTAAGCTAACAATTGAAAAATGACTTAAATAAAAGTTGTAGGATTCGATGGGGGTCATCTAATGCTATAGTTCAGTAGCCGGTCCGGGCCCTTGATGCGGCCCTGGCCCCCCCAACTTTTTTTTTAATGGAAATATCATTTTTTTATTGCAGATTTGCATTCTACCGAAAATAAATACGTTCAAATATGATTTTTAAAATTTTTTTCCAGTGGGCCTTACTCGGGCCCAAAACCAACAATTGAAATCACAAGAACAATTATCTCGCCGGTTAAGCTAACAATTGAAAAATGACTTAAATAAAAGTTGTAGGATTCGATGGGGGTCATCTAATGCTATAGTTCAGTACCCGGTCCGGGCCCTTGATACGGCCCTGGGCCCCCAACTTTTTTTTTAATGGAAATATCAATTTTTTATTGCAGATTTGCATTCTACCGAAAAAAATAATTCAAATATGATTTTCACCATTTTTTTCCAGTAGGCCTTACTCGGGCCCAATACCAACAATTGAAACCACAAGAACAATTATCTCGCCGGTTAAGCTAACAGTTGAAAAATGACTTAAATAAAAGTTGTAGGATTCGATGGGGGTCATCTAATGCTATAGCTCAGTACCCGGTCTGGGCCCTTGATACGGCCCTGGGGCTCCCAACTTTTTTTTTTTTTTTTTTTTTTTAATGGAAGTATCAAATTTTTATTGCAGATTTCCATTCTATGGAAAAAAATATGTTCAAATATGATCTTCAAAATTTTTTTCCAGTAGGCCTTACTCGAGCCCAATACCAACAATTGAAATCACAAGAACAATTATCTCGCCGATTAAGCTAACAATTGAAAAATTACTTAAATAAAAGTTGTAGGATTCGATGGGGGCCATCTAATACTATAGTTCAGTACCCGGTCCGGGCCCTTGATATGGCCCTGGGGCTCCCAACTTTTTTTTTTAATGGAAATATCAGTTTTTTTATTGCGGATTTGCATTCTACCGAAAAAAATAAGTTCAAATATGATTTTTTTTTTCCAGTGGGCCTTACTCGGGCCCAATACCAACAATTGAAATCACAAGAACAATCTCGCCGGTTAAGCTAACAATTGGAAAATGACTTAAATAAAAGTTGTAGGATTCGATGGGGGTCATCTCATGCTATAGTTTAGTACCCGGTCTGGGCCCTTGATACGGCCCTGGGCCCCCAATTTTTTTTTTTTTTGTAATGGAAGTATCAATTTTTTATTGCAGAAAATTATTTTTAATTTTTTTTTTCCAGTGGGCCTTACTCGAACCCAATACCAACAATTGAAATCACAAGAACAATTATCTCGCCGGTTAAGCTAACAATTGAAAACTGATTTAAATCAAAGTTGTAGAATTCGTTGGGTGTCATCTAGTGCTATAGTTCAGTAAGTACCCGATCCGGGCTCTTGATACGGTTCTGGGACCACAACTTTTTTTTTTTTAATGGAAATATCAATTTTTTATTGCAGATTTGCATTCTATGGAAAAAATACGTTCAAATATGATTTTCAAATTTTTTTCCAGTGGGCGTTACTCGGGCCCAATACCAACAATTGAAATCACAAGAACGCAATTATCTCGCCGGTTAAGCTAACAATTGAAAAATAATTTAAATAAAAGTTGCAGGATTCGATGAGGTCATCTAATGCTATGGTTCAGTACCCGGTCCGGGCTCTTGATACGACCCTGGGGATTATTATGTGGTTTCCACCCCGAGAAAGTGTATTGAGGAAAAATTTTTGAAAATCATATTTGAACGTATTTTTTTCCGTAGAATGCCAATCTGCAATAAAAAATTGATATTTCCATTAAAAAAAAAAGTTGGGGGCCCCATTGCCGTATCAAGAGCCCGGACCGGGCACTGATCATAGCATTAGATGTATCAAATCCTACAACTTTTATTTAAGTCATTTTTCTATTGCTAGCTTAACCGGCAAGATAATTGGGTTCTTGTGATTTCAATTTATTGTTGGTATTGTGCCCGAGTAAGGCCCACTGGAGAAAATTTTTGAAAATCATATTTGAAGGTATTTTTTTCCGTAGAATTAGATTCTGCGGAAACAACAAAGTTGGGTATTACAGGGCCTCACCAAGGTCACGGACCCGGTGCCCGACCAAAGAATCAGATGGCCCTCTTAGAACCCAACAACTTTCGTAGAGGTCATTTCTTAATTGGTGGCTTACGCGACGAGATATTTGCAATAATAGACTAAAATGATCCACCCTGTATAAAACAGTATAGTAGACCACTCCTTGTTGATACTGAACAATATTCGCCGTATTATGTGATCGGCAGAGGGATGTAAATTGTTGTGTTCTTATAAACCATGTTTTTCTAAATTTTAGAGAAGAATATTGTTGACGTTTTTGATTAGGTACATAAAAATGCGAGGATGTGCGAGATGTCGAAACTGCAATATACAATGCGTTTCTCAAGTTCGAAGGAGTATGTTAAGCTCCTTCGTTGATATATAAATTTAATTAAAATGTTATTAAGTTACTTTTAATAAGACCATTAGAAAACGAAGAAAATTTGCAGTCGGGATTTGCTGACTGCGAATATCTATTAAACACGATAACTTCCTCTGTTTTAAAAATTTCTGTTTCAAATTTGTAACATATGTACAGTGTGTCCCCGGATGGGGAACCCCACTCTAGTACTTTCTCATTTTTGATTCGCCGAGAGAAAGTCATTCTTTATAAAGTTTTGCTTGTCTTAAGAAGTCATAGACAGTTGTCAAACTTAAGATAAATTATACAAGGTATTCTAAAAATTAGAAAATATGAAATCGACTTAGGCAAACTACTTTTTTTAAAATCTTTATTGACTATTTCCCTTACATTATGAGAACTAATGAAATAGCAAGATTTTGAAAATTTGGACTAATAAGAACAAACTTTCAGCAAAAATTGCATCAACAGTAAAAGTCGACAATTTTAGTTTTTTACATCATATAACTGGAAATTTCACCCCATATCACTAAGGAATACCTATAATGTTTTACATGAATGAATAAAGCATACAATTTGCCATATTTTAATATCATACAATTTATTTTTATTTCAAACGGTTTTTGAGATATGATTATGTCAAATAATTTTTGCGCAAATTAAGGTGCTCTTTATTTTAGCATTAAAATCCAGCGAACCAACTGGAAATTTATTTATTTTCCACTACGTTGCAGCAGTCTGATTTTGATAAAACTTTTACCAGTTTATCTACATATGTATGGCTATATTTAAGAATGTTTCTAAGGTGGTCATTCTGATGAAACCCTATAAAAATCTCCTTTGAAAACAGTTTTCATCAAATAAAAATGTTAATATTTAAGAGAGACGATTGAAAAGATATGTCTAATTTTCTTCATAATACTCCCCACAATGACATTTTTGGTTTATCATTATCACTCTCTCTATAACGCCCGAAAGGAGTTAAAAAAATGAAAAATGTATAAGAAATGACCAAAAATATGACCTTATTTTTTTGTATAAATGCACCTCCAATTACTTTAACCAATCTGACGTAACGCGGTACAACCATATCACTTTATCAGACTTGGGATTAACACTATTGACAGAAAAGCTGGAGAGGGTAGAAGTGACCTTTTGGTTTTAATCAAATTACACTACAAATATAGCCATATAAATCGAAATAAATCGAAAAGACATTGACCCTATGCTAGTGAACTCTGCAACAACAAGTAGATATAAGAGATATTTACTTAAACCCGTCAATAACACGCCAGTGCCTTGATTGTTCGACCGAAAGCAAAGAACGCGGCACTTTGATCGCACTCGCCGGCTTCACTTTTTATGCCAATTAAGGAAATGTAAACATCTTCAATATGTTCTTTCACAAGTAAGTTCATCGCCCTATTACTGACCTAGTCAATAACAGTAGTGTATATTCGTAAATTTTAACCATTTTTAATATACTAAATTATCTCGGGGCGCTCTAAAATTTTGCAGGAGCTTTCCCACATTGACGACTAGTACACCATTTTATTCTTCGCATATCATGGTAAATCACGTTGTATAAATTATAGTATGTATGAATAACCTATTAAACAAAATAGTACTTGTCAGATTCGGTTCTGGGGGTACATTTCATGTGGTTATTATTAGGGATGCAACGGATAGTGTCTTGGCCGGATACCGAATACCGGATATCCGGCATACTTCTTGTACCGGATACCAGATATCCGGCCAACTATCCGGCATACATTGAAAGTTGGATTGCAAACACGTTTTGACAACCTCGACGACAAAAAATATTTACTGGCAACTCTTCTAGACCCCAGATTTAAAATAAGTCTTTTCGATAAGAATCAGGCTGAAAAATCTTGTCAAATTATTCTGCTAGAGGCTTAAAAAAATAGTTGTGATGATTCATATTCAAGCAGTGATAGTGAAAGTGGTTCTTCTCCTTCCAGTAAATAAAGTAAGAGAAACCCACAAGATAATGTTACTGTTGATGTTCAAAACACTTTTTGGGACTATTTTGAGGAAATGGCGAAATAAATAGTAGCGTTAATGAAAACGTTTTGGAGAAAAGTTCAATGGCCAAGGAGATTGATTATTATTTGAAAGGGGCGCGGATTCAAAGAAATAGTGACTCTACTAACTCCAATCAGTATACACTTTTGTCAAAGTTTGTAAAAATATATCTTTCAGCTCCTTAATGAGAGGCTGGCAACGTGTACGAAAAGAAACGCAATCGTCTACTATCTCTAAACGCTGAAAAACTCGTCTTTATTATTTATACATAATTTACCATTGATAAACTTTAAGTATTAATTTAGTAACTAATCTATATACATTGCCAGTTTGTAGTAATAATTGTAATGCAGGATAAGTGAAAAATAATAAAACTGTTTCATTTCTTATACCAGTTTTTATTTTTAAAACTATCAGGTTTTGGCCGGATATCAGGTCCCTACCGGTGCCCAGCCGAATAGTAATAAAGTGGCCGGATACCGGATAGTAACCGGATATCCGTTGCACCTCTAGTTATTATGGTAGACTCATTGAGAAAAATCTAATACCTACCACCTTAAACCCTTCTTGGTTAAAAATTGCACAATTATTCGATAAGGTCTGCTGAAAACTACAACATAGGCCATCCAAGAATATCTGCAGATCTTCAGATCTGCTTGTCTTTCTAATAATAATACAAAAATTTCATTCTTAAAAAATCAACTTTCAACGATGGCCTACGAGTTTACAATGCTTTGCCGATGGAAATCAGATAATCTAATAATTTAAAACTGTGGGTGACCTCTATGTGTTTCGACGTGCTGAACACGAATCAAGTATTTAGCTCCATCCGTTTTTCTGTAAATCCCGAAAATAACCTAAAAAAAAAAAAATCATAATTTAGGTTATTTTCGGGATTTACTAATAATTGGAGGGTGATGGAGCTAAACCTGGTTCGTAATCAGCATGTCGAAATACTCCGAGTCCCCAAAATAGCAAACTTTTCACTTTTTTTGTGTCTGTATATAATATATTTACATGCGCGATTTTCTAGAAAATGGCGGAGGATCCGGTGATATTCATATATTACACACAGGCACACACACACAAAAAGGGCATAGCAGGATAAGTATGTGTTAGCTGCCCCCGCACCAATCGGGTCGAAATTTTGAGCACAAGTTGATAGTAGTATTAGATGAAATTTCCCAAAATATTATTTTTGGAAAACCATTTTTAGGGGAGTTATGAGGGCGAGGGGGCAACCGCTAAGGGGAAATAGTGTACACATCGGAGGAATTAGGAAGGAATTGAAGGTATTACGGAAGGAATTATTAGGTATTGTAACGGAACTTAAACAAATAACTAATCGTGTTGTCAAGATTCTAAAAGAAGCTGGCCTGAAGCTCAATAAGGAAAAATGTATATTGGAAGCAACAACGGTAAAATTTTTAGGACATATTTTGTCATCTGAGGGCCTAAAAATCGATCCTGAGAAGGTGTCGGCCATAAAAAATCTAAAAACGTCAGAGAATAAAACACAGTTGCAAAGACTACTAGGTATGATAACTTATCTCAATAAATTTATACCAAATATGTCTGATGAAACCGAGCCTCTTAGAAAATTACTTCGGAAAGATATTGTTTGGTCTTGGGAACATGAGCAACAAGCGGCATTTGAGAATATAAAGAAAATACTTGCAAAACCCCTCGTATTAAAATTCTACGATGTTAATAAAGATGTAACCCTCTCAGTGGATGCTAGTTCAAAAAGTTTAGGTGCGGTCCTTTTGCAAGATAACCAGCCAGTTGCTTATGCAACCAAGTCTCTGACGACTTCCCAAGAAACCTATCCGCAAATTGTTAAAGAAACACTTGCAATCAGGTTTGCGTGCCAAAAATTTCATGAATATGTTTATGGCAAGAAATTACTAATAGAAACTGACCACAAACCGTTAGAGATCATCTTCAAAAGACCACTTCAAGCTGCTCCTGCTAGACTACAAAGAATTTTGTTTGATGTATTGCAGTATTCACCAAGGTACGGATATACCTATTGCCGATACATTAAGCCGTGACTGTAAAAACACTAAGGAGGAGGCAGGTGAAGAGGAATTGGAAATACAAATCATACTAACAATGTCGGAAAAAGCCAAAGAAGAACTGGTAGAAGCAACGAGAAAAGATATGGAGCTACAATCACTACTGGAAAATATACAAAAGGGCTTTCCAGAAAATCAGCAAGAACTCCCTGAGAATATAAAACATTACTTTTATTTTAGAGAGGAACTATCATATGAGGCAGGCCTCATATTTAAAAGTGACAAAGTAATAGTTCGAAAGAGCCAAATTCCAAAAATGTTGTCAAATATTCACTTAGGACATTTCGGAATACAAAGCTGTTTAAGGAGAGCTAGACAACTGTTGTATTGGAAAGGGCAATATAAGGACATAAGTGAATTTGTGGAACGTTGCAGTGTGTGCCAAAAAACACAACGGGCTAACGACAAAGAAACTATAGTGACCAAACATATACCATCCTACCCGTGGCAAATTGTCGCAAGTGACTTATTCTCGTATCATGGTAAAGCGTACTTATTGATTTGTGATAGTTATTCCGGTTACGTGGATTTTAAGGAGAAATTTTGGAAACTGACAATGGTCCGCAATTAGTGTCCCGTGAGTTTCAAGACTTTCAAGCAAAATGGGGCTTTCAACATTCTACCTCAAGCCCCCGACACTCAAGGGGAAACGGTCTAGCTGAACGAGGTGTCCAAATAACTAAAAATATTTTAAAAAAATGCATGATGCATGGCACAGATATTCAATTAGCACTTTTAAACGTTAGAAACGTGAAAGGACACTTTAGGCTCTCCCAATCAAAGACTATTCAGTAGAATTACCAAATCATTACTACCAACCCCTAAAGAAAACTTAAAACCTAAAATTATAGAAGGTGTTGAACAAGAATTGAAAAAGTTAAGAGAAAAACAGAAACAGTATGCGGATTATGGTGCAAAGCCACCGGAAGTTTTACATGGAGGAGATAAAGTAAGATTTCAAATATCACACAGAAATTGGAGAGGAGCTCAGGTAATAAAGAATACAGAGAATCCAAGGTCAGTCATATTAAAAACAGAAAATGGTAAAACGTTCAGGAGAAATTCTAGTCTAATACATAAAACAAAGGCCACTATTACTGAACAGAAAACGTTACCTTCTGTTATCAATTTATTACCATCAACGATACCCGAACCAACTACCACCATTTCAGAAGGCTTAACCGAAGGCGTAACTAAGAGTACACCGAGTCCCAAACCAGAAATACCAACCGTTCAAGCTACTAGATATGGAAGACTAATTAAACCAGTGAAGCGTTTAGATTTATAATGTTATTTCAATGTTTTCTACTTTATTCTCCCAAGAAAGGGGGATGTAACATACTATAGCGTGTACCTACCTTTAGTACACATGTTACTAACTTCAGTTAATGATTGACAGTTGACATTAAAGTTACTTATAATGAAATGTTCTTTATTTTA
The DNA here is from genome assembly GCA_936432065.2 of Rutpela maculata. Lineage (NCBI taxonomy): Eukaryota > Metazoa > Arthropoda > Insecta > Coleoptera > Cerambycidae > Rutpela > Rutpela maculata. Next base: position 18,852,627 of record OW386294.2, on the reverse strand, counting down.
ATCCTAAATACTACGTTACAGGTATTAAGGGAATTACATGGGAATTTGGAGGAAATAAATATTATTACGAGATATTAGAAAGGAATTAAGAGGAAATAAAAGGTATTAGGAGGGAATTAAAGGTATTAAATGAGATTTGCGCATGCTCTCATCTACATCAGAATTTAAATGAGGTTATGTTGTGTTAAAAACGTTATATTACGTTAGTTAAAAACAGGTGCGTTGTGTTGTCTTGTGCTTAGGTAAGTAACAAAAATAAATCATTTAGATTAGAATTGTTAGTCGACTGCCGACAACTATTAAAATATGTGGTTACTTACCAAGAATAACATATTACCATATGAGACCCTCCTATGTTGGCTTTTCGATCGGCGCGTATCAGGTAGTATTAAAACGAAGAGTATACGCATTTGATCGGCACATTTCTAAAACTGTAAATATCGCTCGCAGACAAAAAATGTTCATGTCATTGTGTTAGTGAACGAATCTGAACGACTTTCAAAATGTCCGTCCGTCTGTTCGTCCATTACGTTTCTTCTAAGCACGATAACTCAAGAAAGAAAAATCCGATTATACTGAAATTTGGACAGTAAGTTAGTGTTAGTTAGATGAAGAATCCTATTATTTTTTAACAAAATCGATCAGTAAATAAAAATGTTATTAATGATTTAAATGTGAAAAAAAAATTTTTGTTTTTGAAATTGATATTTCATTTTAATATTTAAATATTTGAATATTTATATATTTTACAAATATACATTTCATAATGTAATATGTAACCGTGGAAATATAATTTTAGCTTGTCTCTTAGAATGTAAAAATTTACGTCTTTTTACGTGTTAAGTGGTGGTGTAGTTCTTGCACTTTTGACTTGGAATCCAAGGGTCCCGGGTTCGAAACCCCAAATGGGGTATGGTATGGTTTTTTTTTACACTGAGTCTTTTACCAACTAAGTTCATACTATAAAATTTAAAATGTCTAAAATTAACATTATTTATAACCAACTGCGAAGAATATCCTATAGAATGTGTAACAATTATATAAAAAGTTCAGTGAACAGGCGAAGAGTACGTTTTTAGCTTGTTATTTTATCTTAACTAAATTGTGTTTGAAATAGACAAAATTAATTGAATATTGTGATTGTATTTTACAGTATTTTGTCGTGTATACTGTAAAAGTTGTTTTATTTGCTTTAATTTGATGTATAGGTACATACTTGGGCGCGTAAAAATATTGAAATGGAATGTTTATCTTGAAAAATTACATGCCAATTCTTATAGAAAGGACGTCAGTGTTGTAAAAACATTAGCGCCGAGATTAGCGCTAAAAATAGCAAGTAAAGAAAAAATATTTAATTTAATTAAACTACCGATGAGACTATGAACTTCTAAGTTCAGTAATGTAACGATTTATATCGGACAAAATTCATAAAGTTTTGAAAATTGGTAAAAATGTTAAGGATAGCATAAGAATTACTAAACCGAAAAGTTCCCACCCCTAAATAGTGTGCTTCATCCCCGTTTTGAGGTTTTCTAGATTATCTCGGGAACGGTGCACTTTTTGATAAAAATACCTATATACAAAATTATTCCTTATAAAATTCTCTATAGAAAATGTCTCTACACTTTTTTCCCTAAAATTAATAGTACCGTGGGAAATGAAGCGCACATATAAGGGTTGGTTCCGGTCAACACAGTAATTGTAATCTTTATTATAATCTACTTTAAAGTGCAATGCTTAACTCTAAAGCAGTAGCTACTAAACTCCACCTAAAATTATAATAAATGTACTACTTTCACCCTCTCACCAAGGAAATATATGATATATTGATGTCATTATCAAACAAATTCTTAGCAGGTATAGATGAAATACCATGTTTTCTTATGAAATATATTGCGAAACCACTATCTATTGTAATAAATAAATCTTTTATATATATCTTTTAAAAAGGGGTCTTCCCAGAAAAACTGAAAATTTCAAAAATCAGGCCAACTTATAAGAAATCTGATAAAACTGATATCAAAAATTATAGACAACTAGCTATTCCCTCAGTATTCTCAAAAGCGTTTGAAAAATGCATGTATAATAGAATTGCAAATTACTTATATAAATTAAAGTATTTTAGCCCACAGCAACATGGGTTTATAAAAGACAAATCCACAATAACAGCCATATTTGATACATTACATAATATCTATGGAAGCATTGACTCCAGAAATGCAACAATCGGTATTTATTTTGATCTTACAAAGGCGTTCAATTTGATGGACCATGACACCTTGTTTTGTGAATTGGAGTCGTGCGGAATTGTGGGTATTAGTTTAGACTGGATAAAATCGTTCTTAGTAAATCGTAAACAGATTGTGGAAATAAGATCTTGTCATAATAATATATTAAATCACCTTTTTAAATCAGATCCACAAATTAATAACATAGGCGCCCCACAAGGGTCTATTCTGGCACCAATATTATTTCTTATATTTTCAAATGATTTATCACAACATTAATGGATCATCTGCCTGCCAATTTGCAGATGACACATCAATAAATGTCACTGCTAAAAATGTAAATGACGCTGTTAAAATCGCAAATGAAGTGGTAAATAAAATGGTGGGATGGTGTGATGAAAAAATGCTATAGTTAAATGTTTCAAAAACTAATATATAATTCACTACAAAATATCTCCAAACCCTGCTGACTACAGTCTACTGGTAAGGTGCCATGGTGCATCAATAAAACAAACAAATACAATAAAATTTCTAGGTATTTACATGAATGAAAACCTAAATTGGTCAGAACATGACAATATATGATCAAACCGTTTGAATTCAGCAAACTATGCACTATATAATATTCGGGGCATTGTTTCGGAGTCAACATTATTAATGTTTTACTACACTCAAAGAAAATGATAGGTAAATTCAACCAAAAGGAGCATATGAAATCGCGCCTATCTAGTTTCATAATTAAATCAATCAGAAAAGAATAGTCATACAACTTTATTTGTTTTCGTAAACAAATAGTAGTTTAATAATCATATCTTCTTGTAACAAATTAAATAGTACAATGACATTTTTTTATGTTCACTAACCATTTTCAATTTGGTCTACAATTAAATAGTACGACTTTGTTTTTTGTTCACCAACTAATTTTTAGGTTGATCTACACTTTATTGTATGATGAAATTTTCTTGGTTAGCCAAAATCTCAGTACTGAGACATCAGACCACCCAAACCAAAGATTAGAGATCGTTTATAAGATCCATCCAAATATATCGTTGATCCCTGAGAGAATTTGAACATTGCAATCCTGTTATTAATTTTCTATAAATTCATAAGAGCATTGTATGTGGCGTCATCTGAGAATAATTTCTGTAATAGAAGACGACAATAATATTGGTTTATCTACCAAGTACAATAATACAGCTAACTAATACTGGGTTAGAATTACAATTCGATAATAGTTGAAAATAAAATATACTATTATCTAGTTTAATTTGACGGAATTCAACAAAATAATAGTCAGACGAAAAAAATAATAGTCTTATTCATCTATTTTTTAAGTTAATGTTTGTTTTGTTGTACGACAACTTTTTATTAATTAAAATAACAATCACCTGTTGTTTAAAAATACCATCAATATAATTTAGTTTAACAAAATTAACGATATTATTAGTTATCCATTTTTTTTTGTTGAATTTACCCATACTATTTCTTTGAGTGTCAGAGTCGGTTAAGCTATGGCCTAATTTTTTGGGGCACCCCCTATTCAGTAAATAGACTATTTGTAATTCAAAAAAAAATTATACGTAGAATCAGTAAAGCCAACTATAATGATCATTGTAAACCATTATTTATAAATCTAAAAATCATGACCATTTTCTCTTTGTATTTATATAATTTATGTATTTTTGTTTACGAGAATATTAATAAATTTTCCAAAAATAGAGATCTTACCACATCTACAATGAAAACAAGAAATAATGATACTCTAGTAATACCTTCACACTCTACATCTTCATACGAAAAGGGTCCATACTATATGGGTATAAAAGCTTATAATAAGCTTCCCAATAAATATAAAAAGCATACTGTAAAAATAAATATAAATCAGATATTAAACAGTTCTTTGCAAGCAAGCCCCACTATAGCATAAATGAATATCTGACAGATATTATTTAGTTAATTAATATCCTATATTTGCTATTGTCCTGTATACTTATTTTTTTATACATATTTTTTTCCATTCTTTGTAAACATTTTGACGATTTCGAATACTTACCTCTGTTAAGTCTAAAGAAATAAATGAATTATTATTATTTTTTTTAGCTAGCTAAAAACCAGTCACCCTTCTCTGTGGCTCCGACCCTAACAGAGGGGAGCTGGTAGTACCGGTAGCCACACCCCACGCCCGTGAGGTGAGTGACTACTGGGTCCGGGAATCGTGTGCCCTGAGCAGACGTAATGAACCGAGAATGACGGCCTTCTGCATTCTGCCGGCTAAGACCTTTGCCGAATTTCGGCATGACGGTATGATCTTAAGTTCCGAAAGCATTTTGTGTCTCGTTCCACCGAGGGCTCCTATAATCAGTACCACTATCTTAACAGTATGGTCTGGATACAGTCTGCGGAGTTCGAAGAGCAGATCTCGATATTTTGTCCGTTTTTCTTCCTCCTTCAAGACAATGTTGTTCTCCGCAGGAGCCGAGAACTCCACGACGAACATTGTCTTGAGTTGATGGTCGAGGAGGACTACGTCAGGCTTGTTGGCTTATATTTGCCTGACGGTGGGAAAAGAGTAGTTCCAATAAATTAGACACTTCTCATTTCCCACAACGGATTCAATATCCCCCGGAGCGTAAGGCAGCACTGGTGTTTCGTCTATCCCATACGAGTGCCTTAAATGGTAATAAAGCACTCGTAATGCTCCGTCGTGCCTTTGGATATAGGCCGAGTCTGCATATGTCGGGCAAGCCGACAGCAAGTGCATAAGAGTCTCTGACGCCCTGCGGCAGGCCCTGCAGCTGACATCAGGGACCTCTATACCCATGACACGACTACGATAGACGAGGGTGTTAAATACACCATCCTGGCAAGCCATTATGAATCCCTCGGTCTCAGATTTCAGCCCGGTTGGCCTTAAGAAGGCAAAGGTCAGCCTTTCGGATAAGCCAAGGTTTTCTATATTTCTATAGAAAACTCTATGCATTGGCTTATCCATGTGCAGCTGCAGAAAGTTGTCGTGTTCTGCAGCTTGGGGATTTTCGCCGAGCAGGTTCCAACTCGGTGGCAGAGTTGCGATTTACCCGCTCGACGTCGAAGGAGAGATTAAGTTCATCGGCTGTTCTCTGTACTGCCTTAAACAGAAAGGATCCTACCCCTGCATTTTCATGGTCTCGGACCATGCAGAGGAGGGGATCCGAACTCCTGATGACCTTACAGGCTCCATCCAGAACCATCCTATTATGGAGACTCTCCAAACCCAAGAGTCCACGGCCTCCCCGATGTCGTGGGAGGTATAGCCGTGGAACGGACGATTTAGACTGCAAACTCCTATTGAGATGCATCTTCTTGCCGGTTCCTACGTCGAGTTGACGCAACTCTTCTTGAGTCCATTTCACTACTCCAAAGGAGTAGAGAAGGATCGGAACGGTAAGCATGTTGGTAGCAGACATCTCGTTCTTCCCCGACAGCTCTGAGGACCAGATCTGTCGGAGTCGGTGCTGATACTTGCCGCGGAGAGCGTTTTTCACTACACTCACTTCTTGGGTGGAGCGTTGCTCGACACCCAAGTAAGTGTACGACTCTCCGGCATCTAGATGATGTAAGATGCTTCCGTCCACGAGCTGCGCGTCCTCTCCGTAGTTCCCGCATCGTCCTTTCTTGAGATGGACCAGTGCACATTTGTCTATCCCGAACTCCATGCCGACAGCCTGCGTGTACTCCTGTACCACCCTGAGGGACTGGTGTAGGTCCCTCTCTCCGGAGGCATAAAGTTTAAGGTCATCCATATAAAACAGATGGGTGACCTTACGCCTCCTGTCGCCAGGGGTACCGCAGTTGTATCCACGGGTTTTCCGGAGCGAAACGGATAATGGCAGTAGTGAGATGCAAAATAGAAGGGGGCTGAGGGAGTCTCCCTGAAATACTCCCCTTCTTAATGTTACCGACTCCGTCTGGACTCTATCATTACCCGATGTAATGGTAAAGCGAGTCCTCCAGAGCGGCATCAGTTCTTCGATGCATCTCACTACGGGACCAGGTACCGCAAGACATCGGAGCAAGTGTACAATAAGCTCGTGCTATGTCATGTCAAATGCCTTGCGGTAGTCGATCCAGGCCATGGAGACGTTACGCTTATACTGCATGGAGTCCTGCGTGACACACCTGTCAATCAGCAGGTTCTCCTTGCAGCCAGCGACACCTCTCTTTGACCCTCGTTGCTCATATATCCGCTCGTAAACCGGTTCAACTGCGTGGAGCACTCGCATGTACAAGATGCGCGTAAACACCTTGTAACATGCGCTTAAACAGGTTATCGGCCAGTAGTTCTTTGGGTTAGACAAATCTCCGTTCTTCGGGATCAGCACTGTCCGCCCCTCGACAACCCAAGAAGAAATTTGCTACTCCCCATTTAGCCATGAATTGAAAATTCTGGCTAGAGCCCTCAAGAGCTCTTCGAACCTCTTCTGGGGTTATCGGTTGGCACACCTATTATTATTATTATTATTATTATAAGCATTCATTTGAAAGGAAATGATAGGTGTGCCACGAAAACATGCCTTAAAAAAAAATTTTTTTTATTTTGAAAATATTTTTTCACCACTTTTTTTCGATAAATGAACTGAATAATTTTTTTCTACGTTTGTACCATCAAAAGCTATAACATATATTTTTTTCATGAAAGTCGGTATATCCGTGCTTGAGAAAAAAAATCCATTTTTCCTTTTACCCCCATAACTCCCCTAAAAATGGCTTTCCAAAAATAATATTTTGGGAAATTTCATCTAACACTACTATCAACTTGTGCTCAAAATTTCGACCTGATTGGTGCGGGGTCAGCTAACACATGCTTATCCTGCTATGCCCTTTATGTTTCTGGGACTCCATTGGGCAACCTCGATGTATTTCGACGTGCCGAATATGAATCAGGTGTCCGTTTAGCTCCATCACCCACCAATTTTTAGTAAATCCCGAAAATAACCTAAATTATGAGGTTTTTTTAGGTTATTTTTGCGATTTACAAAAAAATGGTGGATGATGACTGATTCATATTCAGCCCTTCGAAATACACTTTTTTTATTTTGTGGAGCTGTGCTATATACAAATTCATATTGGTTTTATAAATAGCTTATGCTAAATAAAGCTTATTCCATATTAATCAATTAAAAAGGGTCAGGACGGAAAAGTGTACGATTGTTCAATTTTTAATCGCATAAAATAACATTCTGTTTTGTTGTAAATTTAAACTTTTTGCTGCTTTTAAAGGTAATATGTTTATCATATACCATATATAATAGGATTAATATTATTTTGTAGTTCAAAGCAGTCCTTTTGATATGCAACATTACAAAAAGGCTTTAAATTTAAAATATTATAACAATATGATTTAACAAAAATATAATTTACTAGAAATTCTACAGAGAATAATATGATTTCCGATGAAAATGTGTTTCAGAATTAAGCCTGTTATATGATATGGCTAGTTGCTAGTTGGAATAATTCAAGTGTGGGCGGATGTGTCAAAAAATTGTCTTCACCCTCAGACGGTGTGTTAATACGAAAGCGTAGAAAGGACATGTATAAAATATTTTATAATTGTCACTTTAAACTTACAATTATGTATAATTGCAACTTCAAACTGACAATTATATATAATTGTAAGATTAAACTTGCAATTATACATAATTGTAAGTTTAAAGTGACAATTATAAAAATATTTTCGTACAAAATATTTTTATAAATGTCAGTTTAAAGTGACAATTATGTATAATTGCAAGTTCAAACTTACAATCATATATAATTGCAACTTTAAACTTGCAATTATATATAATTGCAAGTTTAAAGTGACAATTATCTATAATGGTAAGTTTAAAGTTGCAATTATACATAATTGTAAGTTCAAAGTGACAATTATAAAATAAGTATTTTCGACTATGTCCGTTCTACGTTTTCGTATGTTAAGACGATCGCTGAGAGAGTGAAAGACGAATCACCAATTTTAAAATTTACGCGGTATTTACGAAATTTAAGATGACGCCACAACAATTTTATTCTCCCCATACAAGTGTATGTTAACAATTCTATACAATAAAACTTTCATTCATTCATTCCATACGTTTAATTGTTTGCTCAGTTGCATCTTTGAGAGCACATGATGATTATTCTCGCAAAAATATATATATATTTTTTTCATAAAAGTACCACACCCAAAAATAAGAGCATTATGCCTGCAGTACAGTCTCGCCGAGACCGCTCGGCGAATGTCTCGGCGAGACATTTACCAAGGGACCAGGAAGCACGAGGGCGATATGTACACTCTCGCCGAGACCGCTCGGCGAATGTCTCTGTTTTTAGTAATGTTAATGAAAGACATGGATATTTTTACAATTAATTAATTTTATTTATTTGTTTTTATCATGATTGGAAAATATTATTTAGGTATTAAGCAAATCACAACTTACACACTTTTTTATTTATTACGAAATTACCTACTTTCTGTATATTGTTGCCCTAATCTGGGCACGCTAATATACTAATTAGGTAAATATTTAAAAACACTCATTATTGGAGAATCAATAAAAACAACTACTCTTCTAGCTAATACTGACGAAGTATTGAATTACATGACATGATTCCTATTCCTAGCATTTTAAAGAAAAAAATTATGTTGAAAATAATATTTTCTAATAACAACATGGACGTTGCTGAAATTGCCGCTGCTGCAGCTTATTGTGCGTTTGCATATTTTAATTATGTGCATATATACCAAAAATATAAAATTGAAAATCCTTGGAAACCAAGAAGATGGTGGATGAAAACAATTCATCGAAATAGTGAGTGTTGAAAATTTAAATGTGATTTTAATTATTATTATTTACCTCACTGTATAACAATGAAACATGCCTGAATTAATAAAGGGTGTAGCCGGTTAAGCATATGATGCCCATAAAGGAAATTACATGAAATGGGCATCAAAATATTCCCTTGACTATAAAAAAATATTTGTTACAATATTATTCCAGAAATCCAAATCGATAAAATTCTCAGAATATGTTAGTTATGAGGTAATATTTGCAGAACGGCAATCAACCCCCTCATCTGTAGCCTAATAACCCAGCCAGACCATATTTTTAAATAAAATTAATAAATTAATAAGCAAATTAGCCTTATGAATGCTTCTAAACTATGTATGATGTTTTAGGGCACCAGATTTTAGGTTTCTCAGGTTAAGTTTACTTAATTTTTCTCCAAGAAGTATGGTTTCCAAACGTTTTTTTGTGTAATGTAGTACAAAAAACCGTTACCCAAATAATCACTACTTCCACATCCGGATCTTCTATCCAAGTCACACAACGAAAATTTTTGTATCTGGAAATAATTGTTTATGGAACTTTAATAATATAATATTTGAAATCCTCTACTCTAAAAACCCATAAAACGATACCCCACATCGGTAGTGGAGTGGGGGTGGTGACAGGGGGTGGGAGTGGGGGGTTGATAAAGTAAAAAAATATTTTGAGGTTTTTGGTTCCTGTACACACACTAAATCACAATTTTTTCATCCCCTTTAATAATGGGGTGGGGGTGGTAATGGGGGTGGCTAATGCCAAAATTTTTTTGAGACCTTAGCTTCTCTTGTCTATACTAAATATCAATTTCATGAACTCTTACCTGCTTGATTTACCTATTTACTCCAAATTTACCCTAATTTACCCCCCAACCCTTCTACGGAACAAGATGAAAATATAATCTAGTTCTAGATCTCATTAAAGTACATATGTGTACCAAATTTCAAGTCAATATCACAAACGGTTCCAGAGTAAACGTGCGCACAAAAAAAGTTACAGACCGACAGACAGACAGAAATTTTTTTTTCGCTCAAACTTCAAATCTCGACGTTTCATGACATTCTAAGCCTATTTGAACAATAAAAATTTTTAAAAATTTTTTGTCGTTACTATACTTCCACTGGATGTGGAAGTAATTATGTTAACAATGCATCATCGGAATGACACAGAATGACTCTCGTCATCAGAATGACCTAACTACTAACAGTATAATAAACTTTCGAATTGATATGAAAATAAACAAATGAAGAACACAAAATAGAACAAAATTGTAATGTTTAATACCTATTTAAAAAAATGAAATAAAACAAGAAGTTACAAAATCTACTACGTACTACTTATTAAATATTTGGTTAAAAAGTGTGTCAATTTCATCGTTATTTAAAACTTAAAATATTTTGATGAAATTAGAACCGGTGCATCTTTTAATTTGCTCAAAATTCCAGTGCACTCCAGCTCCTGCCTATCTTCCTTATTGGGCCAAAAGAAAGTTTTATTGTTTCGGGCCATGAACGAAACAAGAATCTTGGTACCAATTTCTGTCTATCTGTAATTAATTCGTGCACAGAAGACACTGCACTATCACCCACTTTTTGTTCCGTGAATTTTGAACACCCTGTATATGAGTTAAGTTTGAAATAAAAGTCACTTTTCACGAGAGAAAATAAAATAAGTTTGTATTTTTGTTCACGTTCTCACAATACTTGATTTTTGTTGAATAGAACTTAATTAGAGCGATTAGTTAATTAGTACGATTAATTAGAACGACTGGATAAGCACTAGAGTAAAAATTTGCCTTTGAGTTTTGTCGCGTTTCGACGTAATATTTTTTTCTGAATTCATCTGGAAGATCTTTATGGTCGATAATTTTCAAATTTTTTCGTCAATTCGGTAAGTTGCAACAAATTTTTAATTAACAATTGCCCTTTTTGCAAAAATTCAGCTCCCCCAGACAAGAGCAAGTGAGAATATACTAGGTGCCCTCGGCCTCGCGGCTTGTGTTCCCTTTGACTCGTGGCCAAAAAACCGACACAAATCGGAGCGTTAACGAGGCGAGGCGAGGCGAAGCGAGGGCAGGCGAGTGCATTAACGAGACAAGGCGAGGGCACACGGGGCGATGCGGGAGCAGCAAGTACACTCTCGCGCTCGCCTGCCCTCGCAACGCCTCGGCGAGAGTGTACTGCAGGCATTAGAAGAAAATGTTTCGGGCTTAAAATTTTCAATAAGAATAGTAAGTAGTCTTGAAACCAAAGTGACGATTTCTAGAGTTCAATATGGCGGCCTCAATAGAGCAGTTAGAATCGTTAGAATCAGGACAATCACAAAAGAAAATAAAAATAAACATCAGTTAGTTACAAAGCGAATTTGTTCACGAAACATTTGATGCTAGCCACAAAATTTGCTGCTGTATAATTCCTTTTCAATACCATATTTGGTTTCAAGAAATCTAATATAACGGTTGGTTTCTTTTTATAGTAAATTCTTCCAAAAGACGTTTCTGCATTATGCTGAGGTTTGCTAATTTATACGGAGTGAAAGCCACCCTTCATAAGAGGTGGAAAAAATTTTTTTCTCATAAGTTGATAGTCTTCATTAAGTTATAACGACCTGGTCGTTACTGCTAGAAGCAGGCATGATCTCAAACCACATGCAAATTGCCTTAAACATAACATCTAAATGGTGCTCGTCAGAGGGCCTTAGTGTCAATCCGAGCGAAACAGTTATTGTTCCATTCAGCAAAAGGAGAAAACTAAATTTGAGCACCTATGTTAAATGGAACAGTACAGAATTTTTCCAGTGAAGTCAAGTATCCAGGAGTAATCCTGGACTAAAAACTTACCTGGAACTCACACTTAGAAAGGACACTTACCAAAGCAACGACGGCTATTTGGAGGTGCCGTAGGCTGGTCCTATCTTTCAGTTGTCAGACCCATCATCATGTGTATGGTGCCCAAAAACAGAAGAGAAAATAGCAAGGAAAGTTGCAGAAATTGCAACGCCTTGCCTGTCTAGGGACTACAGGAGCAATGCGCTCGTGTCCCACAGCAGCTATGGAGGCAATGCTGGACTTACTTCCTCTGCATTTGCATGTAAGGAAGGAGGCAGCACTTAGTGCCTTAAGGCTGCATCAGGCACTTAAATTCAGACCAGGCGACCTGGTTGGTTACTTGAGGATTCTAGAGCTAATCCAATTCGAATCGATGACTAAACCCACTGACTCAATGCCAATCAAGCATGACTTTGACTGCCCGTTTGATGTGCTGATTGAAAGCCATCAGATGAGCAGGTTCGAAGTACTGCGGTTGGAGAAAGAGTCACACATGTGGTACACAGATCAGTGGCGGAGCGTTGCTGTTACGGGCCTGGGTTCGTTTTCCGCTGGCTCCTAATCAAACTTTTCTTTCTGGCCTTTTGAGGAGTCATTGTAAAACATGTTTTTTGCTTGTTTGACTACTAAATATATGTATTTTATGGAACTTTAGATTTGAACAAAAACACACTGTCAATGGTATTCATTTAATATCAGTTCGTTTTGTGAAGTGCGAGGTGTTGAAGTATCTGGGCTGGTCCGTTCCGGGCCCCTAAAGCTTTCGGGCCCGGGTTCCGCGGAACCCGCGTGTAGATCCGCCACTGACACAGATGGATCCAAGATGGACGACGGGATTGGTGTGGGCGTAGCAGGGCCTAAATGCAGGCTATCTAAAGCCCTTGGTAACACCCCAACCATCTTCCAGGCAGAAATTTATGCTATAGATCAATGTGCCCAGGAATGCCTAGATAGAGGCACTCGAAGGGCAAAGATCTATATACTTTCAGATAGCCAGACAGCATTGAAGGCTCTCAGGTCCTATACCTTCGAGTCAAAAATTGTCTGGGAATGCAGACAATCCCTGAAGCAACTGGCAAAAAACAACAAGGTTGCCTTGATATGGGTGCCAGGGCATGAGGGAATAGAAGGCAACGAATTGGTTGATAGCCTCGCAAGAAAAGGGGATGAAGGCCCATTTTTTGGACCCGAACCGTTCTGTGGCTTATCTAAGGGATACATAACGGAGGAGGTCCTAAAATGGGTAAAGGAACAAAAGAAGTAAAGTAAAGGATGAAGTAAAAAAATATATTGAGGTTTCTGGTTCTTGTACACACACTAAATCACATTTTTTTTCATCCCCTTTAATAATGGGGTGGGGGTGGTAATGGGGGTGGCTAATGCCAAAATTTTTTTGAGACCTTAGCTTCTCTTGTATATACTAAATACCAATTTTATGGACTCTTACCTGCTTAATTTACCTATTTTCCCCAAATTTATCCCAATTTACCCCCCAACCCTTCGACGGAACAAGATGAAAATAAAATCTAGTTCTAGATCTCGTTTAAGTACATATGTGTACCAAATTTCAAGTCAATATCTCAAACGGTTCCAGAGTAAACGTGCGCACAAAAAAGTTACAGACAGACAGACCGACAGACAGAAAATTTTTTTTCGCTTAAACTTAAAATCTCGACGTTTCGTGACATTCTAAGCCTATTTGAACAATAAAAATTTTTAAAAATGTTTTTGTCGTTACTATACTTCCACTGGATGTGGAAGTAATTACAGCTAAAAGAAAATAAGAGAATACAATTTTGTTCAAATTATCTTATTATACATAAGGTGGCTTTGGTATATAAAAAATGTACCCAAAACATTACAATTGTTTAAAATGCTGTCCATTAACGTCAATGCATTTCTGAACTCGCATAGCTATTTCTCGAAGAACGTTCGCCAATTGCTGGGCCGTTATGCTGTTAATTGCGCGTCTTACTCGTACCTCCAGGTCTTCACGGGTTGTAACGGCGGTTGAGAAGACAATATTTTTTAACAATATTTTCTAACAAAGAAATCAGGGGGTGTTAAATCAGGTGACCTTGGATGCCACCTCACAGGACCACTCGTCGAAATTACGTTTTCTCCAAATCTCCGTTGAGGGTAATCAATTACTATCCTTGAAATATGGGGAGGAGCGCCATCTTGTTGGAAATACATTCCCTGTCCTAAATCCAAAGGTAACTCACCTAAAATGTCCTCAATCTCATTTTACAGGAATCTCAAGTATCTGGAACTAGTCAGGCGTCCTTCAAATATTATTGGACCAATGATTCTACTACCGATTATTCCAAGCCAAACATTGAAACCGAACCGCACTTGAAAGTTACTCTCCCGTAATAAATGTTGACTTTCTTGTGACTAATATTTTGTATTTTGTCGGTTAAATAATCGCAAATTTGTAAACCTAGACTCCTCTGAAAATAAAATCATTCCCAAAAAATCATTGTTTGGCTGCACGTTATGCTGCAAAATCCAATTGCAATATTCCATCCTACGTTCGTAATCATTCTTGTACAAGTTCTGGTGCAATTGGTATGTAAAAGATTCATAGTGGTATTTGTGCAAAATTCAGCTTACTGTTTAGTGACTGATTTCCTATTCAAAACCAATTTGCCTTAAAGAAACAGCCTTATCAACTTCTATTCGAGCTAAAACATTAATTTCCCTTCCTTCGTCAAGAATGAAATTTTCTTCGGAATTGATTTTCAAGGCGTTTAAAAGAATTTCTCGCTCTACATTGTCTATCAGGATATCGTTCGGCATAAAGGTGTCCAGCCGCTACGTCATTTTTTCTACATTCCTCATAAATAATTAACATGTCCACTTTTTCACTTTTTCGTCCACTCTTGTAAGAATTTGCGGCATTTTGAACACAATTAACAAGAATTTTAAACAATGTTTAAAGACACAATAAAAACACCGGTAAACCATGTTTGACAAATCCACCTTAGTTACTTACTTCTTAACATTTAATTAGAACAAAATGGTATTTTCTTATTTTCTTTTAGCTGTAATTTTGTTTGTATTTATGCTACATTTTAATACGACATAAATTCCTTATTAATAGTACTAATAATGGCACCACGGTACCAATATGGTTCCATTTGAACAAATTGAGTTTTGTCCCAAAAACCATTTTGATGAACTTTATTTGCTCATAAATCACGTAATTTAGTATTTTTGACAGGATTTCGATTTTTCTAGCATTACACGGGTCATTTTTAATAAATCGGAACCATCATGACACACTTAAATGGAAAACTAAATATTATAATAAATTGACGTTTGAAATGTTACTTATTTGGTATTGTTGGGTTCAGAAAACATGCAGAATTCAATAATGCAATAATATATCCATTTAAATATCGAAAGTTAGTATCACTTCCGGCGAAACCGGAAGTGAAAAAAAATCACTTGTACGTCAAAAAGTTCCGCTTATTATGTATATAGGGTATCCCAAATTTCAATCAGAAAAGGGGGGCTGTACCATGATCCTGTTACACCCGGTATATCCTTGCGATTTCTT
This sequence comes from Rutpela maculata, assembly GCA_936432065.2. Taxonomy (NCBI): domain Eukaryota; kingdom Metazoa; phylum Arthropoda; class Insecta; order Coleoptera; family Cerambycidae; genus Rutpela; species Rutpela maculata. Next base: position 18,837,165 of record OW386294.2, on the reverse strand, counting down.
TATACCTTCTTTCGTTAACGTTTTTTACTCGTTCTCTTATCTTCCTGCCTATCAGGATATGATCTATTTCCGTTGCTCTAAGTATCAAGGCAGGTTTGGCTTTTGCTCCACGTGTCCTTTTGTTGTGTGTATGTTTTCTTAGAAAATACAATTTTCCTGAAAGAAACCTGCACCACGCATATCTCCGTTGAAGTGCTGTGAGAAATGTATATTATGACCATACTTTAAGGGTATGCGTTCATTACCGATTTTTATTGGTTTAATTAATATTAAATTCATTTGAGTGTTTTTAATAATTTTGAAAAGAGAATTACTTGAAGGTTTACATAAATTTATATGACCATACTTTGCGATCAAATTAAATTCGTTTGAATATTTTTATAATAATTCAAAAATAACTTACTTGAAGATTTACCCAGGAATATTATGGCCATACTTGAATAATTTATTGCCCTGCCATAATTTTGTCGACAGCTGTCGACTTCTGAAGGGTTTGATGGACTTAAACACTTCTCGGTGGTTTATATTTCCTAGAAAGCTATCTATCTGTACTAGAGTGTTTCAATATAACATCTATAACACAAACGAATATTCAATATCGCAGAATATTTTCTATAATACAAAATACAAATAATACCTTAAAAATTTTCAACAACACTTATCTGTGATACGTTATTACTTCTTTTCCATTCCCTTTGTGGTTTGGTCTGTTACACTAAGAACATTGTGGAGGTCTGGATCACGTGCATAATTAGTTACTAAATATATTTATCACAGCACCGCAAATCGCACATACCGAGATATGTATTACTTTTCAAACACCTGCCACTCACTATACTTGACAACTTAAAATTATATCTTTTACATTTTGTAATTAGCTTAATTAATGACACATAAAAGAGGGGCTGATAAGAGACGTCTACCCTCGACCACATGGCTTGAGACTCCCCAATGTGACACAATGTGCAAATATTAAACATAAAATATTTTGTTGCATAAAACTGAACCGCCTTCAGAAAAGTCACAAAAAATTATCTAATATCGATATTGAAGATCTCAATAAGTGATTTTTATTTCATATTTTTTAGTGAGCTTTTCTTGAAGGTGGTTTAATTATTTGTTAAAAAAAAAATGTTGCTCCTTCTAATGACCTCTTGGGAGGATAGGTGGCAATCTTCAATAAAGTTCTGTAAAATTTTACCTGGTGCTAACTGTGGCTGAGGTCATCAGTGGCTCATGTGCATCTTTTCATTGAAGAAGATAGTCCAACTTTCCAAAAAAAATTAGGGGAATATATAACTGAAGTCAACCCATTAAATGACGAAGATTCAAATGCCCTGTGGAATTCCCTAAAAGAGAATATTATACTCGATATTATATTAGCAGTAACGAAAACACAAAGTAAGGGAAGTAGAAATGTGAAACAACCTTGGATATCTGCCGAAACTCTAACTGACATATCTCCTACTTCTTTTTCTTCTTCTTCTTCTTCAGCCCGTTTGCTCCCAGTATTAAGCATAGGCTTCCCTTAACATTTTCCATCTGTTCCTATCATGTGTGGCTCATATCCATGGTGATCCTGCCACTCTCTTGATGTCATCGTACCATCGAGTTATTGGTCGACCCCCATTTCTTCTTCCCCCCATGGTCTCCACTGAAGCATCTTAGCGTTCCATCTGTTGTCCTTGATGCGAGCTATGTGTCCGGCATAGTCCCATTTCAACTGTTTTATTCTTTTTGTTATGTCAGTTACTTTAGTTCTCTGCCTGATCCATTCGTTTTTTCTCCTTTGTCTTAATGAGATACCGATCATTGTCCTTCCATAGCCCTTTGTGTCACTTCCAGTTTCGTTATTATTTGTTTTGTGAGGGTCCAGGTTTGAGCTCCATAGGTTATGACAGGGAGAATACACTGGTCAAATACTTTAGATCGCAAGTGCTGGGGTATCTTTTTATTTTTCAAAATGAAAGCTAACTTTCCGAAGGCTACACATCCCAATCGACGCCTTCTCTTCTCCCTCTCGGGGACTTTCACCTTGACGTGGTGAGAGGGCTCAGTAGCCTCTAATATCCGGGGACCGATGCCGGTGGTAGCATAGCTACTGGTAGGGCGACCCTTGCCGGTAAGGTTTCGATGGATGGAGGTGAAGCTAAGAAAGTCCACATCGGTATCGTCTGACCCAGAGTGGGCGGCTACCAACAGCGACTGTACCCAAAATGAGCGGCTGAGATCTCTATTCACCAACCCGCAAAAAACCCTTAACATGGATAAAACTGATATATAAGCCATGCAAAATTTGAAAGCTCAAGGTGTTATTGTAGAAAAACCTTGTATACGGCGTCCGAAGGGCGCGACACAATTAATTTATTAAAGGGCGCCAGTCGCGTTCCCTCTTGTTCGTATGTGGTTTTCCACTCCCAGACGCGTTCTATATATATTTATGAGATGTTTGATAGACGAGAAAGGCAAAATCTGCACTTATCGTAGATTGCTAACGGCGCTCTCCCAAAAATTGGTTTCTCTCTTGACCCAGTTTATCTTATTTATCTAACAATTTAATGGATCTTACGGCTTAGAGATCTCAGATTTCCCTTCATAAAAAAAATCCCTCTCGAGTCTGGAGACACCCGAAATTCAATTCCGATCTAACACACAAAAGCCCTTGAGGGATAAGATTGAAAGCCAACCATTCAATCAATAAAAACACGATAAATACAATTGATATGCAATATCCTATTTAAGAGAATCTGTATATTTCATTGAAACGCCTTCCCAAGTAGGACAAGATCGAGTGAGGACTTTGTTTTCGCAACTACTATTCAATTGAGAGCGTGCACTAGTAATCGATTAGGTATTTTTTAAATTTATTTTTAAATAGTTTTGTGAAATTTAAAATTTTTAGATCTAAAAGGTAGTTCATTATATAAGTGAGGTCCAATAAACAGAAATAATCTCTTCGTTAAGGTTTTTTGTGGTTTAGGTATTATTATTGAAGAATTTGCTTTGTGTCGCCTGTCGTGCCTGTGTTGAAATTTTTTAGTTTGTTAGTTTTTATGTGATTTATAACATCAGCACTTGTTTTATATCTAACGTTTCAGCCAATTGAAAAAGTGATTCTGTGGAGTAAGTACACTTTTTTTAAATGTTATTTTTAACATCCATTTTTGTATGGTTTCTAAACTTTTTATATGATTGTCATACGCCCCACCCCAAACAATTTTTCCATGTCTAAGTTGGCTTTCCACTAAGGCATAACATGTTGGCATTAAACTTTTTGTATCCACAAACCTTGCAAGGTATTTAAATTTAGATAGCAAACAGCGAATCACTTTTACGACGTGGTTTATGTGTAGTTCCCATTATAGATATGGATCTATATGAAGTCCTAGATATGTAATATCATTTCTAGGGGGTATTTCAAACATTAAGTTATCTAGTTCTATTTTAAGTGGCCTTAAAGTTGGTAGAGACACAGTACTCGTAGCAAATGGCAGGAACTTGGTTTTTGATACATTCAGTATTAGCAAACGCGAGTCAAACCATAATTTAATGTTTTTGAAATCCCTTTCAGCCATGTCTATAACATCATCTCATGAGTCGGCAGTGTACAGGATAGCCGTGTCGTCAGCAAAGCAAACAATTTCTCCACAACTACTAATTGTAGGTAGATTATTTATATATATGCTGAATAATACTGGTCCGAGTACAGTACCTTGTGGCACTCCATATTGAACTCCTTTGATTTGACTGAATATGTCATTAATTTTCACATTTTACATTCTGTCACTTAAATAAGATTTAAAGAGATCATAACTTTTCACTCTTATACCAATTTCTTCTAGCGTTTTAGCAATTCCGTATGACAGACACAGTCAAAGGCCTTAGCCAAGTCTACAAAGATACAGAGCGTTGGTTTACTATCATCAAGGTCTTTATACATTTTTGAAACCAAATATGCTATGGCATCTTGAGTAGACTTAGTTTCTCTGAAGACAAACTGCTTATCACTTAAGATATGATACTTATCTAGATATTTAATTAATCTTTTATGTAGGTATGACATCTTCTACAACTTTGGCTAAAGACGATATTAATGAAATTGGTCGATAGTTGGAACACCTACAGTGTTCCAACTATCACTATCGGTTAGCACCAGCTTTATATATAGGCTTAACACAGGCGATTTTAAATGCAGAAGCAAAGAGTCCCTCGCTGATAATGTTATTAATCAGGAAACGGAGGGAATGAGCAATGGAAGTGGCGATTTCCTTTAAAATATTGGATGTTATACCGTCTAATCCAGGAGCCTTATTAGATTTTAGTGATTGTATTATATCTATTGTTTCATGCACATCTGTATCTGATAGTGAGTTTGGTAAGTATTCATTATTTACGTTTAGATCATTTAAATTAGGTACCGTTATCTTGTTTGCCAGATTTTTTCCCACACTGCTAAAATAATCAACAAAAGTATCTGCAATCTCATTTGGATCGGAATTAATGGTACCGGCTTCATATATGGGTTTAATATAAGAGATGTGACACAAGTTCGCTTTCGAGTAGGGATTGCATTACCGGTTAACCGCTTAACCGGTTATTAGGACAAAAAACAAATGACGATAATTACCGGTTATTTTAATTTTTTACCGGTTATTTCGGTAATTTCTGAACTTACGATATGTCACGTATTCAACGTTTCTATTTATGTCACTAACTAGTATTCACTAAATACAGAGTGACTGTCCCAACACCGAGCACTTTTAACAATAAATAAATAATATTATAAAAAGTAAACTCCAAACACCAAGCCCTAAGAAATACATTGACAATATCTTACGACAGAAAATTGAATATTTCACTGCCGCAAATATCCGTGGAATACATTTAGAAGTATGTTATTACCAATTCTTATTAACTTATCGACCCACCAATATCGATTGAGGAAGGGCATCTTCAGCTGGTGGTATTCTATGCACAAATATCAGACGACTAACAGATATAGCTTTGAAAAACCAACCCTTTTAACAGGCTATTTTTAAAAAATATTGTATTTTTAGATTAGGTATTCAGTAAATGCCCTATTTGAGTTTATGTTTATAATTTTTGTTATTTAAGTGGATATTTTTGTTATTTACAGAATAATTATTTATTTAAATTTATTTCATTTATATTTTTTCATTTTGATAAATTAACTCCTATATAAAAAAGTCTATTTGACAGTCAGATTTTTGTCACTTTGACAGCGATAAAAAAAAAGTGAATCGTTTTTTATCACCGATTAATGTATTCTTACTTTATTAACCAATCAAAACGTACGTTTTCAAAAAAATCGACCAATAGGGTTTGTTTAAAGTGAGAAAAACGGCTATCGATAAGTGGAAAAAATCTAGAAAAATGTATGTTAATTTTTTCGCAGTAGCCATGTGTCAAAATAAACAAGTCATTGAAATTATTAAAATCTGACATTTCACGTTTTCATCTTGATTTTTGTACACAAAATGAATGAGAAAAAGCGATTTGGTGATGTTTCACAAGAAAATATTAACGAAGCTATGAATGAAAGTGTCCCAGTTAAAACGAGAAACACTAAAAATTCTATATGGAAACAATTTAAAGCTTTTTGCAAAGAGCATTATTCCCTCGAAAAAGATACGACTACTACGATGAACTTGCAAATATTTTGACTGACTGGGGTTATAACATGATAAAAAAATAGAAAATGTTTTTAGTTTTTATTATAAATCGTTATATTTAAAACATTAAATAAACAGTTTTGTTGTTTTAATAATTATTTTAGATAATATTTTTTAATCATATATTAATCTTCTGTAATACACATGAGGTTGATTTTCTACTTGGGTAAATTTTTTTTGAGCGACTCAAACCTGTTTTCCATGAAAATTATGCTTGAATTAAGGGACATAGGACAAATCGCTCCACTTCGTGTCGCGATTTTTCCATGCCTTTAATTCTCGAATAATTTTCATGGGAAAACAGGTTTTTGTCAAAAAAAATTTACCCGGTAAAAAATCGACCATTTGTGTATTAATACCCGATTAACTCCTATATAAAAAAGTCTATTTGACAGTCACTTTGACAGCGATAAAAAAAGGTGCATCGTTTTTTATCACCGATAAAAATGCCTGTTCCTCAAAAGCAGAGTATATCTAGTAGTCGCACGTCATTTTAGAATCTGTACGGTCGGCTATAATTTTTTAAGTATTGTGGAAACTATACTGTACGATATGAGTCGTTTTGAGAAAATTATAATTATTTTTAATTGTTGTTGTTCGTTCACATATTCTGTCGTTAATTTATCTTGCCAAAAAACACTCGAGCTTTTCTTGTATGGATAAATTTCTTTTTAACTCAAAATTTTGCCAATCAGCAATTTTGTTCGAAAAACTGACATTTGACAAAATCGCTCGACCTCCGGTTTCGCGATTTTTTCATGTCAGTTTTTCTTATAAAATCACTGATTGGCAAAATTATTTCGTTACAAAGAGAAATTTATCCGATAAAAAAAAGCTCTTGTAATTTTACTGTTGATAAATTAACTCCTATATATAAAAAAGTCTATTTGACAGTTACATTTTTGTCACTTTGACAGCGATAAAAAAAAAGGTGCATCGTTTTTTATCACCGATAAAAATGTCTGTTCCTCAAAAGCAGAGTGCATCTAGTAGCCGCACGTCACTTTGAAATCTGTACTGTCAGCTATAATTTACGAATATTCGACATGTGTGGAAACTAGAGAAGAGTATATTAAAATTAGTACACCAAACCAAACAATTTATAACAACTGTGTTTTTAATAACTGTTCCTTCAGATAATTGTATAAATAAAGATAATTATTGTTGTTGTTCGTTCACATATTCTGTCGTTAATTTACCTTGCCAAAAAATACTCGAGCTTTTCTTTTATGGGTAAATTTCTTTTTAACTCAAAATTTTGCCAAAATCGCTCGACCTCCGGTCTCGTGATTTTTCATGTCAGTTTTTCTTATAAAATCAGTGATTGGCAAAATTATTTCGTTACAAAGGAAATTTATCCGATAAAAAAAAGCTCTTGTGATTTTACTGTTGATAAAAAACCTTTTGTTTGTTCATTATATCAAATATACGTATATAAAAATGTTCTTTGTTAAATTTAGATAATTTTGTACATGGAAAAAAACAATTGCCATTTTCGCCACCCTAATCATCCATTCTAAAAATTACCAGTAAATACCGGTTAACCGGTTATTTACAATTTTATTTACCGATTTACCAGTTAATAAAACTTCCGGTAAATTGCAATCCCTACTTTCGAGTGACTTTTTGGCAAATGGCCTTTTTGTCTTACTTATGCACAAGACGGTTTTCTCTATAATTTTGTCATTTGGGAAGATCTGTATTTGGTTTTACTACTATCACTTTCTGCCAATTTTCCTACGCACTCGTCCAATTGACGAGTCACTGGATGAATCCAAATTGCAATTTTGCTAAATTAGCCTATAATTGCCTATAGACGCCACGCGCCTTTGCAACATTTTCCGGTTTCGCCTTTTCAGTAAGCGTCGCGTCGCCTTTTTAAAATTTCATACTCATTCTTTTGAATGACCTCCACAATTATTGTATTTTCACTTTCGTCATGTTTCGTGAAGCGATAAAAAAGTTAAAAATATTAGAAAATATTACACTTTTAGCGCCTTGGAATCGGAAGAATATAACGGACTAACGCGTGGAATTCAGACTCTTTGTCGAAGAGGAAATATTTTGTATCTACAAGACGTCTGTAAAAAGCTGGAGTCACATGCTGTGGCAATTCACTCGCCTCTAAGTGAAGATCCTTTTAAATTGCTTATTCTCAAGTAAACAACGTTATAGAAAAAACAGAAGAACAAATTATTATATTAGTAGTAGTAGTAGTAGTAGTAGTAGTAGTCCAAGATAATTTCAAAATGTCCCATTGAGCGGAAAAACAACTCACTTACACGGTAAGTGAGTTGTTTTTCCGCTTTCCTTCGTTAACAGAAATAACAATTGATTTAATTCGAGCTTATCATCAAATACCAGTTGCAGAGAGTGATATTTACAAAACAGCAATTACTACCCCTTTTGGTTTATTCGAATTTTCTGGAATGCCTTTCGGCGTACGTAATGCTGGGCAAACCTTTCAGAGATTTATGGACGAAGTCCTTACCGGTTTGCCTTTTGTCTTTGTTTATTTACACGATATCTTGGTGGCAAGTAGTTCAAATGTGCAACATTTAAAACATTTAAGACTTGTTTTTGAACGGTTAAGCCAATACGGTATAAATATTAAACCTTCTAAGTGTGTTTTCGGAACTAATGATTTGACCTTTTTAGGACATCATATTTCTTCACAAGGTATATTACCTTCTCCTGAAAGAGTTGGTATTATTAATAATTTTTCATTACCAACAACTCTTAAACAACTTCAACGTTTTATAGGTATGGTAAACTTTTATCATCGTTTCGTACCCAACTTCGCTAAAATCTTAGTTCCTTTGCATTCTTTCTGTACAAATTTATCGCATGATAAGATTACGAAAATAGATGATTTTCCTATTGACTATATGGATAATTTCTTAACACATTCACTACCAGAGCTCATTAATGACGATTGTTCGTGTGCCACCTATTTTCTTTTGCAATTTGTTAATTTAATGTTTGTATCAGCTAGTGGACACTCTATTAAGTTCAAATGTTCCATTTTTTTTGCTAAAAAAAATTCGTTTTTTTTTCATTTTTCTTTTTCTTTTTAATTAATTACAATTTAGTGCAACGCTGTGTTAAGTATATAGAAGAATGCCTCTCGGGCGGTCACGGCGTTTTTATCAAAGTCGGATGAACGTCCCTGGGGCGGTGCCAGCAGTGAATGTGTTAAAAGGTAAAAGCGCTATTGTCGATGCAGTTATTTTAGCTCATCCTTGTTGTAGTGATAATACATTCTTAGTAGATTATTCAAATGTCTCTATGGGAGCAGTTTTAGAGCAAAATGACAAAGAAGTTCTTACTCCTTTAGCTTTCTTTTCGCGTAAACTTACCATAGCTCAGACCCAATACTCAGTTTTTGATAAAGAGCTTTTATCTTTATTTTATGCTATTAAGCATTTTAAACATTTACTTGAAGGTCGAAAATTTATTTGTTTTACCGACCATAAATGGTCAATGCTTTATTCACAAAGACCGAGAGATCTCCGAGACAAATACGTCTATAGCGTTATCGCTATAAATAAAATTAAAATCGAAGTAAATATACTTATATTTGTTTTTAATACATGTTCATATTTTATGTGATTTTGGTATTTTTAAGTATATTGATATTATATTATTATATCGAATGTTTTTTATTTTTCCTAGCGACTCCATGGAAACTTCTCCATTATGGATCGAGTTTTCCTTTTTGTTTCTTAGCGACTCCATGGAAACTTCTCACTTTTGGAACTTCTCGATTTCCAGTGAGTGAGTCGCTATAGTCGCTATATACACCCCCTCGTTAAAAAAGAAAATAGTCAATCAATCAACGTGTCGATTGCAAAACGTACTTTTTTAATCGGGGTAGGCAAAGTGTCACATCTGTCAACTAATACAAAAGCCGGTTTAACCCTATCAATATTGACAGTTATGACTTTGTCTCCTTTCTTAAAGGTAAATAACTTATCTGAACGAGATAAAACTTTAAACGGTCCTTCATATAAATGAGTAAATGAACGTTTTAAACGTTCAATGTGAACGAAAATAAAATCGCAAGAGGCAAGATCCGAACTAACAAAAGTTTTGTAATTGCCATGCGAAGTTGGAGGAACAAATTTTAAATTATTAAAATAAATGCGTAATTTGTCAATGAAATAAGGAATATCTGGGGAATTATACGATTCAACGAAAAATTAGCCAGGTAAACGAAGGGTTTGACCATATATGAGTTCAGCAGGTGAACATTGCAGATCTTCCTTGGGAGTTGTCCTAAATGCTAATAAAATGATGGGTAATTCATCTGTCCAATGTGATGTATTGGCTCTAGCTAACAAGGAAGTTTTAAGTGAGCGATGAAATCTTTCAATTAAAGAGTCGCTCTGGGGGTGATATGCAGTTGTACGTATTCTATGAAAACCTAAAAACTTTGCAAATTCATTAAATAATCTTGACTCGAATTGTACTCCTTGATCAGTCGTTACTGACAAGGGAACACCGAATCGACAAACAAAGTTTTGAAATAAAGTACGCGCAACTGTTTCTGCTGTGATGTCGCGAAGAGGGTACGCTTCCGGCCACCTAGTGAATCGTTCAATCACCGTAAGAATGTAAGAGTTACCTTTGGATGGAGGTAATGGTCCTACCAAATCTATGTGGATGTGCGAATCTGATTTTCGGGATGGTGAAGTTCCCGAGAGCACTTCGCGTATGTTGACTGACTTTGACAGCTTGACAGTTAATGCATGATTTTGACCATAAATTGCAATCTGTGTTCATTTTCGGCCAAAAATAGTTATTTGAAATCAACAGACTAGTGGCTTTAATACCAGGATGAGATAAGTTGTGAAAAATATCGAATATCGTTCGTCTGTAAACAAGTGGGACAAAAGGTCTGACTTTTGCACGAGAAACATCACACCAAATAAAGTCATTTGAATCTGGAATTTGTATCTTTTTTAAAATGAAATTGGTTTTAGTTAGTGATGATTTATCTGACAATAAATAGTTGAGATTTGAATCTTTCTCCTGAGCTTCACTAAGCAACTTTAGGTCAAAGTTAACATTAAGGAAGGGAGAATTTTTAAGTTGAAGTGGTAAAATATCTTGTTTTAAGGAAGAAGTGTCGTAAATACGTGACAAGCTGTCAGCTATTACATTATGTTTTCCTTTAACATGTTGTATTTTACAAGAAAATTGAGCTATGTATTCTAAATGACGTATTTGACGAGGAGATCTTTCTGCTTTTGTGAAATAAGCGTTGATTAAAAGTTTGTGATCTGTAAAACAATTAAACTTTCGACCTTCAAGTATAAACTTAAAATGTTTAATTGCAGTATATAATGCTAAAAGTTCTTTGTCAAAAACCGAATAATTGGTTTGTGCTGTGGTTAATTTACGGGAAAAGAATGCTAAAGGAGCAAGAAATCCCTCATTATCTTTTTGCTCTAAAACTGCACCCATGGCGAGGTTAGAACAATCGACTGAGAGAGATAAGATAGTATCGTCATTATTGCAAGGATGAGCTAAAACTACTGCATTACTTATTGCGTCTTTGGCTTTCGAAAATCCGTCTAAACATTGATCAGGCCAACTATTTATCTTTGTAATTTTATCATGAGATAAACTGTTAGGGGAAGTAATATTTCAGCAAAATGAGGTATGAAACGATGATAAAAATTCACCATACCTATGAAACGTTGTAGTTGTTTGAGAGTTGTCGGTAAAGGGAAATTATTAATGACTTCGACTCTCTCAGTTGATGGTAAAATACCTGATGAAGAGATGTGATGACCTAAAAAGGTTAAATTGTCAACTCCTAAGATACATTTAGATGGTTTAATGTTAATTCCGTATGTGTCTAATCTCTTGAAAACCTTTTCCAAATGTTCGAAATGTTGTACGTCTGATTGACTTGCGATTAATATATCATCCAAATAGACGAAAACGAAAGGTAAATTGACAAGTACTTCATTCATAAAACGTTGGAAAGTTTGACCGGCATTGCGTAGACCAAAAGGCATGCGGGAAAATTCAAACAGTCCGAATGGAGTTGTTATAGCTGTCTTATAAACGTCATTTTCAGCGACAGGTATCTGATGGTACGCTCGCACTAAATCAATTTTGGAGAAAATAGTGCAGCCGTGCAACTGAGAGCTAAAGTCATGGATATGAGGTAATGGATATCTGTCTGGAATGGTAATCGTATTTAGTTGTCGATAATCTCCACAAGGTCTCCAGTCATTCTTCTCTTTTTTCGCCACTAGATGGAGTGGAGAGGAAACTTGAGAAGATGATGGTTTGCAGATACCTAATTCTACCATGTTATTAAATTCTGTTTGAGCTATTTTAAATTTAAGATTGTCTAATCTACGAGGTCGTGAAAAAGGTAAATGATCTTCAGTAACTATATGATGTACAATAGAATGTTTAATAGGTAAATTGTAATCTGGTGAACTAATTAGATTAGGAAATTCTAAAAGTAATTTGTTATATTTATCTGTCAAAGGAAATAATTTAAGTGTATCTAAACTATAATTGTCTAAAGGACTATTTTTAATAAAACAATTAACTGACAAATTAGTCTTGTTATCAATTATTCGAGCTCCTTTAAGATCAACAACTAAACCAAAATGAGAAAAGAAATCTGCTCCGACTATCGGTATGTCAACGTCTGCTATATTGAAAACGAAAGGAAATAATCTACGTAAGTTTAGATTGACTTTTAACAATTTCTTACCGTATGTAAAAATGGTTGAACCGTTAGCCGCGGTTAATATCGTATCGAAATTCTTTTTTAAATCTGTGAAAGCATTGCGTGGCACCACAGATAAATCGGCACCAGTGTCAATTAGGAAGTTCAGGTTGTTAGATCTATCGTAAATAAAAAGTCGACGACGTTTGCTGTTAGAAATGTCAAAATTAGACGTCATAAAATTATCAAACTTCAGTCATCTTTGAGAATTATCAGATTTTTTACAATTCTTACTGAATTTGCACCATTCCACCTCCACAACGATAGGCATTGGCACCATAAAGTTGATGGTAGTAACAAATAGTATTGTCTGTACGATCAAATTTATTGGAAACATTATTACGGCTGGGTGAACGATTGCGATTAGTGGTACGAGTTTGTGAATTGCTTCTACTTTTGCAATTGTTGCAGCATGAAGTAGAAGGTTGAGGCTCGAAGGATTGATTGGAAAGTCTGGATTCTAAAGAGTTTAATCGAGAATTAAAAATTTCTTGTTTTTGTAATACTTGATTAATTGAATCATGGAAAGTGATTGAAAAATTTTTGATAGTGGTAGTTAAATCTGATAACGGGGTTGACTCAGAGTCAAGAGGATTTTTAGAGTACGATACAACCATTGAATTTTGACAGGACTCCCAGATCCGATCCGCAATATCTAGAATCTCTTTTGTGTCTGTTTTCCCTGAAGCTGTAATGGCAATATATACTGTTTGAGGCAAACGTCTTTTCCATAGCTTTACCAATAAATCTTGACTAACCATGCTGAATCCTCCAACCATATTCAGCATGGATCTATAGAAATCTGAAGGTTTCAGATCGCCCATTTGGGAACCTGATAACAGATCATTCAGACGTTTTTCCTCACTCGATGATAAACGTGAGATTAAAACTTTCTTTAAATTTATATAGAGATCCGTTTCCGGGGGATTAGATATTATATCGTATATATTATCTATCACATCTAATGGCAAATTAGCTGTAACCTGATCATACTTTTTCTTGTCATTGACAATTTTTGCAACAGAAAACTGTGATTCGATCTGGGTAAACCAAATTTCTGGTTTTGATTTCCAGAATGGGGGTAATTTGACAGAGGTGACATAATGGGTTTGAGGAAAATCCTCGCCTGAAGGTTGTCTTTGCATAACTGATCGATTGTGATTGATTGATTGATTGATTGATTGACTACTCTCTCAGATTAAAAAGGGAATGTACTTTAACTCACTCACCGACAGATGACAGTACTTGTAATGTACAACTTCAGTTGATTGAATTAGGAAATTACCATAAATTATAGGAACATCTATTCAACTTTGGAACCTCTATTCAAAATTCATCGGGAAAATTCTTCTCTTCATAAAATGGTCAATTTATAACGGTAGTTGATATATTGAATCTCTTCTTGTATATATTTATCACGTTGGACATAACATTTTCACTTCTGGCATATATTTATGACGTTGGACATAAAATTTTCACTTCTGGCATATATTTATCACGTTGGACATAAAATGATCACGTCGGGGTCACCAAATTTATAGCGTTATCGCTATAAATAAAATTAAAATCGAAGTAAATATACTTATATTTGTTTTTAATACATGTTCATATTTTATGTGATTTTGGTATTTTTAAGTATATTGATATTATATTATTATATCGAATGTTTTTTATTTTTCCTAGCGACTCCATGGAAACTTCTCCATTATGGATCGAGTTTTCCTTTTTGTTTCTTAGCGACTCCATGGAAACTTCTCGCTTTTGGAACTTCTCGATTTCCAGTGAGTGAGTCGCTATAACGTCATTTAGAATATATTGCTCAATTTTCTTGTGAAATTAAACATATTAAAGTCAAAATGTCATAGCGGATACCTTATCACGTATTTATGACACATCTTCTTTAGAAAATAGTATTTCACCAATTCAAACAGAAAAACCTCCTTTATTTAACATTAATTTTGATTTGAAATTATTAAGCCAAGCACAAGAAAGAGATTCTGACCTTGAGCACTTGCTGTCAACTCAATCTTCAAATTCTAAACATACTTTCGATTTGAAAAGAATTCCAAATTTAGATGAATTTATTTGGTGCGATATTTCTCGTCCAAAACTACGCCCTTATGTTCCGACTCTTTATAGAAGGATGATATTTGATATATTTCATGGTCTATCTCATCCTGGAATTAAAGCTACTAGGACTTTGGTCACACAAAATTATTTCTGGCCCAAAATGAGCACCGATTGCAATTTATGGGCTAAGACTTGCGTTAGCTGTCAAGCTGCCAAAGTTTCACGTCACACTAGGAGCCCGCTAGGTAAATTCGAAATACCTAAGTGTAGGTTCGACCATATTCATATAGATTTAGTAGGACCATTACCTCCATCCAAAGGTTACTCTTATATTCTGACAGTTATTAAACGATTTACTAGATGGCCAGAGGCTTATCCTCTTAGAGATATTACTGCAGATATTACTTGCACGTACGTCAGAATTTTGTGTGCCGGTTTGGTGTTCCATTAACGGTGACTACGGACCAGGGAGTTCAATTTGAATCAAAATTATTTAACGAATTTTTAAAGTTTTTGGGTTTTCATATAATTCGTACCACTACTTTCCACCCACAAAGTAACGGAATGATAGAACGTTTTCACCGCACTCTTAAAGCTGCATTAACAGCTAGGGCTAATACGTCACATTGGGTAGACGAACTTCCAATAGTATTATTAGCTTTCAGGACGATTCCCAAAGAAGATTTGCAATGTTCATCTGCCGAACTAATTTACGGTCAAACTCTACGGTTACCTGGCGAATTTTTCATTAAATCATATGATACACCAGACATGCCTCTATTTATTGACAAATTACGCAATTGCTTTAACAATTTAAAATTTTTTCCTCTAGTTCCTCATGTTAAATATAAAACATTTTTCGTTAATCCTGAGATTTCCAAATGTGACTTTATATTTGTTCGTAAAGAACGTTATAAACGTACCTTTACCCCACTGTACGAAGGTCCCTTTAAACTTTTATCCCGTACAGATAAGTTAATTACCTTTGTTAAAAAAGGTAAAGTTGTAACTGTCAATGTCTCGCCAACTCATATTAGGAAAGTACGTTTTGCCATCGATGCTTTAATTGATTAATTGTTCTTTTTGTTAACGGGGGGGGGGGGGTGGCGGCAATTCACTCGCCTCTAAGTGAAGATCCTTTTAAGTTGCTTATTCTCAAGTAACCAGGGATATAGAAAAAACAGAAGAACAAGATTATTATATTAAAAATATCAAATATTTTACATTTTATAAAATGAATTAAAATTACTTATATATTCAATATATACTTCTAAAATCTGTATTAAGGATTTAGTTAATGATATGATAATTATACTGCAATCACTATACATGCTGATCACCATAATAGCAAGGATCTCTTCTGAAGAGTAAAAGTGATTACACCCTAACTTAAACTTAAAACGTGGTAAATTATAGTTGACTGCACACTTGTTAGGCATGTAAAAAATATCTGGGTCTTTGGCGATGCGATGCGGCGTGTTTGATGGTCAAAAACGCCGATATTTTTTGAGTACTTCGTAGACCTGAAGACAACTATAAATAATCCACTGGTACACTAAGAACTGACAGGAATGAGAAACAGGAATCAGAATATTGAGGTTTGATTCAAATACTGAGAAAGCTCTTCGAAAATGACCATACTGAGAAAGCAGGCTTTGTTAAAGGACGCGGTATTAAAAAGCAAGTACTGAATTTGCCATAACTTATCGAGAAGACAAGAGAATATTCCGTGCTTATGTACCTTGTTTCGTAGACTACTTGTAAGGCTTTTGATAAACTGGAATGGGGCAAACTGTGAGTTACATTATTGGACATGCGGAAACCTAAGCATCTGTTCATTATTGTTCGTCGATTATCTAAAGAAAACTGTGCTTTGGTGAAAGTAGACAACACCAAGTCCGACAAATATAAAATTGGCAAAGGCTTCAAAAAGGCTGTGTTCTTTCACCAATTCTCTCCTACAATGAACACGTGATGCAACGTGTGTTGCAGGACAGTCAGAATAGAATAGTTAGAGTCTATCTATCGTCAATTGAAAAAGCGATATTGATCTTTACCGTGGGGGTACTTTGACAACGGCACAGATCAAATATCGGCGCTTTGTCGGCCTTTTTTTACGATTTTCCAACTGACTAGCACGAGTTTACAGGCAAGACAAATATTTCTATTATGAGATTTGCAGATAATACCACGTTGGAACCCTTGTGGACAATACTGCCGACTGCGAATATGAGATTTGGCGAAGAATACAGATGGCAAGATCGACAACTTGCCAGTTGACAAAATTTGGCGTGACAGAAATATCACAAAACGCACGAAGATCAGATCTGCCTATAGATATAGACTGTTAGAGAAGAAGATAGGCGACCGAAGAAGTGATGCCTTCGAGATATGGGTCTGGAGACGTTCGTGATGAATTCCTTGGACAGGTCATCGCACTAGTAGCTCGATTCTCCAAGAAATATGTCTCCAAAAGCGAATATGGAACTGTTGATAGTTCAGGGAAAACAGATGACAGCAGGCGAAGAGGACGCCCTCCAAAAAATAAGCTGATGTGAAGGTGGCCGTTTTAAACAAGTTTTATAAAACATAATTTATCATTACCAATGTTAATAATAATAAGTTTCAATTTGAATTTAATTGTTTTAATCAAAAACTGTGGATCTGACGCGAAAAATGCAAGAGACCATTTTCACGTAGAATTAATCAGGCTAACCAGAAAAAATATCCACATGGAAAAATGTCAGTGGCGTACCACTTTTTTGGTTAAAAATATCAAAGGACATGTTTGCAGCTACGCCACTGGTGGAGCGATAATATTACTTTTCTGTCTAAAATATGTGGTTTATATCCTATTACTGTTATAGAACCTCCCAGAATTGACCTAGGTCGAAGCCAAAATAAAAATTCGACCTAGGTAAAAAATTTAAGGGCATTTTCAATCATGAAAGACGAGTCTGAAGGGCTTCAGAGCCACAAACCAGTTCAAAAGAACCGTTATAAGTTCGATAAGACGTTAGAAACAGTGGGGTGGAAATTCGAAGAAACACGGAATTTTTACTTAGGAAAATATATTTTGGTCCAGGATATGAGAGTGAAAGTATATGGTGGTCATGGGAAAATGAACTACATACTATTTAAAAGGTACGCCAAAAAAGCACTTTGAAAATATTCATAATATTTTCAACTTTAATTCCTCCGCCGAAGACACTGACCATGGAGGTACAGTCATTATATATCCTGTTCTAAAGACTGACTATAAACTTTTAACGATGCAATGTATCAAAAGGGCGAAAGCGAAGGCGTCGTAGTGCCTATAAGCAAAAATTGGCAAAAAATCAGTGAAAATGCACAAGGCCGGTTTCTCGCAAAAAACATTAAGTTTGGATTCACCCAGCGACTCATAATTTGGACGAGTACGTTAGATGGTCAATACAAAGCGATGGTAGGAAAGCCAAATGCAGGGCTTTCCAAATAATAAAGTTATAGAGAGAACCGCCTTGTGCACAAAGAACTAAAAATCCATTTTGCCAAAAAGTCGCTCGGAGGCGAGTCGTTGTCATTTTTCCTATATTGAACCTGCATGGGGACAAGTACATCGTAAGACTGGCCGAACTCATTTATTAGTCTAACTCCGTCCCGTGAATGATATAATCACGATATGGGACCTTTAAGCTACTCATAAGCGAACCAAAATTTTTTTAGTAAAATATTTTTATATTATTCAGCCATAATTACCAAAAATACAAAATTTATAAATTTCTTTTAAAAGGCTTGCATTAATTTCTAAGGAAGTTAAATGAATCTTTTCTACCAAATCGATTGTTAGCGTACGCTCTAATTTGTATGGTTAAAAAGTAATTTGCCTTAGTTGAGGAGGCGTGATTCTTTCACATTATATCATTTTGCAGAAAATCACTGTATTGTTTTATACTTATTAAATAAATGGTACTCTTTGAACTAATTGCATTGCTAGTCTTAATCCCTGGAGTTTTCGTTTGGAAGACCTAAACAACTGAGTTAATCGGAATCTCATGATTCCCCAAGTTTGATACTCAGTATGCTGGTCGCCTTATGGGAGCTTGATAGGGATTTTTCCTGAGATTTCTCCAGAAATCTTTAAGTGTAGAGACCATTATTAGTAGGTAAACAGATACTAATCACGTCAAATTCTAATCCCGTCGGAAAGAAATCTTCGATAGGGATTTTTTTATGCGAAAATTACAAAAATCCAAAGGCGTCAAACCTATTATTGCAGTATAAAAAGATACCAAATCACATCCTGAGGGAACGTCGTTAATGATCTGAGGTAGTGCAGCCTTGACCTATTACTCGTCTATTGAATAATATCTGATCTCGAACCCGCTTGGGAGTGGAAGAACGGGGCAGAATGCGACAGGCGCCCTTCTAAAAATAAATTGGTGTCGGGTCACCTAGACGCATGGTAGTGAGTTCTTCTACATTACCACATACCAAAATTGAAAATAATATCTAGAGTACTTTCCGAGATATTAAAAAATAACGATAAAAAAAATTCAACACCCTGTAGCAAAAAAATGAAGCCGTTGCGGACATATGTTCATATGAACGTTTCTTCATAAAATGACCTAAATAATCACACCCTGAAGTATTATCACGTCATTAAGGAACACCCTGTATGTGAGCATGAGTTGAATGTTAATAAAATGATTACACGATATCACAATATTTGTCAGCATATTATGACACCGAAATTTCAATAAAATATTGAGAAGGATGGTAGCAGGTTAAGGGGTCTGTAATTTTCTGCTGATGAATAATGAATTATCACCTTTTTTGTATACTGAAACTACAAGAGCTATCTTGAGTTTGTTTGAGAAACTGCTAAATCTCAGAGTTATTTTTAATTGTAATATAACAAAGTGGCTCTATATTTCTTGTATGCAGCATTTAATTAGTCTCGTGGGGTTTCATCTTCACCATTACTCATTCTATTTTTAGATTTTTTACTATTATCACTTTAGTGGAGCTTATTGGTTTTACGAACATTGATTTATTAC
Organism: Rutpela maculata; assembly: GCA_936432065.2. Lineage (NCBI taxonomy): Eukaryota > Metazoa > Arthropoda > Insecta > Coleoptera > Cerambycidae > Rutpela > Rutpela maculata. The sequence goes on along the minus strand of OW386294.2, from coordinate 18,817,603 downwards.
TTTCTATAATAATTTCAGTTTAAAGCAAATCACGTGTAATCTGGGAAAACAGCAGTGGAAAAGCATTCACAATATAGTCATTAAACTCATTTGTAATACCCTACATATTTATACTATTGTATGTGTGGCCAATATTTTTCGAATTCGGACTTTTTAATTTCCCACCACTGCAAATGATTCCATTTGATGAAAAAATAACCCCTGTAAAATATTATTGAGGCGAGATATTTCCAATAATGGAAATAAATTGTTTACATACTTTTGTTAAGAACTTGTGCAGTTAATATTTATTATAACTAGCAGCATTTATCTCTAAAATGACTAATGCCTATTAGGCCTTATAAATATTGAAAATAGTATCTACGTTATAAGTATAAAATGTCTCTTATACCACCGTAAAATCGTAATCTAAAAAAAAAAAATCTGTAAAATAAAACTTCCAATTCAATTTTCCCTTATTTTCCCTTATTTTATTAAAAAATTTACACAATTTTACCATAAATAGTACTAAATTGTATCCTAAATCTGCAAGTATAGTAACAAATATAATATTTTTTATACTATTCTAAAGCTTGTGGCAGTGTTTCTTTTTTGACTTTTGAGAAACGTGATTTATAATCCTTTACAATAAAAATTATTTTTGGCCTTCATTGTTCGTTTGAATTTGGAGTCACCAATACATCTTTCAGCTGCATCATTTACAACTTTCAGTTTTTTTTTGTGACCCATTGTGACCCAGTGTGACCCATCTCAAGTGGATACACCTTCGTAGCTCAGTTATTGGTAATCCAATTTCAACCAAATTTGGATCGGTATCAAAGACCTTTACTATATCTTTTTTGAGTAAAACAAGACTTATTTCAGTCATTGGCGTGCATTTTTTTTAAGAAAAAGAGGGTTGATTTTTCGAAAAGTCATATTAGGCATGTTTTTTGTTGAAAAACGGATGCAATATTATTGATCAGCATTTCAGAATTTTACAACATTTTGATTTTTGGTTTTCGAAGTACGGTTCCCTGAAAATTACCTATTTTAAACATTAAATAACACAGCCACACAAAAAGAAAAAAGGTCTGTGCAGCGGACCAAATTATACGGAATCCCAATCCGTAGCCCAAAAAAGAATCTCTCGTGTCAGTTTTGTTTTTTAGTCAAAAACGTCCCTTAAAATGGTGTAAAACCATAGAAATAATGTAATAACTCTTAATGAAGTGTGCAAAAATTGTAGATATTTTGTAGTCGAGAGTAGAGAATATAAATTCGTAAGCTATTTCTATAAATTAAATCGAAATCCGCCTTTATGGGGGGGTGAAAACTACCGCTAAAACTCAAAACATGCAGGTGAGTGTGAATAACATGTACAAAAGCCAAATTTTTGTATCCCTTAGTGCAAAATATTTGACTCTGGTGCGACAACCAGCCATTACTCTCAAAGGGTGGAGACTCAACCTCATGGAGGGTTAAAACTACCCCACCACCCCTCATAGGTTTCAAAATGGGAAAGAAAATTGAGGCTTCTGTAGTTTTAGGCAGGATGAACAAATATGGAGTGAATTCGTTACAACCACCAATACATGACTAGAATCTACCCTTGGTAGCACCTATATGCTCAAATGGTGCATATAGGTGCTATTGAAATTCGGAAAGGGTGAAATACTTGTAGCTCATCGTGCATCATCGTGCTCATCTGGTACGACAACCACCCAATCTTAATAAGGTTGAAAATTACCCCATTGGGGGGGGGTGAGTAAAAACTACCCCCCAGACGGACGGATTTCATTACTTCTAATATCCTGGAACAAAAATTCAGGCATTTGTAGTTTTAGGCAGGGTAGAAAATACGGAGTAATTTCATACGTTAAGCATTAACCAGTTGTGTTTTATTTATTATACCATACCTGCTTATTCAACTGTTTATCTTAACATTTATCAACTTAATCTATCTTTTAAGCTGTGAAAAGCTATTCTTTTTCCTATTTATATCATACTTTCGACCATCAATCCAAATATTTTCTTTTCTTATGATTTCTCTCTCTTATCTTCAAAATATCTTCTTCGTGGTTTTCTTTTCCCCTTTTTTAGTCATAGATATAGGATATATCTAGCACACAGTGACCATTTTTTTTCTATCTATGTAAGCTATATACCTAAATTAACTAAATTTCCATTCCGCTGCCAACAGCAATAGTCTACACATGCGTTATTATAGTGCTCCATTGGTAAAGTGAAAAAAAAAACACTAGAATACAGTGAATTATATATAACTCACAAAGTGCGTTACATTAAACAATAGTGGCATAAGTTAAGTGTTAGTGATGCCCCTTCCGCTACAAGGGGAAGGTAGTTCTAATAATGGGACGTATAATATCGCCCATGTTGTGTTATCCGATGAAGAAGAATTTTATAATTCTGATTCGAATTTTAAATTAAATTAAATGTCATCTAAACCCATGGAAATTGAAAATAGTAGCAGTATCGCCTGTAATGAAAAAGAGAAGTCTAGCCCTATAACAACAGAACAACCGGACCCCCAGAAAAACAAACCAGTTAAACTTTTTTGCCTGGATGCCGATAAGTATTATATTTCTGATAATGTTTTTGTTTTTATTGAAAAAACAAACTGTGATAATATAGACCGTCTACACCCATTAGTAGTGGGTCATATACTTCATAAAAAAACTTTCTGTTAAAAACATACTGTCTATTAAAAGTGCTGGAAGAAACAGAATTAAGGTACAGCTCAAAAGCATTATTGATGCTAACTTATTAGTCAAAAATAAACACCTTGAATCTGAAAACCTACGCGCTTTCATACCTAATCACTTATTGGAAAGAAAAGGTTTAATTAGAGGTATCGACACCTTTTTTGACAATGAATATTTAAAGGACAATATCGTTTCTCCTACCAATATACTGGATGTCCAAAGAATGCAAAGGAAAACAATAATAAATAATGAATCTACTTTGATCCCAAAACAAACCGTAATCATTACTTTTCAAGGAAATGTTCTTCCTAACGAAATTGTTATCAGTAGTGTTATTTTCCCTGTTGAAACTTTTTATAGGAGGGTTACACAATGCTTTAATTGCTTAAAATACGGACATACTTCTAAACAGTGCCGTAGTTCTAATCCTCTTTGCATTAATGGCGCCAAACCCAAAACCGATAACCACGAATGTCATAATAAAGACACCTACTGTTTGTATTGCAAAGTCAAAGGACATAAATCAAATGACAGTAAGTGCCCCACTTTTAATAAACAAAAAACTATCAAGAAAATTATGATTGATAACAATACAACTTTTGCTGAAGCCAATCAATACTGTCAGAATTCTTTTGCCACCTTCACATCGCATAATAAATTTGATATACTGGCTGACCTTTCAGATTATGATTGTAATTTCCCCAAACTACCGAACCAACAAGAACCCACTATTTCATATAATATTTTCTCCTCATCTCAACAAATACGAAAAAAAGCTTTTTCCAGAAATAATAAAAACCGTGTTACATTCTCCCAGCCATGTAACAGTACAAATAATTCTTCTAATGTCCTTCCCCTAAATAACTCAAAAAAGAGAAAAATAAATCCTGCTTCTCCCTCGTCTTCCATTGCCCCATTTAACTTCCAAACTGTATCAGGCCCAAATGCCCCATTTAATTTTAGAGGATCCTCTTCGTCTTCCTACTCTTCCTCTTCCAATAATCCAACTACCCCCAACAATTCCTCACTGCATATTGATAAAGATAAACATATAATAGTCGATTGCTTAACTAAGGTTATATGTGATTTTTTGGATAATTTAAATACAATTGATGATATTAGAAAAATTAATATGGACATTATAAGACAAACATTGAATTCAGCCTTGGAGGGAGGTATTACAAAATAAAATTCACTCCAAAAAATGAAAAAATAAATATAATGCAGTGGAACGTCCGTTCCGCTGTATCCAATAAAAATAGTCTGAGTAAATTTTTAAATGATATGAAAATTGATATTGCCTTAATCAGTGAAACTTGGTTCAAACCGGGTACAATTAATAATTTTCATGGCTATAATATTGTTCGTAAGGACAGATGCGACGGGAAAGCTGGTGTAGCGATTCTTGTTAACAAAAACCTTAATTTCAAAGAGATACCTCTTGTCAACAATTTCAACGATGAAATCTGCGTTTGCGGCGCAGATATCACTATTAACAAAACAAAATATAGTTTTTTGTCCATAAACAGAGCTCCTAACACGAACACTCACATAAACGACTGGAAACATATTTTTGGTCAAGTAGCACCCCCCTGCATAATAGGAGGTGATTTTAATGCACATAACACATTCTGGGGATCTTCCAAAAACGATAACGTGGGCTGTCAACTAATAAATGTCATCGACGACCTTAGCCTCATAACTTTGAACAATGGAAATGCCACTCATCTCCGGCACCCCTTACAGGACAAATCTGTTGTTGATATAACATTTTGTACCGCTGACATTTCAAATAATATAACTTGGAACACTTGCCAAGACACGCTTGGCTCCGATCATTTTCCCATAGTCCTTAATTTTTCACGTCAATATGAAATCAAAAATATTATCTTTCCTAAAGCCAAATGGAACTTAAAAAAGGCCAACTGGCCTTTATACTCCAGTTTAATAGAGCAGAAATTTAATGATCTACCTTTATTTGATAACACTAATGACAAGTTTAAGTTTCTCACTGATTGTATTAACTCTGCAGCTTTTCTTTCCATGCCTACCTACAAACCCTTTAAATGTAAGTCCCGGACCCCTCCACCGTGGGGGAATGAATCCTGTGATCAGGCTATTTCCGCTAGAAAACAGGCCATTAAAAACTACACACTTAACCCTACGGAGGATAACTATTATCTCTGCAAAAAAAAATGTGCAAACACTAAAAGGATGTTAAAAAACGTTACCAAACAGAACTGGATAAATTGGTGTTCCAACTTGAATAAAAATACCCCACCGTCTGATTTATGGAAACAAGCCAAGAAAATGCAGCGCATTCCAGTTTCCCAAAAAACAGCAGATAATGGTAAATGGATTGATGGTTTTTTTGACAGAGTGGCCCCCCCATCTGTTAACAATCTTGACTGCCCTCGTAATAATTATATCATCAATGATCATTTCCTATGTCTCCCTTTCCAACTGCACGAATTAGAAATAGCTCTTAAGAATATAAGAAATTCATCAGCAGGTTGTGATGACATAAAATAGCCAATGCTTATGCATCTTCCCAGTAATGCTAAAAAAGTTTTATTGGAGCTTTTTAACGATATATATCTTACAGGCTGTAATATCGCTCACCTAAAAAATGTCCTCTTCATACCTATACTGAGAGTGGGAAAAGACCCCGACTGTTCTGAATCATATCGCCCTATTTCCCTCATGTCTTGTATTCTTAAAACTCTCGAACGTATGATAAAAGCCAGATTAGAATGGTGGCTTATGAATCAAAACCTCCTTCCTTTAAACCAATTCGGCTACAAAAAAGGAGTCGACAGTCTTGATGCAGTTCTAACCTTAACTACAGATATTCAATTAAATTTTTCTCGCAATAACTACTTAAGTTCTCTCTTTATAGATTTGAAATGTGCATACGAGTCAGTAAACTTGAATATTTTAGAAAAAAAATTGTGCAATATCTATCTCATACCTAATGTTATCGCTAAAAATATCATAAATCTGTGCACAAACAGAGTAATATACATTAGAAACAGCAGTAATGAAAAAATTGGACCAAGATTAGTCAACTCCGGAATTCCGCAGGGTTCTGTTCTGGGGCCCCTGCTTTTCAACCTGTATACGGGTGACATCCACAATACAAATATTCCAGATTTAAATATCGTCCAGTATGCGGACGATCTTTGCTTCTACACTGAAAATAAAACATGGCTTAATTCGCTAGAAACCCTTGAAAGCGGTATACTGTATTTGATCCAATGAATCTTTGAAAATGGCTTCGAAATTTCAACAGAAAAAACAACATTTTGCGTTTTTACAAGACATAATACACCTAATCTTTTACAGACTGGTAATATCCAGTTTGCTGGTTATTCTTTCCCGTCTCGTGCTGAAATAAAGTATTTTGGAGTCGTACTTGATAAAAAACTCAGCTGGAAACCATTTATAGAGTCTATTAAAAATAAATGCTTGAAGGGCATTAATTTTTTAAAATTTGTGACAAAAACCTGGTGGGGAGCTGATGTTAAAACCGCTTTATCTTTCTACAAAGCTTATATCAGATCCATATTGGATTATGGTTGTATTTTATATGGTTCCGCTAGCAAAAGCCTTTTGAGTAATTTAGATATTATACAACGCAAAGCTCTGAGAATATGTCTGCCAAACGAAGCCCTTCACGTGGAAGCACTTGAACCCCCGCTTTCAATAAGACGAGACTTTTTAAGCAATAAATTTCTGCTTAAACTTAATCTTTGCAACACTCCTCTACTACAAAAAATGTCTACTCTAAATAGTTTCGATCTGACTAACAAATATTGGAACAAGAAGCCCTCTCCGCCCATGTGTATTTCATTCCGTGACATCAATGAACTGTCAAATACCGTTGAAAAAATTGCCGTAAGTGAATTCAACTACTGGTCGATGTGTTTTGAACCTAACGTAATCATCCCTGACTACAACGAAAATACCATTTTTAGCGAGAAAATACTTCTCAACGTCCTTGATCAATTTAATGATCCAACTATTATCTACACTGACACCTCAAAAAGCAAAAATGGCAATGGATGTGCTTTCTTCATTCCATTTGAACGGGAAGAATTTAAATTCAAACTTGACATTAATTGCTCTATTTTTACCTTGGAAGCAATCTCCATCTTCAAAGCCTTAAGCTATATCAAAGATACAAACTTTAGAGAAATTATAATTTTATCGGACTTCCTTTCCGTTCTTACAGCTATTAGAAATACTGACTCCTTTTCATATAAAACAAATCCATATATTTTAAAAATTAAGGATGCTGTGTACTACATTGTACAATCTGGTAAAATTGTCACATTTATCTGGGTCAAAGCTCATATAGGTTTAACACATAACGAACATGTTGATATTTTGGCCAAAGACGCCGCCATTAACGGTTCCCCATTAAACAATAAAATATGCCTAGCTGATTCTTATAATCTGTGTAAATTTGAAGGAAAAAATAAATGGACATATACCTGGGATCAATATGTTTTAAATCATTCAACTAAATATTGCCAAATTCAACCAACTATCCCGTTACAATACTGGCACGACCGTATCAATTTACCACGAAAATACATTGCTACTATTATCAGATTAAGATTTGGTCACGCCTGCTTTCCCGCCCACTTGTATAAAATTGGAGCGGTATCGTCACAACTTTGCGATTCGTGTTATGTTATAGGCGATCTTGACCCCATTTTCTTCGCTTGTGATAAACATAAAACTGCCACAGATGAATTAATTAAGAATATTTCTTCATGCTGTAATACGATGGCCCCATTTAACATGGTCAACTTACTCCATATAGGTACTAAGAAAATCTACGAAATGATTATCGGCTTTTTGTTAAACACCAATATTAAATTATAGGTTAGCTTTGTTTTCCTCTTGTTTTAACCCTATGTTTTTACCCATCTTTCCGTGGTCTTTTTTTTTTGTGATGTCAAAATTTAATGCCCTGATGGGCCCCTGGGCGAGAAGCGTGTTTCCCTGTATTTCCCGTTGTTGATCTTCTTTACATTGCTCCATTTTGTTTTGGGTATAGTTTTCTTAGTTCATTAACATATTAACAGATAGCGACTGGCTGTATGGTCTTTGACCCAAAGCCAAAAAAGAAAAAAACTAAATTTCCCTCTACCTAATTCCGTCAGTATGTGGGGTTAGTTTTTACCCCTCCAATAGGGACCATTTTCAATATTATTAAAATGATTGGGTGGTTGTCGTACTAGATTTATATATTTGGCACAATGAGCAGCACCCACAGGTAACATTTGAGCATAGGGATAGCTCTTACCAAGGGTAGTCTCTAGTCATGTATTGGCCATTTAAGAGTAATGGCTGGTTGCCGCCCCAGAGTCAAATATTTTGCACTAAGAAATACAAAAATTTGGCCTTTGTACATGTTATTCACACTCACCTGCATCTTCTGAGTTTTAGCGGTAGCCCCCCCCCCATAAGGGCGGATTTTGGTTTAATTTATAGAGATAGCTTACTGTGGCTCGAATTTATATTCTCTACTCTCGACTACAAAACATCTATCATTTTTCATACTTCATTAAGAGTTATTACATTATTTCTATGATTTTAGACCATTTTAAGGGATGTTTTTGACTAAAAAACAAAACTAACACGATAGATCTTTTTTTGGACTACGGATTCGGATTCGGAACTTATTTCTTTGTGTGTGGCTCTGTAATCAATAAATTGGTAACGAATTTTTTTTGAAAAAAAGTCATTCTTCATTTTCTCTTAAATTCACTTTTTCTACCAACCCATATCATCGATACTTTCAAATTTCGTAGGCCAAGAATTTTCATTGAAAAATTGCTACAAACTTTGGGCCATCAGCCCTGTAAATTATTCGGACATGAAGGATTACCGAATTTGAAAGAATCGATGATATGGGGTGGTAGAAAAAATGAATGTAAAGAGAAAATAAATAATGACTTTTTTTCGAAAAAAAATTCGTTACCAATTTATTGATTTTTAATGCTTAAAATATTAATTTTAATGGGGCCCTACTTCGAAAACCAAAAATCAAAATGTTGGTAAATTCTGAATATAGGGATTCTACAGCATGCTGATTGATAATATTGCATTAGTTTTTCAACAAAAAAATGCCTAATATATCTTCTCGGAAAATCGACACTTTTCTCTTAATAAAAATGCACGCCAATGACTGAAATAAGTTTTGTTTTACTCAATAAGGATATAGTAAAGGTCTTTGATACCGATCCAAATTTGGCTGAAATTAAATGGCCAATAACTGAGTTACGAAGATGTGTCCACTTGAAATGGGTCACACTGTATATTTGTTGCCTAATTTGAACCTAAATGAACCTCACATGACTGTAGAAAAGACATAAAGGTTATATCACAAGGACACTCTCTTCTCGTCCAGGGGCTGTCGGGACAAAAAAAATGTTATTTTATTATAACAACTTTAAGTTAAGGGGGCGAGCATAGAGACGACTTCAATGTGAATGTCAGTCGATATTCCGTCGAGCGCGGTTAGTACTTGGATGGGTGACCCACCTTGGGAAATACAGCGTTCTCGTCCCACCTTCTAGCGGCTTGTATATCAGTGTATACGCGGAAGCTACGTAATTTCAGACGAGGATTACGTAGTGGATATCCTTCGGAGGGGATGTAAAGCAGGCGGTCCCTTGTCCATTAAATGTTAGGCAAGTAAAAGATCCCTACTCTTCTTAAGGGAAAAGGGTTCAAAATTTCCAGGTTGGGGGTAGCTCGTCTCCTGGCGTCGGTGATAGGCCCTGGTAGCGGAAATAGGCCGACGTTAAATAAATAGATAAAAAAAAACTTCAAGTTCTAATATTTAAAATATTAAAATAGTTCACTCCAAGTTGCTAGGTCATTTTCTAAGAATTCTGAATTCTTCAAAAAACTGTTTACTGCTCTCGCATATAAATCCTTGTTTTCAATGCCGGTAATGTCATAAATCATAAGTCGTTTAATACTTTATCATTTCGTGTTTTTTTTAGAGCTTCAACCATAGTTGGTTATAACTGATATATCGTCCCCAAAGAAATATTTTCACATCCTAGTATGATGGAACAATTTCGTAGGGTGAATCGAATCTTGTTTTAAAAAAGTTCACCCCGTATCTCTGGGCCACCCTAGTGTGTATCTCTGCAGACCTTTTCTTGTAAATAGGATAACCTCTGTTGAATTTAAAAATTTTATTTCTTTGGAACATATGTAAAAATGTATATTCATAAATAAGCACACAAAAATACGAAGACACAGGGTGTCCCTGGATGGATTACCTATACCACAAATGGACCTAATATTAATTTTTGACGATAATTCACTTTTCATAAAAATTTTGCTTGTTAAGAACATACGATTTTTGTTAAGAAAATTTATTTTTCAGTTATTTTATAGTGTTATTATACTCTTCGCAAAAACGAAGAGTATATTGTATTTGATCGGCACATTTCTAAAATCGTAAATATCGCTCGTAGAGAAAAAATGTTCATATCATTGTGTTAGTGAACGAATTCTGAACAACTTTCAAAATGTCCGTCTGTCCGTCCGTCCGTCACGTTTCTTGTAAGCACGATAACTCAAGAAAGAAAAATCCGATTGTACTGAAATTTGGACACTAAGTTAGTGTTAGCTAGAGGAAGAACCTTTTTATTTTTTTAACAAAATCGATCGGTAAATAAAAATGTTATTAATGATTTAAATTTGAAAAAAAAATTTTTTTGATTTTTATGTTTTTGTAATTGAATAGAAATCTGGTGAAATGATATTTCATTTTAATATCTAAATATTTATATATTTTACAAATATACATTTCATAATGTAATATGCAACCGTGAAAATATGATTTTAGCTCGTGTCTTATAATGTAAAAATTTACATTTTTTTACGTGTTAGGTGGAGGTGTAGTTCTTACGCTTTTGACTCGGAATTCAAGGGTCCCGGGTTCGAAACCCAAATGGAGTATGGCATAGTTTTTTTTTTATTTTTACTTTATTTCACACTGAGTATTTTACCAACTAAGTTCGTACTATATAATTAAAAATGTCTAAAACTAACATTATTGACAAAAAACTGCGAAGAGTATCCTATAGAATGTGTAACAGTTATATAAAAAGTTCAGTGAACAGGCGAAGAGTACGCTTGTTTTATAGTATTATTAATTAGATTTATCATCTTTTTTGTTAATTTATTTTAAAAAACCGCTACCTAAGTAATCACTACTTCCCCATCCCATGGTAATTTGATGATAGTACAGGGGTGGCCATGGTGGTGGTCGATGACCAAAAAAAAAATTGAGACGTTTGCTTCTTGTACAAATACTAAATCATAATTGTTTTACCCCCTTTGGTGAGGCAAAAATGTCTTTAACGCCTTTGGTTCTTGTAAACATACTAACTATTTTATTTTTATTCCGTTTAATAATGGGGTGTGGGTGATATCGTGGTTGGTAGTGGAGATAGCAAATGTCAAAATAATGTTGAAATCATAGCTTCTCGTACATACACTAAATCCAAATTGTATGGACTGTTGCTTGCTTTACCAATGTACCCTCCTCATTTACCCCCATCCCTTCAAAGATTTTCAAAATCTCTTTTGTTTCTTGTTACTGTACTCTCACTCCACTTACATAGATGTAGAATTAGTGTTGATTGCTGTTTGACTAATTGTATTTATTTTCCTTATTTTAAAGCTATTGATTTCTCTCAGTAAATAAGTTTTATGCAAGTTTCATAACGGGTAACTAATGCTTTTATCTTCTAATAAATATTTGAATTTGTTTAAAGTGGTAAACATTATGGGACCAAGGTATCCATAAGTCCATATAAAATAATTAGGTACCGGCAGGTATCCACCATTTACAAGTAAAAATAAATTATTCTGTTTATTAGGAAATTTCTAATAACACTGCCCCACAAAAAAAGTGGTCTGCCCGGCGGACCAGACCAGTGTATCCTTATATATTTGAACCCGCTAAAATCGAATCCGAAGTCAGAATTGTCAGATTGGCTCGTCTTTCACCCCTAACCTCAAAAAACACCCCAAAAAAATGTCTGTCTGTCGGACCAAACTGTGACGCCGTTTTTTGGCAATTACGTCGTCACTATGGCGCCCCAACGTAACTGAAGGGCGTCAGTTTCAGAATTAGAAGCTCTGAAACACGCTACCAGGGTAGTTATCAGTGAAGAAGGTTTTGACCAGGCGATCAGTGCATAAATAAAACAACCAGTTTCGAAAACAATAGAAAATAAAATAGCTTCGTTACAAAACTAGTGTATATTTGTGTATTTGGACCTGCTGAAACTGAATCCGCAGTCAGAATAATCAGATTATCTCGTTTTTCACCCCTAACCCCAAAAAAACACCTCCAAAACAATAAAAGTGGTCTGTCCGGTGGACTATACTAGTGTATTCTTATGTATCTTGACCTGCTAAATCCGAATTCGAAGTTAGAATTAACACATTGGCTCGTTTTTCATCCCTAACCCCAAAAAAGCACCCCTCCAAAAAATGGTCTGTCCGGTGGACCACACCAGTGTATCCTTATGTATCTGGATCCACTGAAACCGAATACGAAGTCAGAATTGTCAAATCGGCTCGTTTTTCACCCAGAACCCCCAAAAACACAACCAAAACAGAAAAAGTGCTCTGTCCGGCAGACCAGACCAGTTTCTTATGGATTCTGACCTGCTGAATCCGAATTCGAAGTCAAAATTGTCAGAGTGGCTCGTCTTTCACACCTAACCCCAAAAAACACCCCCAAAACAAAAAAGTGGTCTGTCCGGTGGATCATACTAGTGTATCCTTATATATTTGCACCAGCTGAAACCGAATCCGAAGCCAGAATTGTCAGATTGGCTCGTTTTTCACCCTTAACCCCCCAAAAAACACCCTCCCCCCAAATGGTCTGTCGCGCAGACCATACCAGTGTATCCTTACGTATTTGGTAAGGATATTGTCTGCCGTACAGTCCACTTTTTGTTTTGTTTTGGGGGTGTTTCTTGGGATTAGGGGCGAAAAACGAGCCAATATTATAATTCTGACCTCGGATTTGGTTTCAGCGGGTCCAAGTACATAAGGATACAATGGTATGGTCCGCGGGACAAACCATTTTTGGGAGGGGGGTGTTTTTGTGATGTTAGAAGTGAAAAACGAACCAATCTGACAATTATGAGTTTGGATTCGGATTCAGCGTGTCAAAATATATAAAGATACACTGGTATGATCTGCCGGACAGAGCACTCTTTTCTTTTTGTTTTGGGGGTGTTTTTTGGGGGTTAGGGATAAAAAACGAGCCGATCTTACAATTTTGACTTCAGACTCGGTTTCAGCGGGTCCAAATGCATAAGAATACATTGGTACGGTCCGCCGGACAGACCATTTTTTGGAGGGGGGTGTTTCTCTGGGGTTTGGGGTGAAAAACGAACACAAGACAATTCTGACTTCGGATTCGGATTTAGCGTGTCAAAATACATAAGGATACGCTGGTAAGGTCTGCTGGACAGACCACTGTTTTTTTGTTTTGAAGGTGTTTTTTGGAGTTGGGGGTGAAAAACGAGCCAATCTTACAATTCTGACTTCGGATTCGGTTTTGGCGGGTCCAAATACATAAGGATACATTGGTCTGGTCCGCCGGACAGACCATTTTTTGGGAGGGTGTTTTTTTTTGGGGAGTCGGGGGTGAAAACCGAGGCAATCTGACAATTCCTACTTCAGATTCGGTTTCAGCGGCTCCAGATACATAAGGCTACTATAGCTATGTATGCTATCATAATAAATGTAACGATATAAGGTTTCAAAAGATTATATTGAATTTCAAAATATAATCAATTTTATTAATTTTTTTGTTATTATTCTAATAACCATACTTATGGTAAATATAAACTCATATATAGGTGAGAACGCTACATATACTTCCCCCTGCAAAAGATAAATCAACCTGCCAAAGTATCAATATTAAAAATGAGGCTTAAAATAGAAGTCAGGTTTGACGGATATATGACAATAGCATGTTTTTCAGTAAGGAAAAATCATTAAAATGCGATCAAATATCTGCAATGATATTTTCTTTAGCGTGAGCATGTTATATGTCATTGGTGAATTGAAATAAAATAGCATGTATTACGACTGATGCTAAGTGGAATGAAAGTTCACAATCTAGGTATACATTGAGCGTCTTTAGTCGGTAATTGATAAAAATAGCATGCATTTGATTGATGCTAAGTGAATGAAAGTTCACAATCTATAATTTGAGCGTCTTTCGGAATTGTTTGAGTGCATTGAAGAAATTGAGGTAAGTGATAAAATAAAATAGCATGTATTTGACGATGCTAAGTGAAAATGAAAGTTCACAATCGAGCTGATTGAGCGTCTTTCAGTAATTTAAAAATGGTTGATTGAATGATTGGTAGAAATGAATTGTGAATTAATTAAAATGATAAATAAATGATAAAATAGAAAATAATTGATACATTGATACGTTGATAAGGTGATCTTACATTGCAGGGAGTAATATAAATAGAGAACTCACCGGTACATGTACAAGATTAATGAAAAAATGCATAGTTTTCGTATCTTCGTAATCTTGGGTTTTGGTTGGGAATCGGTGAGTGAGTTGTCCAGGCAACGGGAATGTAACTGGCTGTCGGGTTGAGCAGTGGATGTAGCGACGATTAAAGTAACCAGTAATTGGCATCTATGAGCATCCATATTTATGAAATCTTGCTATTTACAAGTTTTCTCCATCAGATGTCAATGTTTGACACATGTTTGATGTTTTGATTGTGATTTTTTTGAATAATTATATTTCCATTTCAAAGGTTTTAATATTCAAATGTCGGGGTCACCAAATATAGCTATATATACTATCATAATAAATGTAACGATATAAGGTTTCAAAAGATTATATTGAATTTCAAAATATAATTAATTTTATTATTTTTTTTGTTACACAGCCCTACAAAAAAAAAATTGGAACTGCTATCGAGACAGCTATATAATTTTCGACGCTGAAACCGAATCCAAGGTGAAAAAAAATGGTACAAACCCAAAATCAACCGTTAGCGCTAGAAAACACTCCCTAAACATGGTAAAAATGACAACGCTCCACGTATAGCCTTAAATCTCAATAAATAGAATTAAATATAAACATTCAAGTATATAACGCATAAACACTACTTTCCATTGAAAATCACCCCCATGAGTGGAAAGAGTGAGTAACTGTATTAGTTCCGATGCGATGCTCAAAATCTACCCCCATAGAGTGGCGCAAACCACCCCTAGATTAAAATTGCAAGGAAAATCGGGGAAAAAAAAGGTAATAACAGAAACAATGAACGCCCCAATAAAGAGTCTAGCTTGACGTATACTTAATCTGCATTCAACACTCGTATGCGGTTGTCAATGCGCCACCTACCGGCTGGTCAACAAACTATATAGTCAAAGAATTATATAGATGTTTTTTCTGAATTTTTAGACATTCTTTTTAGAGGCCATATAAATAAGTAATAGTATTTTCAGAGAACTCTTTTTAGGAGTCATCTAAGCAACTGCAATTTAAATTTGGGGGTGGTTTCCTCCACTCTATGGGGGTAGTTTTTGAGCATCGCATCGAGACTAATGCAGTTACATACTGTTTTTAAAATAACTGGGCATCGTAAGCTTTTTTGCAAACACTGCAGTTTTTTTTAAATTTCCTCTTGTGTGAGGGGTAGTTTTCACCCACTCATGGGAGTGATTTTCAATGGAAAGTAGGTTTAACTCTGTAGTTATGCGTTATATACTTGAATGTTTATATTTTATTCGATTTATTGAGATTCAAGACTATTCGTGGAGCGTTAAGTCATTTTTACCCTGTTTAGGGAGTGTCTTTTAGCGCTAGGGGTTGATTTTTGTGTACGATTATTTTTGACCTCGGATGCGGATTCAGCGTCGAAAATTACTTGATACAGTTATCTCGATAGCAGTTCCAAATTTTTTTTTTGTGGGCCTTTTTTGGAACTGCTATCGAGACAACTGTATAATGTAATTTTCGACGCTGAATCCAAATCCGAGGTCAAAAAAAAATCGTACACCCCCAAAATCAACCTCCAGCGCTAAAGAACAGTCCCTAAACAGGGTAAAAATGACTTAACGCTCCACGAATAGTCTTGAATCTCGATAAATCGAATTAAATATAAACATTCAAGTTTATAACGCATAAATACAGAGTCAAATCTACTTTCCATTGAAAATCACCCCCATGAGTGGGTGAAAACTACCCCTCACACAAGAGGAAATTTAAAAAAAACTGCAGTGTTTGCAAAAAAGCTTACGATGCCCAGTTATTTTAAAAACAGTATGTAACTGCATTAGTCTCGATGCGATGCTCAAAAACTACCCCCAATTGCAGTTGCTTAGATGTATCCTAAAAATAATTCTCTGAAAATGCTATTACTTATTTATATGGCCTCTAAAAAGAATCGTCTAAAAATTCAGGAAAAAGATCTATATAATTTTCTTACTATATAGTTTTTTGACCAGCCGGTAGGTGGCACATTGACAACCGCATACGAGTGTTGAATGCGGATTAAGTATACGTCAAGTTAGGCTCTTTATTGGGGCGTTCATTGTTTCTGTGATTACCTTTTTTCCCCAATTTTCCTTGCAATTTTAATCTAGGGGTGGTTTCCGCCACTCTATGGGTAGATTTTGAGCACCGCATCGCCACTAATGCAGTTACTCACTTTTTCCAAAAAAACTGGGCATCGTAAGCTTTTTTTAAAATCACTGCAGTTTTTTAAGTTTCCTGTTGTATGAGGGGTAGTTTTCACCTACTCATGGGGGTGATTTTCAATGGAGAGTAGCGTTAACTTTGTGTTTATGCGTTATATACTTGAATGTTTATATTTAATACGATTTATTGAGATTTAAGACTATTCGTGGAGCGTTAAGTCATTTTTACCATGTTTAGAGGGTGTTTTTTTAGCGCTAGGGGTTGATTTTGGGGGTGTACGATTTTTTTGACCTCGGATTCGGATTCAGTGTCGAAAATTACATAGCAGTTCCATTTTTTTTTTTGTGGGGCTGTGATTATTATTCTAATAACCATAGTTATGGTAGGTAAATATAAACCCATATGTAAGTGAGAACGCTACATATACTCTGGTCTAGTCCACCAGACAGACCACTTTTTTTTGTGGGGCTGTGTAATCATTAATGACAATAAACCTGCAAAATATGGGGGATTATCATTTTTAGACATTTATCTTCCAAAATGTCTGATTGTATAATAAATGATGAATAGGTATTACATAAAATAAATATAATTTATAAAACCGACTATGGAACAGGAAATTCGAGATAAACGAATTAAACAAGTTTACCGCTAATATCATAATTTAATGTTCAATAACTGTAATCGGAGTTCCAACTTACACACTACACACCAATTCTTGAGGATAAATAGATGATTTTGTGTGACTCACTGCGGTTTCGACTACAGTCATTGTACATGAACATTTTTATATTAGCGGTAATCTTCTTTAGCTCGTGTTAATTTGAATTTCGTGTTTCACAGTCGGGTTTTTGTTTATTTGTACTTACCGAAGGGAAGCATTGTAATCATGAAAAAAATCATCCTCCGAGATTTATCTGGATTTTCACATTTTAAACTATGCAGATACGAAAACCGCTGTCCAAGGAATCATTACTTCCACACCCAGATTTCCCATCCAAGTCTCACAATGAGAAAAATTTGTTTACGAAACTTTGATAATATAATATTTGAAATCGTCTACCCCAAAAACTCATAAAACGATATGCCGCGGTAGTGGGAGTGGGGTGGATGAAGTAAAAGAATTTTTTGAGGTCTTTGGTTCTTGTACACCAAATCATAATTTTATTTTTTTCACCCCCTTCAATACTGGGTGGGGGTGGTAACAGAAAATTTTTTTTTGGGACCTTAGCTTCTCTTATATATACTAAATACCAATTTTATGGACTCTTACTTATTGGATTTACCTATTTACCCTCATTTACCCCAATTTACCCCCCAATCCTTCAACGGAATAAGATCAAAACATAAGCCAGTTCCAGATCTCGTCAAAATACATACGTGTACCAAATTTTAAGTCAATACTTTAAACTGTTCCAGAGTAATCGTGCGCACAAAAAAAAGTTACAGACAGACAGAAATTTTTTTTTGCTCAAACTTAAAATCTCAACGTTTCATGACATTCTGTGCCTATTTGAACAATAAAAATTTTCAATTTTTTTTGCGTTACTATGCTTCCACTGGACGTGGAAGTAAAATACGGCTGAAATATTAATATATTTTTAAGTTACGAAAGTTGCCACTCAATTTTCATATTCGATTTATCTTGTTAAGTCTATATAATTTTTCTACATTCCTTGCTTACCTAAAATAAAGTATTGTAATCGTAAAAAACCACTCTTCAATATTTTGTCAGATTTCCACCTTCGAATTTGCAGATTGCAAAAATTAAGGTTTCAATTCCGTTAGTCAGTCTATCTGTCTATCTATATATCTACTTGTCGCCTAACTATTGGCGTTATACAGTGTGTAAACAGTTTCATGACATTAAAAAAACTGGTAATGGGGACCGACTAGACAAACAAAAAACCTTTATGACTTTTTCCTCTAGGGGCGCTTTGAAAAAACTGACCTAGGTCAACAATTTGAATATTAGGGTAGGAAACATTTGAGAACCACTGCCTTTCTGGGTCAATGGACGTGTAGTTCCCTTTAAATTTTCATAAAAAAGTGCAAAGATTACCGACCGACTCGTTTTCAAACCAAAGAAGGGCAGCACCTTTGATGAGCGCCTCAACGGAACCAATTATAAAAATGTAAATAATTCTTTATCTCTTTTTGCAGAATTGCAAGCAAATGATGGGCGTATAGATTTAAGCACAGCATTTCTTTACATGTGTGTTTTTTTAATTTAAAACAAAATATTGGAGCTTTTATTGTTGTTTATAATTTTTCAGATTTAAATGTGATTTATTAACATTTGTAACCTAAATGAGTGTTCTGGGTTAAAAGCTTAAAAAATGAGAAATTATTTCTTGACATAAATAAAGAGTTAGACGTCTGAGATACGATAACAGAAAACAATTATGTGTATTTTAAGTTATGAAAAAATCTGATTTATTTAAAGAAGGTCAGGTATCGAAAACTAAAATACACGGAATAAATCTAAAACTTACCAATAAATTTGTTGATTTACATAAATTGTTCGAAATGGCTTCTGTCTGCATCAATACACTTTTCGGCACGTTAGAATTAAGGACATACGCACTCCGTTCAACACATTTGGTAAATTAGGATAATTTTTTATGGTTTCTATGCACATTAAAATACCACACTAAACTATCAACTAACGTTGTCAATAAAGAAAATAAAAATAAAAACTTGGTCCAAAGTCCAAAAAGCAATACAAAAAGAACGAACAAGTAGTGTCTGTACTGGCATGTTAATAAAACACCAGTTGGAGATAGACTGTCTTTATTTCAGTATAAATTCATGTACGTGGGTCAGAACGTATAGATAAGTTTTTACATACTTTTTATAATATACATCTCCTTTTTTTTTTTAATATTTTAAACTACAAACTATTTTATATACAAAAAATAATTATAATACAATATAAATATAAAAAGAAGAAATAACTTTAATCCATTCCTGAATATGCATTTTATCATAAAATTAAATAAAACTATATAAGAACCTAATTATATTCTAATATTTCCACTTTTTTAACAATTCTTCCAGATTTAGTAAATTCCGGGATATTATAAATATTATCACCTTGGGTACTTACATTTATAGATGAATCTGTGTCAGAGTCCGTATTTTTTACATGAAGATCTGATTGCATAACAATATTTTCATCTGATGCAGGATTGTTTTCAAAATTATTGTAGTCATTTGGTAAAATTTCGATAAATCGCCTATTTCTAGTTATATAAGAACCATCTTTTTTTTTCAATTTTATATGAACGATCTCGCGTTTTATCTACAATTTTACCATGGGGACCATTTTAAACCTAAAGTATTCTGAAACCGAACTTTTTGATTAATTTTTAATGATTTTAAGTCTTTACTATTTTTGTTATAATAAGCTTGCTGTTTTTGTTGCTTAAATTTAATATTTTTGTTGTACTTTGTGTAGTTAATAGATTTCGGTTTGAGACTATTTATGGTTGATGGTAAAATATCTCTAAGTTTTCTAGACATAAATATTTGAGATGGAGAAACATTATTGTCAATTGGTGTATTTCTATACGTTAATAAAATTAATATAAATCCTTTTTATCCTCCAGAGCTTTATATAACATTTTTTTAACGGTTTGTTTAGCCCTTTCAACCATTCCGTTCGACTGAGGGTACCGGGGGCTAGATTTAATATGTGAAAATCCCCATTCTTTAGAAAATTTGTCAAAATTAAATGAACTGAATTGTGGGCCCCCATCAGATATTATTACAGCAGGTATGCCGAACCTGGCAAATATAGACTTTAAATGTTTAATCACAGTATCTGAATAGGCATTGTTTCCCAGTAGAATTAATTCTATCCATTTACTATAATAGTCTATAACTAATAAGTACCTAAATACAAGATATCACAACCTATTTTGTACCAAGGGGTTGTTGTTATTTCATGTGAAATTAAAAGTTGTTTTTGTTGTGAAACCTGATGTGTCAAACATATTCTACAATTTAGAATGACATCCTCGATTTGCTTACACATACCAGGCCAGTAAAACGCATCTTTTGCTCGATTTTTACATTTAACAATACCAAAATGACCATAGTGAATCTTATTTATTATATCGCCTCTCATATTACTAGGAATAATTAATTGCTGTTTTTTAAACAACAAACCGTTATTTTCAATTAGTTCATTTCTACATTTAAAATATTTTTTTATTTCAACCGGTACTTTGTTTATACTTTTTGGCCAACCTTGTTTTATATATTTATGTAACACTTGTAACACTTTGTCTTCAGATGTAGCTTTAATCAATTCATTGCATTTTTTGTCTGTCATTTTGTATGGCATATCAATTACACAAACTTCCATATCTGTATCAAAACTATTTTCTATATTCCGATTTCGGAAGCCACTAAATAATTCTCGAACCTTTGACGCCATAGTTTCCAATTTTCACTTAAATTTCCAGTAAAGTTCATAGGTTTTATACCTCTGTAGTCACCCATTTTCACCAATTTTATTTAATTTATAATTTGCACTTGATACTTTATTTGCACCTTCTAATATCACTTACTTATTAATTTTCAATACTCTTTAAATAAATTACCGACTCCGCCATGTCATGTTAATAAAACACCAGTTGGAGATAGACTGTTTTTATTTCAGTATAAATTCATGTACGTGGGTCAGAACGTATAGATAAGTTTTTACATACTTTTTATAATATGCAACATGTACGTAATCAAGACCTTAACGACTTGAACGGTAAGTCAATAAAATAAATCTTAACTGTAAATACGTGGCCCAAAATTCAAAAAGAACAAAAACAATGAACGGGTTCGACGTGTGTACTTAACGAAGTACCCACAGAAACTAAAATATTGCACAAGAGTGAGTATAGTTTTCTTCAGATCTACTAAGCACTCAGAAAACGCCGATGTCTTTCACCTTCACTGCACCGCTAAAGACCTTACCTTACCTATTTTCAAAAAGCCATAAAAAAGTGTAACTATCAACTTGTGTCCTCGCCGACGCGCGGTCTCTAACAAAGGAGCGCGATACTTTGAAAAAGCCGTATTAGCGTATTTGATTGTTAGAGGCGCCGACATACGCGAAGATAAAAGCCTATCCCAACATTCCAGCAGTTTTCAAACAAAATTATTGAAAATTTTCGAAATTTTTGTTAATTTTTTTTCTAAAACTATTTGTTTTAGACCCTATGTTATATAAGGTTTTTTTTGTTCATTTAGTCGTTCCCCACCACCATTTTTTTTAATGACATGAAACTGATTACATCCTGTATTTAAAAAAGTATCTCAATGACAGCGCTCGGAGGGACATTAGTCCGGAGAATAGCTGTTGGTTGCAGTCTGGTTTTTTATTCCTTATATATTTAAGGAAATGTAGAGAAGAGTTCAACAAAAATATTTCACTAGTAAATATACATGATACACTTTTAGTTAAAAAAAATCAAAATATTCCTTTAGAACAGAGATGGCACAAAAGTAGATTCAATTACAATGAGACGCACTGTATACATATATGTTGTTACGAATTTAAAAATAAAACCATTCAGAAATTTAAGATTGGTTATTTCAACGTATTTAAAACTTGAAGAGTTGTAGGTTCGATACAGCTTGAAAAACACAAGCAGTTTAGACATTTATGATTTAAATAGCAAAATTGTTAAAAATACCATAGATATTAGGGTGGCCCATCTTTTTCGAAATCGAATTTTTTTATTTCTCACCCCTGCAAATGGTTCCATTTGAAGAAAAAACAGTCCCCTCAAAATATTATTGAGGCAAATTGAAGGCAAGGGGTGCCGCAGAATGCATTATTATGCAATAATAAAAGTAAATGGAATTATTTACATTCTTTGGTTGATGCATTGTTTTTTTTTTTTTTAATCAGCAACATTTATCTTTAGAATGACTAATCAAGTCATACAAATATCAAAGACATTATCTGTTGTGACTATGACATGTGTCATACTACTGTAAATTCGTAGTCTAAGAAAACTAGACTAGAAGTTTTTGAAATAAAACTCTCGTTTTATCTTTGTGTATTTTATTATGAAACGTTTTTTTCATACATAGTACCAAATATTATCCTAAATCTACAAGACATATAGTAATAAAAACAATATCTTTTGCACTAGGCCAAAGCATGCGACAGGGTTTCTTTTTTTACATTTGGAAACTGTGATTTATAATCATTTACAACTTGGAGTAAAAACTGTTTTTGGTCTTCATTTTTTGTTAAAATGTCATTATAGTCAGTAATAAGTTTGATTCCTCTCTCAGCGGCATCATTTGCAACTTTAATTTTGTTTACAATATTGAAACATCGGGTATAACTTTCATTTTCCCTCCATGTTGTTGGATCATTTTCCAAAAATTCCATAGACAAACCTAATTTTTGAAAAACTGTTTAGTGTTCTCGCATATGAAGTCCTGAATTTCCTTGTTTTCAACGTCAGTAATGTTACTAATCATAAGTCGTTTAATACCCTCTTGATTTGGTGCTTTCCTATTCAAAGCTTTAACCATTTCTCTTTTAGTGGTAACTGAAATATCGTCATCAAAGAAAGATAAGCCAACATTTACTGAATTAAGGTACCACAAATGGTTCACTATTTTCCTACTTGCGGCTTGAGATATTTCTTTGTCAATATTTTGATAATTAATGAGTTCTTTACAAAAGTCTAAGTCATGAAGCGGTGCTTTACTAGCAAATGACGCTGTAAACCAGGCCTTTACATAAACCTTTACAATAAAGAGACATATATCTTCAATACCTATTTTTTCTTTTTTAGTTAGTTGGAACTGATCTTGGAAAAAAAATATTTTTAGACAGTAAATGGCTTTGGCCATCCAACGTGCATGATGAGATGCCCCTGGTTGATAGAATGTCGTGTGAGTGGGCTCTTTTTCAACAAAAAGTTTAGAAAGCATTAAAAATTCTTTATAATCATCACGAGGCTGTTGCAAAGTTAAAGCTGCATTTAGAAACTTTACAATTTCGGCTTTAACTGGTTGTAAAATGTGTTTAATTTTTGATACCTGAAATCCAGTTTTTAGTTTATTTTGATCTATTTTAGGCCAAAATTCCCTAAAACGTTTAAATGGTGGCACATTTGGACCAGATGAGGAAGGCATTTTTGTGTCAAACACACTTCTCAAAACCACTTCAAAAATATGATGTCTACAAGGAAAATATAGAATATCTCTTTCTAAATTTTGTTGCAATAGTGTGGCTGCCCCATTTATATAACCCATATTTGATGCTGTTGTATCACAACACAAAGCTATTACCTTTTCGTCCAAATTCCATTCACAAAGCACATCATAAACTGCTTCAGTCTGTTCTCTTCCAGTTGAATTGGGCAAAGCTGGTACTCCAAGTAGTTGTTCAATATCTCCACTAGTAACTAAGATAGCAAGTCTATCGATATTTCCCATTCCAGTGAGAGAAGGTAAAAGTTTTCCATCCCAATGGATGACTGAGGCCGGCAATTCAGAATTACCGAAGGCAGTTTTTAATATTTCAGCTCTTTCTTCGCGGATGCGTTGTCTAGAGCGCTGAAGTGTGGTTCTGCTGATGGACAAAGATGTGGTGTCATGTCCAAGTGCTTCTGCTACTGCCGTCAAAATATGGACTCCATACCTGTCGCTTATTTTGCAAGCATCAAATGCAGCGGCTATTTTTGGTGTGATGATGTTACATGTTCCATACAATCTCCTCTTTTTTGGCTGTGACGGGCCAGACTGGTCTTGTAACAACTCTTCTTGGGCTTCGATTATTTTATCTTCATTTTCGTTGGAGTCGGCTGAATTACTACTTGATGATGGACAGGTGACTGTTTCCTCTAATCTAGCTTTTTCTTGTTGACTTCGTTGCATTCGTTCGGATAATTTCTGTAATTTCTCCTCAGCTGATTTTTCTTGAGAAGCAAGTTGGTAATCAATACCATGCATAAATCCAGGACGTCCCTTTTTCTTTGGTTAATTAAAAACTGCTTATCTTCATCTATTTTCATCAACTCCAATGCATTTGCATGAGAAATGTCAAAAAGATCGTCCAATTTTTCAACGAAATTTTTTTCTTTACCTCCCGCACTGGCCTTTTTAGCCGATTTTTGTAAGTTCCTCCACTCTGCATAAAGTTTATCTAGTTGTTTAACACAATGAAAATCCTGATGTGTCGGAATGCGAGCTTTATCCCAAAAAACTGACACCTCTTTTATTGTTAATTTAGCACTTTCATGTACACTTAGCTTCACTTCACGAATGTTATAAAAGAGCACTTGTAATACTTGTCTATTAGACTGCAATTTATTGCCAATGATTTGTGACGAATAGTGTCCAACTAAGTAAATGAAAGTATCCTTTCGTAAGGATCTAACATCAGCCATCGTTAAATGTTTTTTCAAAAAGGAACGTATGCTAGAACTTATAATGTCACCACTGTAAAACACAATTGCAAACTGACATAAAAACCTACCGTAGGTGCATTATATTTCCAAACTTCCAAAACAAATAAGTTCTAGGAAATAATTACACCAATAAAACATTATGAGAAAAGAGGTAGATATTTGTATTTTAAGTAAAATTTAAGTGTATTACTGTAATAAAATCTTATCTACAAATTTCTACCTGAATGCGGCACGGGTTACCGTAATAAAATCTTATCTACAAATTTCTACCTGAATGCGGCACGGGTTACCGTTCACCGAATTATCTGAAACTTTGACATAAATTATTCCTAGTATAATAGTATATTTTCGTGGGGTGAGACTTAAAAAATACGCAAAAGAAATTCACCCCCTATAGAGATGGGCCACCCTAATAGATATTATTGTTTATCCGTTAACTTTTTTAATAAAATTATGTTTTAATAAAGGCTCTTTTCCAGATGTCTTTAAGATAGCTAGAGTAGTGCCTATTCTTAAAAAGGGGATCCTGATAATCCTGATAAACATCGACCTATATCAATTATCTCAGTGTTCGGTAAGGTAATTGAGATCATTTTAAAACATCGCTTAACAAAATACTTTGAAAATCATTCAATCATTCACAAGTGCCAATTTGGCTTTAGGAAATCATGTTCCACTGTAGATGCAGTCTGTATGGTTGTGGGTGACATTGTTGAGGGTTTTGAGGAGGGTAAATATACGGCGATTACGCTAGTAAACCTCAACAAGGCCTTCGACTGTATCTCTCACAGCCTTCTCATTAAGAAACTTTGCCACTATGGTGTTAGAGGTCCACCACTAAATCTGTTAGAGTCGTATCTGCATAATCGTGAATTATGTGTAAAAAACGATAATCAAATGTCGGAATTTAAGATAATGAAACACGGGGTACCCCAAGGCTCTGTATTGGGCCCTCTATTGTTTATCATTTTTATTAACGATCTTTTTTTCTATCTTTTTCCAAACAAAACTGTTATGTATGCAGATGATGCTACTTTAATAAATAAAAATTACAATTTAATGGCTCTACAAGCATCTATATATGAAACTCAACATTCTGCAGAACACTGGTATAATAATAACATGTTAAAGTTAAATAGAGATAAAACCCAAAAATTGATTTTCTCAACCAACAACGCAGTTGGAATTGTACTTGATGATAATCTCAAGTGGCATGCTCATATTGTACAGTTAAGTAGTAAAATCTCTAGTAATATTTTTCTACTACGTCAACTGAAAAAGTATACAAATGCCAATACATTGCTATCTGCATATCATGCTTTAATCCAATCACAGATTACATACGGGATTGTACTCTGGGGAAATTCCACTCACGCCTATAAAATATTTATCTTGCAAAAACGATCAATTAGAATAATTGCTGGTGCTAATTATCGGGATCATTGCAAACCTTTGTTCCTTAAATATGGCGTAATGCCCTTGCCGAGCTTATATATATATTACTCAGTGCTGGAAATTCATAAAAATAAACGTACCTTCTCTACACACTCAGACTATCACAATTATGAGACTAGATCATCAAATGAATTAAAAGCACCTAGATATCGTCTTACAAAATCCGCAACAAACTCACTAGATTTTAAATTATACAATAAAATACCCGAAAATGTAAAAAACTGGATTATATCAGATTCAAAACAAGCATTAAAAGTCATCTCTATGGAAAACTAATTATATTTTGATAGATGTTTCTTTATGGAATGTGCTTACACCTTTTACATTTATCTCATTTTATAATCTGTTGTAAATATAGTGAAATTTTCATAATTCTTATTGAACATGTAATTTTAACTCTGGTACACTTTTTAAAAATAATTTTTAATTGTTTTCGTCCATATTCAATGTTCAATCTAAATATTCTATTTCTAGTCTGTAGATAGGCATTTTTTTTATTACTGTAAATTAACGAATGCATTAATTAAGGTAATAGCAGCCATTATGACTTGCTACAAATGTAATTGTTTTATGTAATGTAGTCAATAAATCTCTATCTATCTATCTATCTATCTACAGGACATTAACAATGTCTCCGCCATTGACAAACCCGTTTTATAAAATTCACGTGCGAAATAAAATATTATCGTCTTATTTTTGTTTTGTGAATAATGGTAGTTTTGTGCTGGGTTCGGAACCTAAAATAATATATCTAGTAGCGCCGAATCGATATAGCAAACAAGCGTTATTTGCCGAGTTCTTTAATTTTTATTCCGATCGTGCGAAGAGCCCAAGTAAATGTGTAAGGTAACACTTTCCTTTGGCGAGACATATATACTTTATAACAGCGGTATCCGTGAGGAAAAGATGAAAATGCCAATATAGGATGTCCCAGATAAAATAGTTAAAGGGCATACCGGGTGGCTCAGCTGATAGGGACACTCTTGTAACTTTTGGATGGGCGAATGAATGGATTTTCTTCAAATTTGGTGTAGTGATATGGGATGAAATTTCAAATTTATGATGTAAAGAACCAAAATGGCCGAGTTCCGGTTTTGTTGTAATTGAGATGAAAATCAAATTTTTAAATGGGACAACCTGCATATTTTTGCATATTTAGATCCTGCTGGCCAAAATACATACGATCTCACCATCAAATATTATTTTAATTTTCAAAAAATACAGATTTTTAATTCTTAATCTTAATCATAGAAGGCCGTGAAAGTTGTTAAAAATCGGTCTTTAAAATATTATCTCTTTAGATACTAACATTAAATACGATTTATTTTTCGTTGTTTGTTACATCACCACTGGACTTTAGGAAAATTTATAATAAATATTATATTATTAAGGTAATAAATAATACAATTCAACCAAAACGCCAGTGGTGAGTGCGAACGACTAGCTGATCTGATGCGAGAGCTGGGTTTTCGTGGGTTCTTTTCTTTTTAGGTGAGCAAGAGGTAGAATTAATATTTTTACAGTATTACACCAAACCAGCTTGTTTCGTTATCTAGGGGTAGCTAAAAAAATTGATGTTTTGTCAGTGCGCTATCCACAGAAATATTTAAGCAATGGCTAACCCCTAAAATAACGAAACTAACCGCTGCGGATAGGTTAGATTGTAGATCAGGCAAACACAGACAAAAAAATAAAAAATTGAAATTTAAGATAAAAAATATCACAATTTATTAACGTACTTCAAAATCATTATCAGAACAAATGTAGAACAATAAATGGCAAATTTAATAAGAATTACGTAATCTCTTTGACTAATAAATATCTCTAATTAATCTAATGAACACTACAAAATCAACACACGTTAAATAATTCTAATAAATTAATTATGTACAATGAGATATATTAATTATTAATATTATAAAATTGACGTATCAATAACTTAATTAAAAATTACACAATTTAAAGTTTACTGATATGCGCAAAAAAATGTTTTTATGCAATGAACACAGAGATACATTAAATGAAAAATATCACTTTCTCACCAACTTCTTAACATGTTGTACACTAGGCGATAGGTCCTGCTGAGCTCCAGTAGTCCCTGCCAAAGGTCTTCACTAAACACACAGTGGGAAAAATGTGCCCTTTTTGGACAAAAATCTGCCGACAGTAGAGATTTCAATCAAATTAAATGAAATAAAATTATATAAAAAAAGTATTTTTAAGAAAAAGCTTTTATCTGAAAAAACTACTAAAAAGTAAAAATAATTTTTTTTAAATTCATACACATGGAAACCAAAAGCTTTGGGGGCGGTCATATAGTGATATTGCATAGTTACTTTGCTCAATTGACCACCCCCAAAGCTTTTGGTTTCCATGTTTATGAATTAAAAAAAAATATTTTTACTTTTTAGTAGTTTTTTCAGATAAAAGCTTTTTCTTAAAAATACTTTTTTTATATAATTTTATTTTTTACTTTTTAGTCCACTTATTTTACAAACACAGACAAAACCCTTTCATTTGCCACCGCCATCCACCCCTTCCCTCTCCCGTCTTCTCACCCCTCTAACACTACTTCCCACTTCTTCCCTCTTTCCACCACTTCCCCTGCCCTTCCCCATCTCTCTCCACCTCTTTCCACCCTATTCCCACCTTTTCCCACCTCTTTCCGCCCCTTCCCACCCCTTCCCCACCTCTTCCCACCCCTTCCTCACCTCTTCCCACCCCTTTTCCACCTCTTCCCACCCCTTTTCCACCTCTTCCCACCCCTTTCCCACCTCTTCCCCACTTCCCACCTCTTCCCACTTCTTCCCACCCCTTCCCCACCTCTCCCCACCCCTTCCCCAACTCTTCCCACCCCTTCCCCACTTCTTCCCACCTCTTCCGCACTTCTTCCCACCTCTTCCCCACTTCTTCCCACCTTTTCCCACCTCTTTACCACCTCTTCCCACCTCTTTCTACCCCTTCCCCACCTCTCCCACGTCCGCCATATTGAATTTAGAATGACGTCACACACTTTATCGTATTTTACTCATCAAACCCTTTCATTTGACACCCATATCAACGGGATTGTGACTAAAAAGCAGATCCGCCATCTTGGGACGTCCGCCATATTGGATTTAAAATGACGTCACATTGTTTATCGTATTTTACTCGTCAAACCCTTTCATTTGATGCCCATATCAGGGGGGTTGTGACTAAAAAGCCGATCCGCCATCTTGGGACGTCCTCCATATTGGATTTAGAATGACGTCACATTGTTTATCGTATTTTACTCGTCAAACCCTTTCATTTGATACCCATATCAGGGAGGTTATGACTAAAAAGCCGATCCGCTATCTTGGGACGTCTGCCATATTGGATTTAGACCGATAATGGCTATACTATGTTGCATTGTCACCGGACTTATACACGTGTGCCAAATTTCAAAGCTCTAGCTTAATTAGAACTAGTCTAAATTCAGCTTGCAAGATTTGACCTAAACCAGCAAACAAACATACAAACAAACATTGCAAGTTAAATAAAAGCTTTTAAAAAAGGGAAAATACCTTTAAGACATTGTACTTTAGAGTAGTGCTGCGACAACTTGGCTTTGGGTTAACCTAACCTAAAAATTGCAGATATTACTTCCACATCCAGTGGAAGTATAGAAATGACAAAAAATATTTATTGTTCAGATGTGCTTAGAATGTCACGAAACGTCAAGATTTTAAATTTGAGGGAAAAAATGTCTGCCTGTCTGTCGGTTTGTCTAACTTTTTTGTGCGCACGATTACTTTGGAACCGTTTAAGATATCGACTTGGAATTTGTTACATATATGTATTTTAACGAAATTTGGAACTAAATTATATTTTCATCTTATTCCATTGAAGGGTTGGGGGGTAAATGGGGGTAAATAGGTAAATCAAACAGGTAAGAGTCCATAAAATTGGTATTTAGTATTTACAAGAGATGTTAATGTCTCAAAAAAAAAAATTGCAATAGCCACCCCTATTACTGCCCCCACCCCATTATAAAAGGAGGTGAAAAAAAAAATTATTTCATTCGAAATTCGAAAGCTTATTTTAAATGATGTATTTATTATAAATAAGTTGAAATTTTTTTTGAATCCTATACATAACCTCAAAAGTTGCCAAAAAAGCCATATTTTAAGTACTTAATCTAAAATATTTCAAAATCCTGACATGATGGGCCAATTTTGAAGTCAGATTCGGATTCACCACGAAAAATTACTTCGAAAATCGGATAATGTTAGGGTTAAAACTTCTAGGTTTATGACTGTTATTTAATACATACAATTTTTCACTTATAGGTTATTTTAGGTTTAAAGCTGTTAATTAGATTAGTCTAAATGCATAGGAATAAAATCATGTGGATGAAAAACTATCCTTATTTGTACCTGTCAGTAAAATAATATTTACAAACGCAACTAGTGACGAGTATTTGGGATTTCCTAATTTTTAGATCAATTCCTGTTTTCATTTCTTTGAAGGATCGATAAGATATGAGTAAGATTAAAAATGAGATCAGCATCAAAACACCCAGAAGAACAATTTTTAATCACTTAACGTTATTTCACTTG
Organism: Rutpela maculata; assembly: GCA_936432065.2. Classification (NCBI taxonomy): domain Eukaryota; kingdom Metazoa; phylum Arthropoda; class Insecta; order Coleoptera; family Cerambycidae; genus Rutpela; species Rutpela maculata. The sequence goes on along the minus strand of OW386294.2, from coordinate 18,786,678 downwards.
AATTTCGAATTTTCATCACCTTAAACCTTCAAATCCTATTTTAACTCCTTAAAAGGGTTATGTTCATACGTTAAAAACGATTAAAAAAACTTAAGCAATTAACTTATGATAAAAACGAATTTGGTATCCAATTTACATGAACACTACTTCGTTTATTTCTGACTCTCTATCCAAGTCTCTCACAACGAAGAAAAAAAATTGTACGTAGAAATAATTGTCTATGGAACTTTAATAATATAATATTTGAAATCGTCTACCCCAAAAACCCATAAAACGATATGCCATATCGGTAGTGAGGGTCGGGGTGGTAGAAGGGGGGGGTAGTGGGGTGGATGAAGTAAAAAAAAATTGAGACCTTTGGTTCTTGTACACATACTAAATCACAATTTGTTTTCACCTAATGGGGGTGGCTAACGCTAAAATTTTTAATTTTTTTTTTTTTGAGACATTAGCTTCTCCTGTATATACTAAATACCAATTTTATGAACTCTTACCTGCTTGATTTACCTGTTTACCCCAATTTACACCAACCCTTCAACGGAATAAGATGGAAATATAATCTAGTTCCAGATCTCGTTAAAATACATAAGTATACCAAATTTCAAGTCGATATCTTAAACGGTTCCAGAGTAATCGTGCGCACAAAAAAGTTACAGACGACCGACAGACAGACAGCCATTTTTTTTTCTCAAACTTAAAATCTCGACTTTCATGACATTCTAAGCCTATCTGAACAATAAAATTTTTTTAAATTTTGTTGTCGTTTCTATACTTCCACTTTATCTGGAAGTGATATCTGCGATTTTTAGGTTAGGTTAACTCAAAGCCAATTTGTCGCAGCACTACTCTAAAGTACAATGTCTTAAGAGTATTTTCCATTTTTTTCATTTAATTTGATTGAAATCTCTACCGTCGGTAGATTTTTGTCCAAAAAATGGCAAATTTTTCTCACTGTCCAACGTGGTAGGATGACTGCCTGACCTATATGACGCTAGAATTTTGCTATTTGTAGAAGTTACGTGAGCTGAATGAAGTTGACTCTACTTGACTGGAATATTTGACTGGACTCGAACTAAACTTGAGTTAATAGACTTGACTATACTATCTGAACTGGACCATCATAGTTTGGATGTATGAAATTCTCGATAGATATTTAACCAAAAGAAACTGTACTATAAGATTTCCCCTTATCGTTTTGACTTCAGATAATCAGCAAAATAAACTGACAAACTTTAATTGCTGTATGTCCTCAATGAGCAAAACTAATATTAGCTTTAATCAGCAAAATACTCGTTAAAAAGAATACGAATATTAATTTATAATAATAATAATTTCAGTAAAACTCCCACGTTTTTGGAAGGGAGAAAAAGAATAATTATTAACACGTGTTCGTACCAATATGGTTATCTTAAATAAGTTGATAAAAAATTAAAAAGTAGAAAAAGAATAATATGGCTAAAGGCCGTTAGATATGAATTAGAGGAATTAACTAAATAATTCTAAATACCTTTTACTGTTTAGATCACTTAGATACACGCCGATAACACAGAAGTGTTCTATTCTCTATTCTCCGGACTAATGCCCGCCGAGCGCTGAATTACGAATTACAAGCCTGGCCGCGTTAAGTGCAATAACTGTGTATTGCCGCAAAACGCTAAAATTTCGATTTTAATAGACACCAGCCGAAAGACTTATTCCTACTTAAAGAAGCTCTCGTGCAAGCCACCCCATACCACTTGCAGACTGCAGTTTCGCGCTTTTGGCTCTCGTCAGTGCAAGGTAGGTCTGAGATGGCTGGAACGAGGCATTTGTTCACTCTTAGTACATGACGAGATTTATAAAACCACGACATGCAGCAAAAATGGCAGGCTCCAACTAGCGGCTAATGTCCATTACAATCGAAACATGGGCATAGTTAGTAGGTATGCTTTTAGAGGGCAGAATATTTACTAGTGAAATATTTTTGTCGAACTTCTCTATACATTTCCTTAAATATATAAGGAATAATAAAATCGAAACTTTAGAGTTTTGCGGCAATACACAGTTATTGTACTTAACGCGGCCAGGCTTGTAATTCGTAATTCAGCGCTCGGCGGGGCATTAATCCGGAGAATAGCTGTTGGTTGCAGTCTGGTTTTTATGTGGCCTGTGTGTTTAATGGGAGCCGGTGGCAGACACTGTAAAATATAAAATAAACAGATGTTTAAATACAATAATATAAATAGACATGATCTTAAACCTAATTACATTTGTAAGGATAATTAAATATCTTGGTAATTACTATTATAGATGGTAAATACTTGTACAGTATTCTAAAAGAATAGGTGTTGTGATGTGGGAACTATCTTAAAGAGATTAAACACAAAAGTTTATGCAGTTCGTAGCCCGAACATAACTGTACATTTTGCAATGCTGCTAAATAATTAACCTAGATAAAAATGCTTAACTTAAAACTAAAGGATGGGTTCTATGAACTATGAATATGGGTATACGCGTATGTAACTAAAATAATAATAATAAATTATACCTTTACAGTGTGATTAACTGGAATTTAATAAAAATGCGTAAAATTCCCAAGTGAACGCAACAAGTTCAACGATATTGGTTTTTCAAAGAAAACTATTTTTTCTTAAATGGAACTCCTATGGGACAACCTATTATTTAATTACATTACGAAGAAAATTATATGCATAATGTCTACCTTCCCTTTGCACAAATTCTTATACCGTGCGTGTAATTTCCCATTAGGCATGTACATTCACGTAGCGCGAGAGATTTGACAACACCGGCAGCCGTAAATTCGTTCGTTGGTGGAGCATTCCAGCTCTGTTATTTCATTGCAGCCAGCTGGCACGCGCGATGTTGTAATTCTTCTCCCCATGCCTAGCCCGCGCCTACACATACGGTATAAAAGTGGCTTCAGTTAAATTGGCTAGATTTTTTATATGTTCTATATTTTGGGCTACCGATCAAATGTCTCGATGGGTCGGAGGTCCCAAACCACCAGGATTTCAAGATAGAGCCAGTTAAAGTTGGGATTATGAGGTATTGGCCGTACATTGAACATTATTCAAATGATATCCTTGTTCTTGGGTCTGGAGAGTTTTGGTTGACCTACAGTGAGGGAAAACCTGTTGATTATGATTATTTAGTGTCATGCACCAACTTGTCAGCTGACGTCACATCGGTCATTCCATGTCACATGCAGTCATATCAGGTCATTCCATGTCACATGCAGTCATATCAGGTCATTCCCTGTTATTGGGACAATTAGTCAACGCTAGGTGTAATTGTAGAGTGGGTAGGAGAGAGTGGGAGAGAGAGAGGTACTCTACGGTACTTGTTGGTAATCAATAACAATCTATGGTACTATCGCGCATCGAGCAGTATTCTAAAGCTAAGTATTGCACTCTAACGTATTCAAATCCATTTGATACTCATTCACGGTACTTTGAATTCAAGAATTCATTGCGAGACATGCGAACGAACTCTATAATGACAACCCAGACGAACCGAAAGCCATTGTGATAGTTTATGGAACATACAGCTATATTGAAAAATCTTAACCAGTTTTGATGATTGCACCCAATGACTACATTCTTGATATTCACGGACCATACTTTGCAGATGCGAGGAACAACGATGCATCGATATTATTAGATCAGTTTGCGAAATATATTAACAACATTAATGATTGGTTTCAACATGGAGATGTTTCTCTTGTTGATCGTGGCTATCGGGACGCAGTTCAGTTTCTAGAAGATAGCAAGGTACACTGTCAAAATGCCACCTAGTATCAATCAACGCCAACTTTCTACTGAGATGTCCAACTGTGCACGCATAGTAACCATGCAGCTATGGGTCGCGGAAGCTCGGAATGGCCACGAGAAAATAATTCATAAGTTTTTGAATGTAATTATACCAAGAGCTCACGTCTTATATTTGAGAGATTTCTACTTGATAACTGGAGGCTTGATGAATGAATATAGTAATGTATATGATAACTAAAACTGCAGCCCTAGCTCGAAGAGATTAGAGGTCGACTTGATGATGTGAACGCGGCACAGGCGAGATTTGAAGCTGAATATCTCGCCAGAAGAAATGCAATCTGGGAACGTTTGGATCAGGTACACGTCCCTGAGTTTCCTCGATTTGATCTCCCACATGTACGTCTATTGGACCTTGGCCCATACCAAGTGGAATTAGCTCCTGTACATATCCAGGATAAATTGGACCATACCAATGACGAGGTATTTGAACTTGATAGACACACAGATGAACCAGGTTTTCTTAGATTCAGGATCTGTTCTCGACACAGAAATGCTACTCACTATCAGGTATGGATATCTTTCCGAATTGACGAAGAAGAAAATGATAAAGAAGATGATGCAACGAGGAATGGAGAAGACGATGAGATATTATTGCGCGAAATCCACTACTGCTCTCGATAACTTGCAATGCTTTTTATGCCTAATGCAAAAAAAAACATTCATATGCGTACGGCAGCTAGTTTGTTTCGGAGAGCAAAAAGAGGAGTGAGTAATAGAGTAAACACAGGCAAACAATAGAGGGCGCCACTTAGCCAATAGTTAATTTAGAAATGAAATTCTGTCAGCTAAGAAGCAAAATTTTAGCTGGCTTATAACATGGGATGGAAAGTACTGAAAATTTAACTAGTATCGTTTTAACCATAGTACGAATTATTCATTATGAAGTCTAAGCAAAGTTTGGATGAGTATCAAGAAATGAGAGCGCTTAGACATGGTCAACATTTATTAAAATTACCCAAATTGTATGTACAAAAAAAAATAACATATAAGATTAATTACACTGGTGATTTGAATTAAAATTTCAATCAAAGTACCCTAGGTTATCTTGCTAGCATATGAATTTAAGTACGTGACAGGGTGCTTACCCTTCTCGCTAATAAATTTACCATTGAAAAGTCTTTACTAAAAGAGCTATTTATGTGAGGTTAAAAGTCGATAACAGAACTAGGCTATCTTGTCCTACTATATTATAGCTCAATGCCTAAGCACCATGGTACCATGTTTAACTTTTACAGCGACATGCTTACAGAAATTCAATTGAGCACACTTGAAATCGAACTGAAGGTTCACAACCTATGACTCGATAAATGATCTAATATCGTAAAATAATTTAATTTAATTATTGTCACAAAAAATTTACTAAATTGGTGGCTTAAAGCCATTGAAAATTAAGAAAGAAAAACTTTGTAAATTTCGGCAGTCCGGCGAGATTCTGAGTCGTCCTCCTTGATACCTAGAGCACATCTCCCAGCGCTTCAGTGTCTCCGTGCGACATCTCCCCACAAGATTCCAGTGAACAGCTTCTATTCCAGCTAGGTGTCCCCCGCATGAACCTGAATAAATTTCATCACAGTGAGTGACAGGATGGCGCAGACCAAGACCAATCAAGCAAGCCAGCACGAGGCGCTTCCAAGAGGATCGACATAACCAATAATAAAATCACGTGTTTTTTCCAGAACATTACCAGCACAAATCACTGGATCCAAACATTCCAAACACTCTGCAATGCACAACTCAAATAAGAATTCCATTATACAAATTCTAAATAAAAAGCTTACCTCCATAGAGAGCATTACCCAACAAAAAAAACCGCCAACTTGAAGGTTCAGCTAAACACAGCTTTCTGAATATTCTGAACATTCGCGGCAAGAGTAGTACGAAAGGACACGCTAGGACATTAACAAATCCATGAAAATATCACTTTAGCTACGATGCCACCAAAATTTCTCCAAAAGAAGGGCGTGTCCGCAAGGCTTCGCGGTTTTTGCAAGAAGGACGTCTTCCGACCGATCCCCCAGCGTTACCAACATAAAACTAGTTATGAAAAAAATCCTCTACTCTCTCGAACAATAAAGCGTGTTAGACCTAATTTTAAGAATATAAGAGGAGTAAATTCCATAGACCGAAACCATCTAAACCGTATTAAATAAATAAACTTAATTCAGTTAAACACCTTTAAAATGGCATTAAAAATTACCGGACTAAAAGTTTTATAGTATGCAACACACCGTACCATCAAGATGCAAGTTAGTTGCCTACCTGTAACCTGTAACTTGGTCCCTGAAAGTAAATAGTGAAGCTGTTTAGGCGGCACCAAATCAATTTTAAATACTAAATTATTAGACATTAGAGTTGTAGCACTTTAAAATGCTACAAACTCTCCCTCCAACACACCTAAGCTTCAGAATATTGCTCAATACTTAATATTACCGTGGATTACCCTTCAATATCACGTACCATAGAGTACCTTCAGAGTACCGTGAATGGGTATCAAATGAAGTTGAGTACCCCGAAATATGGTAAAGTGCCATATTTAGCTTCAGAATACTGCTCGATGCTCGATAGTACCGTAGATTGTTCTTGATTACCTACCAAGTACCGTAGAGTACTTCTCTCTCTCTCTCTCTCCCACTCTCTCCTACTCACTCTACAATTACTCCTAGCGTTGGCTAATTGTCCCAATAACAGGGAATGACTCGATGTGACGTCATCTGACAAGTTGGTGCATGACACTGAATAATCATTGACAGGTCTTCCCTCACTGCAGGCCAACCAAAACTCTCCAAACCCAAGAACAACATTTAAATAATGTTCGATGTATGGCCAATACCTCATAATCCCAACTTTAACCGGCTCTATCTTGAAACCCTGGTGGTTTGGGACCTACGAACAATTGAGACATTTGATCAGGGGCCCAAAGTATAGAACATATAAAAAATCCAGCCAATTTAACGGAAGCCACTTTTATATAAGAATTTGTGCGAGGTTTTGATAATTTTTTTTATATTTTTTGAAAATCGAAATAATATTTGAGGGTCAGATCATATGTAATTGGCCAGCAGGATACAAATATACAAATATATACAGGTTGTCCATTTAAAAATTTCATTTTTATGTCGGCCTTTTTGATTCTTTACATCATATAATTGTAAATTTTATGCCATATCACTACACCAAATTTGAAATAAATCTATTCGCCCATTCAAAAGTTACAAAAGTGTCCCTATCGGCTGAGCCACCCGGTACAGCACTAATCAAAATAAGGAAAAAAGTGCCTATACTTATGGCAAATCTTTCCTAAGTAGATCCAGCCCTGTAAATGTGAATGCCAGAATACAGTAATTACACAACCCCACAAGAAAAGTGATCTGCCCGGCGGACCAAACCAGTGTATAGTTATGTATTTTGACCCGCTGAATCCGAATCCGAAGTCAGAATTTTCAGATTGGCTCGTTTTTCACCTCTAGTCCCAAAAAACACCCCTAACACAAAAAAAGTGGTCTGTCCGGCGAATCAGACCAGTATACCCTTATGTATTTTGACCCGTCGAATCCGAATCCAAAGTCAGAATTTTCATATTGGCTTTTTCATGTCTAACCTCAAAAAACACCTCAAAAAACACCCCCAAACAGCTGTTTTGCCTTTCACACTCAAACGAACAGTTAGAATTTTTTTTAATAGGTTTATTTCATAGCCTCGTAACGCCATAACCTCATGTCACTGTATCCCCATAACCCTACAACTCCGGTTTTTACAGGTGTTTCTTGAGGTTAGAGACGAAAACTGAGCCAATCTGACAATTCTGACTTCGGATTCAAATTCAACGGGTCAAAATACATAAAGATACATTGGTCCTGATTCGCTGGACAGACCATTTTTTTTATTTAGGGATGTTTTTTGGGGTCAGGGGTGAAAAACGAGCCAATCCGAAAATTCCGCCTTCGCATTCGGATTCAGCGGGTCAAAATATATAAGAAAACACTGGTCTAGTTCGCCGGACAGACCACTTTTTTTATTTGGGGGTGTTTTTTGGGGTTAGAGGTGAAAAACGAGCCAATCTGAAAATAGACCTCGCATTTGGATTCAGCGAATCAAAATACATAAGGATACACTGGTCTAGTCCGCCGGACAGACCATTTTTTTGTGGGGCTGTATTACTAGACCACCCCCGTTGAAATTCGATGGTGTGGGAAGAATACATCCCAAAAATTATTCTTTAGCTTGCTAAATTATTTTCAGCTTGCTACCCGTAGATATATTTTCAAGAAATTTGAGGCCCTAATTTGGCGTAATGATCTACTCTTTTTCTAGAGATGTTCATAAGAAACTAAGAGTACCATTACTTACTACTTATTTTCAAATACGCATTCGAATATTGACGAGTTTAACCTAGTTAACTATTTTATTCTTGTGGTGATCACCCTGTATATAAAAAATAAATAACTATTGTTTCTGCTTACATCATTGTTAAAAATTATTATTTTGGGTATTCAGCAGATAACTTTCAAAGAAAAACATTCGTTTCTTTCATATACCCATTGGTGCAAGTTTGACCAAAATAGAAGATCAACAAGAGTTCCCCCTACGAAACGACTTGTCGACTTCTTTCTTACTATATCTAACATTCAGCATGAAAAACAATAAAATAACCACTCTTTCTATATATTGATGATTCAAGTTTGAACATGCCAATATAGTATAAGAAACCCCCTTTACAAGTTCTAAAGAGACTGAAAAAGATTGTACAATGTTTAGAGGTTTTAATCGATCGAAAACATATGAAATACTTCATTTATTGAGACATGCATGTGGTGAGCGAAATTTTATACCTTTTTTCTTTGTGCTTTTTAATATCACACAGCTACAAATTTTAACTTTTATTTTGTATCATTAACCAAAACCACTTATTTGCATTGTTTTGGTCACAGCTACGTCTAACATAGTCATAAAAAAAATTGTTGGCTTTAAAAATCGTAATAACTGACCTAACTCACACATTATGGTATAATTTTAATAAAAAAAGCAATTAATTACATCCTGCGAAAAAATATTTGCCGTTTTGATATATATTTCAAATATATGTTATATACTATATATTTAATATAAGCCCTTTACTCAGAAAATTAATTATTGTTCTTGCGCTTCTTAGCCCGTCTCTTATAAGTTACTTCTGGGGCATCTTTTATACATGTCCAACAGTAGTCTGTCAACATGGCAGAAGTCCATTTGCCCTGATATCTTTTTTCCATATTTTGAATATCCTGGTGGAATCTCTCTCCATGCTCATCATTTACTGCACCACAGTTTTCTGCGAAGTAATATAGGTGTGAATGTAGAAAGTGGACTTTTAATGACATATTGCATCCTAATTTCTGATAGCAAGAAAGAAGATTCCCAACAAGGTCTCTATAGTTTTCTGCTCTTTTGTTACCGAGAAAGTGTGTTGCTACCATTTTAAAGGAATTCCAAGCAGCTTTTTCATTACCTTCTAGAATGTTGTCAAATTCAGCATCTTTGAAAAGGTTCTTGATTTGTGGACCTACAAAAATTCCCTTTTTCATTTTCGCATTACTAAGTCTGGGAAATTTTTGTTTTAAATAACTGAAAGCACGTCCTTCTTTGTCCATAGCTTTTACCAAGTTTTTCATACGCCCCAGTTTTATGTGGAGCGGTGGCAGTATTACCTTTTGTGAATCAACTAATGGAATGTTATCAATATTTTTTTCTCCTGGTTCAAAACCCAGTCTTGGCGGAAAAAATTTTTCTTTTGTAATGTTCTAATCACGCTCGACTGTCCCACTCACAAAGAAAACAGCAATATTTGCTGCATGTCAAGTAAGATAGCTATCACTTTTAAGTTTGCACAAATCTGCCACTTATACTTGTTATATTCTATAGTTTGTAGCAATACATTCATGTTACTGTAATTTTCCTTCATGTGGACAGCATGGGCGATTGGAATTGATGGCAATTTATTTCCATTCTGGAGTAACGCAGCTTTTAGACTAAGTTTCGAGGCGTCAATAAAAAGTCTCCAGTCACTAGGATCATGGGGAATGTGTAAAGCACTCAATGTCCTTGCAGGCAACCAAGTCATTTTCCATTTTGAAAAAAGGTATAAGATCTTTTTGACGACTTCGATACATGGAAACTTTAACATTTTCTTGTAGTAAATTCCATTGTTGCAATCGAGATGCCAAAAGCTCAGCTTTTGCCTTGGACAAATCAAGGTCTCTTATAAGATCACTTAATTCGCGTTGATTAATTTTGTGTGGTTCACCACCGGACACTTCGGCAGAGAAATCGGGATCTTGTGATGTTGATGGTTGGACTAAGTCGTCATCTACATTATCATCTGATTCTTCGTCAGAATCAAGGCTGTATTCTTGAGGTGGATTAGGAATAGGTAGTTCATCACTATGAAGAACCGGGCGAATGGCAGATGGTAAATTGGGGTGTTGTGTTACCATCCTTTTTTTCTTGTTAATACCCTGTCGAATAGGAGGTATCACGCAAAAATAACAATCGGTAACATGATCTGTAGGTTCTCGCCAGATCATGGGCACCGCAAAAGCCATTGAACGTCCTCTTCCACTTAGCCAACTGGAAAGATTGTTCGCACAATTGCTGCAACATATATGAGGTGCCCATTTGTACAGTCAAAATACAACTGGTACGCCTTCTTAATTTTGGGAGTAAAATTACGTTTTTGATGCGCAAAAGTCACTTCACCATAAATATAACAAAAGTTGTTAGGTGTATTTACACAATCTCGTGGCATATTTTCAAAATAGCACTATTTACTTTCGAAAATAAACGCTTATCATGCACAAGGTATAAATACGACTATATAATATAATAAATATAATAAAGAGGTAGGTAGTTACTATGTCTATTTTTCGTAGAATTCTAATTGTACCTGTTATTTGTGATAGGACCGCCCATAAACTAGGGTTTATAAGGGGTCTACACACGATCCAGCGGCAGGGAGCCAGCCTTGACGGCATGCTAGGAACTCATTCGTAAAAGTGAACTGGTCCGCTGGAATTCCAATTATCTTCAAAGCGTACCGACAATGTCGGGTCCCAGCAGCTGGATCGTCTGTAGACCCCTATACCTGCGTTACACCTGTATTGGGAAAACCAGAGCCAACTTGAACTTTTGCTTTTTATATTGTTATTTAGCATGACGAAGTTATCAAGAATTTGCTATTTTTACTTCCAATACATGTAGGCTGTAGAATAGTGATTTTGCCTTTGAAATGTAACAAATGTTTGACTGTGTGTAGTATGCTCTTAGGGTGCCCCTTATTTTTGAAGTTTTAATTTTTAGGGAGTGCCGGGCGGAATTTTGTTCCATTATGTTTAAAAAAAATCCCCACCAACTTTTAGCTTAATGGAATATAAGTAACACTCGTGGCCTAAAATTTTCAAAAATCAAAAATAAATTTTGTATCGATTTTATTTTATTTTTAGCCCTACGTCGTCTTTCAAAATGGTTTACTTATTGGAAATCATATATACATGTTAAGTTATTAATTTATTTATTGTTTGATTCGAGAATACAAAGTTTTAAAACTAGTCCATAATCTAAAGTTCTACATTTCGCAAGTTTTCTGCAATACTTTTTTGGTTGTCTGAGGATATTTACTTCGGTAATCTTAGACAGTCCAAAAAGAAAACCAAAGGGACAGGTACATTAAGAAAACGAATCTTGTAGAAAGTTTGGAAATATCAATGAAAAATTACCCACCTGCAATAAAAATTGTTTTTTATCCTGGGATTTTGTAACTTTTTCGTTAAAATCTTGAATTAATTTTATTCTCCGTTCGACGGAGTCATTTACTAATTTTAATTCTCCAATGACTAGCTGTCCTTGTTAAATCGAATTCTGTTCGAAATAAAATGATTTTTAAGAAATATATGGCTTTTGCCATCCACCTGGCCATATGGTAAGCACCCGGTTTTCTAAATTCTCCTCTAGCCTCCTAGAAATATTATTACGAGATTCAGATAGTCTTCTCGTGGAAACTTTTTAGAAATCGCATCATTTATACTTTCTAGAATAGTTTCAGTATGATCGCTAACAATTTGTTTAATTTCAGGGTTTACCACAGCTGGAACGAAATTTTGAACGTTGATTCTAGACCAATAATTTTTAAATCTTTTAAATAATGGAATATCTGGTCCTGAAATAGTAAATTTGCTTTTTTAAAAAACTGTTGCCAAAATAATTTCGAAAACATGGTAGGTGACGGCAACCAAAAAATAATATATTTCTTTCAAGTTTTTGTTCTAACAGCGCACAAGCGCCTTTAATTCTACCCGTATTTGAAACAGTGGTGTCAAAACTAAATTCTTGTACCCTTTCTATTAAATCCCAAAATGCGCATTGAGGGTAAGTGGGGCAAACATTTCTTTAAATTATTTTTCACAGTGATTAATATTTGTCTAAATCTTACTGAATATAAGTGGGAATAATTATTTTAAGAAATACGTAGTCACATGAATGCATACATAATAATCGATGCCATTCATTAATTTCTTTTTTAATTTCAACTAAGAAAATTCTGTAATCGTTTTCTCCAGTCACTCCTAGCTACCCGGGTGATGTCATTTGTCGGGTTTCATTGATAATTTTGTATGCCTCTTTTATTTCTTTGATATACTACAAAATCATAGCTAATTAGAAGGTCCTGTGGATTCTGCGATAGAAAAGCATTACGAATACACTTGCGCATAGATTCTCATTACGTTAGACGCCAAGCGCGATGGGTTAACAGTGTTCGATCGAGCTAAAATTTGGTAAGACTTTTTAGATCCATTGGTATAAAATTATGCCCGGCACTCCCCAAAATCTGAGAAAATAATTTTGGTTATATAATGATAAGGGGCACCCTAATGCTCTAGGTAGGGCTAGAGATACTAAAAGGAATTCCTCTTAAAGGAGGCTTCTTATACTATATTGGAATGATCAGACTTGAATCATCAATATATAGAAAAAGTGGTTGTTTTATTGTTGCTGAATACCCAGAATAATAAATTTTACCCTGTATATCTTTTCCGCCAAAAAGGAAAGCAGGTTCCTTCCTCAGCAATTGTGGTAATTGTATGGTAAATATTTTTTTCCTTAATTATTTTTTTTTTTCTCTACATTTTCACTCCAAATATAATAGTTTTGATCATGGTAACAAACGTCAACTACATGCCAAATATTATTTTTCTCAATAAAATAGTTTTTAGCTATATGGTTATGAAATCATTCAGCAGTTCTACTTCGGCCGGTGTTTGTGGTCATGATGGGCAGCCCTTCAACCCTGCTCTAGGTTCTCGTTGAAGAGTTCCTAGTCGCAGGTTCCCTAGTCCGTTGAAATTAGGAAAATGTTTCGGAAAGTTTTGGGACTAGCCAAAGATTAGTCTACACCCTACAGAATTTCCTCAGGAATCGGAAAAAAAAAATAGTGTTGATCACTCAAAATAGCGGCTTTAATTGTTGTTTAACTTTTTTAAACAAAATGAATTTTGCAACTTAGTTTTTTGCTTATATCTTCGCTTCTAAAGATCGTAGAAAAACGATCGACCCATCAATTTCTTCGTCATGAGCTCCCCTATAAGGTAGGTATACGCAAATAACGAATCTTTGATTGTTAATAACATTTTATGGCAATAAACTGAAAAAATTGAATTTTTCGATCCTCGAAATTTGAAGTTCTGTAGAAACAAATATAAAATCTTTATGTTAACGATATTATAAGAAATAGTACATATTTTTACTTTTAATAAAATGCACTTTCTCCCGTTGCAAAATATGAATTATTTTTTTTGCAATTAATTTATAAAAAAAAATTCAAACTGTTATATTAAAAGATCAAATTAATATTTTATAGTTTTGTTTCGGTGAATACATTGTATTTAACGTACATATATTTTTACTTGAAAATTTAACTGAATATTCCTCAGAGTGTATGTTAGTTATCACTTACAAAAAGCGTCATGTCTATATAGGTCGAATACCGCCAACGCATTAAATGTGTATTTGTTTTTTTATTTTGTAATACTATAAATAAAGGCAATTTATTATTATTGACTTTGAGCGAAAAAAAATTGACTTGAAATTTGGTACACATATGTATTTTAACGTGATCTGGAACTAGATTATATCTTATTTCGTTGAAGGGTTGGGTGGTAAATTGGGATAAATGGGGGTAAATAGATAAATCAAGCAGGTAGGAGTCCATAAAATTGGTATTTAGTATATACAAGAAAACCTGTAAGGTCTCAAAAATTTTTTTGGAATTAGCCACCCCCATTACTATCCCCACCGAGTTATTAAAGGAGGTGAAAAAAATAAAATTATCATTTAGCGTTTGTACAAGAACCAAAGGCCTCTTTTTTTTACTTTATCCACCCCCACTACCACCACCCTCTTATGCCACCGATGTGGCATACTGTTTTATGGGTTTCTGGGGTAGACGTAGACGACTTCAAATATTAAAATATTAATGTTCCATAAACAATTACTTCCACATACAAATTTTTTTCGTTGTGAGAGACTTGGATGAAGAATCTCGATGTGAAGGTAGTGATTCCTTGGGCAGCGGTTTTTTTTATCAGCTTTCCGATTTTTCGATTATTTTTCAATCATTCAATTACGTTGCTTCATAAAATAAATATTTAAAGACTACCTACAATTTATTTGATAATACATTGATGAGTGAATAGTTTTTACTCTTATTGGGGATAGAAAAAGGTATACATTTTGTATTAATTGAATATACAAAATAATGTTTATTTTTCTGTCCTCATTTTTTTTTAGGTTTCCTGGGTCGAACTTGCTGTCTTTTTCGTCTCGCACTTCTGCGTACAGACAATCATTGTCATTATCGTCATTATTTAGATCAATATTTCCAATAACTCCTCAGTTTCGTGCACATAATTTAATTCAAACTGACCTACATCAATATTGAATTAATTTATTTTAAACAGCGAAATAAACATCTAATTCATAATATAACAACCGCTGCCCAAGGAATCACTACTTCCACATCCAAATGTTCTATCCAAGTCTCTCACAACGAAAAAATAATAGTATGTGGAAGTAATTGTTTATGGAATTTTAATAATATGATATTTGAAATCGCCTACCCCAAATATCCATAAAACGGTGTGTTACATCGGTAGTGGGAGGTGGGGATGGTGGTAGTGGGGGTGGATGAAGTAAAAAAAAATGAGGCCTTTAGTTCAATTTTATTTTTTCACCCCCTTCAATAATGGTGAGGGAGGTAATGGGGATGGCTAATGCCAAAAAATGTTTTGGGACTTTACCTTACCAATTTTATGGACTCTTACTTGCTTAATTTACCTTTACCTCCTATTTACCCCCAACTCTTCAACGGAATGAGATGAAAATATAATCTAGTTCCAGATCTCGTTAAAATACATGCATGTACCAAATTTCAAGTCAATATCTTAAACGGTTCCAGAGTAATCGAGCGCACAAAAAAAAGTTACAGACAGACCGATCGACGAAATATCAGACAGAAATTTTTTTTTGCTCAAAGTTAAAATCTCGACGTATTATGACATTCTAAGCCCATTTGAACAACAAATTTTTTTTGCGTTACTGTACTTTCACTGGATGTGAAAGTAATTATAAGATGTTTGGTTGTAAACTACTGAAAGTATTTTATCTAATAAAATAATAAAGCTGCTGTATTACAAGTTCTTTTTACTGAGCAGCGTAATTGAATAATTGAAAAATAATCGAAGAATCGGAAAGCTGAGAAAAATAAGTTGAATTAAAGAAAAAGTCCATCTAGCCACTCTTGAAGCCGAGAAAAAGAGAAATAGAGCTGCCGCTGTGGTAATATTGTCCAAGTATGCCGCTCGCAGTAAAGGGGGGAGGGGATCTGGCACCTTGCGCGCGCGGGCGCCAAAGATGCAAATTTCTCGATTTTTTTCCATGACCCGTTTACATATATAGACATGGCACACACACACTCTGAGGAATATTCAGTTAAATTTTCAAGTAAAAATATTTTCAAATTTCGCCGTAATCGCAAAAACGTGAATTCTTCATATCTCGGCTCCAAAGCATCGGAGCACATTTTTTTTTTTAAATTCGTGTTTTTATGACAATTGAAGTGCGGTTGGTTGTAATAAATTTTATGCAAAATCCACTAAGATATATACATTTGTTGCAAAATTGATTTTTTTGCGTAAAAAAATCGTAAATTAAATATTTGTGCTATATTCTATTTGATTATATAAATATACATTAAATACATTTACCGAAACAGAACTGTAAAATATTAATTTGATCTTTTAATATAACACTTTGAATTTTTTTTTATAAATTAATTGCAAAAAATATTAATATTTTGCAACGGGAAAAAGTGCATTTTTACAAATATGTACTGTTTTTCATAATATCGTTAACACACAGATTTTATTTTTGTTTCTTCAGTACTTCAAATTTCGAGGATCGAAAAATTTAATTTTTTCAGTTTTTTGCCATAAAATGTTATTAACAATCAAAGATTCGTTCTTTGCGTATACGTACCTTATAGGGGAGCTCATGACGAAGAAATTGAGAGATCGAGCATTTTTTTACGACCTTGAGAAGCGAAGATATTAGCAAAAAACCTGGTTGCAAAATTCAGTTTGTTTTAAAAAAGTTAAATAACAATTAAAGGCGCCATTTTGAGTGGACTCCTGAGGAAATTCTGTAGGGAGTACACTAATTTTTGGCTAGTCGTTATATTTTAAGCTAAAATTACCGGATTACCTGGATTACTGCTGTTTCTACCTAAAAGTAATTAAAAACTGTATTTTTTAATTTATATTTAAAGGGCTGTACTCTGTTAGAAGCATTTTAGAAGCCACAGTTTTAGGAATGTTTTTTCTTACTTTGATGAAAATTTTTTATACGCCCTTGAATTTTCTTACTTTTATTCTGAGACACCTTGTACGTCTGCGTAAAACTTGTGAAAAATGGAATGTCAACCAAACAAATCAAGCGAATTGATAGTGAAAACGTAGCCGAAACTCATAGTGCATATATTTCAACACTTGGCCTAGAAATTGGAATATTTCGTGTTACTGGTGAAACGAAATTAAATACAAAATTTTCGTAAAATGTGTCGCCAGCAATTCATATTTCAATTCATAAAATGCTACCCACTCACACAAGCGGGATATAATATATAAAGCGAAACAATGCGATGTATGTCTATTCCAACCAAGATGAGTTTTAAATCATAATCGTTATTTACAATTCCAATTCATTTTCGACAGTTGTGCGTTAATTAAATGTAATCCTATTAACTTTTTTACTGGCCAGGAGCGGCGTTTGATTTTTATTAATTTTACGCGTCAATTATTACGATTATCCGGCTTTGTAGAATTTCAGTTACATTTTGCGATACTCAAAAAATGAAACAATATTTTGCAAGTCAATGATGAGAAAGGCCGAAAGGGGAGATAATTTGAATATAAACTGTTCCTTTAAATTTAGATATACTAGAAATAAAGTATGGTGTAGCAGCTCACTTTCCTCAATAAGTTTCTGTAACCATGGAAAAGATGGAAGAACATCAAATTTTATATAAACAAGATCAAGAAATATTTTTACTTTTTGAAATGAATTATATTTCCTCCTTAACTAATATACAATATTCGAAATGAATTATTATTTATTATAGTAAATACAACAAACATTTACTATAAATTGGTGACCCCGATTCGAACATTCTGAAACACCCTGGAATTGGATATCACATATTGCAATAAATTGCTGACCCCGATTTGAACATTCTGGAACATAACATTCTCGAATTGGATATTGCATATTGCTATAAATTGATTATAAATTTTGGAACAACAAGTATTAATAGCAAGTTGGAATACTCTGTAGTCAGAGATCCCCTCCAAATCACAAGATAGACCCTAGGCCTATATCGCTAGTTTTTGTCCCCTATCCTAAACTGAATTAAATAAAGAAGTCTGTAATTGAGATCTTTTTATGCGGTGAGTGGGTTATTTTGCTGTATTTCCTTGTTGATAGAGAGGCAATCAATTAATAATGACACAACCAACTGATGATGTTTTAATCGATTCAATTCCGTCACAAAATCATGTTTACATCAGATCTGCCAAACTGTCCCCATTTTGGGCTACAAAACCTGAGATTTGGTTTGCTCAAGTCGAATCGCAATTTGCAGTGTCTGGACTTGTCAATGATTGGAGGAAGTATGACCAGGTTGTAGCCTCCTTACCGTTAGAGGTAATAACTAACGTGTATGATATTATTGCAAGTCCCTTGAAGATAATTTGTATGCTAATTTAAAGAGTACGTTAATTTCGAGGCTAACTGCGAGTGAGGAGAAGCGTCTCGACGATTTGCTTCCAGGTTCGCAAATGGGAGATATCAAACCATCGGATTTTTACCGATCAATTTGAGTGTTGCTGGAGGCTCCCATATGGTAAGCCAAGAGCTATTAGTTAAATTATGGAAGAGACGCTTACCCCAAACTATATATATTGCTATTAGAGCCTCAGGTAAAACAGACATAAAAGATATTACTGACATTGCGGATCGTATTTGGGAGACGTGTCAAAGTGCAATGTTAGCATGTGTACATTCCCAGAATTCAGTACAAGTTTCATCTGTCTCTCCATTTAATGCGGAACCTGTACCTTCTATATCTAATTTGGTGACTTCATTCACAAATTTTACAACTAGTTTTCAAAGTTCCCTTAATCAAGTTTTGCAACGTCAAGAAGTTTTCGGTTCTCAACTTCATTCAATTCAATCTCAAATTGCCTTGAGAAGTACTGATCCTCCTGCCTCCACATCAGTTTGTAACAATTGTAAAGCTCGAGACAGTTCTAGACTTAGAACTCGTTCTCCAAATCGTAGCAATAATGCAGTAGATATGATCCTACAAATAATACAATTTGTTATTGGCACCAACTTTATAACGATAAGGCTTTTCGATGTGGAGGCACCTGGTGTATTCACAATAAAAGTTTTAACAATCCAAACTGACTAGAAGTTAATCATTTTTTGACGTCTGACGTTAGCACTTCTGACAGTAATCGTTGTCTTTTTATTTATGATCACTCCAATAATTTATGATTTCTAATTGATACTGGAGCTGATTTGTCAGTTATACCACGTAATGTTTTTATAGACTTAAATA
The DNA here is from genome assembly GCA_936432065.2 of Rutpela maculata. Taxonomy (NCBI): domain Eukaryota; kingdom Metazoa; phylum Arthropoda; class Insecta; order Coleoptera; family Cerambycidae; genus Rutpela; species Rutpela maculata. The sequence goes on along the minus strand of OW386294.2, from coordinate 18,767,646 downwards.
GAAATATTGACACAGTTTTAACCGCAGCTAATGGTTCTATTATATATACGTACGGAGAAAAATTAAGAGTCAATTTAAACTTTTTCTATAGTTTTTAATATAGCTGACATTTCAATTCCAATCATTGGAGCTGATTTTTTATCTCATTTTGGGTTAGTAGTCGATTTAAAAAAGGCACGCTTAATTGATAGTTTATCAATAAATTGTTTTATTAGAAATAGTCCTTTAGACCTTAAATTATTTCCTTTAATGAATGAGTTCAATAGATTACTTTTACAAATTTCTAACCTAATCAGTTCACCAAATTATAATTTTCCTGTCAAACATTCGGTTGTACATTATATCGTCACAGAAGGATCATTACTTCTTTCCAAAAGTTTTTTTTACATTCTATCAGTGATCGAACGTTTTTCCAGCTGGCCAGAAGCTTATAATTTGCTTGATATTACTGCAGAAATTGTGGCACGTACATTATTTGAAAACTTTGTTTGCCGTTTCGGTGTACCTTTGACCGTCACAACTGACCAAGGCGTCCAATTTGAATTAAAATTGTTCGCGAATTTGCAAAATGTTTAAGTTTCCATAGAATTCGTAAAACCACGTACCATCCTCAAAGTAATGGAATGATTGAACGCTTTCACAGAACTCTTAAAACTGCCATAACTGCTAGAGCTAACACGTCTCGTTGGGTAGATAAACTCCCTGTAATTTTACTAGCCTTCAGGACGATTCCCAAAGAATATTTGCAATGTTCTTCTGCCGAACTAATTTACGGTCAAACTCTACGGTTACCTGCCAAATTTTTCATTAAGCCATATAATACTCCTGACATGCCTCTTTTTATCGCAATTATTTTGACATTTTAAAATTCATCTGTCCAATTTCTCATGTTAATTATAAAACGTTTGTCAATCCTGAGATTTTCAGATGTGACTTTATATTTGTTCATAAAGAACGTTTTAAACGTACCTGTCCTCCTTTGTACGAGGGTCCATTTAAAGTTTTATCCCGTACAATTAAATTAATTACTTTTAGTAAAAGAAATAACTCCCAATATTAACAGAGTCAAACCTGCTTATTTGTTGGTTGACAGATGTGATGTTTCGTCAACCCATGTTAAGAAGGTGTGCTTTGCTATCGATACGTTAATTGATTGATTGTTCTTTTTATCAACGAGGGGGTGTGTGTAGCAGCTCACTTACCTCAATAAGTTTGTGTAACCATGGAAAAGATGGAAGAACGTCAATTATATAAACAAAATCAAGAAACGTTTTTAATTTTTGAATTGAATTATATTTCCACCTTAAAATGTTAACATTTTAACTAATATGCAATATTCGAAATGAATTATTATTTATTATAGTAAATACAACAAACATTTATTATATATGGCATTAATTTTTCTTAAGTGTAATACATTCCTTTTCTTACTAATTTGTGTTCAATGAATTATTTATCATTAAAATATTTTTTTACTTGACAACCGCTCTGCATTCAACATGCTTCTGTTCAAGGAAGAGGCAATATATCCTTCCGCTGTTGAAATGTTTTTAATAATTGCCATCTAATTTCCTTTATAGTAGCTTATTTCCTTCTTATTCGGAACTTTTTGACAGATGTTTTATGGTCCATGCATTATTCTCAGTCCTTCCTAGCTGTCTGGCACATCTCACAGCATCTGTTGCGGTTGTCTGCCATGCATTTATGGAATATATCGAAATCAGATAACTTCTCATAAAATCAAAGAGATAAAATGGTTTAATATGGATAATAGAAGATTTCATCACAGAGTCTGTCTTTTCCATGAAGTTACATTAAACATGTCAATAAAAAAAAAATAATTTCGCACTGATGTACATATATTAAATATTATATTTAAAGGTCTTCTAACTCCATCGCAGCACCGTACTGAATTGTTCAAGAGATCATTTAGTTATCAAATTAGTAAAACTTATAATGGTTTAAATAAACAGTTAAAAGAAAACGGCATCACTAGGTTTAAAAAAATATATAAGTCATATTTGTTCGAACATCAATGTACGATATTGTTATAGCCGTTTGTATAGAGAATTAATAAAAATCATGTATATAATTGAAATATGTAAATCATTAATTCATGCAGCATTATCTATTTTCCTTTTAATTATGTTTGAATTACCTATTTTGATTTTGTGGTTAAGGATATGATTTTGCAGTGGCATAAATGGTATAATCTTTAAAATAGTTTCCGATTCTTGCCATTGCTCTAAGGAATACAGCCATATACAGTTTTTATCATAAAATATAGTTAATTGCTATGCTCTAATAATGAAATTAGGAACTATTTTCTTTGACAAACTACAATATTCAAGTATGATAGAAATTTACAATAAAAAATATATACAAGTACCTAAAATAGTTTTAAAGATTATACTATGTTTGGTTTTTTAAAGATTTATATTAAATCGAAAATAAACGCATATTTCCCTCTCACTCTGTAAAATCCTATCCTTAAGTGTACGAAAAGTGTGCATGATTTCTCGTAAATTGTGTCCGTTTAATATCGACATTTATTTTTCATGTTTTATTCTATTATAAAATTTATAATCAATTGTCATGTTTATGTGAAAAATAATAAAGACGTGTTATTATTATTATTATATATCGTCGCAATTTATTTGTGGTCTTCATTTATTTCCTCGTTTTTTTTTTCAAATATGTTTGGTCAATTCCTACTCTTTTATTAATTCTATTCATGCTTTCGTTGCGTTCCCTTCTTCCTCCAGCTTCTTGGTACAATATTACAGTAGTATGTATCTTCTCTTGTTGGTGTTATATTGTTATATTTTATATATTTTCAGATGTCTGAAGGTTTGATTTAGTCGTTCTATTGGAAGTGTTTCTATTTTTCCAAAAAATACTCTGCATATTTTCTTATCATTGGTTTCTCTCCTACTCTCTTTATTCTTTCTTTACCGGCACGGTAGCTTAATCGGGTAAGGCGTATTGAGTGGCGAGTATGCTGACAGACTGTCTATGGCGTTCTGGGTTCGAGCTCCAGCCTCGGTACTGACAATACCGGTGGGTCTGGATGTATGTCTGCGTTTTTCCAAATGTGTAACCCCTTCCGAATAGCCTTGGATTTGGATTTGAGGATTGTCTACTATATGTGGTATGTTTATGTTTATATTTGATGCTTCTTTTAGTTTTTCGTTCCACGTCTGGTGTTGTTTATCTGTAGGTTTCATCTTCTTTAGCTGTTGTTATTTTTTTTAAATTTCTTGTCTACCTCACAGATAACTTGTTCCTTTTTAACGTTTTTCTTGTCGCAATTTTTATTTTTGAGCAAATTTATGTTCAGCCTAATTCTTCTCCTGTCAGTTGTTTTTCTATTTCTTGGCAGTATTTCTTCTGGAAATTTTCATGCTGTAGTAGGGAGCTATTCCAGGTACTGTACGGCGTTTTGTTATTTCCTTTACGTTTTTTCTCTTCTCTTATTTCCAGTTTCCCATATAGCATTTTGTGGTAAGTATTTACTTCTTCTGTCCTTCTTGCTTTAATATTCTTGATCCTTTTTCTTGCCTCTCTACCTACCAGGATGTCATCTATTTGCGAGATTGAGCTTCCATTACTCCAAGTGTCAAGACAGGTTTCACTTTTGCTCCACGTATTTCTTATTGTTAAATCAAGAATGTGCTAGGTTTTCAGCTCGTTTCTATTTCCGTTAAACCATGTCTGGAGTGGAGCTATGTTTTTTCAATGATGCTTTTATCTTCCTCCGTCTGGTCGCCTTTTCCGATATGTGCGTTAAAGTATCCTAATATTGTAATGGGAATTCTTCTTTCTTCTTTTCTGGTTTCTTGAGTTGACTGCCTGAGTACCCTTCCTGCTCTCTCGTCCGAGGCTACATGCCTATTAGGCATGCATATGTTGCCCTTTCCGATTTGTATGATTGTCGTGGCTATATTTTTCCGTCTTTATCTTGATGGGGTTTTCTCGTATGCAACACATCTGCTGGTCTTTTCTTAACTCCCCCCACCTAGTTACAATTTGTTGTTTTGACTTATCATGTGGGTTTCTTATATGAATGTAACGTCGACGTTCTCTGCCTGTAGGACCTCGTCGATTTTTTTCCTTTCACTTTCTGTATGCATCCTCTGACATTCCATCTCGCCAGAGTTATTCAATCAGTTGGTGCTTCTTGACCATGTCCCTCTTCTGCTCTTTGCGATATTTTATACCTATTAATATTCGTCACTTCCTCCCATTCTGGGCATGGCGTTAATACCCTACTTTTAAAATTTGTTTCTTTTTATCGTTCAGGTTCGTCTCTTTCCTATGTAGCGGATATGCTGTCGTACTGATTTCTGTTGTTTCCCTACTTCCTGTACAAAATTTCGATTGGCATGTTCTCATCCTCTTGTTGATTGTTTTGGTGAAAGGTTATAAGTTCCCCGTCAGCTTGGTGTATTATTATTGTCCTTTTCTCCAAGTTTGCTGTTGCTACGATCGCCTTTTGTCCACCCCAAAAACCGTCTTTTCGCAGATCTCCAATAAACGCCTCGGTCTTTTTCTTGTTGGTGTTGTGTTGTTCCAGATGGATGCCAGAATGAACAGAGTGAAGTAATCTATGTTGTTTTGTATATAGTCCGCTAATCGTTTTCGTAGAGTTTTGATAGCATTCGTGTGTGCCTGGGTTGTTATGTTTTTTCCTTCTAGCTAATGGTTTAGTGCTTCTTTCAGGCAATTCTTACCACAATCAATTTTTTGCACCGGTAGTTGATATGTCTTCATTCCTACGTTCTGTAATAAATCTATTAGACCTAATTTTTAACATTTATGTACCAAAATTAATTACGTTTAGTCGCAGTTATCCACCCTGGTTTAGTTGTTAGATAATGGAAGCATTCACTATGAAAAAATACCAATCTTCGAATCTTATTACGATGAATTCAAACAATTAAACGTAAAGTCAAAACAGTTTGCAAAAAATTATTTAAAGAATATATACCTAACTAAGAAAATAATATTAGTAGCATAATCACATTACCTAATAATTTGGCAGTGGATGATATAAATCTTTCCAATACAGTAGAAATATGCAATGTTTTTGCAATTTTGTCCAGCAATCCTACAGTACATCTACTAGCAATCATGTGAACTTTGTTAAAAATATTAATAATTATGATTAACTTAACTTGCCTTCAATATATGAAAATAATATATGAGCTAGTTTAAAGAACTTTAAGTCTAAGCTTAGGAGCTTACCAGATGGAATTCCCTATTTTTTATTATGTGATCCTGCTTTAATATTTACTCCTTCTAAACTGTTTAATTTATCCTTAAAAAACACTTTTCCCTCGCAATGGAAATGATCTAAGATAAAGTTTTCAAGAAAGGTGACCGGTCCCAAATATGCAACATCTCCCAATTGTCATAATTTGCAACTTTGCAAAATATTTTGAAGTGCTATTATTTGGTCACGCAGACTCAAGTAGATCGACTGTTACAAACTTATTTTGAATGACAGTAATCTTAACTGACGAGGAATTTCAAGCAGTGATTTATACTGATTTTTCGATGGTCTTTGATATAATTAGCTAAAGATAAATTTATTGGCCAAAGATAATACCAATAATACCTTTTTCCTCCTTGTTGTAGGAGGAACTATGTAGTGGCTTGATTTGAGAGAATTAATTGAGAGTGCAGAGTAAATCTGTTAGATGAGTTTTAAACATTATTAGTGAAAAAGGGCCTAAAGAAAACCTAAGGCCTTTTGGTTGCTACTAATTACTGTTGGACACTCTGGTTATTCTTGATTACCTGCTGGTTGCCTTTTGTTATTTTATGGCAAATCTTATGAGCATGTCCCGAGTAATTTATAACACCTCTGGATAAACCTATGCATTTTTACGTGTTGGCCGGCGACGGATAAAAGTCTCCAGGAAGCAGTCATGTGTTGAACAGGATTTGGTATAGCCCGGGAGTAAAACCGAAAACAGCGTAATTATTTCTTCTGAGCCTATGGTTTAGCTTATAATATAAAAAGAAAATAGTATTCTACCTTTGGAGATGACCAGGTATTTATGTAGTGTAATTTATTTCTAAGATGCCCATATTTGAAGACGAAAAAATTGTTTAGAGTACAAAGGAGCTTTTAGAAATATTTTCTGCGAGACTCATTAGTTTATTTGAAATACACAATAATTTATAATCTTATTCACGTTTAGAAACATTAATTCATGTAAACCATTTAACAGCTGTTCGGTGGGTACCCTTACAAACACTAGACCTGTAATAATTATTTACTTACCCCAGAGAGTCTAGCGAGATATTTTTTTTGCGTTAATAATGTATTTGTTCTATATTCATTTATGTCCTTAGTAAACGTGTAGTTTTGTAATAAAAATAACAGACATTTTCATCGTCTTAAGTGATATTCTTTCTCGGTTATCTAAAATTATGTGTGTTATATATACGCTAATTTTTTTTTGTAATTTTACCTTTTCAAATCATTAAAGGCTTTAATAATTTGTTTTTACTTAATTTGTCTATTTTGTCTTCCCCTTCTCTGCCGATTTCGGCTGGCGCCCACACCAGCTTACGTAGCAACTCATTAACCAGTAACACTTGAGATCATTTTTTTTGTGTGTAGTAAATACCTTTTTTTTATTTCTTTCTTTTTCTTTCACGACCCTGAGGCCAAAGCAAGGTTACATTAAAGTGGCCATGATATACTTATTAACACAATTGATTGACCATTGTATACTAATTTATTTAATGATATTGCTAATAGCTTGACAGTACCTTGACTGTTCTATGCAGACAATTTATTTATTTTTCTAGGGTTGCAAGTATCTACGACTGTTGTGTAAAAAATTGATCTTTAAATATCCAGAAATGCAACGCAGTGTCCTACTCCACAAATATATTACTGATTCACTTTGATTATTCTATTGATAATAAGATACCATCGAGACCTAACATTTCTTGTGATTTGGGAGTTATCTATGACAATAAGTTATCCCTTAACAGTCACATTAAATATATCACCACAAAGACCTCTAAAGCTTTAGGATTTATTATCACAGCCGTATCTTTCGTAACATATGTAACATATATGATAATTTGGAAGAAATTATGTGAAGATTTTCTAAATATCATTTTTAGAAAAAATGGGGAGCATCGCTATAGATTCCCTCAATCCGATATTATAAATTTCGGCTTCGACTCATTTCAATATAACCGCATGAAAGTATATATTATATTTTTCACACAAGATTATTTGTAATGATATAAACTGCACTTAAATGTTAGGTATGTTAAATTTTCATATTCCTAGAGTTAAGGCAAGACGACTACTTTATCTGCTAAGTGCACGAACGAATATAAAAAAGTATTCACCTCTCTGCACAATATGTGCAATAACATTTTAAATTGCTCAATTGACATTGTGTCCTGCAATGTTCCGTCAATTAAAAAGTTGAATTTATAGTTAATCTATTTCTTCGCTTCTCTTTTGGTTATTTTTAATTTTTCTTCTAAGTTGAATATTTGTATTTAAAATAGAAGAGATTTATTTTCTGACAATTACAGTTTAGTTCTATAATTCGCAATATTAACATACATATATTAATTGTAATTTAAACCTTTATACAGTGTGTCCTCCGATTGAGTTCGCTATAGGTAAAATAGACAAAAAATTTTCGATTTTTTTTTTCATATTTGCTTATCTAAAAAGTAATTTTGGGTGTACTTTTGTTTTTTTTAAATCATGTAGGCCATGACAGCCCAAGGGACAATTTAAAAGTCATTTGGACTTGAGGAGGTTTTAAAAAAGTTCGTCAGGATCAATAAAGCACAAGACTATTGTCTTGTGCTTTATTGATGTTGTAGTTAAGGCCTTCTAGGCTTCAAGTATACTTGCTCTTATATGGTAAGTTTTAAAGCATTCTGTAAGTCCTAATTATAAAGCTAATTTGCTTCTAGGATAATATGTATTTGTAATGGGTTTATCGTACCTACATAAAGCTAATTAGTTTTATTAACGTCTTAAATTCCATTTAGATTTAAAGAGGCTTTAAATTATTCTTTATGGTTTTAACATATTTGCAATAAATGCATTTTAAATCCTTTTTAAAACTAGACATTTTCAATGCCTATTAGTACTTATTAAAGGCCATTACAAAACTAGACTCTTAAAACATCCTTGACAAATATTTTGATGAAACCGTTATGAAGAAAAAAAGCCTCTATAAATCTAAAAGGCAAATTTTAATTCTATAAAACACTTTCTAAAACCTCATTTATTATAAAAATAATAAACAATATGTCTGCCTAAAGTGTCGTTGATGCAGGTGTGTACACGTATATTTAGAACACATACGCGCGCGTCACTGTCAAATTATTTTGAAGTTTTAAGTATTTTGTATCAAATGTCAACGCGGTTCGTCTTGGTGGCGGTTTTTTAAATCCCAAACCATTTATTACAGCTTTTATCAAGTCCATGTGATCTTCGCCAAGTGCATTTGCATTTATGTAAAGAAGGGATTATTTGTGATAGTATACAAAAAACCTAAAAGGACTTCATTTAGAGTAAATGTTCTAGGTCATTACCATTATTAGAATATATAGTTTAATGAGAAAACTATAAAATGACAATTAAGTTTTTAGTTGGCCGGCCATGTTTTTCTTGTTATATAAAAATATTCAAGATCAATCTCACAATTATAATTATTAATAATTATCACTTTTTCTTTAGCAAATTAAGGTAGAATTACAAAAAATGACTGAAAATTACCGTCGGAACCGAGAAGCAGCCTACTTTTTTAAATTTGCTGATTACGCGTCTATGCAAATTTTGTATGGATATTAAAATCATTATTATTTCTAAGGCGCCCTTGTTTTCTGGGCCTTTTTTTGTAGTTTTAACGATAAAGTGCCGTTGGTTTTAATTTTTTTGTCATGCCTGATGTCTTTTTATTACCCTTTAAATCGGCGAGAGGTTATGGTGCCACTCATAAATTTCAAATTCCATTTTATCTTCAATAAGTCTGATAGTGTGTTTGCTTAAATCAGTTTAGAAAAAAATAAATGCAATAATAAAAATATTTGGATGCCTTCGTGGACATTCTTATAGCTTCTTAGTTCTAACATGGACTTATAAGAGTTTTAAAAACCAGTTTTAAGGTAGCCTTCTAGGTGTTTTCTAGAAATGCATGAAGCTAATAAAAAAGCTTCCGACAACTTTAAAATAGGTTCTAAGAAAGGTTTTAAAACGGCCCGAACAAGGTTTTCAAGAGCTATACTATGCCTCACTAAGGAGTTTTATGATGGAATTTAAAAAGGCCTTAACGACCTTCATAAGGATGGGCCCTTTTAGTCTATAAGTCGCTTTATGATGGTATTAAGGATATTGTTACAGCAAAATAGATTTTTCAAGGCATTTTATAAATAGTTTTATAGCACCCTTGTATATTATTTAAGAATCCAAAACTGTTTCTTGGGAGTTAAGCAAAAACGAATTTCATGTTAGGTAAAGTACCTTTTCTGTAAAAGATACAGCAAAATGGCATTAAGAAAAGTTATTTAGATTAAAAAGTAATAGTCCTATGCAAAATTTCAAGAACATACGCCTACACTGATGATTTTGATTTTTTTAATATAATTGTATTTTACGGAAAAAAAATTGTTGCCGGCTTACTAAAGTGTTTACTCCATTATGTCCAGATCAAACATTTTAGTAAACTGGCATTCTATTTTTTTTTTTTTCGAAAAATGCAATTATATTGAAAAAAATCAAAATCATCAAGTTCTTGAAATTTTACATAAGACTATAACTTTTTAATCTGAATAACTTTCTTTAATGACATTTTCCTGTATCTTTTACAGAAAAGGTACTTTACCTAATATGAAATTTGTTTTTGCTTAAATGACATGGCCTACACGATTTTAAAAAACAAAAGTACATCAAAAATTACTTTTTAGATAAGCACTCGGATAAGCAGGGGTGAATCTCCAAATATGAAAAAAAATATTCGAAAATTCTTTGTCCATTTCACCTATAGCGAACTCAATCGGAGGACACACTGTATAAGTAAGTAAGTAAGTTTTATTCCGTATTATCAGACATATTATATTAGATATGTGTAAAACGGGACATTAAAGGACAAAGTAGTAGGTGAAACTACAAAAAATACAATAAATTAAAAGTCACGTTAGAATACAATGGTTAAAATTCCATAGAGGGTAGTAAAGATAAAACTTAAAAATAGTCATGATTGTTAAAAATCAACTTCCTGAATTAAATGCAGTTCTATTTTACAGATATATTGGAAAACTTGTCCTTTGAAATCATTTAGAACGGTCTTGTTTTAATAAAATCAGGAAGTACATTGAAGAATTTAATTGTCGAATAAAATGGTCCTCTCTCGGCGAGAGTTAAGTGGTGCATCGGAAATGCATAATTGCTTCTGTGTCGAGTATCATATGAATAGTTTAGGTGTAACATGTGGAAATCACCCTGACAATTATTTAAGTATAGTAAGCAGGAGTATACGTATAGTCCTGGTATTGTAAGCATTTTGTTTTCAATAATTCGATTCGTTACACTTCAATTTGTACATTATTCTAAATGTCCTTTTTGGTTTTAAATACTTTGTAAAAGTCAGAGGAACCACCCCATATCTCGATTGCATACTTAGCGGTGAAAGAAGTTTGCACAGTGGACCATTTTAAGAGTCCATGTGTCAAACAAACGTGACAAAACTCTGAATGCAAAGCAAGTTTTCTGAATATTTCATCAATATGCAGAAACCACTTAATATTACTGCCCAATGCTATGCCTAATATTTTAGTGGATTTTATTTTTAATACTAGTACTCTATCAATTAGCAACTCTGGTACTTTTAATAACGAACGATCCAGTTTGACTTAGCTTCATTTAAGGTAAGCTAATTAGTGTAAAACCAATCTTTTATATTTTGCTATAGTTGAGAGAGAGTGTTCACAGCTTCCTCAAGCGTGTATTATAAGGTTTATATCATCTGAATAGTTGATGATCGTTTACAAAAATTACAAAAAGAAGTGGCTCCAGAACGCTTCTTTAGGAACTCCATAATTAATGTTAAAAATATCAGACCTACGTTTTTTCCCATTCATTGTTATTGATGTTTTCTGCCGTCTATTTTGTAAGTATGAACTGAACTATTGAAGACTGGTTGCTCTAACAAAAGGTTCCAGTTTGTTAAGCAAGTGATTATGATTTAACGTATCAAATGCCTTGGATAGGCCCAGAAACAACCCGCATACAATTTCTTGTCCATCCAAGGCATACAATATTTTATTGACAAAATTAAAAAGAGCTGTTGTTGATTTATCTTTCACGAAATCAAAATTATTTAAAAAGTTAGTACTATTTAGATAACTGTGTAACCTGTTGTACAGGGTTATTTATTATATATTGACCCCCCCCTTTATTTCTGTTATTATTGTAAATAAAAAAAAAATTCGAATAAAAGTTGTAGGGTTGTATATATTGTATATTTTTTTGAATACAATTATAGAAACAATGGCTTGCGTAGGTCACGTGTTATAACATTGAAGGTTTTTTAAATGGAAAACCCTGTATGTTTTTACATATTCTTTTAGATATTTTTTCCCTGATTTCAAATATATAAAAAAAATTGAAAAAATTAAAAAATAATAATAAAATAATCCGGTAGGCCAATTCCAGGGCCACCAAACAGCCCTGATTTGAAAATGCGATTCTCTCTGCATTAGGATTTTCTTCAGACCAAATATGATCATTATGATGATTTGTAATACCATTTCTATTAATTGAGACTTCATCAGTTGACAAAATGGAGTTTACAGAACTTGCATTTCTCGCATTTTTTCTCAGAAGCCAGTTACAAAATTCCATTCGATGACCTTGAGGTTCCAATGCCTGAACAGTCTATATATGAAATGGAACGAGTGATTGTTCTTTTAATGTTTTCCATACCGAAAAATGCGATACTCCTACTTGAGAAGCTATTTTACGCACACTACTTTCAGGACGTTCTGATACAATATCTAAAATTTCCTCATCGACTTCTGGAACTAGTGCAGTCCTTTGTCTGCCACATTTCCCAGCACGATCATCTGATGGACAGTTTCCCGTGCATGGCGATCCACTGCAAAAAATGTGCGCCTATCGGTATGTCGACGATTCGGAAACTTTTCCTCATAACGCCTAGCTGCAGCAAAACCATTTCAATTACATTCGCCTAGTATTCTAATTATAACTATTTTTTCGGTATTAGAATAACTCATATTACGTGTCATTGTTAACAATAATTAATATGCATTAAAATAGTTTAACAGAAATGACAGTCGTCAACTATCTACTGGACGTTCACAGATGCTGATATTCCTCTGCATTTTAATTAAAATTAAATTAAATTTATTATTGTACCGAAATGATGTTTTGACCTAAAAGTAAGTACAAGGTACTCGTAGGTACTTTTAGAACTGAAATTAAGATGTAACTGATAAAATAAATGATTTTTCTCGATTTTTATTATTTCACTGTTTAATTATCACAGCCCCACAAAAAAAAAAAAGTTCAAAGCAGCGAACCAGAACCATGTATTCCTATGTATTTTCGGTCGTTGAATCCAAATCTGGGGTCAAAAAAAATCGTACACCCCCAAAATCTTTAGCTAGAGCCAAAAAACACCCCTGAAATGGGGTAAAAAGAATATTAAGCTACGAGAATAGTTGTCACATCTTAATCAATCGAATTATACAAATCAGCGTACATACAATAGATATGAAACACACCCCCAAGAAGGGGCGAAAACTAGCCCCCATATATAAAAAAATCGATCCAAAACAGCAATGACTGCTGAAAAAGCTCAAAATGTCTAAGTTTTGTTAAAGTGGTAAGAAACTGCATCAGGTCCGACGTAATCTTCATAAACTGCCCCTACAGAGTTAAGAACAACCACCCCCCAGTTTAAAGGACACGAGAAAAATAAGAAAAAACGTAAAATGCAACAGGATTTCTATTTTTATGGATGCTATGATTGGCTGAAATTGCGTAGTACTCTAAAATAGAATTAGAAACTTACGTACCATCAACATTCTACAGTGTCAACCTTCAGAGGGTGTGACAACTACCATATGTAAGGTTTGACTATAAAAAGTTACAGTGACTTCTATAAAAATTCGAAACACCTCCGTTGTGTGGAAGAGAGAAGAAACTAGACTATGTTCGACGCTGTGCTTGAAAACCACCCCCACGGGGTTGAGAGACGCCAACCCTATAAAAAAAACTATGGAAATGAAACGAATAAGCAACAGGATAGCTTTTTCGTTACATCTTGAATTACGGAAGTTTACATTCTTTCTGGGGGTGTTACTTAATAACATTTATAGGACATGAGTTTCAAACTCTAAGTGTGCAACGCGATTTTTGCCAATCATAGCGTCCATAAAAATGTAAATCCGGTTAGTTTCTCTCTGTTTTTCCAGAATCCTACAGATATAGGGGTAGTATCTCGCAACCCCATGGGGGGTGGTTTTCAAGCACATCGTCGAACATAATCTAGTTTCTTCTTTCTTCCACACAACGCAGGTGTTTCGAATTTTTATAGAAGTCACTGTAATTTTTTATAGTTAAATCTTACATAGGGGGTAGTTTTCACGCCCTCTGAGGGTTGACAGGTAGGATGTTGATGGTACGTAAGTTTCTGGTTCTATTTTAGAGTACTACGCAATTTCAGCCAATCATAGCATCCATGAAAATAGAAATCCTGTTGGATTTTAGGTTTTTTCTTGTTTTTCTCGTGTCCTTTGAACTTAAAGTTGTTCTCAACCCTATAGGAACAGTTTATGAAGATTACGTCGGACCTGATGTAGTTTCTTAACACTTTAACAAAACTTAGACATTTCGAGCTTTTTCAGCAGTCATTGCTGTTTTGGATCGATTTTTTTATATATGGGGACCAGTTTTCGCCCCTCCCTGGGGGTGTGTTTCACATCTATTGTATGTACGCTGCTGTTTAACCTTAAGTTTAATTCGATTGATTATGAAGTAACAACTATTCTGGTAGCTTAATCTTCTTTTTAACCCATTGCAGGAGTGTTTTTTGGGTCTGGTTCGCTGCTTTGAACTTTTATTTTTTTTTTTGTGGGGCTGCGTTACCAGGCTCTGCAATGTTTTTAGTATTTCCAGTTTCAATTGATAATGGTTACTCAAATGAAAAAACACAAGATAAGAAAAAGCTGTATAATTAAATTTTCTATAAAATACAGTATACCTAAAAAGTCAAAGGCGTACCACTAAAAAAAGAGGGTAGGAGAGAAGGGAGTTTACCCGTAAATCAGCCTCTTAGAAAACTTGATTTTAAAAAGATTTACTTTAAACTATTACCCTTTGGCATACGTTTCAATGTACCGAAATTGAAAAAAAAATATCAATAGCCATTTGTACAAAATTAAAAAAAAAATTGTTTGTTTCCAACTTTAGAGAGCTGTATCTTCATAGAGGTGCGATTTTGGATAGAGGTAAATTAGGTTAAATCAACTTTTTTTGGCGCACTGATTCCGTGGTTAAGTGATTGACATACTTTTTAATAACACCCTGTATATACAACCCTACAACTTTTATACGAAACTTTTTTCTATTTCCAATAATGACAGAAATAAAAAATAAAATATATACTGTACATTAGTGTTTCTAAAATTTTAAAGAAAACATTTATCAAACTCAAATCATTACTATCTCCTTTTTTATATAGTGGTAACACAATTGCTAATTTCAGGGCATCTGGGAATATGCCTTGACTAAATGATGCATTAAATATGTTTTCAAGTGATGCAGCTATTGCAGTTTTAGTGAAGAATATTTTCCAGAAGCTTTCAAGATTGCGAGAGTGATACCAATCTTTAAAAAAGGCTATAAATGTAGTTCCGACAATTATCGTCCCATATCAATCATTCCTATTTTTGTCAAGATAATTGAAATCATCCTAAAAAACCGTCTAATTAAATATTTTGAGAAGTATTCATTACTACTCCAATTTGGTTTTCGAGCTAAGTGCTCGACAATAAATGCAGTCTGCAAGATTGTGAGTGACATTGTGGAGGGCTTTGAGGAGGGCAAACATACAGCGATTACGCTGTGTGACCTCAGTAAAGCCTTCGACTGTGTTCAACATAGTCTTTTAGTGGAAAAACTCACTTTTTATGGAGTGAAGTTGTCTCTCCTTGAGTCTTACCTGCAAAATAGGCAGCAATGCGTTTCAGTAAATAATAAAAAAATCGAACTATAGATCAGTAGCACACGGTGTGCCCCAGGGCTCTGTTCTGGGGCCACTGCTATTCATTATTTATGTCAACAATTTATTCTATTACTTATTCCCTAGTCAAATTATCATGTTTGCTGATGACGCTACCCTACGCGATTCAGATAAATGCCTTGCAAATCTACATGAAACTATATGTGAAACTGAAAGTCGTGCTGAACTGTGGTACAACTCCAATATTCTAAAACTAAATCGTGATAAAACTCAAAAACTAATTTTTTCCACAAATAACATTACAAAAGGACACAACGTCAAACTTTTAGGCGTGATTCTCGATGATACTTTAACCTGGTCGTCCCATATTGAACAACTCAGTAGTAAATTAGCTAGCTATATCTTTCTTGTGAGACGTCTAAAATATGTGGTAAATAATAATACATCACTATCGGCATATTATTCATTGATTCACTCTCATATAAGTTATGAGGTCATACTATGGGGAAACTCAAGCAATGCTCTCAGGATATTTAGACAACAAAAACAAGCCATTAGAATTATTGCAAATGTAAAAATCTTGATGAACACTGATGAACCTTTATTTATAAAATATGGTATTATACCCATTCCCTCGTTGTATATATATATATATATATATATATATATATATATATATATATATATATATATATATATATATATATATATATATATATATATATATATATATATATATATATATATATATATTCTTATTGCTAGAAATACAAAAAAACGTTAGTCTTTATGATAGGCCAGTTGATTATCATAATCATAATACAAGGTCAGCAAACTTACTAAAACCACCTAGATACCGTATTACTAAATCGATTAAAAACTCTAAACTTAAAACTGTACAATAGGTTACCCGAACAGATAAAAAACTTAACCACAAATAATTTCAAGAAAATTATTAGGACCCATATTCTTACATACTGTTTTTATTCTGTTGATGAGTTCATGGGCACTGAACTTGATATCAACTTATATACTCTAAATTAGTAAAGTAATCCCACTCTTTAAAAAAGGAGACAAAAACTCTTATAATAATTATCGTGCGATTAGCATAATTTCAAGTATGTCGAAGGTTATAGAACTTGCATTTTTAGAACAGTTAAGTAGATTCTTTCATAAAAATAACCAGTTTAGCACGGTTTCCTAAAAAATAGAAGTGTTGACACTGCATTAGTAAACTTTCATAGCTCAGTAGTAGACGCCCTAGATAAAGGATTATATGCTTTTGGTCTTTTTATAGATTACTCACGAGCCTTTGATTGTGTTGATTATGACGTACTTATTGCCAAGTTGTTCAGATATGGTATCAGGGGTCCTGCTTTAGATTTTTTATCCAGCTATATTAAAAACCGTGCGCAAGTAGTCTATGTGAATAGAACAGAGAGCAACAAATATCTAATAAATGCCGGTGTACCACAAGGCTCCATACTGGGGCCATTTATTTACCTTGTTTTTGCCAACGATCTTGCATTATACATTCAAAGCAAATACAACGTTTGCATTACTTGTTACGCTGATGATACTAACTTTTTAATTGTTCAAAAAAGTCCCGACGCAGTAAAAAATATATCGAAAGATCTATACAGGGATGTTATAATTTGGTCAGAGAAAAACCGGCTTACACTAAATAAAGAAAAAACAACTACTGTATCATTTAGGTACAACATCGAGCAAAACCCTAACGACGAATTTTTAGTAACAGATTCTGCTAAAATCTTGGGTGTTATGTTCGACAGAAATTTGACGTGGGCTGCTCACATAGATAGTTTGTGTGTGAAGCTCGGTAAAGGTTGTTACGGTATGCGTAACTTAAAAAATCACTGCGGTAAAGGTTCTCTATTGACATTTTATTACTCTAACATACATTCCCATCTACGGTATGGAATTATGTTGTGGGGTTTGAGTACTACCTATGTTCGTCGGGCATTTATTCTGCAAAAGCGTGTCATTAGGACTATGGAGAGTTTACATCCCCGAGAATCGTGCAGAGAA
This sequence comes from Rutpela maculata, assembly GCA_936432065.2. Classification (NCBI taxonomy): domain Eukaryota; kingdom Metazoa; phylum Arthropoda; class Insecta; order Coleoptera; family Cerambycidae; genus Rutpela; species Rutpela maculata. The sequence continues at coordinate 18,750,331 of OW386294.2, read as the reverse complement.
TCCTTTAAAGCCCTCAAAATATTAACTCATATATTTATGAAATATGTTGTAATATTTTTAAAAACAAATCAACTTTCCTTACCAACCAAACACACCACAATTATCAAACTAGATTCAAAGATCAGCTAATTCCTCATCAGCATACAACAGTAATATATCAAAAAAGTGTGTTTTACAACGGATGTAAAATTTATAATCATTTGCCCATTGATTTAAAAAATTGTAAAAGCCTATTTACTTTTAAAAAGAGGATAAAGAATTTACTAGCTGAAAAGTGCTTGTATGATGTTAATGAATTTTACTCTATTTATATATTTGTGTGTTTATTTATTTATTGTGTTTTATACTTTTGTAGTTTGTTATTATGTACGTGTTGTCGCTTATACAATTTTACATGTATTTTATTCTATATTTTGTATTGTATTATGCTTATGCATATTAGCTCAGATTTTTGACGCACTCCTGAGTTACTTGTATGGTTATTAACTAATTGTACTTGTGATTGGGAAATAAAGGTTATTATTATTATTATTATTATTATTATTATTATTATTATTTATATATATATATAAAAGCCAGTCACCCTTTATACTCTGTGGCTCCGACACTCAGAGAGGGGAGCTGGTAGTACCGGCAGCCACTCCCCACGTCCGTGGGGTGAGTGACTACTGGGTCCGAGAATCGTGTGCCCTGAGTAGACGTAATGAGCCGAGGATAATGGCCTTCTGCATCCTGCCGGCTAAGATCTCTGCCGAATTTCGGCATGCCGGTATGATCTTTAGTTCTGAAAGCAGTGTGTGTCTCGTTCCACCGAAGGCTCCTATCATCAGGACCACTAGCTTAACAGTATGGCCAGGGTAAAGCCTGCGGAGCTCGAAGAGCAAATCTCGATATTTCGTCCGTTTTTCCTCCTCCTTCAAGACAATGTTATTCTCCGCGGGAGCCGAGAACTCCACGACAAACATTGTCTTGATTTGGTGGTCGAGGAGGACCATGTCAGGCTTATTAGCTTGTATTTTCCTGACGGTGGGAAACGAGTAGTTCCAATAAATTAGACACTTCTCATTTCCCACAACGGACTCAATATCCCCCGGAGCGTAAGGCAGCACTGGTGTCTCATCTATCCCATACGAGTGCCTTAAGTGATAATAAAGCACTCGTAATGCTGCATCGTGCCTCTGGATATAGACCGAGACTGCATATACTGGACAAGCCGACAGCAAATGCATTAATGTCTCCGGCGCCCTGTGGCAGGTTCTGCAGCTGACATCAGGGACCTCTATACCCATGACACGACTTCGATAGACGAGTGTGTTGAATACACCATCCTGGCACGCCATTATGAATCCCTCGGTCTCAGACTTCAGCCCGGCTGACCTCAAGAAAGCGAAGGTCAGCCTTTCGGATAAGCCGCGGTCTTCTATATTTTTATAGAAGACTCCGTGCAATGGCTTATCCGAGTGTAGCTGCAGAAATAAATTAATTTCAGCAGCTTTGACTTGGGCTTTTTGCCGAGCAGGTTCCAACTCGGTGACAGAGTCTTGGTTAACCCGCTCAGCGTCGAAGACCAGACCGAGTTCATCGGCGGCTCTGCGTGCTGCCTTAAACAAAAAGGCTCCTACTCCTGCACTTTCATGGTCTCGGACCATGCAGAGGAGGGGATCCGAACTCCTTATGACCTTACAGGCTCCATCCAGAACCATTCTGTTATGGAGACTCTCCAAACTCAAGAGTCCACGGCCTCCCCTATGTCGTGGGAGATATAACCGTGGAACGGACGATTTAGGGTGCAAACTCCTATAGAGATGCATCTTTTTTCGGGTTCCTACATCGAGTTGTCGCAGCTCCTCTTGATTCCATTTAATTACTCCGAAGGAGTAGAGGAGGATCGGAACGGCAAGCATATTGGTAGCAGACACCTTGTTCTTCCCCGACAGTTCTGAAGATCAGATCTGTCGGAGTCGGTGCTGATACTTGCCGCGGAGAGCGTTTTTTACTACACTCACTTCTTGGGTGGAGCGTTGCTCGACACCCAAGTAAGTGTACGACTCTCCGGCATCTAAATGTTGTAAGATGCTTCCGTCCACAAGCTGCGCATCCTCTCCGTCACCACATCGTCCTCTCTTGAGGTGGACTAGTGCACACTTGTCCAACCCAAATTCCATGCCGACAGCCTGCGTGTACTCCTGTACCACCCTGAGGGACTGGCGTAAATCCCTCTCTCCGGAGGCATAAAGTTTAAGGTCATCCATGTAAAACAGATGGGTAACCTTATGCCTCCTATCGCCGGGGGTACCGCAGTTGTATCCACGGGTATTTCGAAGCGAAACGGATAATGGTAGTAGTGAGATGCAAAACAGAAGGGGGCTTAGGGAATCTCCCTGAAATACTCCCCTTCTGAACAATACCGGCTCTGTCTGGACTCTGCTATTACCTGATGTTATGGTAAAGCGAGTCCTCCAGAGCGGCATGAGTTCTTCGATACATCTCACTACGGGATCGGGCACCGCAAGACATCTGAGCAAGTGGACAATAAGCTCATGGGATGTCATATCAAATGCCTTGCGGTAGTCGATCCAGGCCATAGAGAGGTTACGCTTATACTGCACGGAGTCCTGCGTGATACATCTGTCGATCAGCAGGTTCTCCTTGCAGCCAGCGACACCTCTCTTTGACCCTCTTTGCTCATATATCCGTTCGTAAACCCGTTCAACTGCTTGGAGCACCCGCATGTACAAGATGCGTGTAAACAACTTGTAGCATGCGTTTAAGCAAGTTATCGGCCGGTAATTTTTTGGGTTAGACAAATCTCCGTTCTTCGGGATTAGCACTGTCCGCCCCTCGACAACCCAAGAAGGAATTTGCTGCTCCCCATTTAGCCATGAATTAAAAATTCTGGCCAAATGGTGGTGGGTACTGGAAAACTTTTTCCACCAAAAGTTATTTATCCCATCGGGACCTGGAGCAGCAAAGTTCTTAGAGCCCTCAAGAGCTCTTCGAACCTCTTCTGGGGTTATCGGTTGGCACACCTCGTTTGGTTGTTGAAACCTTTGGCAAAAGGCTTCAAAGTGTGCCAGGGCTGGAGTGTCTCTGTTGAGTGGGAGCTTCTGTCCGTAGAGCGTTTTCCAGAAGTTTTCCACCTGATCTACAGTCGGCGGATTTTCTACAACACGCTGAGGCGGTTCGAAAAGGCGCGAGGGCTTTTTGCGGAATAGATTGTTTTCCGCCAGCCCCCTCGCCCGCCTCACTAGTGACTTTTTACAAGTCACTAGCATCCGTATCCGATCAAGGCAGTGCTGTTTGGTGGTTCGCAGCACTGCCCCATTCAGTGTGTGATGGACGCGTCTCAAGTTGGCGGCTATGCGCCTAACTTTAGGCGTGAATGTCTTATAGTCCATCACACATTGGATACGGGATGCATGTTGCCTCGCCGACCGGATCTTGGCTTCCATCTTATGTATACGCCGCTCCGCTCTCTCCTGTGGGGAGGCAGTGTTCCGCCTCTCCCCCGGGATTAAGCGTTGTGCAGCAGCATATACGGCACAGTTTATGTGCCAGATGTCAGCCCCTTCTGGTATCGCTTCACGAAGTTCAGCATCCACTCTGGCTAGGTCTTCTGATCTTGGGGGTCTGATGTAGTGTAACCCCCTTCTTGTGTTGAGGCCCTCTGGTGTTGGTGGAACGTCTAGAACTGCCTCCTCAACCAGTTCATTCAGCGGCTCTTCAACCACCTCATTTACCGGCTGAGGAACAGCTCTCACGTAGCCCCTGCTACGAAGGTGGGATACATAATCACGCGGATTTTGCGGCGTGAAGGCGCTGTGCTCGGGATGTCTCTCACACCACAGAGCATGCATTCGCGCCATGTACCCCCTTCGTGCGGGCTCACTGCTTTCGTAGCACAGCAGATTATTATCATTATTATTATTATTTTTTTTTTCCCGCGTGTGCGATGCTGGACAGTTCTCCCGTGTCTCCGACATTCTCACGGGAGAAGCGCCAGCGGATTATCCACAGCCACTCCCCGCGTCCCGCAGGGTTAGTGACTGTAGATGCCAGATTCGTATTATTATTATTATTATTATTATTATTATTATTATTATTATTATTATTATTATTATTATTATTATTATTATTATTATTATTATTATTATTATTATTATTATTATTATTATTATTATGTTAATGTGGCGGATACTCACAGATTTTAAACCATTTTAATTCTTTTTTATCTTTTATATATTATTATGAACTAGTGACTATTGTGTAAACTGCTGACTGTAAATGTAGTATTCGTCTATTTGTTTTTATGTAATTTACATTATTCTTTGTATGTAAAAAAAATCCTTTTTAGTATGTGCCTATTTTAAAAATGTTTTGTCTAGCAAACCATGTTTTTAATTTTAAGCTTACTCAACTGAAATATCAGCATTGTCGACTTGCTACAAATGTATATGTATATAACGTAGTCAAATAAACATCTATCTATCTATCTATTTATCTATCTATCTATCTATCTATCTATCTATCTATCTATCTGTATTTCTTTAGCAAATTGGGTGAGATGTCAAACCCACAGAAAAATTTTGGTTTATTTTTTTTTACTATATCACAGTTCCTCAACTGATTCATTGGTGGTTTTTACGAAATTTTTATAGTCTGTGCTGATATGATGACCTAATTTTGTCAGTAGATCTGGAATAGTATCAATAAAAAATTAATTAAAACTCTTTGGTAGAATAAGTGGATCTCCTATTGGTAACTTATTGTAGATGTGTAATTAACCAATAGTAATAGTAATCCTGTTTTTATCCTATTTTATTGATTGTGACTTTTTTAATTTTTCTTATCGACCTGTAGAATAGTGTAAATAAATAATTAATGCAGGTTGATATGCTTATTTCGTCGTCAAGGGACATCGCTTTCTAAACTACAAAAAGATATTCAAAAAATTGTAAAAATCCCCTTAAATAACTAAAAAAGTTATCCAGATCAATTGATCCGAGATAATAATAAAAAAGCGAAACCCCCGACATATCTACTAACGAAACGTAGTTGTTAGGGAGAGAGTAGACGACTATATGTTGAAAATTCAGGAAGCATGAAATTTTAATAGGCTCGAAGCGCGAAAATAAGATCTTTGGAGTGCGACAAACGGTAAAAATGAAATCGGAAAGCTCGAAATGTACATCATGCCATATACTTCCACTGTAAATGATGAAATTAAGGGCATGCGAAACCGATCATTTGACAATTCGTATCCGTAAATTGTAACGAGTCCAATATACACTGACAGACATAAAAAGTGGTGCACTCGAAATTTTATTCAAGTTTAATGTGTCATAATTTCTAAACTACTTGATTGATTGCCACCAACCTTTTTTTTTTTATTTTGAAGAATGATTTTTTAAGATAATCATACAGGCCCAAACATTTTTATTGATTAAACTTTTATAATTGATACATGAAAAAATAAAAGTGACTGTTTTATTCAGGAACTTTAAAACATCCTGTAGATTTATTCGGCACTTGGAATAAGCTCAAAATACTTTCGGCGTTTTAAGCGGAATTCAGATTAAATTTTGCTTTTTGATTCACCCTCTTGCTTTGTTTAGAAAATACACATGTTTAAGCAAAGTAATGTCAAATGCGCATTAACAAAATTGATATTTTGTTTTGTTTAAGAAGGCCATGAACAGATTAAACATTGGTCTAAAAGATGACAGGTGTCAAAATGTTTTTAAAATCACAGGCATTCACTCGCTAATGATTATGATTTTTAATTCGTTTTTGTAGAAAACATTGAAAATGTTTTTCTCCCCGTCGCGGTCGCGTCGGATCAAAAGTCGTGTTTGTGATTTTTAAGTAATGCCTCAGCAAATAACATCGGAGCAAGTAGCTCAAATTATGTTTTAGTAGGAGACGGAAGAAGTAAAGGATATGCTGCCCGGGTTTATTCGGCTTCAAACTTCGCGAAATCGCTGTCATACATCAGTGCAAACAAATATGCATTTAATGCAAGTAAGAGGAAGAGTTGTAAGTAATAGTACAGTAATTCGAAGATTGAAGGAAGTCAATTTAAAGTCTAGAAGACCAGCAACTGCACCAAGATTATTTGCAAGACATCGAAGAGCACGCCGCAACTTCGCTAGAGAACATTCAAATTGGAATGAACAAAACTGGTCCCGGATCCTGTTCGCTGATGAATCTCGATTCTGTTTGTTTTCATCCGATGGCCGTCAAAGGGTATGGAGAAGAGTTGGCGAAAGATATGAGCAGAGCTCATTCAGCCCAAAAGAAAGCTTGGGCGGAGGTTCCGTTATGGTCTGGAGAGGAACTACATTAAAAGCTCGCACAAAACTTTACATGCAATTCCCTCACGGCCAGGTATATCGAGAACATTTTACAATACTGTGTAATTCCATTTGCACCCTTTATAGGGAATGATTTTATACTGGTTCATGACAATGCGCGCCCTCACACTGCTCACATTGTAAATGAATATCTCGATGAAGTTGGCATAGACCGTATGATTTGGCCAGCAAAAAGTCCCGATGTGAACCCCATAGAACACCTTTGGGATGAAATGGGGCGAAGAATTAGGTCTCGCAATAAGACTCCTGGCACTCTGGATACTTTAGGACAAGTGCTTATAGAAAAGTGGAATAATATTCCACAGATCAATATTTCAAATTTAATCAGATGGATGTCAAGAAGAATAGAGACTTTAGTCAGGGCACGAGGAGGTAACACACGCTACTGATGTTTTTTCTCTGTAGAGAAAGTTCCACCTTTATTATACTCTTCGCAAAAACGAAGAGTATATTGTATTTGATCGGCACATTTCTAAAATCGTAAATATCGCGCGTAGAGAAAAAATTTTCATATCATTGTGTTAGTGAACGAATTCTGAACAACTTTCAAAATGTCCGTCTGTCTGTCCGTCCGTCTGTCCGTCTGTCCGTCTGTCCGTCTGTCCGTCTGTCCGTCTGTCCGTCTGTCCGTCTGTCCGTCTGTCCGTCCGTCACGTTTCTTGTAAGCACGATAACTTAAGAAAGAAAAATCCGATTGTATTGAAATTTAGAAAGTAAGTTAGTGTTAGCTAGAGGAAGAACCCTATTGTTTTTGAAGAAAATCGATCGGTAAATAAAAAAGTTATTAATTATTTAATTAAAAAAAAAAAAAAAATTCCCTTAATTTTTGTCGCTTGTACTAAAATGGAAATCTTGCGAAATATTATTTCCATAATATATTTTTTTTGTTTATGAATTTTACTAATATATATTTCATAGAAGTACGAGTTGAAATACCTATGTATGATTGTCGAAGGATATATATCACAGACAATCAGTTTTTCTAGCAACAGCTGGTGGCGCAGCGGCTAAAGCTTTGCGTTGCTGGAATTGCTTCGAACGGGTTTTTTCGTTGAGTTCTGTTTTCCCGTGTCAGCAATCAAAATTCCAAAGTGTTCGTCTGTGCGCGAAACCGCTAGTTTTTAAAGTGCTAATTTTAATTATTTTTTAAGTATTTTTGTGTACTATTATTGATCCAAATTGTTAATTTTAAGCTTTATTCTTAGGCAGGAGTTTTAACTTTTCACATTCAGCTTTAGCCAAACCGGACCTGCCCCGTCCAGCCCGACACCCACCACGACGCTGCGCGTCGTGGTTGTCTGGCTGGCTCCGGGCCAGATTCCGGGGAGGCACATTCATGTACCTCTAACTTTAATAAACTTGTTATTGATTGATTGACTGCTTTGCGTTGCAATCCAAAGGTCCCGTGTTCGAATCTCGCACAGGTTGGACATTTAAAAAAAAAAAATTTTCCATATAATTTTTTTCACAACAAAGATGGTATCAAAAATTTAGGATGTCCAAAAACTAACATTATTTACAAGAAACTGCGAAGCGTATCCTATAGAATGTGTAACAATTATATATAAAAAGCTCAGTAAATTGGCGAAGAGTACGTTTTTAGCTTGTTTTATATAAGTTCGATTTCGTGTTGGTAATTGTAAAATGTAATCTTATTCTAATAAAATATTTGTAATTGTACCTGTTTCACCTACAGTCGTGTATTTTCTAAACAAAGCAAGAAAAAGAGGTGAATCAAAAAGAATTTAATCTGAATTCCGCTTAAAACGCCGAAGGTATTTTGAGCTTATTCCGAATGCCGAATAAATCTACAGGATGTTTTAAAGTTCCTGAATAAAAAGTCACTTTTATTTTTCCCTGTATCAATTATAAAAGTTTAATCAATAAAAATGTTTGGGCCTGCATGATGATACTAAAGAATCATTCTTCAAAATAAAAAGGGTTCGTGGCAATCAATCAAGTAGTTTAGAAATTATGACACATTAAACTTGAGTAAAATTTCGAGTGCGCCACTTTTACTTCCACGTCCAGTGGAAGTGGTGTATGGAATTAGCAGGAGGGTGGTCAAAAACCACAGCACTTAGGCCCCATTGGACCCCTTGTACATCCTCCCTCTAGGCAGACACTCGCCTAGGCCTCCAGCCAACCTACTCTTTCGAAGTAGGTGGTGATGTTGCCTAGGGGCATCTCCCTTACATTGGCCAAGGTAGGCCAACGCTCTCCCAAGATGGATTCTCTAATTGATGAGACGGCTGAACAGTCACAGAGTACGTGTTGAACCGTCTCATCTTCTTGTTCACAAAGAGTCTGCAAAGAGGTGTTTCGCTTAATCTCATATTGTATAGATGTTTCCTTAGCGGACAGTATCCAGTCTGGATTCCTGTTATAAAACGTAGATTCCTTCTGGTCATTGCCAGGTAGTCCATTGCTGTTTTCTTGTTGGGATACGTGAGTAGTTCCCTAGCAAGCTGACAGCTGCTTGTTTCATCCCACAGCTTCTTAAATTCGTTGTGGGTGTTCTCCTTAATTAATTGTATTATCGCCGTAATCGGTAACAGACTGGCCGGGCCTGGTCCAAAAATAAGTTGGCCTGCTGCCTTCTTGGCCAGTTTGTCGGCTTTTTTGTTGCCACTGCACTGTGCGTGTCCTTTCACCCAGCATACCGAGATGTTGTTCGTACTGGAGGCACCCATAAGTGCTTGATGACATTCCCATACTGCTCCTGTGGTTATTTTGTAACTTCTCAGGGCTAGTAGTGATTGTCTACAGTCTGTGTAGATCCTGATTGTTTTGCCCGTAGTTTGTCTGCGGACAATCTCTTTTGCGGCTATGGTTATGCCCGCCAGTTCAGTTTGTACTATGCTGGCTCGCTCATCCATAGTCCATTTATATTGGATTTGCAGGCTTCTGGAATATATTCCACATCCTGCCCCCTCCTTCTTCCTTGATCCGTCTGTGAAAATGTTAATCACACCTTCACCAGCGGTCTCGTTTTCACTGGCTGCCTGCCAGTGGAAGTATAGTAACGACAAAAAATTTTTTAAAAATTTGTATTGTCCAAATAGGCTTAAAATGTCATGAAACGTCGAGATTTTAAGTTTGAGCGAAAAAAATTTTCTGTCGGTCTGTCTGTAACTTTTTTTTGTGCGCACGTTTACTCTGGAACTGTTTAAGATATTGACTTGAAATTTGATACACATATGTACTTTAACGAGACCTAGAACTAGATTATATTTTCATCTTGTTCCGTCGAAGGGTTGGGGTGTAAATTGGGGTAAATTTGGGGTAAATGGGTAAATCAAGCAGGTAAGAGTCCACGAAATTGGTATTTAGTATATACAAGCTAAGCTAAGGTCTCAAAAAAAAATTTTGGCATTAGCCATCCCCATTACCACCCCCACCCCCTTATTAAAGGGGATGAAAAAAAATTGTGATTTAGTGTATGTACAGGACCCAGAAACCTCAAAATATTTTTTTACTTCATCCACCCCCCACTACCACCCCCCTATCACCACCCCCACCCCACTACCGATGTGGGGTACCATTTTATGGGTTTTTGGGGTAGAAGATTTCAAATATTATGTTATTAAAGTTATATAAACAATTATTTTCACATACAAGTTTTTTCGTTGTGAGTGACTTGGATAGAGAATCTGGATGTGGAAGTAGTGATTCCTTGGGCAGCGGTTTGTATGTTTGTCAGTGTATATTTCGACATAATCAGCCTTATTCTCGTGCACATTAGTTATTGGTAGTTGAGATCTATCTAATAAATATGGCGATTTTGGATTCTGGTGTACTTAATAGTTTTCAGTATTGATTGTTAAACTAACATTCTTGTAAAACGGCCGACCTTGAAAATTAACTAATAATTGGTATTCTGGTGTGCAATATTTATTCAATTTTGTCTACAAGATATTTGAAATTTAGCAAAGTGGATTAGGATACTATTTAAAAGCTTAGTTATTGATTATAGAAAGATATGGTCAATTTAGAATTTGTATTTTTAATAAATGCGCTAGTTAATGATGAAGAGAGGTAAGTATAAGAGATTCCTATATATAAATATATTTTATAAATTTATTTTTAGTATTCAACATAATAATAAAAAAAAAATTAAGGGGCACCTCTCCAAATAATATATTATTTAGGGAGATATATAGATTTAATAAGGGTACCACACAATATTTAATAAATCAAATAGTTCCCTTCTTGCCAGAACCACAAAGAGTTGAAATAAGTATTCCCAAGGAACGGGGGGCGAGCGTAGAGGCGACTTCAATGTGAATGTCAGTCGATATTCCGTTGAAGCAACGTCGAGCGCGGTTAATACTTGGATGGGTGACCCATCTTGGGAAATACAGCGTTCTCGTCCCACCTTCTAGCGGCTTGTATATCAGTGTATACGCGGAGGCTACGTATTTTCAGACGAGGATTACGTAGTGGATATACCATCCTTTGGAGGGGATGTAAAGCAGGTGGTCCCTTGTCTATTAAATGTTAGGCAAGTAAAAGGTTCCTACTCTTCTTAAGGGAAGAGGTTCGGCAAAATTTCCAGGTTGGGGGTAGCTCGTCTCCTGACGCTGGTGATAGGCCCTGGTAGCGGAAATAGGCCGACGTTAAATAAATAGATAAAGAAAAATTCCCAAGGAACTTATCGTTATGTGTGCTCTGCATTTCTTCTCTCAAGGAAGTTATCAGAAAGACGTAAATTTTCCCGTGAGCCAATCGACTGTTAGTCGATGTGTTTCTCTGGTTACAGAAATACTAAATGAGCATTTCCATCATTACATCCAATTTCCAGTGAGACAAGATGCAAAGAATGCAAAAAAGCAAAATTAATTATTAATATTTTTATAAATATTAGTTTTCGTATTACTTTTTGATGATTTGTAATTTGACAGACTCTCATAATCATGTATCATTTAGAAAATTAAAAAAATGTAACTTATCATTATACTTATGGTAAGGGTGAAATTTTAATATTATCCCAGAGTATCTCCAGGTGTTTGGGGCTCATATCTGGAGTGAGTTTATCTGATTTTAAAATTTCATTCGTACTTAAATATGTTAAGTAGATTGTGTTCGAAGTCCTTTTCTTTGCTGCCGCCAAAACCAAACCAAACCGAAAAAAAACGTCAAATATTTGTAAATATTCATTACTCCAGTAGAATCTAACTGTGCAGAACTAAAAATACTCTAATTCTCTTTAATATCTAGTGTTTTTATTCAAGAATAATTATGATTGGTGACCCTTATTTGCTAACTTAATGTTATCCACCAACAGTCGGTCTAATAGATTTCAATATTGTCTTTCTTAATTCAATATGCTCACCAGAATACAACTTATTAAAATCGATTATTTTCAATAAGCAAAAACAAAAACTGAAGTCATACTCTTCTGTGAAGTGACCGGCCGAATTCGATTATGGAGGCCCCGATTCGATTCGGAATTGCGAAATTGAAAAAAATCGCACTTTTCTACTTTTTACTTCCACATCCAGTGGAAGTGTAGTAACGCAAAAAAAAATTGAAAATTTTTATTATTCAAATAGGCTTAGAATGTCATGAAACGTCGAGATTTTAAGTTTGAGCAAAAAAATGTCTGTCTGTTGGTCGGTCTGTCTGTAACTTTTTTGTGCGCACGTTTACTCTGGAACTGTTTAAGATATTGACTTGAAATTTGGTACACGTATGTATTTTAACGAGATCTGGAACTAGATTATATTTTGATCTTATTTCGTTGAAGAGTTGGGAGATAAATTGGGGTAAATAAGTAAATCAAGCAACAAGATTACGTAAAATTGGTATTTAGTATTTATAAAAGCAGTTAAGGTCTCAAAAAATTTTTTGGCTTAGCCACCACCGTTACTACCCACCCCATTAATAAAGGAGGTGAAAAAAATAAAATTGTACATTAGCGTGTATACAAGAACCTAAGGCCTCAAAAATTTTTTTTTACTTCATCCACCCTCACTACCACCTCTCTATCACTACCGATGATCGTTTTATAGGTTGTTGGGGTAGACGATTTCAAGTATTATGTTATTAAAGTTCCATAAACAATAATTTCCACATAGTGAGGTGCAAATATATTATCAACATTTTTTTCGTTGTGAGAGACTTGGATCGAAAATCTACACTCGAAGAAATAGTATGGATAAATTCAACAAAAAAAAAATGGTTAACTAATAATATCGTTAATTTTGTTAAACTAAATTATATTGATGGTATTTTTAAACAAAAGGTGATTGTTATTTTAATTAATAAAAAGTTGTCGTACAACAAAACAAACATTAACTTAAAAAATAGATGATTAAAACTATTATTTTTTTCGTCTGACTATTATTTTGTTGAATTCGGTCAAATTAAACTAGATAATAGTATATTTTATTTTTAACTATTGTCGAATTGTAATTGTAAACCCAGTAGCAGTTTGCTCTACTATTATAGTTGACAGATAAACCAATATTATTGTAGAATTAACCCGCAGTTCTGTTTACATAAACATAACATCGTTCTGCCACAAGGGCGGATCTGGACCTTGAGCTTGGGGGGGTAACACTGAACCCAAAATTAACAAAAATCATACCATTTTAAAACAAAAGTTGATGATTTTACAGAATCTTGGGGGGATAATTATCCCGTTACCCCCCCCCATAAATCCGCGTCTGTTCTGCCATCCACTTTGATGAATTAAGACGTCGCGTCGCATCAGCGCTTTTGTTTGCAAATAGTATGGGTTAAATCAATCAAAGAAATAGTGTATATATATATATATATATATATATATATATATATATATATATATATATATATATATATATATATATATATATATATATATATATATATATATATATATATATATATATATATATATATATATATATATATATATATACATATATATATATATATATATATATTGTTCATTTTGTTAAATTGAAGTATATTTAATAGTATTTTTAAACAAAAGGTGATTGTCACACAACAAAATAAACATTAACTTAAAAAATAGGTGCATAAGACTATAATTTATTCATCTTACTAATAATTTGTTGAATTTTGTCAAATCAAACTAGTTAAATAGATAGATAATAAGTTCTACATAAAATTTGCTTGCTTACCACGTAGTCTGTTACAGAAACTATTCCTAGATGACGCCACATACAAATCACTGACAATAATCAATCATGCATTATCTTATACTCTTATGAATTTATAGAAAATTAATAACATAAAAAAATAAAAAAACATACAAAAGATACAACAAAAAAATAACAAAAAACAAAATAAAAAAAATACACTAAACACCTAAAGCAAAAAAAAAACAAAGTATCACATTACAAAACTGAAAAGAGCCATACCACCACACAGAAAAACATTCAAAAGATTAAAACAAACATACATAAAAGAGCCAACAAAACACACATTGTGTGCACTATCTAAATACTACAACAAAAACAAGTTATAAACTAACAACATCAAAATCACAATCAAAAAGCAATAAACCAAATCAGCCCAGCCTAGAGCAACGCTATTCCTTAATTACATAACTCAAGGAGCATCTACCGATGGAAAGCCTTAGCTAGAAAAGGCACATACTACCAAGAAATTTAATAACATGATTGCAATGTTCAAATTCTCTCAGGGATCATCGATATATTTGGATGGATCTTATAAACCATCTCTAATCTTTGGTATGGGTGGTCTGATGTCTCAATAGTGAGATTTTGGCCAACCAAAAAAAAACTTCATCATACAATAAAGTGTAGATCAACCTAAAAATTAGTTGGTGAACAAAAAACAAAGTCGCGTTGTACTCTTTAATTATAGACCAAATTGAAAATGGTTAGTGAACATAAAAAAATGTCATTGTACTATTTAATTATTCTACAAGAAGATATGATTATTAAACTACTATTTGTTTACGAAAACAAACTTGTATGACTATTCTTTTCTGATTGATTTAACTATGAAACTAGATAGGCGCGATTTCATATGCTCTTTTTGGTTGAATTCACCTATCATTTTCTTTGAGTGTAGGTGTGGAAAGATTTATAAACACCCTACAGGTTGCATTGTAATTCGAGTCCTATAAACAAACGAACATCAGCGTGCCTGCCTTTCAAGATTATTTTAGCAGATTGCTAAATTGACACTAATATTTCAAGGATAGATGAGGAGATAGCGTCAGAGACGCGTCATCACGTGTGTGTCTAGCTTTTACGATTTTAAATTAGAGTACCATGCAACCTGCACGGTGTTTATAGATCTTCTGTTATTTTCTTGATTCTATAATAAGTGGGTTACCTCGAGTAGTATGGATGCGCAGTAGGTTTCTTCAAGTATTTCAGATGCGCAGTGGCTTTTCTCGAGTACTATGGATGCGCAGAAGGTTTCCTCGAGTAAACTGGATACGCAGTAGGTTTCTTCGAGTATTATGGATGCGCATTAGGTTACTTCGAGTATTATGGATGCGCAGTGGGTTTCCTCGAATCAAATGGATGCGCAGTGGGTTACCTCAAGTAATATAAATGCGCAATAGGTTTCCCCGAGTATTATGGATGCGCAATGGCTTTCCTCGAGTACCATTGATGCGCAGTAGGTTACCACGAGTAGTATGGATGCGCAGTGGCTTTTCTCTAGTACTATAGGTATGCAGTAGGTTACCTCAAGTAGTATGGGCGCGCAGTGGGTTTCTTCGAGAATTATAGATGCGCAGTGGCTTTCATCGAGTAAATTGGGTGCACAGTGGGTTATCTCGAGTAGTATGGATGCGTAGTAGATTTCCTTGAAGAAAGTGCTTGAAATAGAAGCTTTACGTCTATCGTGTAGTCCACAGTACACAATGATTTTTATGTCTCTGTCATGTCATTTTCTGCGTATTATTTCCACATCCAATGGAAGTATACCAACGCAAAAAAATTTTTGAAAATTTTCATTGTTCAAATAAACTGAGAATGCCATGAAACGTCAATAGTTTGAGAAAAAAAATTTCTTTCTGTCGCGTCAATATGTCTGATGATTTTGTAACTTTTCGGCGCTCACGATTTCTCTAGAACCGTATTTAACTTTTTTCGAGGTTATCTTGAATATATGAGCCAATCGACCAATTCTGACCTCGGATTCGAATTCAGCGCGTGAAAATACAGGAGAATATACTAGTGTACAGTGCCCAGGCCAAATTTTTTTTGTGGCTGTGTTATTTACATATACATTCTTTTCGTTGTGAGAGACTTGCGTAGAAAATCTGGATGTGGAAGTAGTGATTCCTTGGGCAGCGGTTTTTTTTATTAAATTTCTTGGAAATATAATCTCTCATTTCATAAATTTTCATTGGCTCGTCTTGAAAATTTGGACACATATATTCCGAAACATAATGAATCGATTGCCATACACAAAAATTGTACCAAAGAAAAAATGTCGGGTACAAAAAAATATATTCATTTCAGCTCTCGGATATTTCAGTAGCGGCATTGAAAAAGTCTATATGGAGGAAACATTTTTATTATTAAGGTACTAGTAGTATAATCGCATGAAATGTAGTTTAATAAGGTCTGTATTCAATTTTGAAAAACAAAGAATCACTGTTTATAACAGATTGGTAGTCAGAGAACATTACCAGCTGCATTAAATCCAACACTCAAAGAAAATGATAGGTAAATTCAACCAAAAAGAGCATATGAAATCGCGCCTATCTAGTTTCATAGTTAAATCAATCAGAAAAGAATAGTCATACAACTTTATTTGTTTTCGTAAACAAATAGTAGTTTAATAATCATATCTTCTTGTAACAAATTAAATAGTACAATGACATTTTTTTATGTTCACTAACCATTTTCAATTTGGTCTACAATTAAATAGTACAACGACTTTGTTTTTTGCTCACCAACTAATTTTTAGGTTGATCTACACTTTATTGCATGATGAAGTTTTTTTTGGTTAGCCAAAATCTCAGTATTGAGACATCAGACCACCCAAACCAAAGATTAGAGATCGTTTATAAGATCCATCCAAATATATCGATGATCCCTGAGAGAATTTGAACATTGCAATCATGTTATTAATTTTCTATAAATTCATGAGAATATAAGATAATGCATGTCAGTGATTTGTATGTGGCGTCATCTGGGAATAATTTCTGTAATAGACTACGTGGTAAGCAAGCAAATTTTATGGTAATTCTTTTAGAACTTCTAGAAGACGACAATAATATTGGTTTGTCTACCAAGTACAATAATACAGCGAACTAATACTGGGTTAGAATTACAATTCGATAATAGTTAAAAATAAAATATACTATTATCTAGTTTAATTTGACAGAATTCAACAAAATAATAGTCAGACGAAAAAAATAATAGTCTTATTCATCTATTTTTTAAGTTAATGTTTGTTTTATTGTACGACAACTTTTTATTAATTAAAATAACAATCATCTCTTGTTTAAAAATACCATCAATATAATTTAGTTTAACAAAATTAACGATATTGTTAGTTAACCATTTTTTTTTGTTGAATTTACCCATACTATTTCTTTGAGTGTAGGTTACTGAGGCAGCAAACCCTTACTTTTACCGCTAATATCTTAAAAACGGAGGAACTAAAAAATGTTTAAAAAACTATGTGTTTATTATGTCTATTGTAAATCACTCGCTGAAATTTGAATTACTTAAGTTATATAGAAAATGAATAATATTTTTTTAATGAGTTCGTGAAAGTGTATAGAATAATATCCTGAAAAGTTTACATTCCGCTCGGATACAAAACATAAAAAAAAGTGAAAAAAAAAATTTTTTTTTCATCAATTTTTTCAAAATATTGAAATTGAGTCAGGGTAGGAAATATTAAAAAAATGCAGGTGGATAGACCACGTGTTTCTGAACAAAAAATATCGTAATAAAATTTGCCTTTACTATATTGTATTTATTACAGGTACACATTTCAGCTATATCCAATGGATTCCTTATACATTTGTTAATGTATTGGAAAAGTTCCGGAATTTATATTCAAAACAGTCAAAGATATTTTCATAGTTATAAGAATAAGATCGCGAAAATCTCAATTTCTTATCAGGATCTGATTGATCATATATTCAAAAAAGTAAGTAAGTACAAGTAAACGATTTGTGTTTGAACATTCGAAAAGTATTTTATTTTTTCCAATGGGTCAAGTTCTTGGTAAGTTACAGCCTCCAATATATATATTTATCAAGAAAATCATCAAGCAAGGAAACTAAAATGATTTGAGATGTACTTTTTTGTGAATCCACGTTACTACAACTTAATAAACCATAATAATCATGAAGTGTACATACTTTTTAACAGTTCTCAATGAAGAAAGAATTTTTCTGAAGGGCTTTTCTTTTTTTCTATGTTTTTTATTGCGACGATTGAGTTCGGGCGTGATAATACATATAAGTATATTTTTCCCATCCATCCTTTGATTGTATTGTTGATTGATTGATTTACCAGCGTGCGGTAGGCATTGCTGCCACTCCCAAGTTATACAGCTAGACCTGCTACGTCCACGCTGGGTTGGACTAAGGTCATGCTTGTTGCCAGCAGCGAGAGCCACATGGCGCATGGTAAAGGAGGGAGGTGTAGGTATTTGTGAGATGCGTTACCGCATTGTGTCGTGAGGGAGCGTTAAAGCTCCCTCTTTTTTATATTTTTGGTTCTAGACTTCTGCCTCTTCTGGGTCTTCTTGTGAGATATGTTGCCGCGTTGTGTCGCTGCTGTTTGTGCTCCTATTTTTGTATTTCTGCTTCTACAAATCTTCTTCTTCTGAGCCTTCTGGTTCCTCCGTTTCTGATTCTGGTAGAGTATATTTCGCTCCGATTTCTTTGTAGAATTCATTTTTTCCCTCCACTTTTCTTTCCCCGTACTTTTGGTCCTTTTGCATCATGATCCTCTCAATTGTTGTTTTCCACGTGTAACATGGCCTCCCTATTTTTAGTTTGCTGCTGTTCAGTGTTAGTGCTTTCTTCAGTAGATGTGTTAGTTCCCGTCTTTGGACGTGTGTCCTTTACTTCATTGCGTACATTTCTATCATTTTTGTGATTGTCTTCCCTTCTAGTAGTGTTGATGTTTTATGTCGCTGTTTTTGTCCTGTTGTTTTTTTGAGTATTTGGATGATGTCTCTTTCAGCTTTTCTCAAACTTCTTCTGTTGGCTTTTATTTTCGCCGCGTTTTTAACTCCATATGTCATCGTTGGCAGTATGATGGCCATATGCAGCCGTTTGGTCAGGCCCCATGATAGTTTGTTTTTCTCAATGAACGGTATAATTGCCCTTGTGACTCTGTATGCTGTTTTTATTCTCTCCTTTACTGTTTCTCTCCTTTTCAGTTGGTTCGTCAGATATGTTCAGTTTGTTCGTTGTTCTTATGGAGTAGTCACCTATTTTGTATGCTTCTTCACTGATCCGACTTTCTCTTGTTGATGGGTCTCGCTCTATTATTAGACTTTTCTTGAAGTTTATTTTCAGCCCAGATGTATCCAGATGCGGTTCCATGTTTTCTAGGAAGTTGAGAATTTGTTGCTCTTCTTCTGCGACGATCAGAAGGTCATCGGCGTATGCTAGTACGATTGGGGTTCTCAGTGTTTCCGTGTCTTCGTTGAAATTTGGCGTTTCCCTTATTGTGTTTTGTATTACTTGGTCTAGCACCGTGATGAATAGTCGGGGGGATAGGGGGTATCCTTGTTTGACTCCTCTGTTCTTTTGTCTGTTTTCTGTCATTTGTCCGAACCATTGTATGGCAGTGATTTCATGAAGGCAGGCTTTCATTATCTTGTTTATTAAATAGTGCGGCACTTCTTTGTTATATAGGGTGTTGACTATGGCCTCGTGACTGATGGTATCGAATGCCTTTTGGAGATCTATAGCGACTATGTGCAGTTTTGTCCCTTCTCTCCATTTTTCATCCAGTATTCTTCCGGTGGTGTACATGTGGTCGTCCGTTGATCTGCCTTTGATGCATGCTGTCTGGTAGTCTAGCGGTCTTCCAATGTACTTCTCTAGTTGCTCGAGCAGGAATTGTGTGTAGTATTTGTATCCTATGCTGCAGACTGTTATTCTTCTGTAGTCATCTATATTCTGTGGCGAGTTGGTTTTTGGGAGGGGTATTTGTATAGTCGTGGACCATTCCATGAGCAGAGGAGTGGTTTCTGTCCATACTCTGGTGAAGATTTCTAGGGTTTGCTCCTTTAGCCTTTCTCGTTGTTTATTTTGTCTATTCCAGGTGCGGTGTTTCTTCTAGCTCTGGCTTGTCCAAGGGCCAGTGGTTCGTTTCTTTTATTAGTTTTGTTCATTTTTTAGTTGCCTTCTCTTCTTCCTCCAGCTTTTTGGTCCAGTGTTGCATTGGTATGTATCTTCTCTTATGGGTACTGTTGTTTCTTCTATATTTTTTCAGATATCTAAACGTTTGGTTTATTCGTTGTCTTGTTGGGAGAGTTCCTGTGTTTTTGCATTTTTCCTCGTCGTGGTTTCTCTCCGCCTCTCTTTTTTCCTTCAGTGCTTATTTTAGTTTTTCGTTTAAGTTCCCCGTCGGTTGTTGTTTGTCTGTGCCTTCATCTTTTTTAGCTGTTTGTACTTATTATTTTTTTTTTCCTTTCTTGTCGGGCTCATAGGTGATCTGTCCCTTTTTAACGTTTTTCTTGCTGAAATTTTTATTTTTGGGCCAATTGATGTCCAGTGTAATTCTTCTCATGTCAGTTGGTTTTCTATTTCTTCACCGTATTTCTTCTGAAAGTCTTCGTGATATAAGTAGAGAACTATTCCAGGTACTGTGTAGTGTTTTGTTGTTTCCTTGACTTCGTTTTTCTTCTTTTATTTCCAATTTTCCGTATAGGATTTTGTGGTCTGTATTGATTTCTGCTGCCCTTTTTGCTTTAACATTCTTGATCCTTTCTCTTATCTCTCTGCTTACTAGGATATGATCTATTTGTGAGCTTCCATTACTCCAGGTGTCAATACAGGTTTGGCTTTTGTTCAATGTGTTTCTTATTAACATGTCTGCTATATTTTTCAGCGCGTTTCCGTTTTCGTTAGACCATGTGTGGAGTAAGTTTTTCCTACGATGTATTGTTTAAAATAAAAAAGCATCAGAAAGCTACAATTTTCATCTTTTAAATGAACCAACACTCATATAGATTGAACAAATTCTGATTTAGTGACATGTAATTCAGTGCGTCGGTGTCACAGTCATGCGTATTCAAGCGCGCGTACGCATGGATCTTGCTCCGAGTTATAACGTTACACTTGACTATATTTCTCCAGGAAAACTGTGGCTTTAGCGATAAATTTTGTTAGGACATTTTCTGTTCATAAATACGTGATCTATCCATCTGTATATTTTATTTTTTCCTAGCTTGACTTAATTTCAAAATTTTGAAAAATGTAAACTTGTACCTAAATTATTCTATACACTTTCACGAACTCATTAAAAAAAAATTATTTATTTTGCAAGTTTTTGTAGGTAAATATCTTCATCGACTAGGCGGAATCTCCGAAAATTTAAAGTAAAAAATTATGAAGAAATTTCACCGTTAGAGAAAAGTTGTGCTGTATCGATAACTAAAATATTATTCACATAGAACGCATATTTTCCGATATATATTAGATTAAAATCTGGTATGGTTAAAATATTCTTAAAAATCGCTGCCCAAGAAATCACTACTTTCACATCCAAATTTACTATCTGTCTGTTAAGATGAAAAAAATGACAATATTTTATTTGCACTCCTCTTTGTGGAAACAATTGTTCATAGAACTTTTGAAATCGTCTACACTAAAAACCTAATAAACAATATGCCACACGGTAGAGGGAGGGGGCTGTTGCCAAAAAAATTTTTGAGCTGTTGGTTCTTGTACATACATTAAATCACAATTTCATTTATTTATTCCCTTTAATAATGGGAACGGAATGGTAATGAGGTGGCTAATGTCTTTGGTTTTTGTATACACGCTAAATCCCAATTTTATTTTTTTGATTTTTTTTATAATGAGTGGGGGGTGATAGACGCGGCGGCTAATGCAAAAAGAAAATGTGCCTTTAGTTTTCGCATACACGTATAATTTTTTTTTAATACTTGTTATTTAATTTCCAAAAAACGTAAGAGAGAAGATTTTTTAATTATGCTAATCAAAATTATTGAGCTTAGCCAAAATGGCCATGTTTTATTTAAATTTTAATAAAACTTACAAATAAAAACTTTTTTCTCACCCATTTTACATAAATCTTTTTACTAGGGAGTTTTTGATTGAATGAATCGCATATTTATGATTGATATTTAATGTATGGCAGCCATATTGGATATAATTTCAGAAAATTTGTTCCTTTTTAAAGTTTTTAATAATTCTTAGGAATAGCCTATTTAGTTTAATGCATTTAATTTATCTTTAAATTAGTTTTATCATCTTATTGCCGCCATATTGGATCTGCCATCTTGAATTTCTTCGTGGAACTTAAAATTTAGTATATTTTAACTTAAAAGTACTTATCAGAAACATTCAAAACTTCTCGGCATAAACTTTGACAAAAATATTTAATTGTTCATAATTTTTTAGCATTTTATGACCGCCATTGATTCCGCCATCTTACAGGTTGGTGGTTCCTGGAACTTAAAATTTAGTCTATTTTAACTTAAAAGTACTTATCAGAAATATTCAAAATCTCTCGGCATAAACTTTAACAAAAATATTTAGTTTATCATCGTTTTTTAGCATTTTATAGCCACCATTGATATCGCCATCTTGCAGGTTAGTTTATGACAATTTGGATATCAGATACGTAATCAGTGACCTCAAAAATGCTCCGAATAAGAAGATTTATGTAAATTGGATAAGAAAAAACTTTTTATTTGTAGGTTTTATTAAGATTTAAATAAAAAATGGCCATTTTGGCTAAGCTCAATCATTTTGGTTAGCATAATTCAAAAATCGGCTCTTTTACGTTTTTTTGGAAATTAAATAACGAGTATATTAAAAAAAATTATCCGTGTCGGTTGCGAAACAAGTGCTCTAGATAATTTTGAACGAAAAAATCACGATTCGTGCCACTGTGCGATGTGGTAATTATTCCACTAAATCACTAAATCAAATATGTTATATCTACGGTGCTCGATTTTACTTTTTGTATAAAAGCAGTATAGAATACTATACATAATACACCAAAATACCCAGCGGGACGACACTGTATCTTGCCACAAGTAAAGACACTTTGTCGCTACCGCCTAATAATTTTTTCTCCCAGCAGTCTAACAAAGTATAAGATATCAAAGCTTCATACATTCTTAACATTTTGTTGGCTGTAGGATTAAAGAAAATAGAATTAATTTTCTATAAGCGGCAAAACCGTAATAATAGATATAGACCTGTGGTAGAACGAGGTCAACGACGGTGCCGCTTCAGGTACATGTATCTGTTATTTTCTTTGACTAAAATACCACCCATTTTTTGCTCTACTGTCCACACTTTAAGCTCAGACTATAATTTTATTATGCTTATTTGATTTTATCAAATAAATGCGTATTGTGTATGTGTATGACTATCACTGGAATGTGCGTATGATATTTTTTTTATTAAAAAAGTTCAACGAGAACCAAAAAATAGATTCAATGTAAAACAATAATATTGTAAAGCTACATAAAGTTATTTAGAATATAAATTATAATTTAAAATCTTGTCATGCTGACCGTAAAAAATATATCGTAGAGAAAAATGACCCATAAAAGGGAACTAGTAGTGGATTTATTTCCCATAAAAGTATCTAATAAGCAAAAAGTAAACAAATAAATGAAATAATTTGCACAAACACCCACACAACGCAAATTTTGAGTTTAAAAACAAAGCAAGTAAGGATGGAGCCTGGAGGTAAAACAAGGACACTGTTTGGATATCGCTTAACGAGTTGTTCGTAGTTTTGTGGTTCTTTTGAGTGTTCCATGTAAATATTGTCAAGTTCTAAAATATACAGAATAATTTATCGATACTTTGTAAAGATGAAGTTTTAAGCGTAAATTATTTGTTATTTAGGTTTTAGCGATAAGCACCAATCTCGCTGAATTGGAAAAACTTTTACAGGAAAACCCTTTTAATTAGTGAATTATTTATTAAATGTTTAATATAAAATGTGATTTGGAACGTTAATTTCAAAAAATTTTATCCAGGGTTACAGGGGACGTTACTACCTCAATTTAGTACTATAATGGGGATATAATTTTTGAACAAGAACAAATATTTACAATTTTTAGTAGACTATTTGATCAGCATCGATTCAGTAACTAGCAAAATCCTATAATAAATAAACAAACAAACAAGTGTAATGTAATGTAATTAATATTTTGCTATATTATAATCTTGGAAAAAAAAATTAAAAGTTCCCTCCATCCTTTATCTCTATTACTTCTCAATATTTTTTTGTGTTTCTTATTGGGATGCTCTGCTACATATATTTTCTTCTAAACAGTGTGTGAAATCTACAAAACAATACAATTATTTTACTGGAAAATAACCTCTACGCCTGTAACTTTTTTAGAAAATATAAATAATAAGGAACCCTCTATTAAATTTACATTAGAAGTAGAAAGCAGAAATTAACTACCATTTTTAGATGTTTTAAGTAAAAGAATAAATAATACAGTTGAAACAAGCGTTTATAGAAAACCAACACACCAACAGATATTTGAATTTCAACTCAAATCAGTCGATGCATGTTAAAAAGGGTGAATAAAATGTTTATATGATAGGGCCAAAATAATTTCTTCTAATGATGAAATATTAGACAATGAGAAACGCTTTATAAAAGAGGTTCTTATAAACAATCAATACCCTGAACTTTGTGATAGAACTTTCACATCTATAGAAAATAATAACCATAATAAATAGTATTTGTATTTGCTATATTGGTGACCCCAAGCTGTGTCAGTCGCGACGAGAATATGGGGTCGAACGCAACTGCTCGTGCTGCTAACCGCTTTAACGACGGACGACGTCCACAACGAAGACTGCCAGCTAAAGGTCGGCCGTTCCATAGATATCTTCACTAGATACGGATTCCTCAGTCTCTTCATAAAGAATGGTACCGAGAAACGAATCAGATTGAATTTTTAGAAGACTTTTTATTACATATTTCATTATGTACATGTATGGGAAGGTACTCTATATTGCTCCCTGCATTTTTAAATCAGATTACCAAGTGTATCAATTTATTATTTTTAACATTCTATTTTTAATGTACGAAAGGTACTCACCAAATGCTATTTACGCCAGATTGTGAACTTTCATTTTCATTTTAATTGCTAAAATATTCTTAAATAGGATTTAAATAGATTAATTTATTATCATTTACCAATGACATATAACTTACTCGAATTAAGGATACTGTTATTAGAGAAATAAATTTCCTTGTGTAATGTTATTTTGTCATCTATTGGTCAAACATTCTTTAATAGAATCTATATGGATTAATTCCATGAATCGGCGAAATATATTCTTGAAGCTGTGTATTTAATATACACAGCACACAAACACTTATAATACGCTTTGATGTAGGGATAACACAGTAAAAATTTGAAATAATTTCATTTTTCAAATTTTGGGTTAAACGAAAAATAACAATTTTATTTAAATAAAACAATTTCACTCTGTATATGTAGAAGAACACACCACTTTGAGTCTAGGAGACTCGACACCAATTTATATTTAGAAGGGCGCCAGCCGCGTTCTGCCCCGTTCTTCCACTCTCAAGCGGGTTCGAGTTAAGATATACTACGATAGACGAGTAATGGGTCAAGGCTGCACTACCTCAGATCATTAACGACGCTCGCTCAAGACGTGATTTCAATTATTCACTGACAATAAGGGCTTTTACGTCTTTGGGTTATTGCGATTTTTGCATAAAAAAATCCCTACCGAAGATTTATTTCCGACGGGATTGGAATTTGACGTGATTTGTATATATTTACCTACTAATAATGGTCTCTGCACTTAAATTCTGGAGAAATCGCACAAAAAAACTCATATCAAGCTCCTGTAAGGCGACCAGAACACTGAGTATCAGACTTAAGGAATCATGAGATTCCGATTAACTCAGTTGTTTAGGTCTTCCAAACGAAAACTCCAGGAATTAAGACTAGCAACAAGTCTTTACATCAATAAAATGCAATTAGTTCAAAGAATACCATTTATTTAATAAGTGTAAAATAATACAGTATTTTGTCAACTAAGGCAAATTACTTTTAACCATACAAATGAGAGCGTACGCTAACAATCCATTTAGTAGAAAAGATTAATTTAACTTCCTCAGAATTCAATGCAAGCCTTTAAAAAAAAAAAAGAATTTAAAAATTTTGTATTTTTGGTAATTATGGATGGCTGAAAATAATATAAAAATATTTTACTTAAAAAATTTTCGTTCGCTTATGAATAGCTTAAAGATCCCATATCGTGATTTTATCATTCACGGGACGGAGTTCGACTAATACATGAGTTTAATAATTTTCGGCCAGTCTTACGAAGTACTTGTCCCCATGCAGGTTCAATATACAAAAAATGACAACGACTCTCCTCCGAGCAACTTTTTGGAAAAATGGATTTTTTGAGACCTTTGTGCACATAACTTTATTATTCGGAAAGTCCTGCAGTTGGCTTTCCTACCATCGCTTTGTATTGACCACCCAATGCACTCGACTGAATTACGAGTCACAGTGTGAATCCAAACTTGATTTATGCGGGAAATCGGCCTTGTCCATTTTCAGTGATTTTTTGCCAATTTTTGCGTATAGGCACTACGCGCTTTCGCCACATTTGTCAATTTTACATTTTTTGCTACATTGCATTGTTAAAATTTTATAGTCAGTCTTACGAACGGGATATTTAATGACTGTACCTTCATGCTCAATGACTTTGATGGAAGAATTGAAATTGAAAATATTACAATATTTTTCAAGGTGCCTTTTTGGCGTACTTCTTAACTAACTTTGGCGTAGTTTTGATAAAAATCATTTTCAAAGTCCAACTTTGGCGTACTTTTTATAAAAATTGTTTTCAAAGTCCAACTTTGTTGCACCTATGAAAAAGTATATTATATATTTGTCCTTGCCACCATATACTTTCACTCTCATATCCTGAACCAAAACATATTTTCCTAAGTGAAAATTCGGTGTTTCTTAGAATTTTCACCTGGTTGTTTCTAATGTCTTATCGAACTCATAACGGTCCTTTTGGGCTAGTTTGTGGCTCTGACGCCCTTCAGACTTGTATGTTATGGTCACAAACATCCTTAAATGAATTTTTTGCCTAAGTCGAATTTTCATTTTGACTTCGACTTAGGTCGATTCTGGAAGGTTCTACAACTTATACACAGAGTAAGTCTAGGAAAGTTTCAAAATTGCATAATTTTGGAAATCAATATAACATACCTCATCGACCGTAAAGTTGGAAGAAAATGCCGACAAAAATGGGATTCGGGGTTTTGTTTGTCATCTTGAAACATATAAAAATCCATGCCAATAAAAATCGGATTAGTAGGGATACTCGATTTATACCTCGTTTTCCATTTTTTCTGTTTTCTCTTTATTAATTACTCAAAATAATGATTTTAAATTAAAGCTAAAGTTACTTCGAGTGCATAAGATGTATTTACAATTTTCTAATGTTCTTGTGTAGGTACCTAAAATAAATTAAACGAATCACGAATTTTAGAGTACTCTAATAATAGTTATACATTTATTGGTACCATTTAATTTGTTTAGATTTATTTGTAAAGTGTATAAAAAAAAGATGTTTTGGGAACTATAAAGATTCACTGGAAAGGCTAAGATTACAGGTGTTTATCGTTTAATAATGTTATGCATAGTACTTAACATAAAAGAAACCTATGAAAAGATTGAAATTTTATTTAATTTAATAGAAATAAACAAGGTTTATTTTAAGTTTATCTTCGACTTTAACCTTTTATTGCTTGTAAACGGTGAACAGACCATTACTTCTTCTTTTTCTTACCCTTACTGTTTCAAAGTTCAACTTTGAAACTGTTATACTGTTATATTTTTTACTGTTATATTAAACTAGATTCTATGAGGTATTGCGTTGAAAAAGTTAATCCGTGAAAAAAATCGCAGAATATCGATAAGGTACTTTCATTAAAACGTATGGAGATCTGAAAAATGATTATAAATCTTTTTGTTCTTTTGAAAAAACTAATTTGCCAAATAGCCCAGTCGATGAAGGTATTTACTTCCAAAAACTTGCAAAATGAATAATTTTTTTTTAATGAGTATGTGAGAGTGTATAGAATAATATTCTGAAAAGTTTACATTGCGCTCGGATGCATAACTTAAAAAAAAGTGAAAAAAAAATTTTTTTCGTCCCTTTTTTAAAAATTTTGAAATTAAGTCAAGTTAGGAAAAATAAAAAAATACAGATGGATAGATCCCGTATTTATGAACAAAAAATGTCCCAACAAAATTTATCGCTAAAGCCACGGTATTTCCGGAAAAAAATAGTCAAGTAAATAGTGTGCGTTCTTGAATACGCGTGACTGTGACACCGACGTACTGAATTACATGTCACAAAATCAGAATTTGTTCAATTTATATGAATGTTGGTTCATTTAAAACATGGCAATTGTAGCTTTCCGATGCTTTTTTGTCTTAAACAATACAAGCAAAGGATGGATGGGAAAAATATACTTATATATATTATCACGCCCAAATTCAATCGTTCCAATAAAAAACAAGCTAAAAACGTACTCTTTGCCAATTTACCGAGCTTTTTATATAATTGTTACACATTCTATAGGATACTCTTTCTTGTAAATAATGTTAGTTTTTGGAAATCCTAAATTTTGTGATACCACCTTTGTTGTGAAAAAAATTATATGAAAAAAAATAACCAACCTGTGCGGGATTCGAACTCACGATCTTTGGATTGCAACGCAAAACTTTAGCCACTGCACCATCACATATTGCTACGAAAATTGATTGTTCGTGATATATATATCTTTCGACAATCATACATATTTCAACTCAGATATATTTCTATGAAATATATATTAGTAAAATGCATAAACAAAAAAAATATATATATTATGGAAATAACATTTCACAAGATTTCTATTTAAGTGCAAGCGACAAAAATTAAGAGATATTTTTTTTAATTTAATAATTAATAACTTTTTTATTTACTCATAGATTTTCTTCAAAAACAATAGAGTTTTTTCTCTAGTTAATACTAACTTAATTTCCAAAATTCAATACAGTCGGACTTTTCTTTCTTAAGTTATCGTGCTTACAAGAAACTTGACGGACGGACAGACGAACAGACGGACGGACGGACGGACATTTTGAAAGTTGTTTAAAATTCGTTTACTAACGCAATGATATGAAAATTTTTGCTCTTCAGAAACACCTGAAGACCTTCGAGACATTGTCATCTAAACTTCTAACATCTTTTTCCGAATAGTGTAACAAAAATAGACTGCTTTTGAATACACAGAAAACAACATACACATTATTTCAGGCCAGACGTGAACAACCTCATCTAAACCCCAAAATATACAACTGTCAACTACAAAAATCTTCAAATGTAAAATTTCTAGGTATTATGATTGACGAAAAACTGAATTGGGAGGAACTTATTAGCGTTATAACTAATAAATTAAATTCAGCCTTTTTTGCAATTAGGAAATTAAAAAATATTTTATCTCAAGCCCAGTTAATAAACATGTACTATAGCCTTGCTTATAGCCACCTCAAATACTTAGTGATCATTTGGGGTTCTAGTTCTGCATCACATAGAGTTTTTATCCAACAGAAAAGAATTATTCGTTTAATCTTCGGTCCTTTAGAATCATGTAGGTCAACTTTCACAGAAAACAATATTCTAACACTGACGTCCATATTAATTTTTGAGGCCGCTACCTTCGTACATGCAAATAAAAGTAAATTTACATTGGGAAGTAATATTCACTATTACAATTTCAGATCCGCAAATGAAATTCATATTAACCACTACAACTTTGCACTTTTTAGAAAAAGTCCTTACTATACTTGCGCAACCGTCTACAATAAACTACCACAAAGAATAAAATCCTATGATAGCATTCACAACTTTAAAAGAAATTTAAAAAAGTTTCTTATAACCAATTGTTTTTATACATTACGGGAATATTTTGACCTGAACGAACGGACAGACCTCTTACAATCATAATTATATTTTTATATGTGTGCATATCATAATTTCAAAATGTTTTAAAATTAATTGTAACAAAGACTTTTCTCTTGTATTGCTTTCAGACTTTGAACTTTATATAAATTTTATAGACGCCAAATGTTCTGTTATAGCCTATTATTTTGTTTATCCTATTTATTATTATGCTTTATTTTATAAATGTGTACTTCCGTCTAATTTATAAGCAATTATTATTTACATATTACGTACTGTTTTGACTTGTCCTATCCATTTGTTGGCAAACTGGAATCAGTAAATGTATTATTATTATGAGCGATATTTACGATTTTAGAAATGTGTCGGTTAAATACAATATACTCTTCGTGTTTGCGAAGAGTATAATAAAGAAAACAATAACAGCCCTCCAAAAACATTTTTTATTCATTTAGAACTGTTAAACAGTATGTACACTTCATAATTATTATGGTTTATTAAGTTGTAGTAACGTGGATTCAAAAAAAGTACATCTCAAATCATTTTAATTTCCTTGCTTGATGATTGTTTTGATAAGTATATATATTGGAGGCTGTAACTTGTCGAGAAATTGACCCATTAGAGAAAATAAAATATCATTATTTCGGACAAAATGCATACTTTTCGAATGTTCAAACACAAATTCGCTTAGTTGTATGCATTTTTTCGAAAATGAATCACTTATTTGAGAAATCCCATAAGTCATAAAGATCAAGTTTCGAGAAAACTAAGAAAAACTGTTTTATTTATTTTGGAATTTTGTTAGCCATTCTATTATTTTTTTTAAGTATATGGTGGTCAAGACGTATAGATCTATGCAATATTTATTGAATTAAAAATTATAAAATGGCGACAAAATGTGTTTGAAAGTTGCCGACTAATAGGGTTTCTCAAATAAACCAGCAATTATGTTTAAAAAAGGCTTAGAACAACACAAAAATACATTTATTTAAAAAAAAAAAAATTGTGCAAGACAGTCTTTAACTTTCATTATATTAAATCAGATAAAAATAGTTCTAATTTTCTTTCCGCCGTGGGCCAAGTGTAAATTTCGTCCCAAAAATTTTGAACGTATTTGTCATCTGGCAAGTATTATTGGAATGTCTTCATGAATCAATTTTCTTATTATTTATTGGCAAAGGATCTATGTGAACTTTTGTTTCTGGTAAATGTATATATATACGTCTTTTCTTTGATGTTTAAAGAATGAAGGTGTGTGATAACATCCCATCTAAAAAGTCTCTAGTTTGTACCTTTCTGGAGGTGTCAGATGACTAGATGAAGTGCATAAATGGACTACTATCTTTATGCGTTCCTATTCCTTGGGTTTCCGCTGAAACGCAGTTTTTTTAATAGTATTTACGCCACTACTGTTTAACATCTATAATATTTTCTTTTTTAGGAACCTTTAGTGCATAGCTTTGTTTCCTGGCAGACTTGACTATGCGTACCGTATATTCTTCAAGTATATACGATTGATGAAATTTCTTCAAGTATCTAACCTTTTAGCCAGCGACTTGTGGGGTTTTTCAACCAAACGTATAATTTTTTATCACGAGCAGGCTTACTAGTTAAATGACTAACGGGGTTTCACTACCAAATGGTGTGTCAACATTTAAATAGTCGTATTTCGCACAAATCTCAAAATATCGAATTCACGACTTGTGGGGTTTCTCAAATAAGTGATTCAAATATGATCAATCCCATCATGATCAGAAATAGCGATTTTCACGATCTTATCCTTATAACTCTTTATAGTTTTGAATATAAATTCTTTTCCAATACAATAACAAATGCATAAGGAATGCCTTGGATATAGTGAAATTTGGTCAGGTGTACCTGTAATAAATACAATACAGTAAATGCAGGTAAAAATTCATGCGAGTTAAGGCGCGGCAGATACGTGTGGGGTCTGTGTATGCGTTCATAATTATATATTTTCCCTCCATACTCACTATTTATCGATTTATCCTCTTATTCACTAAGAAAAATGTTAAAAGTGTGTAATCAGAAATAGAAAAAAGTTTTATTTTACTCGTTAAAACAGCTAAGAATTTTTAAAGGTTCCATAGTATGCATTTAACCGTCCGCTTGGCCGATCAGGGTGACAAAGTTACTTCACTATTTTTTTCCAGGAATACCGTGGGTTTAGCGATAAATTTTATTAGAACATTTTTTGTTCAGAAATACGTGGTTTATCACCTGTATTTTTTAATGACTTAATATCAAAAGTTTGAAAAAATGGATGGAAAAAATTTTTTTTTATGTTCTGCATCCGAGCGGAATGTAAACGTTTCAAGATATTATTCTATACACTTTCACGAACTCATTAAAAAAAAATTATTCATTTTTCAAGTTTTTGGAGGTTTCACTATAAAATGTGCTCTGTCGTCTGGGCTAAAACATGGCCATAGCATTGTAAATCCACCTTCCAAGAAATAGAAGATTTGTGCGTGCTTCAAAATTGCATTATTCGCGAATTACACGTTTTTCAACGAGTCATATTTTCTGGAATGGCCAAGTACCTTTACTAGGATGTAAAAAGCTCTCGCTTGGTCAAAAAATATTAAAAGTAATTCCAAAGAATTACCACGGCGAAGGAAATGCATGTCGGAAACTTCTCAAAGAAGCTGATAAGCTATTTAATCCAGCAGTATGTAATGAAGTTGGAGAACTAGCAGTGTTGCGTTTTGTGCATGCCCTAAAAGCTATGGAAGGTACTTGATAGCTGCTTTTCAACGGCAAAGCAAATTAAACGTCTTATAGACGCTCTATTTACAGAATTAAAAAGCTTTTAAAGCTACCGAACTATCAACAACTTTAAAAGTTCACTTCATAATTGAGCGTTTAAAACTGTCTAAAGGTTTGGGGGTTATTTAGTATCCATCAACTCGAAATAGCTTTAACTTTAATTTAACATTATTTTGAGTAATTAATAGAGATAACTGAAAAAATGGAAAATCGAGTAGTGGGAAGTCGAGTATCCTTACTAATCCGATTTTTATTGACATGGATTTTTATATATTTCAATATGACTAAAAAAAACCCGAACTCCCTTTTGTCGTCATTTTGTTCCAACTTTCCGGTCGTTGAGGATAGGTGTGATAAAATGCAAAACTGTTTTTATACCAAATACCATTGATTATTTAGAATCTGCAGAGATCAACGAATAATATATACTAGAATGGGCTAAAGCCCATTCTAGCTCCTAGCGGAGGGCTTGAGTACTTCGCACTCAAATGAGTGCTTTGCGTTCAATTTTAAGTGCTCCGCACTCAATTTAACGTTTTAATCAATTTAAAAGTTATGAAAATTTGACTATTTTTGAAATTTGACATTTTTCCGAAAATTTAACATTTTTTAATAACTTTACATTTTTTAAAAATTTGACATTTTTGAGAAATTTTAAATTTTTTTAAAAATTAGACGTTTTTTAAAATTTGAGAATTTTTGAAAAATTAACATTTTTCCGAACATTTGATGATTTTTGAAAACTGGGCAATTTTTAGATTTTTTTTAATCCGACATTTTAAAATTTTTTTTGAAAATTTGACATTTTTAGAAATTTGACATTTTTCAAAAAAAAATTTAAATTTTTTGAAAATTTTTCATTTTTTTGAAAAATGATTTTTTTTAGAAATTTTTACATTTTTGAAAATTGTAATTTTTTAAAAATTTTTGAAAATTTTACATTTTTCTGAAAATTTCAGAGTTTTTGACATTTTTCTGAAAAGTAACATTGTTCTGAAAAGTGACATTTTTCCGAACATTTGACATTTTACGAATATTTGACATTTTTCTGAAAAGTTGCATTTTTCCGAAAATTTGACATTTTTCTGTAAAACGACATTTCTCCGAAAATTTGATGTTTTTCGAATTTGTCATTTTTCTGAAAAGTGACATTTCTCCGAAAATTGACATTTTTTTGAAAAGTGACATTTCTCCGAGCATTTCTCCGAAAATTTGACATTTTTCTGAAAAGTGACATTTCTCCGAAAATATGACATTTTTCTAAAAAGTGATATTTCTCCGAAAATTATTTTTGTGACAGGTGTACTTTTGACTCACTCGGATTTGTTTTTTCTTCAATAGTTCCACCTACGTTTCAAATATCAAGTCTGTATCCGTTCCTCTGTTGTAAGAATTTTTCATTTTTGTGACGTAGGTGTATTTTTGATTCACTCGGATTTGTTTTCTTCAATGGTTCCACCTACGTTTCAAATATCAAGTCGATATCTGTATCCGTTCGTCTGTTGTAAGAATTTTTCATTTTTGTGACGTAGGTGTATTTCTGATACTCTCGGATTTGTTTTTCCTTCAATAGTTCCACCTACGTTTCAAATATCAAGTCGATATCTGTATACGTTCGTCTGTTGTAAGAATTTTTTATTTTTGTGACGTAGGTGTATTTTTGATTCACTCGAATTTCGTCTTTCTTCAATAGTGTCACCTACATTTCACATATGAAGTTAGCGTCTTTGTCCGTTCGTGCGTTATAAGAATTTTTATTTTTTGTGACGTAGGTGTATTTTTGGTTCAAACGAATTTTGTTTTTCTTCAATAGTTCCACCTACGACTCAAATATGAAGTCGATGTCTCTACCTGTTCCTCTGTTGTAAGAATTTTTCTTCTTTGTGACGTCACGTAGACGTAGGTGTATTTTAAATTCACTTATATTTCGTCCGTCTACAACATTTCAACGTACGTTTCAAATTTCAATTCGATATCTACAACCGTTCCCGAATTATCAGCGAAATCACTTTGAGGCTCTGGCACTTTAAGAAATATCACTCTGTACATCACACTTTACTTATACGGTAAAACAAATGTCATTATTATCGATCGAAATTTGCCGGCTTGTGCCATCTATTGAACGATAGCTTTACCATTTGGCAAGTAAAATCGAGGGCGCTTATGCAGATCGACAGTTTATACAATTGTCCTTGGTTTCAATCTGCATCGCGCAAACACACGAAATAAATGTCAATTTAGACAAATCACCCTGTATATGACTTTTTGTCGCCTCGCAGATTGACAGCAGTGGATGAATCTGATTGGACGTTTCAGAAAATCGATATTTGGCTATGACGTAGGCACGGTCGGGATGAAGAAAATTTTAAAAAGCCTCCACTTTGACCACTCCTAGTTCGTTAATTTTTGGAGTATGACAATTAAAAAAAAAAAAGACTTTTAGCCAATTTAATTCTGTACAAATTCGTTAGGGCGAAGTTTTTTGGCCTAGGAGCCACCGTTTAGGAGTTATGGAGGTTTTAAGCGAAAAATGTACCATTTTGAGTCGTGCATCACCACACATTTGGGTCGATTTCTCCGAAACGAAAGTATTTAGGACAATTCTGATGGAACTGGTCGATTCCTCAAGAAATTATCTGGATCCTTGTGGAAATTTATTTCTGAGCTAGCTGCAGCCGTTTCCGAGAAACGAAGAACGGCGAAAACAAAAGTAGCGTTTTGGAGCCGAAAAAAGTGCAATCTTAAAATGTTCATATTTTTCGAAATACACCAGCGGGACGGGACGACCGTGCGATGTCGCGATGGAAAGTGGCATTTTTTGACATTTCAACAAAATTGCAAAATACAACGACACGACAAAGGGAGCATCGTGAATAATCATCGTGAAGTTAATCATTAAATGGAATCGACGAAATATAGCCTATTCCACAAAGAATTTTATTGTGTGTCCGTCAATACCGTTCCGCGTCCAGATAATTGAGCGCGAAAAAAGCCTTTGCTGCAGTAAATTTGAAAAGAATAAGGGGTACAGCCCGTTCGTATTTTAATATATAAACCGCTCTGCTGATTTTGTACGAACACGGCACACTTTTAATGGTGTCATTACGATTAATTACACAGCCTATATACAGGGTGTTTCACGAGGAAAAGGACATGTTTTAATGGCAGACAGAGGACGCCGGAGGTAATCATAATCATCCATAGAAAAAGCTAGTTGGGCCCTCGTTGCTGAAATACAGGGTGTTTTATGTACTTTTGCAAAATTTCTTTTGGTTCTTACTTTGGAAAGGAATGGAATAATAAGTTCATATTTGGCACGTATTATACACTAGTGTTCTTAAACAAGTACATGTATCACATACAAAGAAAATTCAGGTTCGGACTTGAAAATAAAAATTTTTTGTTGTTCTTCAAGAAAACAATACACTGTATATATTTTTTTAAATTTCAATATTAAATTCGAAAAGCACATAAAAAGACTGAACAAAATGACTTCATTAATTTTTTTGTCACACTTTTGCCACCTTCAAAATAAATTCCACCTCATTCTTTCTTAATAGATTTACTAGCAAGGCTTGAGAATTTTATCTCTGTGAAGTCAGGGTTGGCTCTAGGTCAGCGCAGAAAGATTTGTATGCAAGTATGACACAATATATATCTTACCTTGAACTTTTTTTAGAGAATTCCGTAATATCCAAAATTAATTGGTCAGTTTTTTATAAACACTCACTCGAAGATGAGGTATTGGGGGATGTAACATTGAACAAACACACACACACACACGCACACACATGCATTTTTCACGACCTATAACGAAGATAAAAGTATATTATTTATATTTCGCAGCCTGAAAAGCACGAGAAATTTTTGTATACCGTCGACT
This sequence comes from Rutpela maculata, assembly GCA_936432065.2. Taxonomy (NCBI): domain Eukaryota; kingdom Metazoa; phylum Arthropoda; class Insecta; order Coleoptera; family Cerambycidae; genus Rutpela; species Rutpela maculata. Next base: position 18,714,114 of record OW386294.2, on the reverse strand, counting down.
CTGTATAATTTTACGCTAGGTTTGTAGATACTAACATACATATGGCTAGATTTGTACTGGGCAATTGCGAAACTGCGATCTCAGATGGTTTACTCTTTCCCTTTATTAAATGTTGACGTAAATTCACAGAATTGTTAGAGTGTAGATATAGTTAAAGGGATTTCGTCAAAGCAGTGTTTCACAATTTCGGCGGACTCGCCTAATTAAGGAAGATAAAACCGCATTAGTAAAAAAACATACAGGGTGTAATCAGTTTCATGTCATTAAAAAAAACTGGTGGTGGGGAACGAGTAAAGGAACAAAAAAACCTTATATAACATGGTGTCTAAAACCCATAGTTTTAGAAAAAAAAATTAAACAAAAATTTCGAAAATATTCAATAATATTGTTTGAAAACTGCTGAAATGTTGGGATAGGCTTTTATCTTCGCGTATGTCGGCGCCTCTAACCATCAAATACGCTAATACGGCTTTTTCAAAGTGACGCGCTCCTTTGTTAGAGACCGCGCGTCGGCGAGGACACAAGTTGATAATCGCACTTTTTTATGGCTTTTTAAAAGTATGTAAGGTAAGGTCTTTAGCGGTGCGGTAAAGGTGAAAAACGTCGGCGTTTTCTGAGTGCTTAGTAGATCTGAATAAAACTATACTTCCTCTTGTGCAATATTTTAGTTCCTGTGGGCACTTCGTTAAGTACACACGTCGAACCCATTCGTGGTTTTTGTTCTTTTTGAATTTTGGGCCACGTATTTACAGTTAAGATTTATTTTATTGACTTACCGTTCAAGTCGTTAAGTTCTTGATTACGTACAGACACTACTTTTTCGTTCTTTTTGTGTTGCTTTTTGGATTTTGGACCAAGTTTTTATTTTTATTTTCTTTATTGACAACGTTAGGTGATAGTTTAGTGTGATATTTTAATGTGCATAGAAACCATAAAAAATATCCTAATTTACCAAATGTGTTGAACGGAGTGCGTATGTCCTTAGTTCGACGTGCCGAAAAGTGTATTGTTGCAGACAGAAGCCATTTCGAACAATTTATGTAAACAACAAATTTATTGGTAAGTTCTAGATTTATTTCGTGTATTTTAGTTTTCGATACCTGATCGGCAATTCGTTAAATAAATCAGATTTTTTCCTAACTTAAAATACACATAATTGTTCTCTGTTATCGTATCTCAGACGTGTAACTCTTTATTTCCCAATGTCAAGCAATAATTTCTCATTTTTAAAGCTTTTAGCCCAGAACACTCATTTAGGTTACAAATGTTAATAGACCACATTTAAATCTGAAAAATTATAAACAACAATAAAGTCTCCAATATTTTGCTCTAAATTAAAAAAACACACATGTAAAGAAATGCTGTGTTTAAATCTCTACGCCCATCATTGGCTTGCAATTCTGCAAAAAGAGGACGAATTATTTACATTTTTATAATTGGTTCCGTTGAGGTGCTCATCAAAGGTGCCGCCCTTCTTTGCTCTGAGAGCGCGTACCGGCGAGAACGAGTTAATCGGTAATCTTTGCACCTTTTTATGACCATTTAAAGGGAACTACATGTCCATTGACCCAGAAAGGCAGTGGTTCCCAAATGTTTCCTACCCTAATATTCAAATTGTTGACCTCGCTCAGTTTTTCCAAAGTTCCCCTAGAGGAAAAAGTCATAAAGGTTTTTTGTTTGTCTAGTCGGCCCCCATTACCAGATTTTTTTAATTACATGAAACTGATTACACCCTGTATAAAAATACCGCCGAACACTGAAATCTAATGTTGACACTCGGTCAGGGTCGAATGCCTTCAACACTGCAGTTGTAAGTGAATCAACGACGTCTTTAGCACGTTTCACAAATGTAGTAGATTTCCGATAAAAGAAGGTTACGTATTACTTTCACATCCAGTGGAAGTATAGTAACACCAAGAACATTTTTGCAAATTTTTATTGGAGGCTTAGAATGTCATAAAACTTCGAGATTTTAATTTTGAGCGAAAAAAAATTTTCTGTCAGTCTGTTTTTCTTGTGCGCACGATTACTCTGGAACCGTATAAGATGTTGACTAGAAAGTTGGAGGGTCCAAAAGGCCGGTCTTTGGCCTAATTTATTTTTGAACAAAAAAACTGAAAAACATGTTTTTATTATTTACTATCAATATCGAATCGAAACGAAACTTTCCCGCACTCACCTCCCCTTTTTATACTACCCTAAACTATTAAATAACCAGCATTCAGTTGATTTTTTTGTAGGTCATTGAAACATTTTAACATGTAACCCTTGTATTTTCGCTATTTCGGAAGAGCTGGGAGGGGGAGGAGGTGGTGACAGAGGGTAAAAAGGGAGGGTGGGGGAAAGTTTCGTTTGAGTAGAATCGATTCGATATTGATAGTAAATAATAAAAACATGTTTTCATTTTTTTTGTTCAAAAATAAATTAGGTCGAAAACCGGCCTTATGGACCCTCCTCCTTTGGTACACGTATATATTTTAATAAGATCTGGAACTAGATTATATTTTGATCTTATTTCGATGAAGGGTTGGACGGTAAATTGGGGTAAATGAGGGTAAATAGGCAAATCAAGCAAGTAAGAGTCCGTAAAATTGGTATTTAGTATATATAAAAGAAGCTAGGATCTCAAAAAAATGTTTGGCAATAGTCACCCCCATTAGTCATCCCCATTACCACTTCCACCTCATTATTAAAGGCGGTGAAAAAGAAATAAAATTGTGATTTAGTGTGTGTACAAGAACCAAAGGCTTCAAAATTTTCCACCCACCCCCTACTACCAATCTCCTACTCCTACCATTCCACCTACTACCACCTCCCTTTCACCACCCCCACCACCACTACCAATGTAACATATCATTTTATGAGTTTTTAAGGTAAGCGATTTCAAATTTTATATTATTAAACTTCTATAAACAATTATTTCCACATAGTAGAGTGCAGCAATAGTATCAATTTTTTTTTAGTTGTGAGAGACTTGGATAGAACATCTGGATGTAGAAGTAGTGATCCCTTGGGCAGCGGTTTTAGCATTTTAAAGTTAAATAAAATTCAGTTTATCACGTTGTGTACATTTGTGATGCACACGGTACATGGCAGTTTTATTCCACTAATCCTTAACTTTGTTTGTTATGTATGATTTAATATTATATAAAAATGGTTTATGTTGCCAGTAGCTATTGGATTTTTATATTTAATTATTATGAAAATAAACATAATAAACACGCCACACATATTAAACAGAACAGGAAGGTATGTGTTTGATTCAAAATTGTTTTTTTATTTACTAGATATGCATTACATGTTTTTGTAAGAATCATTACCGTTTTGAGGTTAAATTTATCACCAAAAATACATTGTAGCTGGCAGTGATGAATATTTCACCATTTCGTCGTTTTTCTGAATGTTTCAGTAGATGTTTGCAGTATAATATTATGTCTATATGAGAGCCGTCTCTGGTGCCGAGATAAATCTCCCGAGCCTTGCTTATTAAATACAAACAATTTATATCTCTTAAAGTAAAACTGATATAAATCACGTAAAGTTTGGTTAAATTCCAAGAGTCACCTTGTATGTTACAGTTTTGTATTCTACACGTTTTCGAATTTGTTCTACTTAATTCAGACATTGTATATGCCTCTGGCGATCACCCTGTTTGACGTACATGAATGAATTTAAATAGGGGTACTCTACCATGCTTTCCTACATATACATTTTTTGTCAGTCATCGTGTTTATTAGGTATTCGGCAACGCTCGACTGCAAATTCCATGCGTATCGGTAATAATCTTTTACATGTTTGCATTTTTATGTTCTTAATCAGAAACCTTTGGAACATTTTACTCCAAAATCATAATAACATAGTTAGGTAAAATGTGTTTGTTTTCACGGTTCTGACTATCATCCTGTATGACGGATATGACCCAATTTCACTAAGAAGTGTTCTTGTAGAAGAACCTTACACACAGCGTCTGATGAACGCGACACTAATTTATTAATTATGGGCGCCAGTCGCGTTCCCCCTTGATTGTGTGAGGTTGTTTTCAGTCTCAGTTGAGTTCTATATGTTCAAGAGTTGTTTGATAAACGAGAAAAGTAAACGCTGTACTTACCGTAGATAGCTAACTGCCTTCTCTCTCAATGTGGCTTCTCTGGCGATGCACTTTAGCTTATTTATCTGTCCCTGTAATGGATCTTGTGCTTAGAGATCTCCGATTCACTTTTAGAGAAAATCCCTCTCGAGCTTTCGCGATTCGATTGTATTGAGTTACAGACTTGGTCAGGAGATGCCCGACACTCAACTTCGATCTAACACACAAAAGTCCTCTAGGCAAAGATAAATAATCATTCAATCAGGAAAATGCAACAGTTCAAATAATGCCATTTATTGGTTAGAATCAAAAATAAATACAATTATGTTTGTTCAATATCCTATCTAAGAAAATATATATTTCAACAAATAGCCTCTTCAAACAGAGCAGGGACGAGTGAGGACATTTATACCGCAACTACCATTTAATGGAGAGCATGCAATAGCAATCGATTAGGTAAAAAGTTTCACACAACTTCCTCAGAAGTTTACGCAGGACTGACTGAAAATAATATAAAAATATTTTAGTTTTAAAAATATTGGGACACTAGCAGTTAGCTTTAAGGTTCCTTTTAGTGATAATATCATTCATAAGAACGCAGTTTAACTATATATGGATTTATTTTCCTGCCTCTTTACGGCGACATACCCATATAGGTTCGAATTAGGGTATGTGACATGACCTCGCTTTCGAGAGACTTCTTTGCAAATGGCCTTTTTATCTTACTTATGCATAAGGCGGTTTTCTCTATAACTTTGCCATCTTTAAAGCCCTGCATTTGGTTTGGCTACCACAACTTTCTGCCGATTCTCCAACACGCTGGTTCAACTGACTTGTTTTATTCGAGAAATCGGCCTTGATCATTATTACTAATTTTTGTCTAATAATTGCATAGATGCCTTTGCCACATTTTTCGATTTCGCCCTTTCAGTACATCGCACAGTGGGAGAAAAGTATCATTTTTTGGACAAAAATCTGTGACAGTCGGCATTTTTTCCAAATTGAATAAATCAAACGGGAAAATACTAGCAAAATATTTTACTTTAAGACAGTACTGCGGCGAAGAAGGTGGAAAATTAACATAACCTATAAGAAATTTCCTAGAATACACATATTCGTGATTATAAAAAAAAGAGTTATGAATAAAACAACCAAAACAATAACAGAAACATCTACAATAGAATAGCAAAAAAAGAAAACATGAAAAGCAAAAATAAATTCAGAAAAAAAAAATAATAACACAGCCCCACAAAAAAAAAGTTTTTGATCTGGATGACTGACCATAGTATTGCTGAATCCGAATCCGAGGTCAAAATAATTCGTATACCCCCAAACTTTTGCGCTACAGCCAAAAACAACCCCGAAATGGGATTCATCAGGATTCAATGAATGGATGTAAATATATGATGAAAAACATGGGAAGGGAAAATTTTTTATATTCAGCAGTCACTTACTTGAATATTAACTTGAATATGCTCTCTTTCACCAGGATATTTCGGAGATGGAGAAGCGGTATCAAGGAAGGTGGCATGTCCACATGATGGCCGACTACTGTGGTCTATGAAAAGAGACACGCACGAAGAACAAAAAAGAGAGCCAGTGAGGAGATCATTTGAAAATGAGAAGAAAAGGTATTCTGAGAAGAAAAATTACAAAACTGGCATATGTACATTTTATTATGTAGGGGTGGTTTTTTAGGGATGATTTTGGGTACCAAGTGAGAATAAGGTAGATCAACGTCACTCAAGAATCTATTCTGGAACTGAAACAATGAAAACTCCAACATTTCCCACGATTTATTGGTACTCATGCAATTTATTCTTATATAAGGGTGGCTACCACCCTTTATAGAAAAGATTTTGGGTCGCGAGTAAGCGAGGTGCCCTGGGAGTCACTCCAGATTCATGTTCTGTACTTAAACTATAAAAAAGTTATTTCCCGTGATTTATTGGGTATTTGTGCTTTATTATGTAATAAGGATGGTTTCCACCCTATTATAGGGGTAGTTTTTGTACCGACTAAGAAAAAGGTAGAACAGGGTCACCCAAGATTCTATTCTGGAATTAAAACATAGAATACTCCTCCATTTCCCACAATCTATTGGTATTCACGCAGTCTATTTTTATATAAGGGTGGTTTCCACCCTGTTATATAGGTGGTTTTGAGACACGCGTAAGATTCATGTACTGTATTCCAAACTATAAAAACTTTAACATTTCTCGCGATTTATTGGCATTTATATACTCTATGCTTGTACAGGGGGAGTTTTCAGCATATTATAAGGGTAGTTTTCCAGTCAATATTCAAGTAAGTGACTGCTGAATATAAAACATTTTCCCTTCCCATGTTTTTCACCATTCATTTACATCCATTCATTGAATCCTGATGTATGGGTTTTATCCTATTTTCGGGGTTGTTTTTGGATGTAGCGCAAAAGTTTGGGGGTATACGAATTTTTTTGACCTCGGATTCGGATTCAGCGTTGAAAAACACATAGAAATACTTTGGTCAGTCATCCAGATCAAAAACTTTTTTTTTTTGTGGGGCTGTGTAATAATAACAGGTCTTTATTTAGGGCGAAGTTCGCTTGTAATGCGCTCTTCCACTTAATCCTGAAACAAAAAAAAAACAAAAAATGTGTATCTTATTTTCTGTATCAAATGTGAATGAAAATAATTTATAAAACACTATTCCTCATAAGACTTTTGTATACATGCATTAGATGTTCAGTGTTGTCAAATAAATGATTTATAATGTCCTTTTGAATTGTGCGCCTTGTTGTGCCTTACGTTTTTGCGAACGTGTATGAGTCCTTTTGTAATATTTTGAGTTAGAAAATAATTGAGAAAGAGATGAGAGCGAGTTAAGTAACTTAAATCGTTCGTACTCGGTTGCACGTTTCCTACCTTTGTTGGCTGGATGTTAGGAGCCTGGTTGTCTTCTATCGGGCAGGATTCGGCAACGCAGCGGACTGTAGACTTTTATTGCACACGTAGAACAATTGTTATACGTTTGGGTGAAATCACACACAATAGCGGGTTGAGCACAGTTATATCGAGTTTTGAGAAAATTATTTTGAGAATTACTTCCGTCGTAGCCCGTTCGCATTCAAAATCGAACTGCCGCTCTTCGTACTACTTCGGTATCCTTCTTGAACAGTCGAGCAGGAGTTTTTTGTGAAACCGAGTAATGGACGCGGGCAAATAAATAAAAAAAATAATTTAAACCCATTTTATGGCAAAGGAAAAAATTAATTTATTTTTAAATTATATCAAATAATAAAATAATGCACCTGAAGAATAAAATGTAAATAACCAAATTAAACTTAAAATTAACGAGAAAAATCGGAGAATATTAATCACCTTTTGTGCCAATCCTCGCCGCTGATGCCTTAAATATGTTTAGTTATGCTCTAAATTGCCTTTTAATAAATTTTTCCTAAGTCGAAGTGTTTTATTTATTTTTCGACTTAGGTCGATTCTGGAAGGTTCTATAACATTCTACCATGCCCTTTTATTTATGTATCAAACTTGAAATATAGATTTTAAGTTATCAGAAATTATCGTGTTTAATATATATTCACAATAGGGAACTTGCCCAAAAAATAAAATTAATTTAAAATACTCAAAATCGTAAACTAACATCGTTAAAAACCTCATAGACAACAAAAAAATTTTAAAAAAATCTCTTCCAGAAATATAAGCGATTAAAATCTGCCCGATTTTACCCACTCCTGAAACGTGACGTCAGATGGAGAAGGCCGGATGACGGCGTCATGGGCGCAGCCAGGGGGGGAGCCATGGGGCCCGGCCCTCCCCAAGCCGTCTTCCATGAGCCAAAAAATAAAGAAGCAGTACAAAGCAGTATCTAAATTATCCCTTGAAATAAACATTTTGTAATTAATGCCAATATTATCTAATAGAGGAATCTACATACACATCCGTTTTCAACCATTTTCTGAAAAATATTCCTCATCCTCTGGGGAGGCCGGTTCTATTGCCCCCCCCCCCCCCCCAGATGAATTTTCTGGCTGCGCCACTGGACTGCGTCAAGCGACACCGATTCTGCTTTGGCTTTGATAATTCCGCATGCGCATGCGCATTTGTCAGAAACAACTAGCAGTGAACACAACCTAACCTAAAATTTAAACGTATTCGTTGGAAAAACATCTACAACATTCTGAAATGTCACAAAATGCTACTTTTGATTCGTTCATGCCGAGCCGAATTTTCGAATTTCGCCGTGCAATTTACGATCAGGTTTATCTGAAGACTTCCTCTTTACTTTTTACAATTAATTATTTTTTATTTATTTGTCTTTATCATGACTAGAGAATATTATTTAGGTATTATGCAAATCACAACGTACACACTTTTTATTTATTATGAAAATACCTACTTTCTGTATATTGTTGCTCTCTTTGCGTCGCGACATCGTATGGCCGTCTCAATGGTGTTTTTCGACAAATATGAACGTGTCAAGATTGCATGTTTCTGTAATTTTTTCGGCTCCGAAATGTAAGCTGTTTTTTGCTATTTTTCGCAAATATCTCCGAAACGGTGGGAGTTAGCTCGAAATAAAAAACCGCTGCTCAAGGAATCACTACTTTCACATCCAAGTCTCTTACAACAAAATACTATATTTGCACTCCACTATGTGGAAATAATTGTTTATGGAACTTTAATGGTATAATATTTGAAATCATGTACCCCAAAACCCCATAAAATTATATGCCACATCTGTAATGGAGGTGGGGGTGAATGAAGTGACTTGATGACTTTGACTCTTGTACACACACTAAATCACACTATTTTTTCACCACCTTTAATAATAGGGTGGGGGCGGTAATAGGGATGGCTAATGCCATTTTTTTTTGAGGCCTTAGCTCCTCTTATATTTACTAAATACCAATTTCATGGACTCTTACTTGCTTGATTTACCTATTTACCCCCATTGACCTCAATTTACTCTTCAACTCTGCAACGGAATAAGATGAAAATATAATCTAGTTCCAGATCTCGTTAAAAAACATATGTGTGCCATATTTTAAGTGAATATCTTAAACGGTTCCAGAGTAATCGTGAGCACCAAAACGATACAAGACTAACATACACACCGACGCAACAGACGAATTTATTTTGCTCAGACTTAAAATATTGACGTTTCTTGATATTATAAGCCTATTTAAACAATGAAAATTTCCAAAATTTTTTTTTGCGTTAATATACTTCAACTGAATGTCGAACTAATACGCAGAAAATGGCAAGACAAAAATATAAAAAATCGTTGTGTGCCGTAAACTACACGATAGAAGTAAAGCCTCTACTACAAGCATTTTCTTCGAGGAAACCTACTACGCATCCATACTACTCAAGGTAACCCACTGTGCATCCAATTTACTCGAGTAAAGCCACTGCGCATTCATACTTCTTGAAATAATCCACTCTCATCCATTTTACTCAAGGAAACCCACTGCGCATCCATACCACTTGAGGTAACCTACTGCGCATCTATGGCACTCGAGAAAAGCCACTGCGCATCCATACTGCTTAAAGTAACCCACTACGCATCCATACTACTTGAGGTAACCTACTATAATACTCGAAAAAAAAGTCACTGAGTATCCAAATATTCGAGGAAAGCCACTGCGCATCCCTAATACTCGGAGAAACCTACTGCGCATCCATAGTAGTCGAGGAAAGCCACTGCGCATCCATACTACTCAAGGTAACTTTAACAACATAATATTTGAAATCGTCTACCCCAAAAACATATAAAACGATATGCTACATCGGTAGTGGGGGTGGGGGTGGTGGTAGAGGGTTGGTAGTGGGGGTGGATGAAGCTTTTGGTTCTTGTACACACACTAAATCACAATTTTTTTTTATCCCATTTAATAAGGGGGTGGGGGTGGTAATGGGGGTGGCTAATGCCAAAATATTTTTTTAGACCTTAGCTTCTCTTTTGTATACTAAATACCCATTTTATGGACTCTTACTTGCTTGATTTACCCATTTACCCGAAATTTACCCCAATTTACCCCCCAACCCTTCGACGGAACACGATGAAAATATAATCTAGTTCTAGATCTCGTTAAAGTACATATGTGTACCAAATTTCAAGTCAATATCTTAAACGGTTCCAGAGTAAACGTGGGCACAAAAAAAAGTTAGACAGACCGACAGACAGACAGAAATTGTTTTTTCGCTCAAACTTAAAATCTCGACGTTTCATGATATTTTAAGCCTATTTGAACAATAAAAATTTTTAAAAATTTTTTGTCGTTACTATTATACTTCCACTGGATGTGGAAGTAAAATAATGTCAAATGAGCATTTTCCACTACGAATCTTCTGCTGCCATCAGAATTTTGATTTTTTTTTTAGTTTCGGAGATAACTACAAAATGTCGGCCATGTACGGCAAAAAATCGCAATTTTGAGCTTCTACAGTTGGCAATTTTTTAATCTTGGCTCCTACGCCAAAAGACTACTCTAGCTAATTTAAATGGAATTAAATTTGCTAAAACTCTTTTTTTTTATTTTTTGAATTCCGACGAGAATGAAGGAATTAGAGGGGCGGGATTTGGGACTTTTTTTTTTTTTTTCGGTAAAATTTTTCCATTTTGTCACCGTAATTAATCGGTAATTAACTGAAATCGATCTCATATACGATGTTCACTTAATATCATACTACTTTGACGCTCCGTTAATGTCGGCCCTTCAAAAACAAAGGTTTCTGAGAAAAAATATTTTTTTAAGATTTACATACGCTCTATAGGAAAACGTGTAGTTTCCTACATTTCCTCGAATATCTCGATAATTTTAGTTTTTTCGAAAAATTTGTAGACAGCTTTTGTAAAGAGAATTGATTGCACTTTCCGACAATTTTTTAATTTTTTCTCTAACATAAAATACAAAAGACTTATGAGCGAATATGCGGACGTCTCAAAGCCAACCGCCGCCCAGTCTATTAATTAGGGTGAAGACGTACCGCTCGGCTAAAGTTCGTCATCTGTGGAACACCAAATGAGACTATCCCTCTCGATCTGACGTCACAGTGCTTTTCGTGAGGACTGGCGAGAATCTCAACTTTAATTATTTATTGCAAAGTAAGTACTGTGGTTTAAGAGCTGATATTCGGTGTGGCGTGTTTGTATACATAAACACATACTTTAATGAAATAAAAAAAAAAAATGGGAAGTTCCCCATTGGCAACGCCCGGACTCAAACATTTATTCGTTTCATAATATTTTTATTAAAAATACCTGTTTACATATTTGAAATAAATATTTCGTCGGCCATCGTGTTCATTAGGTATTCGGCAACGCCGACCCTAAATTCCCTCCGTTTCGTAATAGTCTTATTAAAAACACATCAATAATATTTTAAGGTAAAACTGAACCTGCATTCAGTTCGCATAAATATGGACGTATTGCATATTGCAGTTTAGATATCTTGTATATTTTTTGTATTTTTTGTATGTTTTTCTGTTCTTAATGAAAAATCTTTAGAACATTTTGCTCAAAATTATAATAAAACATGGTTTATGTAAATATGGCACACATGATTTACATGCTATTCTTGCGATCGCAATGTAGGTATGACGGATATGATCCAATTTCAATAAAAATTTTGGGTCCAACAGAAAATATTGTTTTACAATTTATTATTTTTTATTTATTTGCTTTTATCATGATTAGAGAATATTATTTAGGTATTATGCAAATCACAACTTACACACTTTTTTATTTATTATGAAAATACCTACTTTCTCTATATTGTTGCCCTAATCTGGGCACGCTAATATACTAGTTAGGTAAATACTTTAAAGCACTCATTATTGGAGAACCAATCAAAACAACTACTCTTCTAGCTAATACTGACGAAGTATTGAATTACATGATAGGATTCTTAGCATTTTGAAGAAAAAAATATATTGAAAATACTTAAATCTTTTATTTACATTTAGTCATGCACACTTTTTTTATTTAATATGAAATTATCTACTTTCTGTATATTGGTACCTTAATCGGGTCACGCTAATATACTACTTAGGAAAACACTTTAAAACACTCATTATTGGAAAACCAATCAAAACAACTACTCTTCTAGCTAATACTGACGAAGTATTGAATTACATGATAGGATTCCTGGCATTTTATGGCAAAAAAATATATTGAAGATATTTAAATTATTTATTGAAATTCAGTCATTCACGAGAATTATTGAACCTTACATTCTATTTCAACTCTAGAAAAGTTGTACAAGTTTTTTCGAACTCGTTAGTTCTCATCAGTAGAGTATAGAAACATTAATTCACTATTTACAAGCCTATTCTTGATTTATTTAATAAATGATTTAAGTATCCAATATATTTTTGATTGGTTCTCCAATAATGAGTGTTTTAAAGTATTTACCTAGCTAATATATTAGCGTGCCCAGATTAGGGCAACAATATACAGAAAATAGGCATTTTCATAATAAATAAAAAAGTGTGTAAGTTGTGGTTTGCATAATACCTAAATAATATTCTCTAGAAAATATTGTACTTAATAAATATTCGAAATCGGCAACGCCTGACTGCAATTCTTGTTCCTTTCATAATAGGCTTATTAAAAATACCATAATGATATTTTAAGGTAAAATTGCTGTATTATGTAACCTAAACTTGGTTCGAATCTGAAAGACGTCCTGTATATTGCGTCTTCGTATTTTTGTGCACTTAATCAAAACCTTAATAACAGTTTGCTCTAAAATTGAAATAACAGCTGTTTCACATAAAAATGACAGTTTGTAGTCCTTTGGTGATCACCCTGTATGATAGATATTGCCCAATTTCAATAGAGAGTATTCTACTATGCTGTTTTATATATGTTCTAAATCTGAATTAAAAATTTTAAGAACAGAAGTCATCGTGTTTACAGGTCAGACAGTCAAATGGGGCGTTATAGTCCGGTGATATTAGGAAAGTTTTGCGATTAGCCAAAAATTAGTCCACCCCCTACAGAATTTCCTCAGGAAATCAGCGGCTTTACTTGTTATTTAACTTTTTGTAAACAAGGTGAATTTTAAAACTTAGTTTTTTGCTTCTAAAGATCGTTGAAAAACGTTCGACCTGTCAATGTCTTCGTCATGAGCTACTCTATAAGCTAGGTATACGCAATGAACGAATTTTTGATTGTTAATAACATTTTATGGCAAAGAACTGGAAAAATTGAATTTTTCGATTCTCGAACTTTGAGGTACTGTAGAAACAAATATAAAATCTGTATGTTAACGATATTATGAGAAATGGTACATATTTTTACCCTTAATAATTTATAAAATAAAAATCAAACTGTTACATTAAAAGATCAAATTATTATTTTACCGTTTTGTTTCGATAAATACATTGTATTTGACGTATATTTACATAATCAAAAAGAATACATATTGCAAAAAAAATTTAATTTACGACTTTTTTACGCAAAAAATCAATTTTGCAACTTAAACAGATGTAAATATCTCAGGAGTTTTTACATAAAATTTATTGCAACTAACGGTATTTCAATTGTCATAAAAAAAATAAAAAACAGGAAAAGATTCGTTCTTTGCGTATACCTACCTCATAGGGGAGCTCATGACGAAGAAATTGATGGGTCGAACCTTTTTCTACAACCTTTAAAGTGACGATATAAGCAAAAAACTAAGTTGCAAAATTAATTTTGTTTACAAAAAGTTAAATAGTATCAGAGAATTGTAATGTGTACAAGGTTTTAGCGATATTTTAACTCGAAGTATTGCCCCATGCTCCTGGGTCATCCTGTGTGTATAAGTAAGCTTCTAATTAACTGATAACTAATTAATAACACAGGCCCACAAAATAAAAGTTATTTGAACTGGACATCTGAATATATTTTTCTTTAGTATTTTTCCCACTGATTACGAATGCGCATATTACAGAGAAAATCCCGAAAAACTGACAAAAAATGCGTTTTTTATAGTTTTTTGGGTGGTAAAATATGCATGCAGAGACGAATCCATGGGGGGTTATGGGGGGTACGCTCCCACCCCAATGTTGACTGAGTTGGGAAAATCACCAAAAATGTAAAAAAATCTTTATTGGGTATGATTGCAAAAAAACGAATAATGAGTTGATAAAAATTAAATGACACTGTCACTATGACCATTTTTTTACACATAATTTTAATTGATATTATTATGACTAGATGTGACTGATGTGAGAGCCACAGAATAGTCGACGGACAACGCACAACGCCGACGGGCCTACGCGACGGGCCAACAAAATAAACTCGTCAACTCGCGGAAATTCGACGTTCGACCCAGTAGACGGCACGGCCAGAGCATACAATTCTCAAAGACTGTCTTACATTAGAAATATTAGAATATTACTCTTTTTTGCCTTTATCAATACATTGCTTTGTCCTAGCTATAAAGTCGTTTGTTGTTGGTTTATACTGAGTATCACTAATATCAGTTACCAACCTCTCAACGAGAGATAATAATAATAACAAATTGTTGTCGGTCAGAAATTGTTAAAATATTAAATTCTTAGAGGACACTGAATCAGAATCTGGGACTATTAATGGGGTCTACAGACGATCCAGCTGCTGGGACCCGACATTGTTGGTACGCTTTGAAGATAATTGGAATTCCAGCGGACCAGTTAACTTTTACGAATGAGTTCAAACCATGCCGACAAGGCTGGCTCCCTGCCGCTGGATCGTGTGTAGACCCCTTAATGCTACCTATTGCGTATCACAATGTGAAGTGGGAAGTGGCCGGTAGCCGTACTAGCGCGGACGTTCACGAGCTTGCGCCCCGACTTGCGCGTAATCGTATTGTATCTTGTTTTTCTCCACGGTCATTAAACTATAACGGTTACCTCATCCAGTAGCTTTTAGACGAAGGAGAGCGCGGGGTCAACTTAGGTCTAGCGCCTACATCATGTAGTTTAGTTAAACTTCTTTTGCATAATATTTGTATCGCTAGGCTACTTATAGAGGCACCACAGGGGAATGTCGTGTGGGAACTGTGACCGGGAGGCTTGCCTTAACTGACCGGCCTACGAGGAGAAAGCCTCTATAAAAGACCCGACAGCGAAGTCGCTAAAACCTGCGGACACCGGGCGACCTCCGCAGTATATAGCCTTGCCTCCGGGATGGGCGTCACCCGGGGGTTGACCGAACATCGACCCGACTCGTGGGACGAATAATGGAGAAACTAAACAAAGCAGATGAAAACAGACCTTCTACGGTAACTCTGAAAGTGGTGAATACTAAACCAAAAGACGATACAGCATTCCTGGGAGAGAACCAGATTAAAGAGCAAAAAAAAGCTGCTGGCTCAGAAAATAAAGAGACCGATCCCTTCAGGAGACGTGACAGCATTGCCAGGTCCCCACCAAGGGAATCGACAGACCGAAGCATGACCATGGCAACGGACAAGGTAAAAGCAACGGGAGGGAAAACCTCAGCGGAAGGAACTCAATCCAAACTTATGATAGGCAGGATACAGGTAATTAGTAAATTGCAGAGGAGCAACTCAGTAGGGGAGGAGAGCAGGAAGCGCAAGGTGCATGATACCTCCCTCGGGAGTACGGACCTAGAGCCGTACAAAAGAAAGGAAAGCCCACTGGCCTTCGCTTTAACTGAGGCCCTAAACGCGATTACGCAGCATACAAAGAGGTTAGAGAAAATGTTGGAAGAAAACCCGAATACTAAAAGGGAAATAAAAGAACTGGCAAACAGGCTGAAAAGGTCAGTGGACGTCATTAATAGAGACTCCATAAGACAATGGCTGGAGGACAACAAGTGGGAGGGAGTCGAAAAACAAATGTTTGACGCAGACATGCAAACAGATACCTGCCCTAGAAGCAAGACAAACTCAGTGGATGCCACGACGCAAACCGTCCCTACAGGGAAGTGGCACAAGGAGGAGGAAACGAGAAAAAAGACAGAGGCAATAATTAAGGCAACCAAGGAAACCACAGATTATGAGGAGTGGCTGGGGACTGCTAATCAGGACTGGCCGGAGGAAGCTTTCCTACAAACCAGGCTAGAGGAAGGAACTCCCAATTGGGGTGGAGACGAGGAAGATATTCTACTAATAGTAGATGCCGATGACAAGGGAGAAAAGGGAATACTGAGAAGAGCGAGGGAATCCTGTCCAATCGCCAGGGAGATACTCAGTACTCAGCTAACGGCAGGGCAAATAGTATACGGAGCTTCTAGTACACGACTAGAGATTAGCAGGAATGGGACCCAGAAGGAAGGTAAACGGTATACCTTTTTGCTACCTCGCAGCCCTACGGGAGAGATGCAGGATACTCGAGAAACGTATCAAATGCTACAGGAGTGTGCACAAATCGTAATAGAGTTGGAAAGGAAGAAGCTGTGCATCATAGCACAAGAAGGAATAGATAGAGTATTGTTAAGGAAGATAACTGAATTTGTCTTCAAAGGCCAGGAGAGGGAGATAAGAGTGCTATTCCCCCCAGGAAGGATGCCAAAAAAGAAGAATGATGTGGAGAAAGGGAAGACCTGGGCAAATATGGCAGCCACTTCAAATGAGGGAAGCTCTAGAACGGACACGACCCAACAACAGGCTCGTACCGGTGGAAGAAGGAGAGGAGGAGGAAGGGAAGTTCTCTTCCTCAAAGAAGAGGGAGTCTCGTATAAGGACCTTCTCACGAAGATTAAGAAGGTTGATATAAAGACTATAGGAGTAGAGGTAGCAAGTCTCAGAAAGACTAAAAAGGGGGAGATGCTTATAGAAGTCGTGGGGGGCAGAGGAGCATCGGACCCATTGAAGGAGGCTATTGGTAAACTCGGCAAAATTGATGTGAGGGCTAAAAAGGATGATATGGTCATTACAATTAGGGACCTGGACGCTGCGACCACCGAGGAGGAGGTCAGGCATGTAATAGCGACGGAGGCAGGCGTCAAAGATGGGGAGATCGCAATAGAAAAGATGAGAGCGGCCTTCGGAGAGAGTCTGGTGGCCACGGTTAAGCTCCCGCGGAAGGCTGCAGAGGCTGTGCTGGATAAGAAGCACCTCAGAGTGGGATGGCTTCGATGCCGGGTCCGCGAAAGGTCAGAGGTCGAAATATGCCACAGATGCTGGAAGGTGGGGCATATGAGATTTAACTGCAGAGGAGTGGACAGGTCCAAAGCCTGCCTGAAGTGTGCCAAAGAAGGCCACACGGTGAAAGACTGTGTGGCAGCTGCCTTTTGCCCTAATTGCGAAAGAGGAGGGCATCGCGCCGACTCGTTAGACTGCCCCATACTGGCAGAAGCGATAAGGAAGTCGAGGCGAACACGGGAGGAAAACCCGGCGCATTCGCCAGAATAAGGCAAGCAAACCTGAATAGATGCCGGGCCGCTCAGGATCTGGTCTGGGCCACAGGGAAACGGAAGGGGGAGGACATCTTAATAATAAGTGAACCTAATAAGAAAATGGTGAAAAACAGGCCTGAGTGGTTCGTCGACGAAAACATAGATGCCGCGGTGGGGATCCTAAACCCTAGGCTTAGCATATATGGAACTGGACGAGGAAAAGGGTACGTCTGGGTGGAGTTGAAGGAGGTGGTTCTCTTCAGCTGTTACTTTTCACCCAATGCTGGTATAGCGGAACTGGAAAATTCCCTGGAGGAGCTCGGAAGGGCCGTTAGAGCAAGTAGGAACAGAGGAAGAGAGGTGATAGTAGCCGGCGACCTCAATGGCAGCGCCCCAGAATGGGGAATGGACCGTATGAATGGGAGGGGAAGGGTAATCAGCGAATGGATAGCCACTGAAGACCTGCAAATACTGAACGAGGGAGCAGCTTATACGTTCGTAAGAGGGACCACTGGCTCCATCCCGGACCTTACTCTAGGCTCGGAAGGGGCAACCAGGAACACCAGCGGATGGAGAGTCCTAACAGAGGAGGAGACATTAAGCGACCACCGCTATATTACATATGAGATTGGACAGAACCGCGCCACCCAGGTGGTAAAAGGCAGAGGGTGGAAGCTTGGTAGGCTGAACAAGGATACCTTCAAAAGAAGTCTGGCTGGCTCCTTCCGAGGAGGCATGGTTGAAACGGAGGAGGCCCTCACCGATGTGGTTACTAGAGCTTGCAATGAGTCAATGCCCAGGAAGGGAAGCAGAAAGACCAGGAGGGAGGTCTATTGGTGGACGGAGGAGATCGCAGCCCTCAGAACGGAATGTATCGCGATTCGTCGGCAGGGTATAAGGCAGAATAGGAGAGCAGGACTTGGGGAGAACCCATCTCTCCAGGAGTACCGGAACGCCAGAAAAACACTTAGAGAGGCAATTAAAAGATCAAAGAGAGAGAGGTGGAGGGAATTATGCGACACTGTGGATGGAGATGTCTGGGGAGATGGCTATAAGATAGCGACTCGACAGATCAGAAATCCCTCCCCTGCCTTGCCGGCAGAGAAAGTGGCGGAAGTCGTGGCTGCTCTGTTTCCAGAAAGGGATATAGTCAGATGGAGAGCGGTAGAAGTGGATGTGGTCCCCCCACTCACGGAGGAGGAGCTGGAGGCAGCATGTGCCAGACTTAAAAGTGGAAAAGCTTCAGGTTTAGACGAGATTCCGCCTGAAATAGTCAAGCTAGTTGCAGAAGAATACCCGGGAGACATCTTAAGAGTAATGAATCGTGCCTTAGAGAGTGGGGATTTCCCGAGCAGATGGAGGAAGGCCAGAGTCGTCCTGATCCGGAAAGGGAACAAGCCGCCGGAGGACCCGTCATCCCACCGACCGCTATGTTTCCTTGACGCGATGGGCAAGCTCCTCGAATATCTGATACTGGGGAGATTAGAGAAGGAGATAGCCGAGAAGGGTGGCTTATCTGAAAGCCAGTTCGGTTTTCGGAAAGGACGATCAACGGTAGGAGCCATTAGGCTGTTAAAGGAAACGGCAGAGGAAGCCCTAGCCACGAAACAGATATGTGCTGTTGTGACCCTTGATGTCAAAAACGCGTTTAACACAGCGGGATAGGAGATGATTGTCGGGAAGATGCAGAGCTTAGGGGTAGCTCCGTACCTCGTCAGGGTGATGATGAGCTACTTCCAAGACAGGATGATCGGATTCGAATCAGAGGGAGAGATAATCTGGAAAAGCATCACGTGTGGGGTTCCACAAGGGTCGGTGCTCGGTCCGACCTTGTGGAATGTGATGTTTGACGATATATTTCGATTACCTTGGGAGGAGGGTGTAAAGGTCATCGGGTATGCCGACGACTTGGCCATAACGGTGACTGGAAGGTGGACTGTCCAAATAATGGAAGCAGCCAACGAGGCCATCAGGAATATTGAGAGGTGGCTAGGAAGAATGCAGCTCGAGCTAGCTGCCGGGAAAACGGAGCTCCTGGTTATCACGAGGAAAAGAAATCTTCCACCCATGAAAGTTAGGGTGGGCCAGGTGGAGATATCCTCAGGGAACCACCTGAAATACCTAGGGGTTTGGCTGGACTCCAAGCTGAACTTCGGTGTCCATGCCACAAAGACGGCCGAGAAGGCGGGAAAAGCAGCCACAGCCATTGGGAGGCTTATGGCCAATACGCACGGACCAAGAGCGAGCAAGAGGAGACTGCTGTGCAGTGTCGTGCACTCTATCCTCTTGTATGCAGCTCCGGTCTGGGAAAGTGCGATGAAGGTGGATAGGACGAGAGGGAGGATGGCTAGGATCCAGCGATGCGCCGCACTAAAGGTGTGCAGTGCATACAAAACGATTTCGTACGAGGCGGCGATCCCCCCTTTGGATCTGATGGCCAAAGAACGGCTGGAAATCTTTGAAGGAGTAGGGAAGGCAGAGGCCAGGGACAGGCTGTTTGAAAGATGGCAGAGGCGGTGGGACACTGTAGACAAGGGAAGGTGGACGAGACGCCTCATCCCGAACATCAGAGCGTGGATGGAACGGAGGCATGGTGAGGTAGGCTATTACCTCACCCAAGCCCTGAGCGGACATGGGTGCTTCATGGAGTACTTATACGATATTGGCAAGACTGACAGCAGAGAGTGCGCATACTGTGGAGAGGTCGATGACGTGGAGCACACCGTGTTCGCATGCAACAGATGGAGAGAAGAGAGACGAGACGGTGGGGCATCGTTATTGTCTCCAGAAGATATGGTAGGGAGGATGTTAGAAACGGAAGAGAACTGGAGAAGGGCGGAGGAGGCAATAACCCGCATTATGAAAAAGAAGGAAGAGGAGGAAAGAGAGATGGGTTTGAACCCATGGAGAAACGCCAATTAACACCGACAATCTTAAATGACCTGTGGGTCCGATGAAAAGCGAAAGCAGTCCCAGGCCAACAGGAAACACTGAAGAGATGGAGGGGTTTTAGCTGGTTAGAGTCCAGCACTACCCGTTCGCGATAGACTCTAAGCGACGGGTGTCCATGAGGATTTCCCCTCTCACGAAAAAAAAAAAAAAAAAAAAAAAGGCTACTTATAGATTAAGTCTGAAATAAAAAAAAAACATAAGGAAATATAAGTTGTAAAAAAATGGGCAGTTGGCAAATTAGTTGTAGCTTCCCCCCCCCCCAAAAAATAGCTGGGTTCGTCTCTGTATGCATGTGGCGTGTTTGACTACGCTGCGTGTATTTCCCTTATGTTTTTTTGCTCCACTGACCTCGAATCTATCGTTAGAACCCAATGCTACTTGTCAAAATAGGAAAATAAAAAAAACCGTCAAAAATCGCGTTTTTCACGGATACTATGTTTTCTTACAGATATCATGTTTTTTTCATGAATACATAGCTTGTTACGATGGCCTGCGTACACTTTTTTTTGAGTAATTTTTCCCGCTGATCACAAATATTGAGTAAAATTTGAAGGTCAGTGATGAAAATACTGAGAAAAATCAAAAAGACTGTCAAAAATCGGGTTTTTTCATGGATGTCGCGTTTTTTCATGAACGCATAGCGTGTTCCAATGGTCTGCATATACCTTTATCGAGTAATTTTTTCCACTGATCACGAATCTGGAGTCAAATTTTGGGGTCAGCGATGAAAACACTGAGAAAAATAAAAAAACTGACAAAAATCTGTTTTTTTTCAGGATACCCAATCATTGTGGGTGGTATTTCAATTTCATATGGGTTGTCGTTTTCGAACGCGCTTACCTTAAAACTATCTGTATAGGGGGTTTCTTCGTCGTTTCGTTCCTTTAGCTTTCACTTCTCTTTGTAGCATCCAACAGTAATCTGCTAACATATTGACATCCCATTTACCCTGAAATCGACGTTCAAAGTCTTTTAAAACTTTCTCCTTGCTCTTCGCTGAAGTCGCCGTTATTTTCTGGAAACTCATCCAGGTGTGAATCGAGAATGTGCTATTTCAAACTCATCATACAACCTAACTTTTCGTAATTCTGTATCATTTTTGATACAAGTATCTGTAGCCTGGATCTTTGGTATTACCAAGAAATTTTGTGGACACGTCTTTAAAACTTAACCATGCCGCCTTTTCTACTTCATTCATAGAATCAACGAATTCTTGTCCCTAAATAAAGTTCGAATCTCAGGCCCAACGAAGATACCTTCCTTCAATTTAGCATCAAATTTGTGACTCATCAAATGACTCAAATATTTAAAGCATTGACCATCTTTGTTAAGAGCTTTCGCAAATTGTTTAATTAGCCCAAGCTTAATGTGCAAGGGAGGAATGAGGATTTTAAAAGTGCTGACAAGCGGTTTATTTATAATATTCTTGGATCCAGGGACGAGAGACGTTCTGGGTTCCCACACGTTCTTTTTGTAATGATTTAATCTGTAAACGGTTTTATTGTTGCAACATATTACATCTATTTCTAATTTTACTCAGTACTTTCATTACGAAAACCAATATAAAATTCAAATAATATATACCACGAACGACTAGGTATCCTGAGAGATATCTATGAAAAAACCTGATTTTTGACGTGTCCAGAAAATTTCTCGGTAATACCAAAGATCCAGACTACAGAAACATTGTATCAAAAATGATAAAGAATTACGAAAAGTTAGGTTGTATGATGAGTTTGAAATTGCACTTTCTCGATTCACACCTGGATGAGTTTCCAGAAAATAACGGCGACTTCAGCGAAGAGCAAGGAGAAAGATTCCATCAAGATTTAAAAGACTTTGAACGTTGATTTCAGGGTAAATGGGGTGTCAACATGTTAGCAGATTACTGCTAGATGCTACAAAGAGAAGTGAAACCAAAAGGAAAGAAACGATGAAGAAACCCCTTATACAGTTCATTTGAAGATAAGCGCGTTCGAAAAAGAAAACCCATATAAAATTGAAATACTATATATCACGCACAATAATTGGGTATCCTGAAAAAAACAGATTTTTGACAGTTTTTTTAAATTTTTCTCAGTGTTTTCATCACTGACCCCAAAATTTGACTCCAGATTCGTGATCAGTGGAAAAAATTACTCGATAAAGGTATATACAGACCATTGGAACACGCTATGCGTTCATTTTTTAATTTTCTTCAACATTTTGACAATTAGCCCTAGATTCGAGGTCAGTGGGGCAAGAATACATAAGAAAAATACATGCAACCTAGCCGAACACGTCACATGCATAGTTTCCCACCCCAAAAAACATAAAGAACCATAAAAAACGCATTTTTTTCAGTTTTTCGGGTTTTTCTCTGTAATATGTGCATTAACCCCCCATTCTGACTTCAGATTCGTAATCAGTGGAAAAAATTACTCGATAAAGGTATATGCAGACCATTGGAACACGCTATGCCTTCATGAAAAAAACGTGATATCCATAAAAAAACATAATATCCATAAAAAACGCGACTTTTGACGGTTTTTAAATTTTCCTCAACATTTTGACAATTAGCCCTGGGTTCTAACAATAGATTCGAGGTCAATGGGGCAAAAATATATAAGAAAAATACATGCAGCCTAGCCGAACACGCCACATGCATAGTTTCCCACCTCAAACAACATAAAAAATCATAAAAAACGCATTTTTTGACAGTTTTTCGGGTTTTTCTCTGTAATATGTGCGTTAACCCCCCATTTTGACTTCAGATTCGTAATCAGCGGGAAAAATACTAAAAAAAGTATATTCAGATGTCCAGTTCAAATAACTTTTTTTTTGTGGGCCTGTGTAATGATTTAAGAATTTGCAGACCTGGTAAATATGTTTTGTAAGTAACTGTGCTTAGCTGAAAGGGAGATAGAGAACATAGAAAAACCTTCCTTCGATATGGCTTATCAACATTTGGTTTTATTTCCATGCGATATAATTAATTTACTTTCATTTTTATTGTGATTACATTTATCTCAGCATTCTTTGAAATAACTTACCAACATTTCACTGGTTTTATTTCCTTGCGATATAATGAATTCTCCATTCCCGATATAATAAACTTCTCTTCTATTACGATTGCACTTCTCGTGTAGTCGTTTGTTTGCAAAATATAATTAGGTTTTGTAAACTTTTCTTCTGTGATTCTATTATTCACAATATCTCAGGAAGTTCTAAACCTAATGCCATATGAATCTTATATAATTGGGGACAATTTATATATTTCATCATTAGTTATTTCAATTATTTCAATTAGGTATATAATGCTCCATTTGAAAGATCATTAGTTAACAACGAGTATTTATTCGAATAGTGAGTGAAGTATTTTTGTTCCTTATAAAATATAAAATTACAACATTACATTGAACAAGATTTTAGTTGAAAATACGGAAAAGCGGAAATTTTCTACTTGGAAATTTTAAAAACATGTATTTTTGAGGTTAGCTGTTTACTATCAATGAGACCGATGATATCATCAGTGTCATCTGTTGTGGCGATAAAATTTTAATACAGATTTAAATTTTTTTTATATTACTTTACTAGTTGTGGAAATTGAAGAGTTTTTAATTATAACTAAGTATTATTTTCGTCAGAAATTTTGAATTAAAAGTATAGAAACTGCAAGTGGTGAGTCCATCAAAATTTCTTCAATATCATTTTGTAGGAATTCCAAATCTCTCCCCTGTCAAAGGTCCTTGAAAGAAAATGGTTCAATAATTATTGTTCCAATCACCTCAGCCCACACATTTACTCCAAATCTTTTCTGAAAATTACCTTGCCTCATTAAATGTTGATTTTCCTGCGCCCAATATCTATTGTTTTTTTATTGAACATTTCATTGTTGTTAAATCTCAACTCATCAAAAAACAATATCAAAGAAACAAAATTCGTGTTAGCGGTATTGTACTGAACTAACCATTCACAATAACCTAATCTTCGATTGCCATCATCTTCGTACAAATGCTGGTGCACTTGATATTTAAACGAGCGGTAACTATATCTTTTGAGAATCTTTCTTGCTGATTCATGACTAATTTGCACCTCGTGGCCAATTTCTCTAGTAGAAGCAGTAAGATTCACTTCTACAAAAGCCAAACGCGTTATTTTCTCCCCTGATTTGTTTCTCCACAATTGGAAACTATTGAAAACATCGGGTATCTTTGGGCATACAAATCTGCGGCGTTTCTGGAATTTTTGTGGCATTCTCCAAAAATTAATAACATGTCCACTTTTTCATCTCTTGTATACATGTTATATAATATTACACGCTATCTTATTAAGACTTAGCCATAATAAACCTTCACATATATATCGTATTACACGATAACAGCTTCTCTTATTAATTGCTTATCTTCAAGATATCATATTACACCTTTGTTTCTCATAACTTGTGATGACTGCAGAACTGCAATTCCTTTGTTCTATATTTTGCTTACTCAGGTTCTGTATGTTATAAATATGACTAAACATGCTTTGTTGAATCAGTTATTAAACTCAGTTAGAATGCAACACTTCTAATTTATTATTCTAATTCCTTCTCCAAGAGCCAACGTTGGCTCCATTAAATAAATAAATCTTTTTTAAAAAGTCATTCATGTGAACCGTGATCTAACATTGGCGCAGTCGGTAGGATTCGTAAACATCATCAGAACAAGAAGCCCAACTGGTAGTGAAGCGTAAGAGAATAAGGAGATTAAGGAGAACATCTGCAGAAGGTGCCTAACTAGTGCTTGTACATCTACTTGAACAAGGAGACCTTCCTCACTGGTGGTGGCGGATCCCAATCCCTTGACGGACGAAGAACCTGCCCATGGAGATGAAATTAATGTAAGTCATTTTAAGAATCATCTCGTTATTTTACTGCATTTTTACGATTATTAGTTATCACAATTATTTACGTGTATTATACCGCTAATACACTCGGCGCACAGAGCCAGTTCTATTGTCAAAGTGAAATCCATTCCTTTACAAACGCAACTAAACAAGTTCATTTAATTCTAAGTTTATTTATTTTCGTATTTACGAAACATTGTGTATTATACAGCTAATATACAATCCATTTACGCACGCAACATAACAAGCTAATTTTAATTTAATTCTCGTATCATACTGCTGATACGCAACCGACTTCTTTTTGCAATCCAAATAATTTAAATACAAAGCAAAATGCCAGATAGAGCTCAACCAGAGACAGCTCAACCAACAGTACCGGCACCAGCCGAACAACAACAACAACAACTACTACAAAAACCAGAGCAAATTGAGCCTTACAAGCTCTCTGAAATATTTTCTTTAATACCTGAATTTGACGGCAATGCCATTAATTTACAAACATTCTTAAACTCCTGTCATTGTGCCCAAAGCATGGCAATTGGAGATCAAAAAATTCTTTTGACCATCCACATAAAAAACAAATTGAAAGGCAAAGCTGCCGAATTAATAAATTCGCGTAATCCTGGCACCTGGCCAGAAATCAAAGCACTATTGGAAACCCACTTTGGGGATTCCAGAGATCTAACGGCCCTAATTCAGGACTTACAACGAATTCACCAATTACCCGGCGAATCCGCCTTAACATTCATTTCGCGTTTACAAACGAACAATGCGAAAATGCACGCCGCAGTGCAAAAACAAACTCTCACGACAACGCAAAGAGCTACACAATCAGACCTTATAGAAACCATGACGCTTAATAATTTACTAACAGGTTTAGAACCGAATCTAGGTAGAATTATACGTGCTAGCAATCCTCCTAGCATATTAAAGGCTGTTAGTAGAATTCGCAGAGAACTCCAACTATCTTATTTTGAACAACATGTAATAAGTGAATGCCGCACGAGGCAACAATCGCAAACAATGCCAACAACGTCACAAAATTTTCAAAGAACGAATTACCAAGGAAATCCGAACTTCCAAAATTTCTCTCAAAATAATCAGTTTGGCCAGAGGACATTCCCTCAAAACAATCAGCCAAATCAATCGCAGCAAAACAGGCCCTCAGCCATAAAGCCAAACCCGAATTTCAATCAACAAAGACCCTCTGCTATTTAACCAAACCCAAATTTCAACCGTTTTAATCAACAAAAAACGCATCATTTAAATTACGAACCTTATGAAAACCAATGCGATTTTAATCAATACAGTGACTATTCTTCTGATTACCAAACTGCAGAGGATACTTACGAAAATTATAACTTTGAAACTAACCGAAATTTCCAAGAGAATTATACAGCTAATTCTCAATACGAACAATACGAGGATTATACTGCTAATCCTCAGGATTTTTGCTTAGATCCGGAGTACCCCACGGATACTCCAACACATCAAACAGGCCAATTCGAACCAATTACGGAACTAGAAACTCAAATACAAACTATGAACCTCAACGACAGTTTCGACCCAATGCTGAACTTCCCAGAACAGAAGTTCTTTTAAATACACCCCCGCATACTTTACTAACCGTAAACTCAAAAAATCTTTATTATATGAAAGACGCAACTGGTAAATTTAAAATCTTAATTGACACAGGCGCAGGTATATCAATCTTTAAACCTAAAACAGCTGAAAACTATAGACGTAGATCTCCTGAAAATGTAATTATACAGGGCATTACTAATCAAAAAATTTATATCAATGAATCTGTTCTCATTCCCTTTTCAGATGAGTCACACAAAGTTTATATCTATAATCTAGATATAGATTTTGATGGATTATTAGGCGCAGACTTTTTAGAACATTACGAATGCCAAGTAGACTTTAAAAATAAACAACTAGTCACAATTTTTAAAACCGTACCACTATTTAAAGTCACAGAAGAAACTACAGTAAATTTACCTGTACAACCAACTAGTAACTCTAACATCAAAAACCAAAATCCAAATTTAGGCAACATCAAAAATTTAATTTCTATCGAACCTCGCATGGAAAAAATCTGTAAACTAAAATGCAACCTGCGAAATACCGAGGCATACTGTTAGCCCAGGAAAACGAGAAAGTACGCTTACCAAATGCCATTGTCAAAATCGATCACAATGGAGAATTTTTAACTTCAATAATAAACGCAAACGCGATTCCAAAAACCATAAACTTTTCGAAACTTAATCTAGAACCAGTACAAAAATTCAAATCAATTTTTATTTTAAACACTCAAAATTCTGACGAACGCTTACAGACAGACAGATCCTTTGAAATCAGGGACGAATTGCGCTTGGACCATCTAAACGAAGAAGAGGCCGAAATGGTAACGCAGCTTTGTTTAGATTTTCAAGATATATTCTATTTAGAAGGAGACAATTTGACCTTTACCAATGAAATCAAACACCCTATTGACACCGAAAATTCCCGACTGATATTCATGAAATCGAATCGACATCCTCAGGTCCATAAAGAAGAAGTTAAATCCCAAGTATCGAAAATGTTAAGTCAAGTTATTATTCAACCTTCAATCTCACCTTGGTCCTCTCCTGTCTGGGTAGTCCCCAAAAAACTGGACGCTTCTGATAAACAGAAATGGCGCGTTGTAGTCGACTACCGCAAACTCAACGAGGTTACAATCGGTGACAAATATCCTCTGCCCAACATTTCCGATCTTTTAGACCAACTTGGCAAATGCCAATATTTCACAACCTTAGACTTGGCTTCTGGTTTTCACCAAATTGAAATTAATCCAGCAGACATTCAAAAAACTGCTTTCACAGTTGAAAATGGTCATTTTGAATTCGTAAGAATGCCTTTTGGACTTAAGAATGCTCCATCAACATTTCAAAGAGTGATGGATAACATTTTGTTAGGTATCCAAAATGAACGATGTCTCGTCTATATGGACGATATTATTGTTTACTCCCCTACTATTCACGAGCATATTTCTCGATTACCAGAAGTATTCAAAAGATTACAGAGAGCCAATCTCAAAATTCAACCCGACAAATGCGAGTTTCTCCGCAAAGAAGTCGTTATTTAGGACATCTCATTACAAAAGACGGCGTAAAACCGAATCCTTCGAAAGTTGACACTATTCTAAATTTCCCTCAACCAAAAAACCAAAAAGAAATTAAATCATTTCTAGGCTTAGCCGGATATTACAGGCGCTTTATCCCCAATTTCTCCAAGATTACCAAGCCCTTAACAAAACTACTACAAAAAGACATACCATTTCTCTTCGACAATGATTGTAAAAATTCTTTTCAAAATTTGAAACAAATATTAACGACAACTCCGATATTAATCTACCCTAACTTTGATGAACCTTTCGTCCTAACCACTGATGCAAGCGCATTTGCCGTCGGCTCGGTGCTGAGCCAGGGGCCTATTGGCAAAGATTTACCCATTGCCTATGCTTCTAGAACCTTGTGCAGTGCAGAAACTAAGTATTCAACGATTGAACGCGAGCTTTTATCAATAGTATGGAGTGTAAAGCACACTATCTGTATGGAAGAAAGTTCAAGCTTGTAACCGACCACAGACCACTCACCTGGCTATTCTCTATAAAAGACCCGGGAAGTAGACTTGCCCATTGGCGACTCAAATTAGAAGAATATGATTACGAAATAATTTATAAACCCGGCAAAATCAATAAGAACGCAGACGCACTTTCCAGAATCAAAATTAATCATTTTTCCGAATGTTCCAAATTCTATTCAAAGGTTCTAGCCGCGAATGACGAAGAGTCAGACGACGACGAAAACCCAGACGATAACAACGAAATCACTAACGAACAAATTTCCCGAGAATTTGAAACTTTCACCAAACTATATAAAACAACATCTTTAATTGACTATTCAAAAATCAAAGCCTCAAACAAACAACTCTTATACCGAGAACATAAAGATATTATAACCTTCTTCCAACAAAATAACTTACAAGACCTACATCACAAAATTATCGAGGATATATTCGAAGAAAACCCCGAATTTCATAACGATAAAATCAATATTCTATCGAGCAAAACAGTCAGACATAGGAGATATTTTATCATCCCTCTACCTTTTGATATCGAATCTGTAATTGAACATCTATTTTTGGTATTATTTAAAAATCAAGATGTCCTAGATCTCTCTAAGACATACTTTGTCGAAAATAATTTAGACCTCCCCATACTTGAAATCCTATCATTCATTTTTGCGCAAAAAGACTTAAAAGTAGTAATTTGTCAAGATATCGTCAGAACTGCCGACGAAGATGAAATTCCAATTATATTGGAGCAAAATCATTTTGGTAAAAATAATCTACACCGCGGAATAAATGAAACGATTAGAAGAATTAGAGAAAAATACACTTGGCAAGGTCTAACTAAAGACGTTGAAAATTTTATAAAAAATTGCGAAACTTGCCAAAAGACTAAAGTATGCCGGAAAAACCTTAATAACCCTCTAGTAGTCACAGAAACCCCAAGAACACGATTCGAAAGAATTAATATCGATTTGTTTGAATTCCCAACTCGAAATTACGCGTTAACTATTCGCGATGAGTTAACTAAATTCACACAAGCCTATGCAGTCCCGGACAAATCCGCAAAATCCGTCGTAAATACCTTGTTGTTATACTTTCAACATTACGGTACCCCGCTAAGAATTCACTGCGATTACGGTGGTGAATTTGACAACCGTTTGCTTAAAGATCTTTGTACCCTCTACGACATAAAATTAACTTATTCAAGCGTAGGACATCCCCAATCGAACGGATCCATAGAAAGATTTCATGCTACTTTAGCCGAAATGATAAGAATTCATAAAACCGAGAATCCGAACGAACATCCTTTCACAATTTTACCATATGCGGTAATATGCTATAACAATTCCGTAAATAAAACACACGATTTCACCCCATACGAACTTGTATTTGGACATACGTCCAACAGACCACCCGAAACTTTATATAACCAAAAAAATTAATAACTAAATACGTTAGAGATTTAAACAACAGAATATCTCAATATTATGAAATCGCCCGCAATCGAACACAAGCTCGAAAGGAGAAAGCAAAAGTTCGTTTCGACATAAATGTTCCCCTAAAACGACCCGAATACAAAATAGGTGACTTAGTTTACGTAAAAGAATCACAAATCAAAAACAAATTGCAAAACAAATTTAACGGTCCCTTTAAAATAAATTTTCCAAAATTCTGCTACCTTATTAAATCTCGAAACAAAACAAGAAACTAAACTAAATTTTGATAGAATGAAACCATATACTGAAGATTAAATTTATTTTCAGGTTTCTCCTGCTGTTCGGATCAGCACTCTGTCAATACAAAATTACCCCGATCAATAATACTGTTGGTGTATACTACCACCAAGACACGGACATCGTGGTGACAAATGACAAATGGACTCTGCTAGTGCATAAAAATATTTCATCCCTCAAACTGGCTTTTGACAAAAATCAAAATATCTTAGACAAAATCTTGTACACTCTCAATAATGGTGATCATAAGTCAATTATTTTTACGAGTGAAATTAAAACAGACTTTAACCTTTTAACACAAATATCTAACTCTATAAAAATGAAATTTGACGAAATCTTTTCAGATACAAAAATATATAAACGAGGAATACTTAACGGTATCGGTACAATATTCAAATCCATAACTGGAAACCTAGATGCTGAAGATGGCCAGTACTATACTAATTGTATAAATAAACTAAATAACGACGAACATCAATTGGAAAACTTAATCAAAAATCAAATTTCGGTTACAACTTCTGTTATTAAAAACTTCAACTTGACTATACAAAAATTACAAATTGACGAGAAAACGTTTAACAAAGATCTCGAAGAAATCGAATGCACAATTCAAACCATGACTCAAGCTATTGAGGCTGCTCACATAAAACTAAAATTTTTATAGATTTCCGAACAATTAATGGCAAGCTATTTGTATATCGAAGATAATTTGAACGACATTCTGAATTCAATAACATTTGCCAGATTAGGAATCATCCACACGTCAATCATAACCCCTAATCACTTAGTGACAGCACTACAAGAAGTTTCACAGAGCTTACGAAGGAACAATTTGTCTCTCCCCATTAAATTATCGGCAGTTGCTAAGTATTTGGATATTATTGAATTGCAAGCGTTTCAAATAGATTCTAACTTAGTATTTGTTTTAACAATACCACTTGTTGAACCCCAAAATTATAACACCTATCGCCTATACCCTATCCCGATACTTGATAACAGAACTGGTCTGCATCACATTTTATCTATTTCACAAAAGTATATCGCGAGAGACGATGATTCTTTAATGTACATACCTATACAAAATTTGAAAGAATGCAAACCTCTTTATTTTGGAACCAAACTATGTTCGAACCTGTTTGCATATCCTATCGACCAAAATGCCATATGTGAAGCCAGAATACTAAAACCATTGCCGAAACTTCCAGAGAACTGTCAAACTTCCTTCATTATTAGTCAGGGATACAACGTCCAAGAACTTGAAGACAGCACATGGCTAGTAATTAATTCCGAACCACTTCACATCACCATCAACTGTCCAAAGAGAGAATCTACGACAGAGTTAATCAACAAAAATTCCATCATCAAACTACAACCAGGATGTTACGCCTATGCAGGCATTACTAGAATACAAGCCAGTGCCAAAGACTTTTCCGAAATTAAGGACAATTAACATCCTATCCAAATTCCTTTTGAATGCTGTAATCACATGCGCGACAAAATCGAAATTTCAAAATTAAAACCACTCAAATTAAACAGTCTCGACGTAGAAGATCTAAATATTGCAAAAACCAAATTGGACCAATATTCCAAAGACCTGGATGACCTCATAAACGAGCCTTTTGTGACCAAACACGTATCTTGGTTCACATATTTCATAATCACTCTCATCATCCTATTAGTTGTACTTTACATAACTTGTAAATGCAGAAGAAGAAGATGTGGAGCATTCCGAATCCAATCCTCAACGAACAACCCTCCTTCACCTCCTTCAGAGCGAAGCAGAGTATTCACCAAATTTCCAAGACTTATCCCTCCAAGAAAGCGACCCGGTATTAAACCTCAAGAAGAAGAGGACATCGAGTTAACATAGACTTTCATTTGTGGAGTTTTACCCTTGTCTATTAATTTAGACCATTGTATTTTATTTTTATTACATTTATGTAATGTATTACTCACTTATTATTATTATCATTTACCAATTTTAACTTTTACGTATTTTATTATTTTGCTTGTATTCATTCAACATTGTTTGAATTTATTTTGCATTATATTCATTTAACGCTTTTAACAATTTTCAAAAGTTGCTGCATAACATCAACTTTTTTATTAAGGGGGAAGTTGTTATATAATATTACACGCTATCTTATTAAGACTTAGCCATAATAAAACTTCACAGGTATATCGTATTACACGATAACAGCTTCTCTTATTAATTGCTTATCTTCAAGATATCATATTTTACCTTTGTTTCTCATAACTTGTGATGACTGCAGAACTGCAATTCCTTTGTTCTATATTTTGCTTACTCAGGTTCTGTATGTTATAAATATGACTAAACACGCTTTGTTGAATCAGTTATTAAACTCAGTTAGAATGCAACACTTCTAATTTATTATTCTAATTCCTTCTCCAAGAGCCAACGTTGGCTCCATTAAATAAATAAATCTTTTTTAAAAAGTCATTCATGTGAACCGTGATCTAACATACATGTTAAACAATAATAACAATAATTAAGAAACAACAACAAAGAAGATAAAAAGCAAACTTATTAAGTTAACAATACACACGTAATATTATCTGTCAAACTTTGTTTCCACAGCACACTTCTTTTATTTGCAGCGTTGTTTTGTTGACAAAATGAATGTATTGAATCTAGTTTTATTCAATTTCCACGCCATACTTACTTGATAAGCGTATTTTCTCGATATTTTAATTAT
Organism: Rutpela maculata; assembly: GCA_936432065.2. NCBI lineage: Eukaryota > Metazoa > Arthropoda > Insecta > Coleoptera > Cerambycidae > Rutpela > Rutpela maculata. The sequence goes on along the minus strand of OW386294.2, from coordinate 18,680,806 downwards.
TATCCATCAAAGAACTTGTGTATTTTGGTAAACATCAAACCGATTCTCGATTTGAAGGTATCAATGGATTTGTCGTGAATATTAGTATATAACCACTGGTTGTCTGAAAGATGTTGCCATTTGAAAAAGTTGACATAATTACAAATTAATGATTTCGGAAATTTTGGTTTGTCGTAGCTACTAAACTAATTCGAAAAATCTCACGTTTACATTTTTTTCTTATTGTTTTGGTCCATTTGATTGATTTGGCAGTGGCGTAACTAGACGCCATGGGGCCCCAGTCCAAAAAATTATTTTCTTAATACCTAAAAAAAATTTTTTGATGAACGGAAAGGAGAAACCTGAAAAAAACCGGGCGCCGGCTGAGGCCCTTGGACTCCCAGGGCGCCGGATGGGGGGGGGGCGGTTGGCCCTGCCATAGTTACGCCTCTGGATTTGAGTCCATTCACTGTACTCTAGATGCAAAAATAAAAGTATCCCTAAAATAATCAAGTAGTCTCAAAAAATGTTTAAAACTATGCAGTCGTACTTAAAATCGTCTCCGGAATCCAAAAATGTAAAAATATACAGGGTGTTCTATTTAAAATTTCAAAGTCAGGGTCATTTCCGGGAAACCTGAAGTGATGGAAAAGTGTCAAATTATGAGAAATTTGCCGTTTTTGGTATATATTACTCCTGCCAAATTTAAGACATATCTTGATAATTGTGAAAACTATGGAACCATGGACCCAGGGAGAAAAACAAAATAATTGAATAACAATTTTAATATATAAAAAATCAACAATATTATTAATTGATTAATATAATGATATAACACAGCCCCACAAAAAAAAAAAGAAAGTTCAGACCAGAGAACCAGACCCATGTATCCCTATGTATTTTCGGTTGCTCAATCCGAATCCGAGGTCAAAAAAAATCGTACACCCCCAAAATCATTAGCTAGAGCCAAAAAACAACCCTGGAATGGGGTAAAAAGAAGATTAAGCTACGAGAATAGTTGTTACATTTTAATCAATCGAATTATACAAATTAAGGTTAAACAGCAGCGTATATACAATAGATATGAAACACACCCCAGGGAGGGGCGAAAACTAACCCCCATGTTTAAAAAAATCGATCCAAAACTGCAATGACTGCTGAAAAAATTTGAAATGTCCAAGTTTTGTTAAAGTGATAAGAAACTGCATCAGGTCTGACGTAATCTTCATAAACTGCCCCTATATGATTGAGAACAGCCACCCTTAAGTTTAAAGGACACAAAACAAGAGGAAACATAAAATCCAACAGGATTTCTATTTTGCGTAGTACTTTAAAATAGAACTAGAAACTTACGTACCATCAACGTCCTACAGTGTCAACCCTCAGAGGATGTGAAAACTATCCCCTATGTAAGATTTAACCATAAAAATTACAGTGACTTCTATAAAAATTCGAAACACCTGCGCTGTGTGGAAGTGAGAAGAAACTAGACTATGTTCGACGCTCTGCTTGAAAACCACCCCCACGGGGTTGCGAGATGCCATCCCTGTATCCGTAGGATGGTGGAAAACAGAGAGACTAACCGGACTTACATTTTTATGGATGCTATGACTGGCAAAAATCGTGTTGCACACTTCCAGCATCCTACGTATATGGGGGTGGCATCTCGCAACCCCATAGGGGTGGTTTTCAAGCACAGCGTCGAACATAGTCTAGTTTCTTCTCACTTCCACACAACGCAGGTGTTTCGAATTTTTATAGAAGTCACTGTAACTTTTTATGGATAAATCTACATAGGGGTAGTTTTCTCACCATCTGAGGGTTGGCACTGTAGGACGTTGATGGTACGTAAGTTTCTAGTTCTATTTTAGAGTATTACGCAAAATAGAAATCCTGTTGGATTTTACGTTTTTTCTTGTTTTGTGTCCTTTAAACTCAAGGGTGGTTGTTCTCAACCCTATAGGAGCAGTTTATGAAGATTACTTCGGATCTGATGCAGTTTCTTATCACTTTAACAAAACTTAGACTCGAGCTTTCTCAGCAGTCATTACTGTTTTGGTTCGATTTTTGTATAAATCGGGGCTAGTTTTCCCCCTTCACTGGGGGTGTGTTTCATATCTATTGTATGTACACTGCTGTTTAACCTTAATTTGTATATCGAATAAGATGTAACAATTATTCTCGTAGCTTAATATTCGTTTTACCCCAGGTGTTTTTTGGCTCTAGCTAATGATTTTGGGGGGTGTATGATTTTTTTTTACCTCGGATTCGGATTCAGCGACCGAAAATACATAGGGATACATGGGTCTGGTTCGCTGGTCTGAACTTTTTTTTTTGTGGGGCTGTGTGTAATTCATAAGAGAACCATATTAATTCTTTATTTTTTATTTAATATACGATCTCAAATGATGAAGATGTTTTATTATGGTACATACTACGATAATTGGTGACCCCGAATCAAGGTTCATCTAATACTCCTTTTAAAACTGAATCAGTACCCTCTGTATCTGATTTAGTAACGATATTTAAAGATTTCTCAACTACCTTTCAAGGTACTTTAAATCAAGTTTTACAATGTCAAGGAGTTTTTAGTTCTCAACTTCATTCGATTCAATCTCAAATTACTTCAAACAGTCATGGTCTTTCAGCATCTACTTCATTCTGCAATAATTGTAATAGTAGAAGCAACTCGCGAACTCGTTCTTCGAATCGAAGCAATGTTCGTATTAAATTTGATCCTAATAATACTTCTATTTGTTATTGGCATCAACTTTATAAAGATAAGGCTTTCCGCTGTGCTGGTACATGGAGTATTTATAATAAAGACATTAAAACAAGTATTGTTAATAATTCTAAATTACTAGAAGTTAATGGTACTTTGACGTCTGACGTTAATATTTCTGACGTTAACACTTCTGACAGTAATCGCCGTCTTTTTATTTATGATCACTTCAATAATTTTAAGATTTTTAATTGATACTGGTGCTGATTTATCAATTATTCCACGTAATGTTTTTACCGATTTAAATAGGAATCTTGACACAGTTTTAACCGCAGTTAATGGTTCTACTATATATACATACTGAAAAAAATTATTAAGAGTCAATTTAAATTTACGAAGAATTTTTCCCTTCATTTTTAATATAGCTGACATTTGAATTCCAATCATTGGTGCTGATTTTTTGTCCAATTTTGGTTTAGTAGTCGATTTGAAAAAGGCACGATTAATTGATAATATTACCAATTTATCAATTAACTGTTTTGTTAATAATAGTCCTTTAGACTCGTTTAAATTATTTCCTTTAGCGAATGAATTCAATGGATTGCTTTTACAGTTTCCTTAATAAGTTCGCCAAATTATAATTTGCCTGTCAAGCATTCAGTTGTACATCATATTATTACAGAGGGACATTTACCTTTTTTCTCGTCCACGTAGATTAGACAATGTAGTGGCTAAAAAAGAGCACAATGACTGGCGACCTTGTGGAGATTATGGAGATTATCGACAACTGAATATAGTTACAGTTTCAGACGGGTATCCATTACCTCACATTCATGATTTCAACTCTCGATTATATGGTAATACTATTTTCTCGAAAATTGATTTAGTTCGAGCTTATCATCAAATACCAGTCGCAGAGAATAACATTTATAAGACAGCTATTACTACTCCTTTCGGTTTATTCGAATTCTCACGAATGCCTTTCGGTTTACGTATTGCTGGACAAACTTTCCAAAGATTTATGAACAAGGTACTTACGGGTTTGCCTTTAGTTTTTGTCTATCTAGACGACATTTTAATTGCGAGTAAATCAAATTCGCAACATTTAGAACATTTAAGGGTTGTCTTTGAACGATTAGATCAATACGGAATAAATATTAAGCCGTCTAAATGTATATTAAGAGCTGATAGTTTGACCTTTTTAGGACATCACATTTCTTCACAAAGCATTTTACCTTTTTCTGAAAGAGTTGATGTCATTAATAATTTTCCCTTACCAACAACTCTTAAACAACTTCAACGTTTTATAGGTATGGTAAACTTTTATCATCGTTTCGTACCTAACTTCGCTGAAATCTTAGTTCCTTTGTATTCCTTCTGCACTAATTTATCACATGATAAAATTAAGAAAATAGATGATTTTTCTATTGCATGTATGGACAGTTTCTTAAAAGCCAAAAGCACTATAGTCTATGCAATTATTTTAGCTCATCCTTGTTTTAGTGATAATACATTCTTATCACTTACGGTTGATTGTTCAAATATCTCTATGGGGGCAGTTTTAGAGCAACGAGATAACAAAGAAGTATTAACTCCTTTAGCTTTCTTTTCGCGTAAACTCACCATGACACAGGCAAGATACTCAGTTTTCGACAAAAAGCTTTTATCCTTATACTCTGTTATTAAACATTTTAAATATTTACTGGAAGGTCGTAAATTTATTTGTATTGCTGATCATAAACCTTTAGTCAATGCCTTGTTCACAAAGCTGAGAGATCTCCAAGACAGATACGTCATTTGGAATATATTGCTTAATTTTCATGCGAAATTAAGCATATTAAAGGCAAAGATAATGTCATAGCTGACACTTTATCACGTGTATATGACACATCTTCTTTACAGCAATGTATTTTACCAATTCAGAGAGAAAAATCTCCTTTGATTAATGTCAATTTTGATTTGAAATTATTAAGCGAAGCACAAGAGAAAGATTCTGAACTTAAACACTTATTATCAAATCAATCTTCAAATTCTGAACATACTTTCAGTTTGAAAAGAATTAAAATTCCAAATCTGGATGAATTTATTTGGTGCGATGTGTCTCGTCCAAAACTTCGACCTTATGTTCCAATTATTTACGGGAGAACAATATTTGATATATTTCATGGTCTATCTCATCCTGGAATTAAAGCTACTAGGACTTTAGTAACTAATAACTATTTTTGGCCGAAAATGTCTACTGATTGCAATTTATGGGCCAAGTCTGCGTTAACTATCAGACTTGTAAAGTCACACGTCACATCAGAAGCCCGCTTGGAAATTTAGAAATCCCTAATTGCAGATTCGATCATATACATATGGATTTAGTAGGACCATTATCTCCTTCCAAAGGTTATTCTTACATCCTTACAGTAATCGAACGTTTTACCAGATGGCTAGAAGCTTATCCTCTGCGTGATATTACTGAAAAAATTGTAGCACGCACATTGTTTCAAAATTTTGTTTGTCGTTACGGTGTACCTTTAACCGTGACCACTGACCAGGGAGTTCAATTCGAATCCAAATTATTTAGCGAATTTTCAAAATTTTTGAGTTTTCACAGAATTCGTACCACTACTTTCCACCCCAAAGTAACGGATTCATTGAACGTTTTCACAGAACTTTTAAAGCTGCATTAACAGCTAGGGCTAATACATCACATTAGGTAGACGAACTTCCAATTGTTTTATTAGCTTTCAAGACGATTCCCAAAGAAGATTTGCAAGTTCTTCTGCCGAACTTATTTACGATCAAACTCTGCGGTTACCTGGTGAATTTTTTATTAAGTCGTACGATACACCAGACTTACCTTTATTTATGGGCAGATTACGCAATTACTTTAATAATTTAAAATATTTTTCTCCAATTTCTCATGTTAATTATAAAACATTTGTTTATCCTGAGATTTCCAAATGTGATTTTATATTTCTTCGTAAGGAACGTTTTAAACGTACCTTCTCTCCACTGTAAGAGGGTCCATTTAAAGTTTTATCCCGTACAGACAAGTTAATTACCTTTGAAAAAGAAATAAAGTTGTAACTGTCAATATTGACAGAGTCAAACCAGCTTTTTTGTTAGTTGATAGATGCGATGTTCCACCAACTCGTGCTAAAAAGGTGCGTTTTGCCATAGATAGGCTATATAATTGATTGTTCTTTTTATTAACGAGGGGGTGTATGTAGCAACTCGCTTGCCGTAGATTAAGCGTTTTAGTTGCCATGGAACCAGGAAGAAAAACAAAATAATAGAATAACAATTTTAAAATATATAACATCATCAATATTATTAACTGATTAATATAATGATATAAATCATAAGAGAACCATGTTAATTCTTTATTTTTTATTTAAGATACGTTCTTAACCCATTCGGGACGGCAGCGGACTGCGCTTGCGGATTTATCCGTTTGCAGCCGCCAACTGTAAATTTTTCAGATACGTACGGCTTAACAAACTCAACATTTTTATTTAGGGGAAATGTCAAATAAAAAATGCTAATAATAGAAATAAAACTTTTATTTACCACACAGAAAATATAAATATGTACGCTAAAAAAAAAAAAAATTGAACGAACGGTGGAAGGACTAAGAAAAGGGTTAAACTAACAATGTGTAATAGGCGGATACGTATGTTTTCAGTAATTAAGTGCACCTCTTGCCATGCGTAGATATCCGGTTCCCGTTGCGAAAGGGTTAAATGATGAAGATGTTTTATTATGGTACATACTACCATATATGACTTGTCTAATGATTCCGTTTACACCTGGTATAGTGTAGTAAATCTAGTTATATAGCCTCTGTGTCGCAATAAAAAAAACAGATTGTTCCTTACTAAATTGTGAATAAAACTGAGACCTATTTGATCAATTTGTTAAGTTATTAAACAATTTATGATAGCTTAATTACTAATGCACATATTTTAACAAAACTTTAGGAAAACATGCATCCAATGGAATTAAATCTTCACATCAAATTTCAAGTGGAAATGTTTACAACAACGCCAAAAACAATAACAAAGTCGAAAATTGAACCATTGATTGTTTTACCGCCTTTTGCATCGTTGTGTTTTAAACTCGATTAAGAGTTTATCGAGATTATTTCTACAAAATTAATTATGTATATTTTTACTTATATATAACCACAAAAAAATGCTCGATATCACTCAAAAATGAAATTTTCTTATACCGCACCATAAATTTGCAAAGCAAGGGAATCATAACAGTTTTGTATTTTATTTGATGAGAAAGTGACTTTCAATGCGTGACCGGAGTGTGTTTCGTAGGTAGGGTATTGATCCCTAACCTCAAAAAAATAATCGAAATCACTCAAAAATGAAATTTTTGTATACCTCATCAAAGATTTGCGAAACAAACAAATCAATGTAATTTATTTTCATACATATTGAGTAAGTTTCTATTCGGTTAGTATCAAATTTAAAATATTATTTTTAATTTAACTACCTCTGAAAATTCTCTTTACAAGCGATTACTCCTTCGAGCAGCTGAGTTTGAAATCACGTTTATAATTGGTCTGCTCTCCCGGATAACTCAAGCGAATAGTTACAAATTCTAACGTATCTGATTGATAGAATCTCGAACATTTATTTTATTTTTAGCTCTAGAGGAGAATATTATCTCTTTATTTTTATGATGCCTCTGTCATTTCGCCTCTGTCTTCTGCGTTTTATTCCTCTTGAAACCACTTTTCATACCACTATTTATATCTCACCTTCCTTGATATCTACGTTCCATTTCCTTGATATGCTGACAGAATCACTCTCCCTATTCTTCGCTATAATACTCAAGATTTTTCGGAAAGTAATATACATGTGAATTTAAGAAATTCATTAGACAGTCCAACTCTGCATAATTTTCAACCATATCCGCTACTATTTCCTTGTAATTTTCACTCTTATTATTTCTTAGAAAATTCTCCACTACATTTTTGAAACTGATCCAGGCAGCTTTTTCAATCTTACCCATTTTCGTTTCTAAACATCTTTCTGATTTTTGGTCGATAGAAAATTGCCTCCTTCAATTTCGCATCTGAAATGTTTGGAAGTATTAGTTATGTATACTGGAAACAATCACCATCTTTATGCAAAGCCTTAACGCAAATACTTTACAAGGCCCAAAGGACACCGCACAAATTCTTATATAAAATTGACTACCGTTAAATTGGCTGGATTTTTGATATGTTCTATAATTTGGGCCCCTGATCAAATGTCTCATTGGGTCGGAGGTCCCAAACCCCAGGGTTTCAAGGTAGAGCCAGTTAAAGTTGGGATTATGGGGTATTGGCCGTACATCGAACATTATTCAAATTATGCCCTCTTGGGTCTGGAGAGTTTTGATTGGCCTACAGTGAGGGAAAACTTGTCAATGATTATTCTGTGTCATGCACCAACTTGTCAGATGACGTCACATCGGGTCATTGCATGTCACATGCAGTCATATCAGGTCATTCCCTGTTATTGTTTTTTTTTTCTCCACTGCAGCGTCGATTGCTAAGAACATTAGCCGCTCCCTTCTCCATCCATTAGGACTATTTAGATAAATATGAGTATAAATATGAGTATATCTCATCTTTCAGCAAGGTATGTATATGTAAGATTTATCTATTGATTGTACAAGTAAGCCTTTGGTGTAGTGTTCAATAATTTGCTAGTGTGAGTAGGTAACTACAACTGACTAAATTCGTTGGTAAACGTTAATGGATTTAATGAACGTTAAAACTTTTTCTATATTTTCTCTTTCATTTTCTAATATATTTATTAGAATATTATTCAGACCAATTCTTTCTTGGGGTTGTCGTAGGCTGGGCAACTCACAAGGATATGCTCCACCGTTAGTCGTACTCTACAGTTAGAGCATCTTGGAGGTCTTTCACCTCTTAATAAATGTATGGACGTCGGGTTCGTATGTGCAATTCTTAGTCGAGTAAGAACTGTCTGATCCCTTCGACTAAGACTTATGGGTGTTTTCCACGAAGTCATGCTTGGGTGTATACTCCTATAAGTTGTTTCCCCTATATTCCAATTATACTGCCACCTCATTAGAAAAATACTTTTCGCCTCTGTCATTACATCTCGGAATCTGATGGGGATACCTGGGCAATGTTCATGTTCATCTGCCGCTAGGCGGGCAGCTATATCAGCTTTTTCATTTCCTGAGATATCCACATGACTTGAGGTAAAAATAAAAATAATTTCTTTATTGTTCTGTTTTAACCAGTGCAACAAGTTGAGTATAATATATGTTAATGGTTCCGTGTTATATATATATAATGAAGGATAGTCACGTCCGACTAGTTAAAGAACAATCTAAATTTAGTAGGGCTTCCGAAGCTCTACTAAATTTAGATTGTTATATATATATATATATATATATATATATATATATATATATATATATATATATATATATATATATATATATATATATATATATATATATGTTCAAAAATATGCTTCTAGAAGGCAGAGTATTTACTAAACGTAATTTCTCTCTGAAGCAACCCTCTATACATCCTTATTTAAAAATAAGGAAATTGACCAGACTACAACAAATTGCAAGTCTGGCGCGTTAAGTGTAATAATCACATATTACTACGAAACGCTGTAATTCGATTTTAGCAAACACCGACCGAAAGACTTATTCCTAAATTAAAGGAACTCTCGTGTCAGCCACTGCACACCACTTGCAGACTGCAGTTTCGAGCTGTTGGCTCTCATCAGTGCAAGGTAGGCATGCAGTGACTGGCAACGAGATTTCCGGTGACATGGTACATGTTCACAATCTTAAGACTGCAACATGCAAAATAAATCGAAGGCGCCATCTCGCGGTCGCTGTTCACTACAATCGAATTGGTTAGCCTGAGATGGGCAGCAAATGTTCAAAAATATGCTTCTAGAAGGCAGAGTATTTACTAAACGTAATTTCCCTCTGAAGCAACCCTCTATACATCCTTATTTAAAAATAAGGAAATTGACCAGACTACAACAAATTGCAAGTCTGGCGCGTTAAGTGTAATAATCACATATTACTACGAAACGCTGTAATTCGATTTTAGCAAACACCGACCGAAAGACTTATTCCTAAATTAAAGGAACTCTCGTGTCAGCCACTGCACACCACTTGCAGACTGCAGTTTCGAGCTGTTGGCTCTCATCAGTGCAAGGTAGGCATGCAGTGACTGGCAACGAGATTTCCGGTGACATGGTACATGTTCACAATCTTAAGACTGCAACATGCAAAATAAATCGAAGGCGCCATCTCGCGGTCGCTGTTCACTACAATCGAATTGGTTAGCCTGAGATGGGCAGCAAATGTTCAAAAATATGCTTCTAGAAGGCAGAGTATTTACTAAACGTAATTTCTCTCTGAAGCAACCCTCTATACATCCTTATTTAAAAATAAGGAAATTGACCAGACTACAACAAATTGCAAGTCTGGCGCGTTAAGTGTAATAATCACATATTACTACGAAACGCTGTAATTCGATTTTAGCAAACACCGACCGAAAGACTTATTCCTAAATTAAAGGAACTCTCGTGTCAGCCACTGCACACCACTTGCAGACTGCAGTTTCGAGCTGTTGGCTCTCATCAGTGCAAGGTAGGCATGCAGTGACTGGCAACGAGATTTCCGGTGACATGGTACATGTTCACAATCTTAAGACTGCAACATGCAAAATAAATCGAAGGCGCCATCTCGCGGTCGCTGTTCACTACAATCGAATTGGTTAGCCTGAGATGGGCAGCAAATGTTCAAAAATATGCTTCTAGAAGGCAGAGTATTTACTAAACGTAATTTCTCTCTGAAGCAACCCTCTATACATCCTTATTTAAAAATAAGGAAATTGACCAGACTACAACAAATTGCAAGTCTGGCGCGTTAAGTGTAATAATCACATATTACTACGAAACGCTTAGCAAACACCGACCGAAAGACTTATTCCTAAATTAAAGGAACTCTCGTGTCAGCCACTGCACACCACTTGCAGACTGCAGTTTCGAGCTGTTGGCTCTCATCAATCTAGTTCCAGATCTCGTTAAAATACATATGTGTACCAAATTTCAAGTCAATATCTTAAACGGTTTCAGAGTAAACGTGCGCACAAAAAAAGTTACAGACAGACCGACAGACCGACAGACAGAGAGAAATTTTTTTTCTCTCAAACTTAAAATCTCGACGTTTCATGACATTCTAAGCCTATTTGAACAATAAAAATTTTTTAAATTTTTTTTGTCGTTACTATACTTCCACTGGACGTGGAAGTAAAATAACAACGTTTATCACTTTGTTTCCACTTTGGACTCTTAACCTCACTTGTCACTTGTCAATTCAAAACTTCTCTACTTTCTATACTTTCTTAACTACTCGCCGAGAATGCGGTCGGTCTTTTATACCTAAAAATGACAGATCTCGATTGTTCTGTGATGACGCCACCATTCTCTAGATAATTCCAGATGTCACTTTGGAAACTTCTGGTAGGTTCTTTCTCGAGTAGGTGCAAATACATCTGAATTAATTGAATTCATTCTAGGGGTTGCAACACATCACAATATTTTAAATGAATGCATATTTTCGAGCAAACGAAATCCGATATCTCTGTTCCCTATGGGTATAGAAAAAAAAATAACTTTCATTTTTGAATAGAATTTTGATAGAGAATTACATTTGTTTAAAGAAGATAATCTAAAGAAAAGCTACACTGGAACAAAAAAATTGTTGTGCGACTTGTTGCATTTACAATTGACTATACAATTTTCGACTGCTACTTTTTTAGCCGTCTTATTTCGGCTTGATATTACGTCATGATGATTTAGCTTCACTAGAAGCGTTATTTCCTAAAATTTCGTTGAAATATATGCATTATTACTTAAGTCACCGGCAACTGTTTAAAGACTATCGATATTAATTTTTTTTAATTTTTTCGACAAATTGACGAGATGACGTCTAGTTTTCATCGCAATTTCATAATGAGCCTTCTAGTTTGTTGTTTATTGCGATATGACCTATACAACCAGAGGTAGCTAGGAAAAAAGATGAATAACTGAATTTTAAACATTGTTTTGTTTATTTAAATGTCTTCCGGGGCTTAATCCAAAATTTGTGTTACACATTCTGTAATTTTTTTTACTTAGTTTAAGTTAAAACAAGAAAATTTCCATAGTGAGACAATTCCTATTTTTAATTTTACTCAACTTGAGGACAACCCAGAATTTAAGGTGAGCGGTGTTCGTTGACGTAATTCGACAATTTCCCATATATCCTTGAACATATTAAAAACATTTTTTGATGGGCTTTTAGAGAAAAGGATGGTAGGTACTGGGCTATTGAAAACTAAAGGAAAAACATATTTTCTTCTATGAAAATCAAAAAAATTATATTGTTAAGTTTTCAATAGTCCAGTTCTATCGAGTTTTCTCTAAAAGCTTATCATAATTTTTTCTCAATCCATGTAGGAGAAATTGTCGAATTACGAAGTCATCTTTTTAAGCACGACATCGCCACTTTGAAAGCAGCGCGTACAACGCTCTACCTTGCAATGGCCACCAAACTTTTAAAAACAACAACTTTTTGTTTTTCCAAAATTAATTCAGACTTTAAACTTCATTTCGCTCCCTTATACTGGTACTAAATACTAAAGTTTCTTAAATACAGGCCTTTTGAATACCGGTACTGAAAATCCATATATATTTTTTTGCAGCAGACATTTTGTCTTTTAGTTTACGTCCAAATTTTTAAGCCGATTCAATAATTAGAAACAAAGTTGTGATATGATATGAGAAATGTAAAGTATTGTATTTTCGAGAAATTTCCTAAAAGAGTGAAAAAGCGTGATTTCTTCAGATTTCGTAACTCCGAATCGAACCGCGACCTCCATAATCGAATTTGGAAGATCATTTTACATAAGAATTTGTCTTTAATTTTTATGTGTTGCCAATCGCAGTCACTTTTATTTTGCATAATTCGAGGGTCTCGTTCCTTGACTATTACCAATAACTTATTAGGTTCATTTACTTGTTCTAAATTAATTTATTTACACGTCAACTTGATAACTAATGACATACAAAAAGAGGCATTTTTGAAAATGTAATGTCATTATTTTACTTGCTAATAAGTTTCGAAAAGACGAATTTGATAAATTCTAAAAAATGCACAAATAATAGCTTAAGATTTAATTGGATTTACAAATTTTATTCTATTTGAATCCTTTACAGACTACGTCACAAATTCCTAATGTTATACTGTAAACAATATATTCCCTTTGGCGGTGGCGTGCTTAAGAAAATGATTACATAATTTGAAAATTTCTCCTAACATCCCTGAACCGATTTAAAAAATATTTTGATGGACTTTTAGAGAGAACCTGATAGAATTATACCAGGACAAGAAAACATTTTTTTTCTTTCTTTAGTTTTCAATAGCCTATAAAGTTGTATCTAAAAGCTCGTCAGAATTTTTTAAAATCGGTTCAGGGATATAGCAGGAACTGTCGGATTACGTTCCCGGAACCGCCCACCTTAATGATTCATGATTCCAATTGATTGTTTTAAATATTTTTAAAGAGAGTAATGATTTTAAATCTCTGTGCCCTATAGCCCGTCGGGCAGAGCGCGAAAAGCCTTCTCTTTCTTGACCTACCCAATACTGAAGTATAACCAGATGGGACCTTCATTACTTATTAAAGCATGTTATTTTACATAGGAAATCAAAATTGACGACACTCTCCATTGGTCGAGACCGAAGATATAAGAAAAAAACTAAAAAAAAAGAAATTTAGAAATTTAAGATTTAATCAAATATAACTTTAGAACTAAAACAGATAAAAATACAATTTTTTTTTGGTTTTGACAATTAAACATTGCTTTTTAATTTGAAGTATAATTTATTGCAAAAATTAAAAAATTAACATAAAAAAACTAGCAAAATTCAAAAAGATACACAAATCAGCAACATTTCTCTAATTCTTAACTCGCTTATATAACGAGGTATTCAATTTTTTCTTTCACCAAAAACTGACGAATTTAATAGGCTTCATTTTGTCTCGATTAATGCTGGATCTAATTTTTCAACTAAAAGCGCTACAGCCCTTGAAACACAACAAAGCACAGTACGGCGACGAAGACGCGAGGCTTCCTTTCCCGCCCCCGCTACTTTCTCGGCCCATCAAGAAACGTATCAGCTGCTGGCCTCATTATTGTCTGGATAAATATTAATAAGTATATACTATTTTACTTACATGTAGGCTATCACAGTTTATGTATATTGTAGATTCATTTTTATCAATGGAGAAAAACTACATGTTTGTTTTACGAAACTGCTGAAAGCAGTGAAAATCTAATGGTAAAAAACCAACTGTTACTAGCATCAGGTCTATTATTAATTGTGCAAATGAAAGAAAATATGCAATTTCATTAAAATTTTTATAAAACAAAGTGGTGGCACTTATTTGCACACCCTTCCATACCGATTTCATTATTCTTGTCTGACATCTTTTTGTAATAAATACCATTAGCAAAGATAATACGTATTTTCTCTGATATTAGTAACGCGATAAAAAATGCAAGTGAGCCTTCATGTAGTTATAATAAAGAAAAAAAATCAGTTTAAAATAAAATGGCATTGTCTGATTTGTGGAAAATCCAAAAAAATTAAGAATAAATTAAGAACATCTTTAAGTACCAGTTTGTATAGGAACGAGTGCGGAAACTAGAAAAAAATATATATTAAAGCTGCAGTGTCGCATTGTGATATAGAAATACAAGGCAGGTTACACATTTATTCAGATTTATTTGGGTTAATGGAAATTATCATAAAATTTATTATCAAAAAAAAAATTAAATGTGTACAAACTAAACAACTGAAAGAAAAAAATGAATTTAAAGTAGCGTTAAATATTTTATTTAAGGAAGTTTATTTTGCTGTTTTGCAAAAAATAATTCTTAACTCTAATATTTCTAAAAACACGCCTTAATGATATATTTGAAGAAATGACGAAAGAAAAATTAGATTATTATAGCAGTGGAAATATAAGAAAGAGATTAGAAAAGCATTTAAGCAAACAAAGTGTTTTGTGAACACAAAGAAAATACACAGTTCATTCAAGTGATAATAAAGCTAAAAGGATTTTTGTTGTCAGTCACAAGTGAATCAGGCGAAGAAAACTTGGTTCATGAGAATGAATTGAAAATTCCTGATAAAGCTGCCGGTATCTTAAGATAAGCTATAGCTGGATGTTTTAAAACTATAAAAAAAAACACGACAACTAATCTGACTGAACATAAATGTAAACAAGAAGTTTTAGATTTGTTATAAACATTTATGTCGTGGATACTAAATATGTCAGGACAGACAAATTTGATTTAAACGTTATTTCTATAGTAATGGAATTTATATTAATACTTATGGGGAAAAAAACAATCAGCTTATGCCATTTTACTTCCACATCCAGTGGAAGTATAGTAACGACAAAAAAATTTTAAAAAATTTTTATTGTTCAAATAGGCTTAGAATGTCATGAAACGTCGAGAATTCAAGTTTGAGCGAAAAAAAATTTTCTGTCTGTCGGTCTGTAACTTTTTTTGTGCGCACGTTTACTCTGAAACCGTTTGAGATATTGACTTGAAATTTGGTACACATATGTACTTTAACGAGATCTAGAACTAGATTATATTTTCACCTTGTTCCGTCGAAGGGTTGGGGGATAAATTAGGGTAAATTTGGAGTAAATAGTAAATCAAGCAGGTAAGAGTTCATAAAATTGATATTTAGTATAGACAAGAGAAGCTAAGGTCTCAAAAAAAATTTTGGCATTAACCACCCCCATTACCACCCCCACCCCATTATTAAAGGGGATGAAAAAAAAATGTGATTTAGTGTGTGCACAAGAACCAGAAATCTCAAAATATTTTTTTACTTTATCCACCCCCCACTCCCACCCCCTGTCACCACCCCCACCCCACTACCGATGTGGGGTATCGTTTTATGGGTTTTTGGGGTAGATGATTTCAAATATTATATTATTAAAGTTCCATAAACAATTATTTCCAGATACAAAATTTTTTCGTTGTGTGACTTGGATAGAAAATCCGGATGTGGAAGTAGTGATTCCTTGGGCAGCGGTTTTTTTAATCCTTTACATATCACTACATGTGTTTCGTGCCGTCAGAAGAAAAAGAACTTAATGATATACTTTATTCTTTTGGCTATGGTTATTCCTACGATGAAATACATACATACATTTTTAACGTCTTTAGCTAGTCACGTATTAGTAAAAACTGGTGACGACATTTTTATACCACCTGGAGTTCCTCCAGTAAGTTCTGAAGAAAACAATTACAATTATCGCAGCGATAATTTTGATCAAAACGAAGACAGGCTAGATGGTAAGAATCCCACTAGGAATAGTATTATTTAAAAAAAAAGAACAGCCTATTTACACAAGCATATTTAGATCGTCTATCCAATTTTAACCGATTTTAACCCTTCCAGTTTACATGAAAACAAAAATATAGTTATGTACAAAAATCCAACTAATCGTTCAGAGCCTCTACGAGTTAGTGAAAGCATGGCAAATAATTGTTTTGATTATGTGGTTACCTCTGACATTTTATGGAAAATATTAAAATATACGAAGTAAAGTAAAAACTTTACTAGCTGGCATGATTTTACTTTCACATCCAGTGGAATTATAGTAACGACAAAAAATTTTTTAAAAATTTTCATTGTTCAAATAGGCTTAGAATGTCATGAAACGTCGAGATTTCAAGTTTGAGCGAAAAAAAATTTCTGTCTGTCGGTCTGTAACTTTTTTTGTGCGCACGTTTACTCTGGAACCGTTTGAGATATTGACTTGAAATTTGGTACACATATGTACTTTAACAAGATCTAGAACTAGATTATATTTTAATCTTGTTCCGTCGAAGGGTTGGGGGGTAAATTGGGGTAAATTTGGAGTAAATAGCTAAATCAATCAGATAAGAGTTCATAGAATTGATATTTAGTATAGACAAGAGAAGCTAAGGTCTCAAAAAAATTTTGGCATTAGCCACCCCCATTACCACCCCCACCCCATTATTACAGGGGATGAAAAAAAATGTGATTTAGTGTGTGTACAAGAACCAGAAACCTCAAAATATTTTTTTACTTTATCCACCAACCACTCCCACCCCCTGTCACCACCTCCACCCCACTACCGATGTGGGGTATCGTTTTATGGGTTTTTGGGGTAGATGATTTCAAATATTATATTATTAAAGTTTCATAAACAATTATTTCCAGATACAAAATTTTTTCGTTGTGTGACTTGGATAGAAAATCCGGATATGGAAGTAGTGATTCCTTGGACAGCGGTTTTTACAATGATATATCTGAAAATCAGTTATATCTGTCTGATACCTACCTATTATTTTCACTTTATTAATGCATCTTACAATAAAGGAAGATAATTCTAAAGCTTTTGTTACGGCCGCTGATTGTAGCCTTGCGCGATTTATGGTAAACGCGGGATGTACCGGGAACGAGTGGGGAAGCTTCGCGACTCCGTCGCCGTAGCGCGCTTCGTTGTGTTTAAAAGGCTGTACCGTTTTTATTTACAGAGCTAGACCCAGCATTAATTGAGACAAAATGAAGTCTATGAAATTTGGCAGTTTTTGGTGAATAAAACATTCGAATAGCTCAATACATAAGCGAGTTACAATGAGTTAAACCTTTCAAAAAAATTGACAATTTGTGTACCATCTAAATCAACGTCAATTTTTTAATGTTAAAGTTATTATTTTTGTAATAAATTAAAGAGAATCGTTTGTACTATAAAACTAAAAAAAATATATAATTTTATCTTTTTTCGTTTGAAAGTTATTCGTGGTTGAATTTGAATTTTGTTATTTTCATTTTTTTTTTGTTTTTTTCTTGTAACTTCAGTCTCGACCAATGGAGAGTGTCGTCAAAAGTGATTTCCTATGTAAAAAAACCTGCTGAATAAAATGAAATAGGTTGTATTTGGTTATACCTCGGTATTGGGTTAGTGAACGATAGAGCCAGCCATCCGACGTACTACTATACAGTATGCATATTGAACATTGATTTATTACGAGTGCTTGTCCCTTTACCTAAGCAAAATCCGTAGGTTTTTATGTAGGTATTTTTTCTGAAAAGACGCTTAAATAAAATTAGGTTTTATGGCATCGTTATCGACCCTAATTTAACCTTTTGTTACATTATAATAATAATTAACTAAGCTTTTAAAATTATTTGAATGTATTTTATGAGTGTCATTTTTGAGAAAATGCCATTTAAACCTCAAATATAATTCTACAAAAATTCACCAAGCATGTTAATTTGTATGCATACATTTTTTAATCACATTTCAGTCTCTTTTTTGTATTGTTTTGGGGAAACATTAGAATAGAAAAAATGCTTAATACAGAAAAAACCTTTCAATAGCATAACGTGATGATATTTGTTTACTAACAGATATCCGATTTGAAATAACAAAGTTGTCCTATGTCTGAAAATGGGCATATCTATTTCCGATATAACCGGAAGTTGAAAAGAAAAGATAAAACTAGATGGTGAAAACCGCATCTCAATATTTTGAATAGTCCCGAAGATATAAGCAATATAAGGCAATGTTTCTTAAAAATGACAACCAATATTTTTTGAGAAATATTCTTTTTTACATGCGGAAATTAAAAGAGATTATTACTTGGTAGATAAGGATCATGCTTGTTGAGGAAATGTTTGAAAATGTTATAAAATGTTTGTTGAAAAAGAAAGTTGCTACAAATAACAGGAACGAGATCATTTTACATAAATTGTAAATACTCTTAAGGGTTTTCTTGAAGAAGAAGGGACCTAGCCTGCCATTCATCATTCAGTTTATCAGAAAAACGATGCATCCCTATATTTTTCGTGTTGTGTTCGTGATCTTTTAAACAAATGTTTTCCTATACAGGGTGTCCCACGACGAAGTGCGGCGATCGATATCTAGAAAAGTAGACATTGTAAAATTTCGAAAATTTGGTAGTAAATTAATGTCGATGGGGGCAACTCGGCTAAAATATTCTCAAGATGATGGCACTTCCGGTTATACCGGAAGTTGCTTATTTTAAATGGGACACTATTTCATTTTTGGATTCTACGCAAAATTCTAGGCCGATTTTGTGTATCATGTATTTTACCTAAGTCTCTGCATTTTTGACATATTTCAATTTTTATGTCAAAAATGACGTTTGCAGGCCTTAAAAGGATTATCAATTTTTCCTATAAGCTAGCCTTTATTATCTAATTTGGGTTGAATTCTTTGTTGAGAAAGATCTACTTTAATAGTGTTTTTATAATATTTTGATAAATATTAGTACAGAGTGTTCAAAAAATAAGAATAAAAATGAAATTGAGAAAACTGTCAAAAATCAATTTTCTCAAATGGAAACCCCCAATTTTTATAATCTTATCTTATTTACCATTAAGAATAAGGGTAAGTTTGTGTATGGATGTCTATTCCGAAAATGTTTAGTTCTCGAAATATTGCCATTTCAATATTTTTATATAGGGATTTTGCTATGGATTTTAAGTTCAAATACTCTTAGTTGGCTATGACGGCGTTGGGTACTAAACAAATGTAGCTGTCATTTACCATTTGGTAAGTATTAATTGTCAGGCCAGGGCACTTAAATTATATTAATTGGAAAGCCATTATTCTATCAGCAGAAAGAAAGCCATAGGAAAAATGGTCAAGCAATAAAATTCAGCTGGCCACAGAGTCTTCGTAGTCTTCGCAAAGAAAATTTTCAACAATAATACATCTGCGTTTTATTTATTACTACGACAATTTTAAATTTTTATTAAAAATCTAAATTTTAAAAGAATTATTGAGTAGTCTCTTAAAAATATATTTTCTAAA
This sequence comes from Rutpela maculata, assembly GCA_936432065.2. NCBI lineage: Eukaryota > Metazoa > Arthropoda > Insecta > Coleoptera > Cerambycidae > Rutpela > Rutpela maculata. The sequence continues at coordinate 18,661,154 of OW386294.2, read as the reverse complement.
TCAACAGTGCGTAAAAAATTTTGAAAAATGACATCACTGCATTTTCTTTAAAATAATATGTAAATTTTAAACATTAAAACACAAAATTAAATTTTAAATAATTTCAGCAGTTTGAAAATGACATGCTAAGTTGTCGAAACTGCAGTAGGTAACGTTTAGTTATAATAAATTAGTGATAAAAAATAAAGAAAAGTCTTTTCATCTGTTTTATTATGATTAATTATCACAAAGTAATAGCTTCCGCCATTTAATTTTTTAAATAATCATTAAAAATAAATCATTTTAGAACATTTTTTAAATGGAAGTCTCCATATTTTTCTATAATTTGAATCTCCGAATATCTACCTTTTTGCAGAAAATATAAAATTAGGTTGTACTAAAAGGAAAAATAATAAAGTTGCAAACATGCACAATGCGATTTACCGGTAATTTTAATAACCGGTAAATTGGTAAATAAAAATGCATATAACCGGCTAACCGGAATTTAAATATGTTCCAAAATATGTAACGAAATTATGAAGTAGAATTTTTACTTCTACCGTACGGTACACAATGATTTTTTTTACCCCCCAATTCCCGCCAATTATCTAGTTTAAAGGGTGTTATATATTTCTTAAAACAGCAAATATGCAGTGGTCCATTCACTTTAAAATTCAGTCAAAGTGGATATCCTAGTAAATTCTTTTGTGTCTTATTATGAACACGTGTTTGTCACCTCATTGTTCCTTTTCAGACCTACATTGAACCTTTCTGGAATCTTATTCATCTTAAACATTTATGTAGCAACTTAAACTTTTCTTAGAAACTATTTAACTTTCATTAATTTTATATAATTTTCTGTTATTTAAATAAAATTAAACAGAAAACACATATTACAAACAAATAACACAAAAGAAATTGGGGACTTCTATTTAAAAAAATATTTTAAAAATACTTGTTTTCAATAATTTTTTAAAATTTAAAATTTGCATATTGAATTAAAGAAAGTATTTTATATTTTTTGTAGACTCCATGGCTTGTTAAAATTTTACGATTAAATATTTTTTCCATGGCATTCTTTCTATTAAGACATTGCTGTAATTCTATTTTCTCTCAGCCATTCTTAAATTCGAAAAAAGGAGTGTAAAGAAAATTTAACTACCCATTGGAATTACGAAAGAAAAGTTACCATTAAAAATAAAAAAGTTGCAAACATCGGCTAATTTGGAAATAACCCAAAAAAAAATGTGTGCCCTGGACCACACAGTAAAAGTAAGATTTCTACTGCAAGCACGCATAAACATTTTATAGTACAAATTCACTCCCTACTGAAAAATGCATAACGCGCACATAGAAGTTTCGCTTCAAAAAGTTGTCTCCATCCATCATCTTCATTTCTTCTTGATATTTTTAGTATTAATTTCAGAAGATAAAAGTTTCTCGCTATATTAATGAATGTAATGTTTCACTGTCGACATGGCATTAAAGAAAAATCCATATCTTCTACATTTATTAAAATTTGACCTTCATATTAACAGTTACTGTTAACAAATATGTAATGATAAAAATGGTAAAAAAATTAGGCCAATTGATTGCATCATTTTTAAAAAATAATTAGCCTAACCTAAACGTTGCCTGTACTTTTCGTAATTACTTTCGTTATAACCTTTTGTTATCAATCACTCCCTACTGAGAAGTGTCTAACGCGCCCACAGAAGTTTCACTTCAAAAAACGTGTGGTACACCAAAAGTAACGCATTTATATATTAATAAACATACCCTAATTTGAATATTTTATATTTAAAAATACAAAAAAATACAGGGCATTATATGCCCTTTCTGTCACTCGGTATGTCACACACAAATACATAGTTTATTTTAGAGTAGGTACCGTAATACCAGAGCCCGACTAGACTAGGAAACGAAATGCAAAAATATTAAACTAATTAACATTTGGGTACAAGTGTTACATATAATAAAAGGGGGAGGGATACGCCAATGAATTTGGTACCGAGATCCAAGATTTGATGTGGCGGACCTGTTTATAATATAACTCTATAAATCGAAAATTGACAAAACTTTGATGCACCGACCCATTTGACCCGTAACTAGTTTAAGATAATATAATATAAACTTTTATTTATTAGGGGCACTTGTCCTTTTTATAGACAGGAGAATGGGATAACTCTGTAAACAACCTATTGGGCAGCGTTAACAAATTGAAGAGCTAAAGGTCCATATACTTTATAACTTTCACCCGAACTAAATCTATGGGCGCATTATATGTATATTTTTCTGAAAAGGCATAAATAAAATTAAGTAGAATGGTATCGTAATCAACCTCAATTTAACCTTTTGTGTTAAATTGGGGTTGATTACGATACCATGCTACCTGATTTTATTTATGCCTTTTCAGAAAAATATACATATAATGCCTTAGATTTAGTTTTTGTGAAAGTTAACGTGAACCTAACGGCCATTTCTCCTACATCCCTGAACCGACTAAAATAATTTTTTGGTAGGCTTTTAGAGGCAACTTTATCGAATGCTACTAGGCTATTGAAAGCTAACGAAAAAAAAAATTTTTTTTCTTTTGTGAAAATTAAAAAAAAATTTTTTTGTTGACTTCAATATTTCAGTATAATTCTATCAAGTATTCTCTAAAAGATTGGCAATAGCCCTGTCAATGAACGTTCAATAAGGGGGTCTAGAGGGAAATGCCGAGATCACAATTTTTGATTTGAGGGCTGTGTTTGGACTATTTAGGAGGTAAACATACCAAGTCCCGGTTTTTGATTTTTCGCTCATATCTCGAAAACGGTTAGCCCTAATCAAAAAGTGGTTATATGCAAAATTAAAGCTGACTAAATTTTTTACAATTATGTTTCTATTAATTTGTTTCGTATCTGTTATGGTTCAATAATGAATTGTATATCTTTTGACTGTATTCTAACTTTATTATAAATTTATTATAAATTGAAAATAAATTTTATTAATCATCGTAGAAAAAAATTTCTTGCGCAGATGTCCGTTTCATAGTAGACTGAACTCAAATATCGAATAAAAAATGTCTTTGCGTCTGTAAGTGTGTGTGTGCGTGTATACCGTTTCTTGTAAATACGCTAACTTCTGTTAGACTTTAAATAAAAATTAAATTAAAAATTGAAACATATGTAAAACAACATATTACAATAATCCCTATTGCAATTGGACCATATCTGTAATATATGGTGATAACCAGAGGCCTACAAACTCTCATACGTAAAATAGGTTTTATTTTAATTTCAGAGCAAAATATTACTAAGCATACAAAAATAGGATGTATAAAACTTATACACCGCAATATACCGGGTGTGTAATAGGCAAACCAACTTTATTAAATTATATGATATATATCAATGTTATCCTAAAATCCGGAACATGGTATTTTTAATAAGATTAATCTGAAGTTAGAATTTGTAGGCCTCTAGTTATCACCATGTATTACAGAGATGGCCCAATTTCATGTTTTATATATGTTCCGAATTGTAATTAAATATTTTTAAGAAGTTATCGTATTTACAAGAAACGGTATACACGCACACATACAAATACACGCACACACACACACACACACTTAGAGACGCAAAGACATTTTTTTATTCGATATTTGAGTTCAGTCTTCTGTAAAACGGATATCTGTACAAGAAATTTTTTTCTACGATGATTATTAAAATTTATTTTCAATTTATAATAAAGTTAGAATACAGTCAAAAGATATACAATTCATTACTGAACCATAACAGATACGAAAAAAATTAATAGAAACATTATTGTAGGAAATTTAGTCAGCTTTAATTTTTCATATAGCCATTTTTTGATTAGGGCTAACCGTTTTCGAGATATGAGCGAAAAACCAAGAACCGGGACCTTCTTCGTGCCCCTCTGCAGCCCCTCCACCTCCTACGTTTCGGGACTTTTGGTATGTTTACCTCCTAAATAGTCCAAACACAGCTCTCAAGTCAAAAATTGTGATCTCGGCATTTCCCTCTAGAAACCATTCATTGACATTGACAGGACTACAAATATTTTTTCAATTGGTTCAGGGATGTAGGAGAAATTGTTGAATTAGAAAATCAATTTTTTAAGCACGGCACCGCCAGACCGCCACCCTTAAAGTAATAGTACAATTCAACCAAATATATTAACGTTGAAATCCAACGTTACCGTATGTAATAATAGTTCATACAAAATAAGATAACAAATTATATTTTTAAATCATACTACCTATCACACTATTTCATAATCTAATATTTGGGATCAAAAGATTGTAAATTAATTGATATTTTTATTGTATGAAAATGATATTTTATTCACTTTTTGTTTTATGATACATATTTTTGTGATTTTAAAAATTTTTGAAGGAAACGATTATATTATTTTTAGCGACACGCTTTGACATTAGTCAAACTGTCAATAATAGACGTAAGTTACTATTGGTATATCATATGGACAAACACACAGTGTATTTTACAATAACTAAAATTTATATTCTAATGAAACGTTTTCTTAAATGATTCATCACCACTGAATAATAAATAATAATTATTTTTCTTTAATCAGCCTGCATCTACTTGTCTTTTTTTTTTATATTTTTTTAGATTAAATTAAAACTAAACACAGTATATGATATGAGTCAACATCAATAACAATTATTTAGCTCACTCTTTGAGAATTATTTATAATTTTATTTCCTCTATTTCTGCAATTACATCACAGATATAGCACATATTGTGTTTTAAAAAGGCAAGCAAAACAATTGCTTATTTTACAGAGCGCGCTGGCAATCCTAAATATATTATCTAGTATCTAAAGAAAAAGTGTCTTCTCAATATATACGGTGCCAAAACGCATATACATGTCGGAAATATATAGGGAGCCACTTGCTCACATTAAGCGCGAAAAATATTGGGTGCGAGAACGTCAATTTAGTTTTTGGTGCCACTTAGTAATTTTACGCGTCAGTTGGGTAAAATTAACCTGTCTCACGACTGTCTAATCCACCTCACGTTCCCTATTAGCGGTAATTTAAATTTGTAACAGCTATAGAACCTTACACTCATCATAATACGACCATCTTTCCTACAACATAAACCCATGTTAAAAATCAAATTCTTACATTAAGATACAACAAATTACCACAGATAAAATGCTTAGAAAACCTCTGTAATTTGTTTTTTCTTGTGATGAGTGCCCATTTCAGTTCATTACTGGAACACTTAAGAACAGTTTTTCTGGTGAACTGGTGGTATTATTTACACAGTACGACAGAAAACACCACCTGTGCTTTTATTTATCCATAACTGAATGCTGTTAAACTATACCGAATTATAGCCAATGAACGTCAGTTGAAATCGACATTAAATATAATGTCAGATTCTACTGACGTTATTATCTTTTTTCTTCGTCGCTATCAACGAGTTTCTGAATTAGTACGCCTTCTTCAAATGTATCCTTTTATAAAGGATACGGTGGTACTTAAAGTGGCCTCGGAGGCAAAGACTGATGCTTGGCTTTTTGGAGAAGACTTCACTGAGAAGTCGAGAGTTGCACAATCTGTTCAGAAGGCAGCTACTGACCTCAAACTTGCAAAATCTATTGCTAGGAATAAAATCGGAGCAGGCACCTCTTCACAATATTTAAACGCCTGGCGCCAGTATCCCAGGTCCAGAATGAAAATAAACAAGGACAAGTTTGTAAAAAGACCCCAAAGGCCGTCCCAACGACAGCGGTACCAACATCAGCGGTACCGAAGGGAGAAGGACTGGACGCACTAATGCAGGCACAAACTAAAAGTTTTGCTGGCAGGATTCGCCTTTTTAAAAACAAATGTTCAAAAATAACTAAAGATTGCACTCTTTGAAATTGGGTACAGGGTTACACCATTTCCCTGATTTTTGAGCCCAAACAAAATAAAACTCCTTCCTTGCGGCACTTTTCACGTAAGGAGGTCAAGAATATTGATAAGAGTATAAATAGGTTACTATCTATTGGCGCAATTCAGCAATGTAATCATACTAAAGGAGAATTTCTATCCCCATATTTTTCAGTGCCTAAACCAAATGGTGACTTTAATTTTTTTAAAATTAAAAATGTTAAACAAATACGTAAAAACTGAGCATTTAAAATTGGAAAATATTAAAACTGTTAAAGAATGTATTTATGTGTACTATTGATTTACAGGATGCTTACTATGTTGCTCCTATTAGCAAAAAGAGCAGAAAACTCCCAAGATTTGTATTTGAAGGAAAGCTATATGAATTTACGTGTTTACCCTTTGGGTTAGCATCTGCTCATTATGTTTTTTGTGAATTATTTAAGCCTGTTATCTATTTTCTTAGATCTAAAGGTTTAATGTCAATTAATTACCTAGATGATTTTTTAATAATTGCCACGTCTTATGACGAATGCAATAGAACTTGTGAATTACTCTCGTTATTGGGTTTCATTATAAATTATGTGAAGTCACATTTATCTCCTCAAAAATGTAAATTTTTAGGCTTTATATTAGAGAGTACAGATCTTAAAATGCACCTGCCACAAGAGAAAGTTATTAAATCTCTTGCACATATTAATTACATAAAAAACTCACACAAATTAAAAATTCGCGAATTGGCAAGATTAATTGGTTATCTAATTTCTATTTGCCTTGCTTTTACGTATGGGTGGCTCTACACTAAAAACTTAGAAAGGTTAAAATGCAAAGTTTTAAGAGATTGCAAATCAAATTATAATTCTTTTATGTCTTTAAATAAAAATAGTAATGCAGATTTAAAATGGTGGTTGACAAATTTGTCTTTCTCAGGTTGTAGCAAAAGGCATAATAATTATAAACTCTACATATTCGCCGATTCTTCTACTACTCTGGCTGGGGCGCTTCGTGTGGGCCTGATAGGACTCACGGTTTTTGGAATAATGCATTAAGGAAAAAACATATAAATTACTTGGAGTTAAATGCTGCTTTTATGGCATTAACATGCTTTGCTAGGTCTATGTCAGATTGTGAGATTTTATTAAGAAGCGATAATAAAACGACAATTGCACTTAGCAAAAGAGTGGGCAGTACGGAATACCCGACATTGCATAAATTACCAACACAGATTTGGCAATGGTGTGAAATAAGACATATTTGAGTAGATGATTATGGTGCGTCCGAGACCCGCAATCCCGCAATCCTAAACTGCGCATGACGATTCATACTGACGTAACCTAACGCAATCTCGTAATCCATAGTGCGCATGGCGGCATATAGCCAGAAAAACATGGCGGCATATAGAAAAAAACATGGCGATGTATACAAGATGGCGTATAGAAAAAAACATGGTGGCATATGGAAAAAACAAAGTAACATGACACTCCAGACCTGACCTAATGATTTAAAAAAAAAATGATGCCCCTCTGCTGAATGATACGTCTCACAGCATCATGTCACTATTTTTTTTTACATCGCAGTATATAGAAAAAAATGAGTCTCCTCTACTATATGTTACGTCTAACAGCAACATGACACTCCAGACCTGACCTAATATATTTAAAAAAATAATGCGCCTCTGCTGAATGATACGTCTCACAGCATCATGTCACTCCTAACAAAAAAAAAAAACATGGCGGCATATAGAAAAAAAAACATGGCGGCATATAGAAAAAAAACATGGTCGCATATAGAAAAAAAAACATGGCGGCATATGGAAAAAACATGGTGGTATAGGCTAGATCTAACCTAACCTAACGTATTTAAAAAAATTGATTCTCCTCCACCATATGTTACGTCTAACAGCAACCTGACACTCCAGACCTAACCTAATGTATTTAAAAAAAAATGATGCCCCTCTGCTGAATGATACGTCTCACAGCATCATGTCGCTATTCTTTTTACAGAGCAGTATATAGAAAAAATCGATTATCCTCTACCCTATGGTACGTCTAACAGCAACATGACACTCCAGACCTGACCTAATATATTTAAAAAAATAATGCGCCTCTGCTGAATGATACGTCTCACAGCATCATGTCACTATTCTTTTTATATAGTAGTATATAGAAAAAATTGATTCTCTTCTACCATATGTTACGTCTAACAGTAACATGACACACCAGACCCGATCTAATGTATTTAAAAAATTGATTCTCCGCTGCTGAATGGCACGTCTCATAGCATTAATGCTTCCATATCGTGGACATATTTAAAAAATATATAAAGTACTGACAGTCTCATTTAGCAAATCAAATAGACAACATGAACGCTCAAAATAATATAAAAGATTTAAGCTTTGAGATAGAGATTTTATTGAATGAATTAGAAAATCTACGTCTTGCTGCAGTTTGTAAAACAAAATCGATTTGTTCTAATATGGAGGAAATAGAACTTTTAGAAACACTATCAACAGCATATACTGAAGGCATAATTATTTGCTTGAAATATATTTATAACATTTTAAACCTAGAGGAATTTTGTGAGGAGATGATAAATGCTGACTTGAGGCGATTTCTAAAAAATAATCTATCTGAACTTCTACCGGATGAAATCAAACAGAAATATAATATGTTGGATTGAAATGATGACAGTGAAGGGAGACATTGAAGATGATGATAGCACATTTTAGAATTATAAAAAATATATACTTTTGTTTTATTATATTTAAATTACTTGATAAGTATATTTCAAATAAATGAATGTAATAACTGTTCACCTGTTCTTTCTTTCTAAGAGTATTTATTTACAGAATGAAGGTTAGTAGGTATTGACTAGGAATGAAGACATGAAAAATACGTAATAACAGAAATAAAAAATTACACAACATCCAATTTATAAAAATTATTAATACTTAACTCCATTATCCCAAAATAATTTCTCTACGCATTATTGTTAACATGCTTAGACAAAAGTGAAAATTATAATTAAATATCTATTAGGAGGAATTTGAAAGTATAACGTCGTAAACAAGTAAATTACCAACTGATATGAATATGACATAGTCTAATAATTAGTCAATAATGAGCATTTAACATTTTTAAGCAGTAATATAAATATAAGAGACGGCATGTAGAGTACCTGTTACATTTTAGTTTTCACTAAGAGTTCAACCAAGTTTTTGTGATAAGTTAATCGTGTTAAAATTTTATAATAATTTATATTATTATAGAAATATTATCCAGTTCTACAATCGATCTTAGTGTTCCAACGTTTTAGAGGTACTGTTTTTTCTCTTCATATACATTTACTTTTTAAAATTATTATTTTTTCTCTTTTTATTGTGAAAATGTCTAACAGTATCAACTTAGTCGAAATTAACGCAATTTCTAATCAAGTTAATACAATTTTTACACAAAAACGTATTTCAGATTTACCTATTGATAAAGTCTTTAACATTAAAAATATTTTTTCATTAAAAACAAAATTTGGACGTGCTATAAAAGTTACGCTAGAGGATGACCAAGATGATGTTTTTCAATGTTTTTTACCTAAAAGACTAGCTGACAGTTTTAGTGAAGAAATTATTTCTAATATTCTATCATCTCAAATGAAGCATACGTTAACATATAAGGGTCAAAGTCAAAAAACTGTTGGAAACTTACCTACTGCTTCATTAATTGAATTCAACTGCATTCAATAATTTTTTTTTTTAATTTAAAATTATAAGTACATTTATTTTAAAATTAAATATTTTTAATCACTTTTTACTGTAACAAGCTTTTTACGTTCATCAATAAGTAAGACCTAGCAGATAATATTGATATAAAAGAAAATACATATATTATAAATATAATAATTAATCAGTTCAGTCAGTCTCATATTGTAGATCTAACTTCCCTATTTCTATGTAAATTGATTAATTCCCGTTTATAATATACAGCTCAAATCAAACTGCTTACATTTTTACAATAATTTTTAAATTCGTATGCGGAGACAAAAAACAGTACTCATTAATTTGAAACTTCTTTAAAGAAATGGCTGCATTCAAGTGTTTAATGTGTGAAAAATCGTTTAGTCGTAAAGATATTTTAAAAAGACATGTGGATGTTGTACATTGTGAGGACAAGAAAAATAAAATGTTTTCTTGCGAAGTATGCGACCTTAAAAGTGCATATAGATCCTGCATAACTTCTCATATGAAAAAAATACATGGAGTAGACGTATCTTCCAGAAAGCCTACGATCTCCAACCCAAGTACATCTACAGCAGCAGTTTCCATAATGCCATCGTCTAGTAGCGCAGATCAATCAACTAGCAGAAGTATGGATACTTGCGCAGATTGTAATATTTGTGTACCACAAGGAAAAATGACAGCTCATCTGCGAACTGTTGGTCATAGAAAAAAGGCCAGCACTAAAAAAATTGACGATGGTATTGAAATGGTACAAACAGCATTCAAAAATAGAATTGCTACGTATAGGGTTAAACATGAAGATACCGCAGACCTTAGTTCGACTTCAATCGAAAGTTTTTTTTTGTTAATTAAAAAAAAAGTTTTAAGACTTATCGAAACCATCTTAGCCGAACATATCAGCATAAAGATATATTTTGAACTTTTTGGATGGTATATAATCCCCACCAAAGAAGGAGAAGAAGAAAATGGAGATGTTAAACAGGAAATAAAATCATTTAATAGTGAATATAAAATCGTAACGATTGCAAGTGATTTAGAAGAATTATACATTCATTTTTGTGATATTTTAAAGAAAAAAAGTGAGGAATTCGAGGTGAGCTTAACTTTAGAACAGGATGTCTCGAATATAATTATTTACTCTAATAAATATATATAAATTTCAATATTTTCACTAATTTTTTTATTTTATTTTCAGGAAAAAGATTCAGGATGGACATTAGTATCCATACTTTACCTCGAAATAAATGTCGTTAAATATAATCCACTGCGAGCGTCTTCATATGTACCTCTTCCTAAGGAAATTGCTGCTAAACAAGCGATTATAAATGTACAAAATTCAGGTATTTACCTCCGTTTCCTATAATTTATAAAAACTAATAATTTTATCATTTTCAGATAATAAATGCTTTGTTTGGGCTATTCTCAGCGCCTTACATCCAGTTGACCATCATACTAATCGTGTTACTCAGTATAGAGACTTCCTACATGAAGTAAATCTCGACAACATCACCTTCCCTGTTAGCGTGAAGGATATCGCTAAGTTCGAGAAACAAAATCCTAGGATTAGCGTAAATGTATTCGGATTGGAGAAAATCCAAAAAAAATACTCTGTTGTGGGACCATTATATCATACACAGCAGAGAAAACCCACTCATGTATGTATATTAAAATATTTATTTATAACTGTATATGACAATTTATTCATTATTGTATTTGCTTTCAGATAAATATGCTATATTTGGAAGGTGATGACGATCAAGGTGGTCACTACTGCTGGATAAAGAATATGTCTAGGCTAGTAAAAAGCCAAATGACGAAACGGAATGACGCAATACATATATGTGATGGTTGTCTGATATTTTTCAGAGAAGAAGCAGGATTAAGGGAGCATCTGAATCGAGGCGATTGTCAGAAAGTATGCACGATACTACCGGAGCCGGGGAAGAATTTTCTGGAGTTTAAGGAATTCCATCTTTCTTTTAAAATGCCATTTGTTATATACAGTGATTTTGAAGCCATTCTGAAACCAGTCCAGAGCTGTACTCCGAAACCCGATGAGAAGTATACAATGTCTACACACATTCATGAAGCACACAGTTTCGCATATTTTATAAAATGCTCTTATGATGACTCGCTATCTGTTTTAAAATCGTATAGAGGTAAAAACTGTGCTGCTGTATATATCAAATGGCTGATAGCAGATGTTCAACGCATTTATAAAGAATGCTTTAGTGAACCAATCCCTATGAAACCTCTCACGCCTGAAGAGAAGCAGAGACACGACGCCGCCACTGTTTGTTTTATCTGCGGTGAGAGGTTTCAATATATTATGAAAGATGGAAAACCTATGCTCTCATTGATCAAAGTAAAGGATCACGATCATTTTTTAGGTGAATATATATTTTTTATTAATATATAATACACATACATATATATGGATATATTATATGGATATATAATTTTTTTTTGCAGGAAATTACCGCGGTGCAGCACATGGACAATGTAACTTAAGATATCGCACGCCTCGATTCATCCCTATATTTCTACATAATATGTCCAACTACGATGTGCATTTATTTATTCAGGAGGCGGCAGTTCAATCCAAATCCATAACGGTCATTCCTAATAATAAGGAGAAGTATATTGGATTCTTTGTCAAAATTCGTGTAGATGATGAAGTCGATGAAGATACTGACACTGATGATGACGATATTGTTGGCGAAAGTGATAAGGACAAAAAGACGAAACGTTATTTAACGCTAAGATTCTTAGATTCTTATCGTTTTATGGCATGCAGTCTGGAAAGTCTAGCCAACAATTTGGAGTCTCATCAGTTTGTTGAAACACGGAGGATATTTTCTGTTGACGAAGAATTCAAACTGGTGAAGAGAAAAGGAGTATTCCCGTATGAGTATGTGGACTCTTACGAGAAGTTGGAATCGACGGTTGAGCTGCCGTCTCAGAATAAATTTTTTAGTACATTAGCGGAAACAGGCATCAGTCAGGAGGACTACGAACACGCCAAAACAGTGTGGAGGACATTTCGGTGCAGGAATCTGGCGGAGTACTCAGACTTGTACCTGAAAACGGATGTACTCCTACTAACTGATGTTTTTGAAGCATTCAGGGCTGTCTGTATGGATATCTATGGATTGGAGACCTGCAACTTTATGACTCTCCCAGGTTTATCGTGGCAGGCTATGATGAAGTACACAAAGGTATAAATAGATTTGATTTCTTCATTATATTAATTTTTCAATGATGTATTTTTTTATTGTTCCAGGTGAAGCTTGAGCTCCTGACCGACATCGATATGCTCCATTTTATAAGGAAGTCGATCAGAGGCGGAGTTTCGCAGTGTTCTCATCGTCATGCGGTGGCCAACAACAAATATATGCAGAAAGAAGCATCTGATGATGAATTTAGCCATCTGGTATATAACTCCAACGCAGATCCTCGCTTTCTGATATATCTAGACGCCAACAATTTATATGGGCTTTCACTATCTCAGTATCTACCTCATTCAGGATTTATATGGCTAACGGAAGAGGAGGTGTCCAACTTTGATATTTTAACTCGCTGTAGAGATTTTAATAGTGAGGTTGGATACATTCTCGAGGTAGACATTTCATATCCAAATGAACTGCACGATTTACATGATGAATTACCATTTTGCCCACAAAACATGATTCCACCAAATGGGCAAAGTAAGCAATCGAAATTAATCCCTAACCTCCTGAACAAAGAAAAATATATATTGCACTATCGCAACTTATTTCAGGCAATTCAGCATGGTTTACAAGTTACTAAAATCTATCGAATTTTATCATTTAAACAGTCTGATTGGCTGAAAAAATATATTGATTTAAATACTAAAAAGCGACAGGAGGCTAGGAATGATTTCGAGAAAAATTCATATAAATTAGCCAACAATGCTATTTTTGGTAAATGTATGGAGGCTGTGGAAAAGCGGGTAGATGTTAGACTCATCAATCACTGGGAGAATGATAAACAGAAAAAGGGTGCTCAAGAACTAATTGCTAGACCTAATTTCCATAGCTTGTCCATTTTTAATGAAAACTTTGTTGCTATTCAGATGAATAAAACAAAATGTAGATATAATAAGCCCATATATGTAGGATTTAGCGTTCTAGATATATCGAAAACAACGATGTACTCTTTCCATTATGAGTTTATTAAGGAAAAGTATGGAGATAATGCGAAACTCTTATACACGGACACTGATTCGTTGGTGTATAATATACAGTGCGAGGATATCTACAATGATATCAAGGCAAACATTGAAAAATTCGACACATCTAATTATGCCTTAAACAATCCATATAATATTCCATTGGTTAATAAGGCAGTATTGGGTGTATTCAAGGATGAGAATGCTGGCATTCCCATGCTTGAATTCGTCGGATTACGTTCGAAATTATATGATTTCGTTGTAGGTCCTCGAACTGTAATTAAAAAGGCTAAAGGAGTTAAAAAATGAGTGGTTAAAAGGCTTCAGCATGAAGCATATAAGGATTGCCTGCTGAAGAAGAAAATTATATTATGCCGTCAGAATGTTTTTAGATCTATTAAACATATAATTCATACACAGACAATCAATAAAGTCGCATTATCTCCATATGATGATAAAAGGTACATCTTACCAGATGGTATAAGCACATTAGCATGGGGCAATCATCGAATCCCATAATTGTTTTCTAGTTTATATATTTATTTATTTTTATATAGTATAAGTAATTTTTTTAATATATGTGATATCATTTTTTCTCTTTACACAAGTTGAATGTTTTTTAGCATGGGACAATCATCGAAGCCCATAATTGTTTTCTAGTTTATATATTTATTTATTTTTTAGGTTGAATATTTTTATATATAAGTAATTTTTTAAAATATGTGATATGATTTTTTCTCTTTACACAAGTTGAATGTTTTTTTATAGAAGTTTTTTTTATATAATTATAAGTAATTTTTTTTACAATTATTTATCATTATATTCTTAAAGTTGAATAATTTTTATAAAATTTCTTATATAAGATGGATTTCTTTCTTTATACGAGTTGAAAATTTCTTTTTATATACAAGTTGAATTTTTTTTTTTGGTAAATATTTATCAATATTGAATATTTTAATGATGTGACATGTATTTTTAATTATTAGCATTCCCTTCTCCGATCTTCATGTTTATATGTGAATAAAATAAAGAATGTTTGCATAAAATATATTATTTTATTTTAATGCTATTATAATATTTATAAAACAGAAAAAATACATTATAAAATATAAGAAAATAATTATAAAATAATAAAACTAAACAAAATCAGCAGCATCTATCCATGAATTAAATTTACTAGAGAGTCCAAGCCATTTCACATAAATTTTATTTTTACGACGACGTAAAATTTTTTCCACTAAATATACGTCGGGATTTTTCGTTTTTTGTAATTCAACTTCATAGAAATAACCTTTAATTGGTTGCTTATCCATATCTTCAAGAAGGTACGTAGTTGGGTTAGTTAAATTTACTTTGACTATTTTGAAGAGTTCTGTGGACCAGTTAATAGTATATCCTTTATCGAATATTCCTTTATGTCGAGAGATCCTAACGATATCGCCAACGTGAAATTTAAATTTTAAAGGTATAACCTCTGGCTGCGTGTAGACACTTATTTGTGTTCGTCTGGTAACATCAATCGGTTTCATTCCTATCGTACGATGTTTTGTGTTATTATACAAGTCTGTAATTTCGGGTAAAATCTCTAACCATTTATATTTTCCTCTAATTGAACATTCTTTATACAACTGATTTTTAAGTGTTCGTATAACTCGTTCTACTATCGCTGCTTTCTTTGTACTATAAGTGGAATAATGATTGATGCTATATTTTTCCATCAGTTTACTAAAGCGTTTATTGTAAAACTCGGTTCCTTGATCTGACTGTATGTGTTTTGGTGCATAATCGGCATCTTTGAGAACCCCCTTCATTGCTTTTAAAATTTCTCGAGCAGTTTTATTTTTAAGGGGACGTGTCCACATATATTTAGAATAACAATCGATCACTACGAAAATATATCGATAACCTCTGTTTTCACGAGCGTACGGTTGCATTTCAGCTAAATCGATTTGCCATAAATCACCATAACCTTTAATTATAGTCTTCCTTCTTGTAAAATTTCGCCGGGCGGGTTTATGAAGTTCATCAACAACTTGTAGTTTTACATCACTGACACTCATAGTTTTTGCTTTCCTTGAACACGCTGTTCGGGTACGTCCACCTTCACCACTGTAAGAGTTTCTGCAACTGAATGTTCTAATTTGCTTATTCTAGCTAATAAATTATTTTCAGAAACCTTAATTTCTTTAATTTGTGCGTTAAGGTCTCTATTCATATCGCTAAACATTTCAACAATTTTTCCATGTGTAAATTCACTATATGAGTTTAACTGTTTCCCTACAAATGTGGTGTATGATTGTTTAATTGTTTTATTGTGTTCAGCTGCGAATTTTTCCAATCTATCATTAATTTTCTTAACTGTTTCTTGCATATGCTCGTCTACATATAAACATGTTGCTGCATCTCTAGGATCTTTCGGTTCACCAATTTTAGTTAAGCGTTTATATTGAATATCGAAATGATTGTCATTGGTAAGCTTAAAACCTATACCTCGCTGACCCACTACTACACTCGATGAAGGTCGTTTACTCCTACGTCCGAATTTATCGATAGTGTTGTTTATGCCAGCCATCTTGAATAACAACTGTTAGCATTTCAATAATATATATAAATATATATTTGTTAATATACTATGCATGAATGTATATATATGCATAAAATGAATTCCTCTCTGGACGTCTATCCGTCTCTCCACCTGTGTCTGTCCATCTATGCCTGTCCGTCTGTCCATCTGTGCCTGTCCGTCTGTCCATCTGTGCCTGTCCGTCTGTCCATCTGTGCCTGTCCGTCTGTCCACCTGTGCCTGTCCGCCTATCCGTCTATGCCTGTCCGCCTATCCGTCTGTCCACCTATGCCTGCCGGCCTGTCTGTCTGTGCGTGTGGGGCCGCGGTAGCTCGAAGGTTAGGTCAGGTTAGGTCAGGTTAGGTTAGGGTTTGCTAATATACTATGCCTTCCTCTCTCAATTCTGATATCAAACTTAGTATTTCATTATCATGTCCAGTATGTCCTGCCTGTTTTGAACTCCACAGCAGACGTAGACGATCCACTAGCTCTTTGGGTTTATTCCAATATACATAATCCACCGCTTTACTGCTATATTGTTTTTTAGTAGGTAGTCCCAATCCTTTTTTATTGGATCGTGTCACTATTCCATATTGTACTAACGGCTTGATAATTTCTTGATATTTTCTCGATTTACTCGTATTATAACCCCGCTTACTATCATAATTCTTATGCGCTGCTTTCGTTAGTTTCAATATCTCCCCATAAGTCTCTTTATTTGCAGCATTAACACCTTCTTCACTAGTTAAGCATGATGGCGATTTTAGAAATAATAACTCATACAGTTCGCGATTGCCACGAAAAGTTCCAAGTCTTCTGTTAGCATGCCAAAAAGAAACATTTTTAGATGGGAAACGTACTTCAGCATAACCCATGCGTAGTTCTTCTGTGTTGGGATCCACTCGCACTCCATAAACTGTGTCATAAGAGGGATCACCGCTCCTTAAACTTTCAACATGTTTCATAATCATGCTATTTATTTTCCCAACACTTTTTGTTAAAGGAGTTGATGATGAAGGAGTAGTTGATGTACCTGGTGTAGTTATTAATGAAGTTGAAGTTGGTGGTGTCTCCATTGTAGGCAATGATATAGGTAAAACGTTGTCATCATCTTTATCAGATTCAGATGCAACCATACTCTTACTATCTGATGCCTGCGATGTTTGTATCATTGGCTTAACTAGTGATTTATTATCTGCTGCTGCTGTAGATAATACTTTTAAAGGTATCGTTATAGGTTCATAAATTTTTTCTAGTGCTTGCCTGCCCTCAATGTGTTTAGTTTTAATAGACTTGAATTTTTTTCTAACTGCATCTGTTGCCTCAATCAATTTACGTTTTAAGATTATTTCATCATTATTCATATTGAACATATCATTGTCACCATTCTTTGTTGCGGTACTCTTCATTCTTGCGATACACCTTCACCGTTATTCGCTAAACAAATAATCCATATGAGCTATGGTATCTACACATATATAAAATTATCTAACCCCTTTCTATATCGTCCATCTTGTAATTCTCTATCCTTATCGATCGTCAAAAATCCATATCGATCCTTCCAGCATTCAGCACACATTTTTTGAAATTCCTTGAATGTTACGTCTGGTGCCACGTGATCATGGAATATATGTTGAAGATTCATATCATCCTGTTTGAACATAATTATAAGGTTAGCGTTATCGCGAACTAACTGTTTTGGCGTGCGGGAATATGTTTGAGCGAGATAAAAACAATCGACATTACTGTGACGACCCATACTAAAATATGATCTTATAATATTCTGTTTTTCACAAATAACGTCATCGAAAACAAAGATAGAATTTGGTTTAGCCGCACTGGGTTCCACTATATCTGCATTATTATTGAACGTGTAATATCCTAATCCTTTAATCGGTGCTAGCACATTACGTAAATATTCATATTTGGGTTGATGTAATGACTTGGAATATATGTAGACATTTGTAAATCGTAGTCCATGAGGATGGGTAAGTAAAGTAATCATAACATTGGTCTTTCCACAATTTGACGAGCCAGCTATGATACATCGAATAGTTGAGGGAAGTAGCGGACCATGACGTTGATTATCAATAGCAGCACCTATCCCACATCCAATCCGTTCATCTAAGTTATCCACTATGAACTCCTCCTTCTGTTTTACTATCTGCATTGCACAATGGTTAAAAACTATATAAATATATATGCATCATACTTACCTTATTTAAATGCCGACTATCATACGATACAGACGTCAACCGCGCTCAAAAACTGGTGGAGGCTTTGTTAATTCATTGATTAATAAACTTCCATTCGAACTACATTTACCTTCATATCAGTATTGTGGTCCAGGCACCAAGTTATATAAAAGATTGGCGAGAGGTGATGTTGGTATAAATCGTCTTGATGCCGCCTGTAAAGTGCATGATATTGCATATGATAAGAATAAGGATTTAATCGCAAGACATAAGGCAGACTACGAACTTGAACAGCGTGCTTGGGAGCGTGTCAAATCGAAAGACGCTGGTTGGAGAGAAAAAGCAGATGCCTGGTTAGTTACCAATATAATGAAGGCGAAACGTCACTTTGGTATGGGTTGTAAATCTGAAATTTCAAAGAGCGATAAAAAAAAGAAGAGAACCGAGAAAGTTAAAAAGAATAAAATGGTCTCATTTAGAAGTGGAATAGTTAGACAAGCACGCGTTGCATTACAAAAGGCTGGCGGTGAACGATTCATCACTGAAAATATGAAGAAGGCGGCTGATATTGCATTACATGCTGCGAAGAAATCATTGAAAACTGTAAATGGGAAACAGAATATTCGAACACCCCGTATAATTCCCATTCCTAAGGTAGGCGGTATTTTACCGCTACTACCAATTTTGGCTGGACTGTCCGCTTTGGGGACGCTAGCAGGTGGAGCAGCAGGTGTAGCAAAAGTTATACATGATGTAAGAAATGGAAGGCAGCAATTGATAGAGGCTCAGCGTCATAATAGAAGTATGGAGGCGATTGCAGTAGGCAAGAGTGGTAAAGGAATACACTTGAAACCATTTCGCAGTGGATTAGGTCTCTATCTCAAACCATATCCCAGTTCAAAAAACTAATGAATGCCCTACCCCGCAGAGCTCTGTCCGATGCGGATCTTAATCATTATGCGTTTAAAATAATGAAAATACCTTACTTTCGAGGTGTATTCATGCGTGATACCCTACCCGCTTCAGGACCGCATCATAACGAATCAGCCATCATCAATTTGGATAGTGTGCATGGTATGGGAACTCATTGGGTGGCATATAAAAAACGTAAATCTTTAGTTAATTACTATGATAGCTTTGGTGATTTACCGCCTCCTAAAGAGCTAATACGATACTTTAATAGGGGACCGAGGGGCAGCAATGTGAAAATATTATATAATTATGATCGTCAGCAGAATTTTAACACAGTCTGGTGTGGACATTTGTGTTTAATGTTTCTGACAAGAGAGAAATAATGAATCTGAATATAACACCTGAAATGGATCGTGAGTGCATTAAAAGAATGGGACATTCTCTCATCGCATATTCTCGACTGCGTAGTCTCATGAAAATGAGCCGACAACAATTGGCAAATATGCCAAAAGAAGTTATGATTGCATGTGCTCCAAATGAAATTGCCTTAGTGTGGGATAAACTGCCAGAACATTTGCAAAATGATATCGATATATTAAAGTATCAATATTGCATAGAACATTATGATGATAAATCAAATGCAGATATTAATGATGGACCGCCCACTAAAAAATTATTTTGCTGCTATTGTAAGATGAATGATGTGAATATAATGTCCAGCAATGAGGTAGATATTCCATTGCCGAGTCCACCGAAAAAGAGAAAGATAAACCCTCTTCAATGCTGTATTCATCAATAAAACCATAATAATCTTGTAAATGCTATCAGTCATGTCGCATACGTTCACAATATCAAGTTATTCGAGTGTGTTGAGTGCTGATTTCTATCCTCCAATCGAGTTAGACATCACCGCTAGCTATGGTTTAGGGCTATTAGGATTCTACTCGTATAATTCCATATTTAATGTAGATGAGAAAAATAATCAGTTTTCCTATAAGATTAATAGTAGGACTGATGATATACTTCATCAGTTACCACCAGGCGCATATGAAATTGATGAAATCCATAAAGCGATGCTGCAATCGTTAAAATCAGATAGGAGTAAAGTTGACATGCAAAAGGACGATGATGAAGGATTATTTTCATTGCGAGCAAATAATAATACTTTAAAGTGTGAAATTCAATCAAAGTATGAGATTAACTTTGATCAAGAAAATTCGATAGGTAAACTTTTGGGATTTGAAGCGATACGTCTACAACCGAATAAGATCCATGAATCCACGCAGCCCGTTGATATTATGAAAGTTAGAATTATACGAGTAGATTGTAATATTATATATGGTGCCTATTTAAATGGAGAGAAAGCTCATACTCTATTCGAGTTTGACATTGATGTGGAACCTGGCTACAAGTTATCGAAGGAGCCTCAGAACATTATTTATATGCCTGTCAGACTCGCAGCACATCAGTTTATCGAAAACATTACTCTTCGAATATTGGATGATAATGGTGAATTGATAAATTTTCAAGGCGAGAAGATTATTATAAAGCTAGAATTAAAAAGAATACTCTAATATCTTATTGTTTCACTAATGGGTTTCCGCTATAACCGCCAGTTGCGTCAGTCACGTTTTGTGCGACGATTAAATGACATTGATACAAGTGATAGAACAGAAAATATTCGAGTCATTCCTGCTGCCAACGTCGCAGAGTATAGACTGTCACTTCAAGACTATATTTTTCTCCAGTCGATTGGTTTAAAAGTTCGCAATTATTAAGAAAAGATGTCTATCAGTAGTACAAGTGAAAAACTGGAAGTATTTGATGAACCTGTGTTTGACCACTCACTCGTTAGCCTACATGAGCATACATATAAACCATATGGGTCACCGTTATATAGAAATTCAGATGAAGTACGCATTCCAGTACATTTTCAAGATCTCATATTAGACATTTCCGATAGTTACATATATATCGAAGGGAAATTTACACCTAGTGATGCTACAAAAACATGTTACCTTGCTAATAATTCTTTGGCATTTCTCTTTGATGAAATCCGCTATGAGATGGGTGGTGAACAGGTGGCTGTAGTGAGAAGGCCCGGTATAACTACTACGTTGAAAACAATGGCATCGTTTGGTAAAATACAATCACATTGCCTTCTAACGTTAGGCTGGGGTCTTACACAAACTAATCAGGACATATTAGACTCTACCAATCATGTTTTTAGTGGTAAGCTACCGCTTAAATATCTTATGGGTTTCGCTGAAGATTATACTAAAGGTATTTTAAATGTGAAACAAGAGTTGATATTAATTATTGCTCGTTCCTATGAAAACTGTTATACTGGTGAAGTAGATGCTCAGATTGAAATCAGTAAGATTGAATGGAAGATCCGCCACATCGTGCCCGAAGATAGACAAAAACTTAAATTAATGACTCGTTTAAATAGAGGTAATTCCCATATTAAGATAGCCTATCGCATGTGGGACCTTTATGAATTGCCTGCTCTGCGTGAGACATCGGCAGACATTTGGGCAATAAAAACCAGTACCAGCTTAGAAAGACCTCGCTATATTATTATTGGCTTTCAAAGCACTGATAACTCTGACAATAGAACGAAGGATTCAACAAAATTTAATCATGCTGAAATTAGTAGTATTAGACTATATCTAAATTCAGCAGTATTCCCATATGAGCGGTGGAATCTGGATTTCTCCAAGAAACTTTACGCTGCCGCTTATTATGCATATGAGAATTTTCAAAACAGTTACTATAACAAGGAGATCAATGATCCGATGCTGAGTATAGGAGAATTCCTAGACAATCCATTATTTGTGATCGATTGTTGTCACCAATCTGACGCGGTGAAGTCATCCACTGTGGATATTAAACTGGAATTTGAAACACGCAAGAATAAATTTCCTAAAAATGTTAAAGTTTATGCGCTTATTCTACATGATTCATGTGTAACTTATAATGCATTAGATGGTTCTGTATTCAATGGATTACATTAATTCTTCTTTAATTATTATTATTATTATTGTTATTAATTATTATAAATTTTTAGTTTACTATAATGTATAATTAGTAAATAAATATAATTTCTTATTAAAAATGTATGTGTACTCTTGAATAAAAAAAAAAATAGTATCCAACAGCTTAGACTTTTCTTTTTTCCTACCTACCTACCTCCCATTTAGAGCTAGCCTATGTGTTGCTTTTAAACATATCATACAGCAAAGGGGATCGATATCTTATAAATATAAACACCTCATTGATACTGTGAGACGCACCATTCAGCAGAGGAGCATCATTTTTTTTTTAATTATTAGGTCAGGTCTGAAAAAGTGTCATGATACTGTTAGACGTAACATATAGTAGAGTAGAATCAATTTTTTTTTTAATACATTAGGTTCTGAAGTGTCATGTTACTGTTAGACGCAACATATGGTAGAGGAGAATCAATTTTTTCTATATACTGCTATTTGAAAAGAATAGTGACATGATGCTGTGAGGCGTATCATTCAGCAGAGGGGCATCATTTTTAAATACATTAGGTCAGGTCTGGAGTGTCATGTTGCTGTTAGACGTATCATAGGGTAGAGGATAATCGATTTTTTCTATATACTGCTCTGTAAAAAGAATAGCGACATGATGCTGTGAGACGTATCATTCAGCAGAGGGGCATCATTTTTTTTAAATACATTAGGTTAGGTCTGGAGTGTCAGGTTGCTGTTAGACGTAACATATGGTGGAGGAGAATCAATTTTTTTAAATACGTTAGGTTAGGTTAGATCTAGCCTATACCACCATGTTTTTCCCATATGCCGCCATGTTTTTTTTTCTATATGCGACCATGTTTTTTTTCTATATGCCGCCATGTTTTTTTTTCTATATGCCGCCATGTTTTTTTTTTTTTGTTAGGAGTGACATGATGCTGTGAGACGTATCATTCAGCAGAGGCGCATTATTTTTTTAAATATATTAGGTCAGGTCTGGAGTGTCATGTTGCTGTTAGACGTAACATATAGTAGAGGAGACTCATTTTTTTTCTATATACTGCGATGTAAAAAAAAATAGTGACATGATGCTGTGAGACGTATCATTCAGCAGAGGGGCATCATTTTTTTTTTTAAATCATTAGGTCAGGTCTGGAGTGTCATGTTACTTTGTTTTTTCCATATGCCACCATGTTTTTTTCTATACGCCATCTTGTATACATCGCCATGTTTTTTTTCTATATGCCGCCATGTTTTTCTGGCTATATGCCGCCATGCGCACTATGGATTACGAGATTGCGTTAGGTTACGTCAGTATGAATCGTCATGCGCAGTTTAGGATTGCGGGATTGCGGGTCTCGGACGCACCATAATCATCTACTTATTTGGTTATTTGCTTCATATATCAGTTCAAAAGAAAATTTCATTGCAGGCAAAGTATCCAATATTGAAACAGAATATTCACTATGTAATACGGCTTTTACAAAAATCAGGATAACATTGGGTGTCCCTGAAATAGATTTGGTGCATCCTGTGTAAATACAAAGTGTAGTAAATACATTTCTTGGAACAAGATCCCGGTTCATATGCAGTCGATTCATTTTCAATTTCATGGACCTCGTTATTTTTTTTTGCTTTTCCTCCTTTTTCAATAAATTGGCAGAACAAAATAATCACGGATAAAGCAGAAGGAATTGTGGTAGTTCCATAATGGAATTCACTGGTACCCTCCTTTTGTTAAACTATTAGTTTCTAAGCTAATATTTTAAACAACATCCATCATTACTTTTGTCTCCTTGCAGAGAGAGCCACTCTCTTTGGAAACGGATTACCCCGGTTATCAGGTGGTTATCAGGCAGGCTTATGCATATCGGAACATAAATACTGAATGTTTGCCTGTATTTATGAAGTCTCTAAGCGAAAATACATTAAAGCAGTATCATTCTTCATTTTCTAAGTGGTGGAAATTTTGTCGGCAAAAGAAAATTAATATATTTAACCCATGTCTAAATGATATAATGTTATTTTTAAATACGGAATTTTCATTAAGTGCAGTTCATCAAACGTTAAATTGTCGTAGGTCAGTAATGAAAATTTTGTTCGATATAGAAGATAAGAACAATTTGATTAAAAGATTTCTTAAAGGTGCATTTAGAATAAAACCAGTTTTTCCTAAATATAATAATACATGGGATTCACAAATAGTATGAACATACTTATCTAACCTGTTTCCTTTAGATCACATAAATCTTGCAGATCTTACTTGCAAATGAATAACTCTTATGGCTTTAATTACATCCCATAGGGTTCAAACACTTTATGTTATTAAAATATCTAATATGAAGCAATATCAATATTCTTTCAAAATTTGTATTGACTCATTTATTAAAACGTCATCACCTAATAAACCACCACCAGTATTATAGATTCCACGTTTTATGCAAATGCCACAGCTGTGTGTTGCCACCACATTAGGAAAATATATTGAAATGAGTAAACACTTAAGAGGTGAAATACAAGAACTTATAACGTTCAAAAAATCTCACCATAAAGCTTCAGTATAAACTATGTCACGTTGGATAAGATCTGTACTACAGAAAACAGATGAAGATACTTCTGTTTTTTCGGCACATAGTATCAGACACGCGTCTACTTCTGAAGCCTTTCATGCAGAAATGAATATTGAATCCATTAGAAGGGCTGCTGGGTGGTCGCCTGAATCTAATTTTTCTGCACGTTTCTATTGTAGACCAATTATAGATAATAGTTTATATGCAAGTAAAATAGTTTTTTCTAAATAAGAAGTTAGTATAAATATATTTTTAATATTAAATATACGTATTATGTCACGTTAAATATATTGTAGATTCAATCATAATAATCTAATGTTGTATTGTAAATGTAGTCTTTCTGCTTTGTTTGATAAAAAGGAAAATAATATTGTTCTCAATAAAGGATATTACAACAGATAGAGTTTGTTGAAAAATTACAAAGTGTTCTATATAAGGACGTGGGTCTGAAGTATAATATAAGATTAAACTACTTACCTGTAAGGAAGTTCAATCTTTATTATACGAAGAACCACGTCCTTATATAGAGCAACCCACCCTATTGATATCCCATTCGCCCTTTGCTAATTTTTCAACTTTCAGCACTTCAATGTAATGAAATGGGTAGGGAACCATCGATGGGTTCCCGTTTCTTTTAAATACAGTGCGGGTGTAACACCAGAGGCGTTACTACAAAGTGTTCTATATAAGGACGTGGTTCTTCGTATAATAAAAATTGAACTTCCTTACAGGTAAGTCGTTTAATCTTATATAATTGTATTATTATAAGACTTTATTTGCAACATCTACATGTTCCCAATGATTTTGTATGAATAAATATTACTGTTCAATACACATTCTCCTGAAATTTTAACTTAGTGCAACAACCCAACTGTGCAGGAGATCCTACATGTCGCGAATATACAAAATGAAGCAATGTAGTTTTAAGATTTCAGTTTGATTGGTTTCTAATAAAATCAATTTTATAAACAATGTGGGGTATTAATACATTCGTTCCTTCCTATTTATCTTACTTAAAGTGTAAATTGACAATAGAAAGATTGGCGCCTCTATTGGTAAATAAAATAAAGAAAAAATATTGCTCTTAGGGTGACCCATCTTTTTCGAAATCGAAATTTTTTATTTCTCACCCCTGCAAATGGTTCCATTTGAAGAAAAAACAGTCCCCTCAAAATATTATTGAGGCAAATTGAAGGCAAGGGGTGCCGCAGAATGCATTATTATGCAATAATAAAAGTAAATGGAATTATTTACATTCTTTGGTTGATGCATTGTTTTTTTTTTTAATCAGCAACATTTATCTTTAGAATGACTAATCAAGTCATACAAATATCAAAGACATTATCTGTTGTGACTATGACATGTGTCATACTACTGTAAATTCGTAGTCTAAGAAAACTAGACTAGAAGTTTTTGAAATAAAGCTCTCGTTTTATCTTTGTGTATTTTATTATGAAACGTTTTTTTCATACATAGTACCAAATATTATCCTAAATCTACAAGACATATAGTAATAAAAACAATATTTTTTGCACTAGGCCAAAGCATGCGACAGGGTTTCTTTTTTTACATTTGGAAACTGTGATTTATAATCATTTACAACTTGGAGTCAAAACTGTTTTTGGTCTTCATTTTTTGTTAAAATGTCATTATAGTCAGTAATAAGTTTGATTCCTCTCTCAGCGGCATCATTTACAACTTTAATTTTGTTTACAATATTGAAACATCGGGTATAACTTTCATTTTCCCTCCATGTTGTTGGATCATTTTCCAAAAATTCCATAGACAAACCTAATTTTTGAAAAAAACTGTTTAGTGTTCTCGCATATGAAGTCCTGAATTTCCTTGTTTTCAACGTCAGTAATGTTACTAATCATAAGTCGTTTAATACCCTCTTGATTTGGTGCTTTCCTATTCAAAGCTTTAACCATTTCTCTTTTAGTGGTAACTAAAATATCGTCATCAAAGAAAGATAAGCCAACATTTACTGAATTAAGGTACCACAAATGGTTCACTATTTTCCTACTTGCAGCTTGAGATATTTCTTTGTCAATATTTTGATAATTAATGAGTTCTTTACAAAAGTCTAAGTCATGAAGCGGTGCTTTACTAGCAAATGACGCTGTAAACCAGGCCTTTACATAAACCTTTACAATAAAGAGACATATATCTTCAATACCCATTTTTCTTTTTTAGTTAGTTGGAACTGATCTTGGAAAAAAAATATTTTTAGACAGTAAATGGCTTTGGCCATCCAACGTGCATGATGAAATGCCCCTGGTTGATAGAATGTCGTGTGAGTGGGCTCTTCTTCAACAAAAAGTTTAGAAAGCATTAAAAATTCTTTATAATCATCACGAGGCTGTTGCAAAGTTAAAGCTGCATTTAGAAACTTTACAATTTCGGCTTTAACTGGTTGTAAAATGTGTTTAATTTTTGATACCTGAAATCCAGTTTTTAGTTTATTGATCTATTTTAGGCCAAAATTCCCTAAAACGTTTAAATAGTGGCACATTTGGACCAGATGAAGAAGGCATTTTTGTGTCAAACACACTTCTCAAAACCACTTCAAAAATATGATGTCTACAAGGAAAATATAGAATATCTCTTTCTAATTTTTGTTGCAATAGTGTGGCTGTCCCATTTATATAACCCATATTTGATGCTGTTGTATCACAACACAAAGCTATTACCTTTTCGTCCAAATTCCATTCACAAAGCACATCATAAACTGCTTCAGTCTGTTCTCTTCCAGTTGAATTGGGCAAAGCTGGTACTCCAAGTAGTTGTTCAATATCTCCACTAGTAACTAAGATAGCAAGTCTATCGATATTTCCCATTCCAGTGAGAGAAGGTAAAAGTTTTCCATCCCAATGGATGACTGGGGCCGGCAATTCAGAATTACCAAAGGCAGTTTTTAATATTTCAGCTCTTTCTTCGCGGATGCGTTGTCTAGAGCGCTGAAGTGTGGTTCTGCTGATGGACAAAGATGTGGTGTCATGTCCTAGTGCTTCTGCTACTGTCGTCAAAATATGGACTCCATACCTGTCGCTTATTTTGCAAGCATCAAATGCAGCGGCTATTTTTGGTGTGATGATGTTACATGTTCCATACAATCTCCTCTTTTTTGGCTGTGACGGGCCAGGCTGATCTTGTAACAACTCTTCTTGGGCTTCGATTATTTCATCTTCATTTTCGTTGGAGTCGGCTGAATTACTACTTGATGATGGACAGGTGACTGTTTCCTCTAATCTAGCTTTTTCTTGTTGACTTCGTTGCATTCGTTCGAATAATTTCTGTAATTTCTCCTCAGCTGATTTTTCTTGAGAAGCAAGTTGGTAATCAATACCATGCATAAATCCAGGACGTCCCTTTTTTCTTTGGTGAATTAAAAACTGCTTATCTTCATCTATTTTCATCAACTCCAATGCATTTGCATGAGAAATGTCAAAGAGATCGTCCAATTTTTCAACGAAATTTTTTTCTTTACCTCCCGCACTGACCCTTTTAGCCGATTTTTGTAAGTTCCTCCACTCTGCATAAAGTTTATCTAGTTGTTTAACACAATGAAAATCCTGACGTGTCGGAATGCGAGCTTTATCCCAAGAAACTGACACCTCTTTTATTGTTAATTTAGCACTTTCATGTACACTTAGCTTCACTTCACGAATATTATAAAAGAGCACTTGTAATACTTGTCTATTAGACGGCAATTTATTGCCAATGATTTGTGACGAATAGTGTCCAACTAAGTAAATGAAAGTATCCTTTCGTAAGGATCTAACATCAGCCATCGTTAAATGTTTTTTCAAAAAGGAACGTATGCTAGAACTTATAATGTCACCACTGTAAAACACAATTGTAAACTGACATAAAAACCTACCGTAGGTGCATTATATTTCCAAACTTCCAAAACAAATAATTTCTAGGAAATAATTACACCAATAAAACATTATGAGAAAAGAGGTAGATATTTGTATTTTAAGTAAAATTTAAATGTATTACCGTAATAAAATCTTATCTACAAATTTCTACCTTTATGCGGCACGGGTTACCGTTCACCGAATTATCTGAAACTTTGACATAAATTATTCCTAGTATAATAGTATATTTTCGTGGGGCGAGACTTAAAAAATGCGCAAAAAAAATTCACCCCCTATAGAGATGGGCCACCCTGAGTCCCTCATCGTAGTAATAGTTATCCCCTTGCTTCCCCGTAAAAAAAGGTATTGTTTCTTTTTCTCACATTTTATTAAAAAAAAACAGGAAAAACATAAACATTTGATAAACAGCGAGGGAAAGATGTTTCAGTATTCACGTACCTTTGTTTCGTAGATGAGAATACCCAGACATTTCTTTATTGTTCGCCAACTGTATGAAGAAAACGCTTTAGTGAGTCCACAACACCAAATGCGATAAAAAAAATGGAAAGTTGGCAAAGGCATTAAACAGGGTTGTGTTCTGTCACCAATCATTTTTAACATCTATAGTCAACACGTCGTGCGATGTGTGCTGGTGACTGGCGGTGTAGAGTAGCTATAGGCAGAACTAAGATTCTGCATGTTAGTTGAAGCAGGCGAGGATGGGCCCATACACTTGCTATATAATCTTCAAACAATAAATGTAAACTGCAACAAAACTAAATTTATGATTGTAGACTGAGCAAATTAATTTTTAATGACTTTTTTTTGAAGTTCAATTTATAACATAAAAAATGTAATTACCTCAGTAGTCAAATTGTCTACACCATGCCTGATTTTTACAGATTGCGTTGTCACAACTAATTATATAATTAAAAATATATTTAATTAGTACTTTGCATTATGGGAGTATTTCTTTATTTTCGTGCTAATTGTTTTGTGGAAAATGTGACAAGTAGTGCTCCAGTGGCTTTATCTTCCAGACCGTAAAATATAATAAATGTGTTTTTCTGCACGTTTAGAGGACCATCTGCTATTACCAGACAGCCGTATGTATTGATTACAAATTAGGTCTTCGAATATTGATTAAAGCACGTTTCATTGAGTCTGTCAATTAACATTATGATACCGCTTTTGCATATGTATCCATAAAAACTTTAAAAACAAGTTAATGTCAAACTATATTTTGAACAAATAAATATTTATTCAGAATTAACTGGTTAATATTAATATTTTTAGAACTGACCAAGCATTAGAATTGCACGTTATGTTTAAATCTGGATAAAATATACCTTGAGTTATTTATAATACAAGTATTATTTTAAAGCAAATTATCACTAGCACCTCTCTTTTTCTCATTGTTATTCAAGATATCAAAATGAAACTAGGCATAGTCAACAGACGTAAATACCACATTATTTGTTTTTCATTATTATAGAAAATAATAGTATAGATGATTTTTAAAGTAAGCCATGAAAAACAGAAATTGTTTGAGAGTTATAAGAAACTTTATTAACAAACAATCCAGTTCTGTTGAGGGGTCTAGAGACCGACCGACCGACGGACCAACCAGCCAACCAACCAACCAACCTTCTCGGTACACTTTGAATTTTGCCATGCGAGCTCGTAAACCTGCTGGAGCCAACATTGTCGGTAGGTTTTGAAGACGCTATAATTCCAGCAGGCTAGTACGAGTACGAGTCATGGCAATTTTCAAAGTGTACCGAGAAGGTTGGTTGGTTGGTTCGGTCGTCTTTAAGGTACTCGTATAAATAAAGTGATTTTACACTTGTATTTTCAATAAAAATAAAATAGTCCGTTTAGTTTCGGAGTTTTGACGTTTATGCCTTACTTGACATAGTAGAGCTCGGATGCACGCTAGGCTAAGTTAAATTTAATACCACAATTTCTTAGAAATATGCTTCAAAAACTAACATAACTTTAAGTAGTTTCTTATTATCACTGTTAAAATTCTGAAAAAATTGTCCGTCTAGTATAAAAAAAACCCGCTGCCTAAGGAATCACTACTTCCACATCCAGATTTTCTATCCAAGTCACAACGAAAAAATTTTGTATGTGGAAATAATTGTTTATGGAACTTTAATAATATATTTGAAATCGTCTACCCCAACGACCAAAACGATACCCCACATCGGTAGTGGGGTGGGGTGGTGATAGGGTGGTGGTAGTGGGGGAGGATGAAGTAAAAAATATTTTTGAGGTTTCTGGTTTTTGTACACACTACATCACATTTTTTTTTCATCGCCTTTAATAATGGGGTGGGGGTGGTAATGGGGGTGGCTAATGCCAAAAATATTTTTGAGACCTTACTTCTCTTGTATATACTAAATACCAATTTTACGGACTCTTATCTGCTTGATTTACCTATTTACCCCAATTTACCCCCCAACTCTTCGACGGAAGAAGATGGAAATATAATCCAGTTCCAGATCTGTTAAAGTACACATGTGTACCAGATTTCAAGTCAATATCTTCAAGGGTTCCAGAGTAAACGTGCGCACAAAAAAAAGTTACAGACAGACCGACAGACAAAAATTTTTTTTTCGCTCAAACCTAAAATCTCGATGTTTCATGACATTCTAAGCCTATTTGAACAATAAAAATTTTAAAAAATTTCTTTGTCGTTATTATACTTCCACTGGAAGTAATCAAGTAATCAACTTTAAGTCCTAAGTTAAATTTGTTATGTATAAATAAAGCAGCTGTTGAAATTGACTTGCAACGCTGCATTTTTCGAAGGTGGGGCGAATATTTAAATTTTTAAAAAGTATAAAATTAATTGTAGTATCATCGTGTTGTATTACTTCTACATTCAGTGGAAGTATAGTAAAGACAAAAAAATTTAAAACATTTTAATTGTTCAGAAAATTTCTGTCTGTCGGTCTGTCTGTCTGTAACTTTTTTGTGCGCACGTTTACTCTGGAACCGTTTAAGATATTGACTTGAGATTTGGTACACATATATACTTTAATGAGATCTGGAGCTAGATTATATTTTCATCTTGTTCAGTCGAAGGGTTGGGGGGTAAATTGGGGTAAATTTGGGGTAAATAGGTAAATCAAGCAGGTAAGAGTCCATAAAATTGGTATTTAGTATATACAAGAGAAGCTAAGTTCTCAAGAAGATTTTTGGCATTAGCCACCCCCGAGGGGGCAACCGCTGAGGGGAAATAGTGTACACATCTGAGGAATTAGGAAGGAATTGAAGGTATTTCGGAAGGAATTATTAGGTATTAAGGGAATTACAGAGGAATTTGGAGCAAATAAAAGGTATTAGGAGGGAATTAAAGGTATTAAATGAGATTTGCGCATGCTCTCATCTACATCAGAATTTAAATGAGGTTATGTTGTGTTAAAAACGTTATATTACGTTAGTTAAAAACAGGTGCGTTGTGTTGTCTTGTGCTTAGGTAAGTAATAAAAATAAATCATTTAGATTAGAATTTTTAGTCGACTGCCGACAACTATCAAAATATTTAGTTTCTTACCAAGAATAATAAGGATAGTTTATTACCATATGAGACTCTCCTATGTTGGCTTTTCGATCAGCGCGTATAAGGTATTATTATTTTATCTTAACTAAATTGTGTTTGAAATAGACAAAATTAATTGAATATTGTGATGGTATTTTACGATATTTTGTCGTGTATACTGTAAAAGTTGTTTTATTTGCTTTAATTTGATGTATAGGTACATACTTGGGCGCGTAAAAATATTGAAATGGAGTGTTTATCTTGAAGAATTACATGCCAATTCTTATAGAAAAGACGTCAGTGAAAAATATTTAACTACCGATGAGACTATGGACTTCTAGTTCAGTAATATAACGATTTATATCGGACAAAATTCATAAAGTTTTGAAAATTGGTAGAAGTATTAAGAATAGCGTAAGAATTACTAAACCGAAAAGTTTCCACCCCTAAATAGTGTGCTTCATCCCATAGGACGCCGTTTCCACACCCATTTTGAGGTTCTCTAGATTATCTCGGGAACGGTGCACTTTTTGATAAAAACACCTGTATACAAAATTATTCCTTATAAAATTCTCTATAAAATTAATCGTACCGTGGGAAATAAGACGCACACATAAGGGTTGGTTCCGGTCAACACAATAAATCGTAATCTTTACTATAATCTACATTAAAATGCAATGCTTAACGCTAAAGCAGTAGCCACTAAACTCCACCTAAAATTATAATAAATGTACCACTTCCACCCTCTCACCACTATAAAATAACGCAATTTTTAAAGAAGCGAGAGTATTGTATATTGAACTTGTTTCCACGCCACCCTAGAGGTAAAATACTTGGCGTGTGGTGTCCCCTGTAGGCCGAATCCACTAATTATCAAAAGGTTACTTACGTTAATTAATCTTCGTCGTCTTCCATAGATTCGACATTCATGCATGCTTGTCTGTGGTAATGGTAACACATTGTGTAGCAACGTAAGCCTGCTCTTCTGCAACTGCACCTGTATTCGCACCCTAATTTGCATGAACCAGAAATTAGTGTTAAAACAGATTCGGAAGCCGGTTCTTTTGTTGTCATAGTTCGGGTTAATATACCGCCAACTTTTTTTCATCCCCAATCAGTAGCTTCTAGCGTAACGTTTTTCCATGTTTGAATTTGGTAAAAAACACGATATGAGTGTTGCCGAGCAGCAGCAGAAGTTATTGGTAATTTTGATAATATTACAGTATTGTTCGCTTTACCAACAAGTTTGTTAAAAGTCATGAATCTGTATACATCTAGACTTTTTTTGCGGAGGTAGAGTCTACAATTTCTCCATGACTAGCTTTTTTATTATTAAAACTTTTCACGATGTCTTGTAATACTTCAGTAATATAACAGTTAAAATTGTAATATATCGGACAAAATTCATAAAGCTTCAAAAATTGTGTGCTTCATCCCCTAGGATGTCGTTTTCACCCCCATTTTGAGGTTTACTAGGAACGGTGCATTTTTCCATAAAAAAAACCTATATACAGAATTATTCCTTATAAAATTCTCTACCAAAAACTTCTCTAAACTTTTTTCCTAAAATTAATAATACTTTGGTAAATGAGGCGCAAATGATATCAGCGCAGGTCATATAATTCTCTGAATATCCGTATGGCTATTTCCAAAGCTGTCTTTACGCGAAAAAAGTATAAATATCTATACACCACAAAAATGTAAAAAAGTTCAATTTCTCCCACTACCCCATCTCAGACGACCCAAAGTCACTGCATTATTTTAGAGCTTGCTGTAAACGCTGTTACTGTTCAGGGCTGCCAATGTGCGGGATTTTACCCAAAAAGCGGGTATTTTAAACTCACTTTCGGGTAAAATCAAGAGTAAAATTTTTATAAATCTTTATAAAACTTGTTTAATGTTAGTATCTGAAAAGATAATATTCCAAAGGTGCTTGCAGGCCGATTTTTAACAATTTTGGCAAAATCGCGGCCTTCTATGATTAAAACTAAAAATTAAAAAATTTATATTTTTTTTGAAAATTAAAATAGTATTTGAGGGTCAAATCATATGTATTTTGGCCAGCAGGATCTAAATATGCAAAAATATACAGATTGTTCTATTTAAAAATTTGATTTTCATGTCAATTACATCGAAACCGGAAGTCGGTCATTTTGGTTCTTTACATTATATAATTGGAAATTACATCTCATATCACTAAACCAAATTTGAAAAAAATCCATTGGCCCATTCAAAAGTTACAACAGTGTCCCTATCGGCTGAGCCACCCAGTATACAATAATCTCGCTTCATTAAAAATCGCGTTATTTTATAGGGGTGAGAGGGTGGAAGTGGTACATTTATTATAATTTTAGGCGGAGTTTAGTAGCTACTGCTTGCGTTAAGCATTGAACTTTAAAGTAGATTATAGTAAAGATTACAATTTATTGTGTTGACCGGACCAATTATGTGTACGCCTTATTTCCCACGGTACTATTAATTTTAGGAAAAAAAAGTGTAGAGGCGTTTTTTTTATAGAGAATTTTATAAGAAATTATTTCGTATATAGGTATTTTTATCAAAAAGTGCACCGTTCCCGAGATAATCTAGAAAATATTAAGGTATTAGGAGGAAATACAGGTATTTGAGGAATTAGGGGAATTACAAGGAATTAAATTTTTCTAGAATAGGTATTAGATGTACAAAATTTCGCCAGCGGTTGCCCCCTCGGAACAAGATGAAAATATAATCTAGTTCTAGATCTCGTTAAAGTACATATGTGTACCAAATTTCAAAGCAATATCTCAAACGGTTTCAGAGTAAACATGCGCAAAAAAAAGTTAGACCGACAGACAGAAAATTTTTTTTCGCTCAAACTTAAAATCTCGACGTTTCATGACATTCTAAGGCTATTTGAACAATAAAAATTTTTAAAAATTTTTTTGTCGTTACTATATTTCCACTGGATGTGGAAGTAATAAGCGTAATTATTATTGTATTCCCGTTCATCTATTTCTTTTCTTGGGGGACCACGATTTCTTGTGGATCTGCGAGACTTACCTCCCCATTTTTATCTGATGATCCAGCTAAGTATGCTAATATTGCTCGTTTTATTTGGATATCTGGGATTTCTTTGAATCGGCTATGAACTACCTCTACAACAGTGAAAATCAGTTGACTGTAGCAAACCCACTAGTTTAATCTTTTACTTACTAGACACTACGTCAAAAAATTTGAGCTTCACACTGATTTCTTCTTTTATATACTTCTCGTGAATAGAAGATAGCTAAGTACTTCCTTTTTCATTAGTTGGGCATTCATAGCTTTTGCGTGGGTGTCCACTCCCCGCAAATATAGAATTTAAACCTAGAATGTTCCCTGTATTTTAATAATATTTATATAACAATAACTCCCGTTACAATTTTCTTCGTATTTTTCTATTTTTTGATAATTGCTGATTTACACTCATTAGTTCTTCGCCTGTGGTGAAAGTCATGTTTTTAAATATCTTTTGATTCTCACGCTTGATGCTGTTTACATCGCCGCACCCAGAACCGTTGATATTTTTGAGAAAAAAATGCTGAAATATTAAAAAACTCACTAAATATCAGACTGCCATTAGTTTCTATATATTACTCCAATATTGGTTAAATAATGTTAATACTGAATCTGATTTGCTAACCTTGGGAAAATATTGACCCAATATACAATCTGTCTTTATAAAATAATTACGCATATAAGTACTTAGACGAATGTAAAATACAGGTAATTAGTTGTAAATATCGTAGTGCCTAAATATGCATGATGCCAAAAGTATCCTGGATATTATACACCGACTGTGCCACAATTTCTACATTAAACATGGTAGAAAGGAGACAAAGACGCCAGGCCTTTGTAGGCATTTAGAAAATTACCAAAAACTAAACGATGTTCATTTTTTGGTAATTACTATTGTATTAAGTTATTGCAAATGTCACAAGCTGCACACTGGATTTTATTAAGGAACTTGCCGAATTCAAATGGCCACGTTGCGTATGGCAACATGGCCGAAACTCGAATATGTCATCGTTTCTGAATTTGCTATAGGTGGTAAATTTAAAATTAGAAATATACATCATGTATTAGAATAAATATGTATTAATTATTTTTATAGCAACTAACAAGACGAATAGCTCTTCGTATAATAGTTAGACAGGTTACTCAATATTGAGCAATCAGTTGATTATAAAAACATTTGAGAGGGTATACAAATACACACCACAGGTAATATGACCTCTTTACCTCCAAGAGCTTTGTGCGGAAGGAGATACACACATTTGGAAACAAGGGGCACATCCAATATCCAAGTATACCGGGATTAATTTCTTCTTCAGAAAAAATCCCAGTGCCATGGCCGGGAATCGAGCCCGACACCCCTGGGTGAGAATCAGAAGAGAACAGAATTTTATTTAAATTAAGATACAGATATGTGCCTCCCGGGGTCTTGTACTTAGCGCTAGCGTATTTTAAGGTTGAAGACTCATTTTATCAATATAATTTATCAATAAATAAGTAAACAAAAATAATAAAGCAAATTTTCCTAATATTTGGGAATGAATATGTTTCTACATATTGCGCCAATATTGGTTAAATAATGTTAATTTGAATCTGGTTTGTCAATGCTTGTAAAATATTGGATATAGGTATATTGGATGAAAAATTCAGCAGATAAGCATATTGGTACAATATAGGCTAAATCTGACATGTATTTGCCTAGTATGCAATATAGGTAACATATTGTACGTATATCAACCCAATATGTTGTGCTACTAGGGATGGACCAATGTTTTTTCAAGGACGTCAAAATGGTCAACGATATTTAGATTTTCTACAAAACGAGATTGAAGGATTTCTAGAAGAATTACCTCTTGAGATTTTGAGGAGACTATACTTTCAACAATATGGGGCTTCTGCCCAAGTACTACATCATTTGATAGACAGATTTGATAAATGGGTTATTGCAACCAATGGTACTATACGTTGACCCCCATGTTCTCTGGACCCTACGATTTTTTCGATTTTTTCCTATGGGGATATTTGAAAAAACGTGTATATTATACATTCCCAGCAAAGTTGGAAATTTTGGAAAACAGAATACGCTAAGCATTTGAAACCATTACACCTATAATGCTTGAGGGAGTTGCACAAAATACAATTTTCAGAAGTAGAAGATGCATAGTGTAGCATGCCATATGAAATAACATGCACTTTTAGTTAAAACACACTAAATCCTTTGGTTTACTTGAGTTTGCTGTACAATATTTTTACCATCTTTATAGATTAATCACCCGTACTATGAATGTTTTCATCCAATATTTTATTTCAGTTTAATTGTAAGCGGTGTGACATTATATCTTTCTGTTAAATATGTATTTATTTTATGTTCTAGCTCATGCTATTATACCATAATCACTCGTGCCTCTTTACATTGTTTATATTTAAATACATTCAGATTAATTATTAGATACTGGTAGTAATTGAATAAGGTTTGAATTATTATGATATTGTAGAATATTAGGTTGCCTACATATCAATTAGCAAACGAGTTGAATGCCGCGCAGTTTTCTTTTTAGAGGGGATATTAGTCTTCCTTGTCGAGTTCGTACATTTACTAACTCATTGACCCTTTTGCAACGGTATAAATCAGTAACTCCGTTTGATAATCTGTATGGGCAGATGCCCGGTGTTAATTTAAAATTATCAATCTTCATTTAGTGTCATCCATACATTTTGAAGGTAATTTATTTTCTTAAATGATTTTAATTAACAATATATTGCAGCCTTCGGCTATATTTTCCCAATTTGTGGAATTTATTTAGTTTTTTTATAATAACCTTATTTTTACTACCACGTGCTAACAAAGTATTTCTCTTTCTTTTTGCTTTGCCAGGAGTTCTACCGTTTATAAGCATAACGTTTATAAGACTTTTATAAGCATGCCGTTTATAAGCATACCGTTTATAAGACTTTTATAAGCATGCCGTTTATAAGACTTTAATAACTATTATAGACTATATAGACGTTTTATAGTCATTCTAAGAAAATTAATACGAATTTATAGTCATTTTAAAGTCAATTTTGAGTCAATCTTGGACGAAGTTAGACAACTTAAGTCAACCCAAGTAAATTAAATAATTTTACTTATTATTACATAAATTATGTGTTATGTAATAGTCATTTAAACAACTGTTGAGAGTGGTCATCTTTAAAACAACCAATGTAAAGTCTGTAGCTGAGAATAAGAGAATTTATCTCATATTGAAACTTACCTTTCGGGAAAACATCGGCAAAATAGAACTTCAGGCAAACTTTAGGCATAGCAGTAGCATAGCAGTAGCATAGCAGTAGCATAGCAGTAGCATAGCAGTATCATAGCAGTACCTTACCATCAAATGTTAGTAAAGAGGGCAGAGCGTGGTATATTAGCAGGGACTACTAGACCTCACCTAGGACTCGTCTCTTCTGTATCCATATTCAGGTGGTGAGAAAGTGTACATTTCTATAGATATTTTTATTGTGCTTCGCTCATTTCGTAATAAATTAACATAATTATTTGTACAATGGCATTAAGTCAGATTAGCTGTATCTGATTACCATTTATTAATCTTTGCTTCAACATTAATGTACATACATCATAACTTCCGAAGATTTAATAAATTGTGCATTTTATCTTAATTTCAATTTTTATTATTTATGTTGTGTCGTCCGATTATTTTCCAGGCTGTTCCACAGCAGCTGGTCTCGCTATAATAAAGAGAGTTATTCAATCCTATTCACGCTGTGGATGGCGCCTGAATCAACATCTTAATATTTTCTTTTAGGCTTTCTTTATGTAGCGAGGCAATCTGTTACGGTAAAGTTCTGTGAAAATATTTAGTTTCTCCTCTGGTTCAGTTAAAACAGGACTCACGGTTCCCCGCCCCGCACCAGATCGGCTAGTCGGTGCACACCGCTCCTACTTGGACGGAAGTTGTCTTTATTTATATCAATATCAGATATACATATTGATAATTTTAGTTCAACTAGGGTTGAGTGTAACAATAGAAGAGGGAGATCTACACTTTAGACATCTACTTTGGACATCTGTTATGTTGATAGTCAGCGAAATATGTGTTTCTTAAGTTTAGAAATATGTGTTTCTTAGAGGCTATTTTCTAAATTATCAAATAAACAATTTTTGTTTTTCATGGCTTACTATAAAAATC
Source organism: Rutpela maculata (assembly GCA_936432065.2). Classification (NCBI taxonomy): domain Eukaryota; kingdom Metazoa; phylum Arthropoda; class Insecta; order Coleoptera; family Cerambycidae; genus Rutpela; species Rutpela maculata. The sequence continues at coordinate 18,621,458 of OW386294.2, read as the reverse complement.
ATTTATACTATTTTTCTATCATAATGAGAAACAAATAATACATTTTTTTGAGTTTAATACTCAATGGATTTTGTGTTTGACGGTACCGTTGGATTAGTCTTGAAAAGTTTTATTTAACTGAGGTGATGGTGTACGGTGGTGCCATTTGAAAATAAAAGAGACTTTTTGCAAGAAGCTAATTTCGAAAGATTAGAATGCACCTAGTTATTAAATTCGCCAAATTTGCATTTTTCCATTATTATTGTATGTCAGGACTCTAGATTCAAAACAAAACTTGGCTTTAAAAAAATCATGTCGGCGTAAAAACTCACCAAAATAGTTCAAACCTATTGAGAATTTTCTCAGGATTCTGAGAATGCAATAATATACAGGGTGTTCTATTTAAGAATCAAAAACTGATGTCACTTGCGGCTAAACTGGAAGCCCGAAAAATCTTCAAATACTCCAAAAATGTGTCTTTCTACGTCTATATTGCAAGCAAGGGACAAAAGAGGAATGTTGAGAGAGTGATATCGTTGTCACCCGTTATATTGAACCAATAATGAAAATCTAATTGAAAAATGAATTTTTAATCTGTAATTCCCTGACAACCCACATCTGGTTGTGCTAGAGACAAGGAGCTCTACAATGAATTTCTTTAAAAAATTGTTAAATACTTGTTTCAAGTATAGTATTTTAAATTATAATTTACATTTTAAATGCCTACATTGAAGTGAAGGAAAGGATATGACGGTCTATGAGTTGATTCATTGGTTACAATAACATGGCGAGAACGGGGAGGTTTTCGAGCCCAAAATGGCCAAATGTCATTAATAGTTTTGGTCCCTATTTTGTTTTGCTAGTTGTTGAGGCAGACTAGTCAATTTATTGAACTGTTTCTTCAACAGTTTGAATTATCCATTTAAAATAAGAAATTTTTTAACACGAAAATCGAATTAGTACAGACCATAAACTGCTAGGTATATGGAAAACTTGAAATACGAAACGAGAAAAACGAAGACTTCCAGAGGAAATACCACGAGGAATTAGAATAATAACTGACAGGACAAGAACTAGACTGGACATTAATAAGTTCAAAAATAAAAATTGCAGGAAGAAAAATGTTAAAATGCGGAGCTCACGTATGAGCTCAACAAGAAAGGGAAAAAGATAACAAATATGAACACGTAAAAGAGATGAACACAACATACAAATAACACTCGACGTGAGACATAAACAAAATAATTAAAAGAAACTGACATTCCACGAAATATAGAATCCCTTCCACCAGGACTACAAATAAAAATATATTTAGAAGAAATAACAATACACAGACCAGAAGAAACTTACCGCGGCAGCGTTGGACCAAGAAACTTGAGGGAAAAAGGAACGCAGAGAAGAAGTGAACAAATTTAATACAAGAAATGAACCACTGGCCCTTGGACAAGCCATCATCAAAGATGGTTAGAGTTAGAAAAAATATTGCATTTGCAGTACGAGTTAATGTACTATGGGACGGAAAGATTAAAGTAGCAAACCTTAGAAATTGTAACCAGGGCGTGCATTGAAATCACACCTCTGCCTGCGGAATGGAACACAACCATACAAACATCTCTCTCCAAAATCAACCCGCCACAGGATATAGACGATTACAGAAGAATAACACTGCAGCATAGGATATAAAGATACAAATAATATGCACAATTCCTGCTGGAACACATTGGAAAACCATCGGACTACCAAAGAGCATCCTTTTTACAATATCAGTGGATGATACATTTATATGCCGATGACACACAAGTGTACAAATCATGCAATCCGGACCTAGTTGACGAAATCATAGATGAACTAAACACTAATTTGCATGTTATTTCTGAATGGGCCACCAATAACGGCTTAATGATAAACCCAACAAAAACAGTGGCTTTGTGTATAGGAACTAAATGTCAGGTAGCTAAAGCAAAAAAAAACAAATCTTTAACACGCCGTACAGCGTTATATTAGTATTCACAGAATTTGGCACAACGCCGTGCGGCGTCGAAAATTCTATGGACCAATGTGATAGTACGCCGTACAGCGTCTGGGTTTCCATTGAAATTAGTGGTAACCAAAAGCCACTGTCACAACATGTACATACAATCAGAAGTGATAGTGTCACGCATTAAAGAATTGCCCCTACCAATACCTACCCCCTTCACGTCTCTCTACCTTCTGTGCGTACCTATACAGAACGCCGCACAGCGTAACAGTTACCATAAGATATGCATTCAGTCGCCTGCATAGAGTCAGATGTGTAGGAAGTATATGCTGTGTTGTATTCGAGTGTTTAGTTTTACGTCAACAATATTTGATCATTTATTGAAAAATAGTTGGTAGGTGTTAGATAAGCATTTCTATTGTATTTCATACACATAAAAACAATATCAATGGATTGTTTTCATTGATTTCAGATGGAAAAAGATGACGAAATATATGATCCCTATGAGCGGGAACAGGATCGGTTGCGTGAATTTTTTGAAGAAGTTTCCACGGATGAAGAGGATCCTTATGCGGATATTGACAATGAGTTTGGTTCTGATACGAATTATGAACCAAGTGAGTCTGCTTCATCAGAGTCAGATGCCACATCAGATTCCGAAATACCGGTTTTATCGAGAAATCAAACATCTATCCAGCAAAACCAAAATCCTTCAACATCGTCAGAGCCAGCCCACGAAACAGTCTCAGCTGAGCCTTTATTACGTGGCGTTTCGTCAGTGTCTTCTGATGTCGATGGAGCATGGGAAACAACTACAGCCCCAATTCGTAACTTCAACTTTGATGAAAGCAGCAACTGTCTCAAAATAAATATTAGTCCCGATTCGACACCAATACAAGCTTTTGAATGCCTCTTTACTGCTGATATACCGAACTATCTAACAATTATGGGGAAGCTTTAGCTAAAACTAACAGACCTAGAACAAGAAACAGTAGAGATGCAACTTTTCGCTCTATTACTAATGAGGAAATAAAAAGTTTTTGGGTTTGTGTCTACTGCAAGGCCAAATTTCGACCACAAACATGCGTCGTTATTTTTCATATACGGATGTATTGTACTTTCACTCCATATTTAGTTGCATTATGTCAGGGAGATGATTTGAACAGATACTCAGAGTTATGTGCTGTTCTTCATTGAAATCTAAAAATAAAGAAAAAGCACAATCCCTCATAGACATGCTTATGTCACAATTTCAAAGCGCCTATGGTCCAACCAAGGAGCTTTCCATCGACGAATCCTTATTGCATTTTCGTGGAAGGCTGGGCTTCCGCGTCTACATAAAAAATAAAAAGTCCCGTTATGGAATAAAATTTTTCGAGCTAACTACATCCGACGGATACCTGCTGAACATGGAGATGTATAGTGGTGGTAGAGAAAAAGATAATGAATCGGACAACACTAAAACTGAAGCACTAGTGCTAAGATTGATGAAGCCCCATCTTATGAAAGGGCATGACTTATATATGGATAACTATTATAATAGTTATGAGCTATCTCAAAAGCTGCTAAATTTCAAAACACATACTAACGGCACCCTCAGATCGAATCGAAAGAGCAATCCCAAACCATTGGTTCAAAGAAAACTGAAAAAGGGCGAACACTTCAGGGTCCACAAAAAAGAAACTTATGTTTCGAAATGGATAGGTAAGCATGATTGAGATATTGGTCATAACCACACGTAATCATCCACGAATGATCTCAGTAAAAAACAGATTTGGCAGAGAACAAATGAAGCCCGAGGAGGTACGCACATATAAATACCACATGGCAGGAATAGACCGATGTGATCAAATGACAGCTACCTACTCCACACCACGTAAAACACTACGCTGGTATAAGAAGGTTATTTTTTACCTACTTGACATAACCGTATGGAATGCATTATATTTGTACCGAAAATTCTATAAGAACAACTCCCGCAAATACCGATTTATTCAACATACCTCGAGAACTTGAAGGAAAGCATCTGGATACGAGGTAAAAAAAATGAAAATAGACGCCTTGAGAATGCTTCTCAGGAGTCGGAAACTCTCCGAACGAATTCAGAAAGCCACTGGCCGGAAAAAAATCCTGGTGTACCTAGCGCTAAATCTAGAAAGAAATCGATATTTCTAAACTGCAGATTGTGCACGACGAAGAGCCTTCGTAAGGAGACAAGTTACCGTTGCAAAGGTTGTGTGGAGAAGCTTCCCCTATGCCCTGATTGTTTTGAGGAGTGGCATCTTATGAAGAAATAACATAGAAACTATTTGTAAATTGCTTAGTTCTAAAATAAAAGCACTTCTAATATATTTGTTTTTATTATAAATAAAAACCATTGATATTTGACGCCGCTGATATGCGTTGTGCTACGGCAAACATGTATTTCATTATTCAGAATATGGCACAACGCCGCACGACGTTGCGTGTTGTGACCAAACGCCGATCTGTGTCAAAAAAAAAAGTATTTCAAAACAACTGAAAATGACTTTTTTTCTTGTTTTTGAGTAATATAATAACGTGAGTATACCTCAGAAGTCGTTATCTATAAAGAAAACGTACTGTCACAATATGTCTTTTATGAATTCAGCAAGTGTCCTTCAACGTGTTTTAAATAATACTATTGTAAACTTAACTACGAAGGCGCAAAACTTGGGTGTGATTATAGACGAAAATTTGTCCTTTGTTATACGTAAGATAGGCATTTGTTATGCTAAATTTAAATCCTTATGGAGATATGCATTTACTAAATGGAACTTAGTAAATGCAGTAATTTTAAGTTACTTGGATTATGGTAGTACTGTATACTTTAGTTTTCTGACGGAAGCGTTCAAGAATAAAATAGAGGTTCTTCAAAATTATTGCCTAAGATACTCTTATCTTGATATCAACAGACGTGAACATATTACTCCTCATTATATTAAACTGAATATTCTTAAAATATAATTCAGATTTGCTCTATTATATGGCTCACTTATTTATAATGTTGTAAAAAACCAAACACCTCTATAAATATTTCTCTTTTCAGTCACAAGATCTAACATTCACAACCTAAACGTCAGGAACGCATACTCCTATAGTATAGCTAAACACAATACAATGAAGTTTCCAGTGGCGCAGCCAAAAAATTCATCTGGGGGGGGGGGGGGCAATAGAAGTGGCCTTCCCAGAGAATGAGGGAAATTTTTCAGAAAATGGTTGAAAACGGATGTGTATGTAGATTCCTCTATTAGATAATATGGGCATTAATTACAAAATATTTATTTCAAGGGATAATTTAGATATTGCTTTGTACTGCTTCTTTATTTTTTGGCTCATGGAAGACGGCTTGGGGGGGCCCGGGCCCCATGGCTCCCCCCTGGCTGCGCCCATGGAAGTTTCAAAAATGCTTTGAGTATATAGCTCCTACAACAATCAATAAATTCCAAGAGCTTTTTTGCATACCTAATTTTAGCCAATTCAAACTTAGCTATAAAATTTATCTACTTTCCTTCCAAGACATTAAATACTGAATTATTTTCTAAATGTAATTTTAAATGTTCTTAGTTAGGTCATTAGTAGGTATACTCTGAGAGGGCAGAATATTTACTAGTGAAAAATTTGTCAAACTCCTCTCTACGTTCCCTTAAATATATAAGGAATAAAAAACCAGACTGCAACCAACAGCTATTCTCCGGACTAATGCCCCGCCGAGTGCTGAATTACGGATTACCAGCCTGGCCGCGTTAAGTGCCATGTACTGCCACAAAATGCTAAAGTTTCAATTGTAACAGACACCAACCGAAAGACTTATTCCTACTCAAAGGAGCTCTCGTGCCAGCCACTCCACACCACTTGCAGACTGCAGTTTCGAGCTATTGGCTCTCGTCAGTGCAATGTAGGTCCGAGATGGCTGAAACGAGGCACTTGTTCACTGTTGGTACATGATTTATAAAACCACGACATGCAACAAAAATGGCAGGCTCTATGACCAGTGTAATGCTCGAAATCCCGTCAAAAATACTAAATTACGTGATTTATTAGCAAATAAAATTCATCAAAATGGTTTTCGGGACAAAACTCCATTTTTCAATTGGAACCATATTGGTGCCGTGGTACCATTTATTATTACTATTAATAAGGAATTTATTCATATGTCGTATTAAAATGTGCGATAAATACAAACAAAATTACAGCTAAAGGAAAATAAGAAAATACAATTTTGTTCTAATTAAATGTTAAGTAACTAACTAAGATGGCTTTGAAAATAATGAAATATTTAGCTTGTCAAACATTTGTTGGAGTTTTTATTGTCTTTAAGAATTGTTTAAAATTAGTCTTAATGGGCTCATTTAGCATTTTTTTTTAATTCATATTTCGAAAGTACACCTTGTAGTTAGTAAATATGCAGAATATTAGATTTTTTTTCAACTCCTTCTCCCTCAAAATAAATAATGAAAATAGAGCGCGCGAAAACGCAGTGTGGCGTCAAGCCATCCGCACCCCAGCCAGCGCACAGTGGGCCATTTGTAACTTCTAGGTGGACAAAATTCCAGAAATTTCTAAATAAGTTTAAAATAGTTGTTAGAAGACAGGAAAAATAGTGAAAAAATTCTAGGCATTTAGGGGGTGGTTTTTGAGGGGTTGAAAAATAAATTTGCTTCTAAAGTCTCGAAACTCTGTGAATATGATAATATGATATCTGTGAACATATCAAAAATAGTTAAAAAATCATAAATAGTAGGGGGGTTGTTTTTGAGGGGGTATAATATTATTTTAAAATTCTGAAACTTTGTGGACATAATAATTTAGATCCGTGAATTCGCTGAAAATAATAAAAAAAATTCAAGCAATAAGGGGTTGGATTTGAGAGGATTGAAAAAAATAAATACACTTTAGAAGCATGTAAAAAAGTTTCAAAAAATTTTCTTGCCAATGTTTTAATTTTCTAACATAACTTAATTTTAAATCGTTCAAAACATTGCAAAAATTGCAAGACCTTTTTACTTTCTGAAAATTCTATAGGAGAAATACATATTGTGTTCTACCCCAAGTGCACTGTTTCTTAATAAATTATAAGAATGTTCAGTTTACATTGAAGAATAAGGCTAACGCTTCTTCTGGACAATATTTCTGTTGATTTTTTAAATCGTGTTCCTGCAAAATTTTCTTCACATCAGTAGCGGTTGATATATCCTCATGGATTTTGCCTCCCTCTTGCCCTCGCTCAGCCAATCTTCGAAAAGTTCCCTCCAGGAAATAACACACGTATCTAAAAAACGCAATAAAAGTTCAGCTGCAACTCCTGCACCCAAGTTTAATTTTGTGAAGTATAAAATGACATATTAAATAGATAAAAGCCAATTACAAATATCACTAGCAATCAAACTATAGGACTTAATCAATTATAAGTATAGTGAAAAACTTGCAAGGTAAAATTTAAACTGTTACATATCGTAAAGTAATGAGATGAATACAAAAACGATTTATATTACTAATAGTACATACCTATATAAAATGTTTCCTATATCCACACAAACTTAATAACCTTTAAATACTTCCATCTTATAACACTGAAAGTAGACGACTAATAGTGATTTGTCGGGTAAACTGCTTTACTCCACTTTCAAAGCATTACTAACACTAGTTTATGACCGATTTCGAAGAATATTTTATTGAGCCGGTGTCCTTTGATATGTTTATACAAAGGCTAAATAAGTTTAATATTGGTCTCAAAACTTCATACTTCTTATTATTGTCCAGCTAGATTCAAAATATGGACCACTGCGCAGTCGTCGTATTTTCTTAAAAAATGTTCCAATTTTCGTGATGATTTTTCCCACCGTTCCAAAATTTTTGAAGACTACTGTATTATATTAATTTTCATACTTGCCCTCAATTTGTCAATTACTAATTTCAAAAGTTGTTCATGTCGAGTATTCTTATCAAAACCTCGCCACATGAAACTCTTTTCGCCACAATTTATGTCGTGATTCTGAAAAAAATTAAAAATATATCGCAAAACAGCGCAAAAAATGCAAAATACAGGTAAAAACTAGCGACTTAAGTCTGTAACATGAGTCAAAAAACAGTATGGAATTTCTTGGAAGTGATAAAGTTTCAGCATATAGAACTTTTAGAACTTCGTGATTTTGCTGAAAAAATATCATCCTATTTCAAGCTCAAGGCCTATAGTTTAACTTTATATGAAAGATTCACAAACGGTAATATCTCAGACATAGTAGACTCTTACTTATAGTTGTAACATCCATAACACAAATTATCACTAGAATATTATATCACAAAATAACTTTGAACACATGCACCTCTCGCTACGATTGCAAACGAACTAATAACAGGTACAGAAAATTTAAGGGCACTTTGACTACCTGTAGTTTCGTAAGTACTTATAGCAGATAGATAATTCCTCGAATCTAATTTAGTTAATGTGTTCTTAATGGAGCTACCTGGTCTTTTATATGATGTTTTGACCTGAACGGCCATACGGTCCACTATGCAGCGGTCGACCGTCGACCTGCACCTACACAGTTTCATATGGCAAGCACAACAGACCGAATAACTCATAAACAGCGTTGCCAGTGGATAAAAAATTAACGTACAGCTGTTAATTAAATCTTTTATACGATATCTAGGAATTTTAATCAATATAAAAAATACTTCGCCACTCAGATACTCAGATAGCTTAAAAAATGTTTCCTTACCAAATTGGGAGAAGATCGGTCAAGAGGTAGTTGAGATATTGCAAAAAAAAAAGAAAAAAAAATTACAATTTTGACACAGCAACAATGTGTTTGGTTATATCCTCATATTTTGGTCGAAAGAATCTACTCTTGAACTAGGGCCTATTATTAATGGTCCACCCTGTATATACCTTAGTTGGTCAGTAATTTGCGTTCATGTAAAAGCCATAATCCTAGACAGTGTGAATTTTTTTATGGCTTTCCTTATCAAAGCCTAGAGGTTATTTATGGACATTAATATTTTCAAGGAAATTGTGGTTGATCAGTGCCCACGGAAACTAAATTGGTATTGAAGAATTGTATCATTTAATAATTTTTGTTTCGTTCCTACAATATTTTTCAACTGTTTACTCAACAGTGAAAGTTTATAAGGTCGATAATTAATTATATGCTTGCTATCGGAGTTCGATTTAAGTAAACGATAATAACTCCAGCTTTCCATTCTGTAGAAAAGTAAGTCCAAAGCAATTTTCCCAACAAACTAATAATATTGACTATAGACAAATATTTTTACTTCCCTCGTTAGCGTAAAGGAAGGGATGTAATAGTGAAAAAATTAAGTCCCGAGGTCCTCAAAGTCAGGTAATATAAAATCTGTTTCTTACTGAGAAAGAGCAACAAGTAAAAGTTGCAGTGGAGTGTGGCCGATTGTAATTACTATGATTAAACATTTTGCTCGAATACGGCACAGATAACTTTTAGATGGTGCCAGTGAGATTAAGCATAAGCATACGATCAATAGATTTTTTATTTTAATTTTTCAAATATGGCGCAGTGTTTACGGTGTTAGGCTTGCGATCACAGGGTCCCGGGTTCGAGTCCTGAGTAACGTTCGGATATTTCGTGGCGTCTTTCACGTGTTGCCAAGACAGCAGCAGTGGGCTAGATCGCGGTTGTGTGAGAGGCAGCACAGCTAGTCGCTTTCTTGTAACCTGTTCCAGGTTATTGGGCCCTTTCGACTCTCAGCTGCTGCAGATGGCAATGTTGCAAGGAGTGGTTTTTGTGTGTGTGTGTGCCTTGGTTGAGTGGTGGAATAGCAGCAGCTAAATTCCGTCAGGACGTTGATACAAATAAGGCATTAAAAAAATAGGTATTCGGCAACACTTGACTGTATTTTTTACAATTAATTATTTTTTATTTATTTGCTTTTATCATAATTAGAGAATATTATTTAGGTATTATGCAAATCACAACTTACATACTTTTTTATTTATTATGAAAATACCTACTTTCTGTATATTGTTGCCCTAATCTGGGCACGCTAATATACTAGTTAGGTAAATACTTTAAAACACTTATTATTGGAGAACCAATCAAAACAACTACTCTCCTAGCTAATACTGACGAAGTATTGAATTACATCATAGGATTCTTGAAATGCTAAGAGTCCTAAATATTTTGAAAGCGCAATTAATTGTCTTTATTTTCATTTCTTAGCATGCGTGACGTAGGTGTCACAATTTCTGAGATATTTAACATTTAAACTGCATTTTTGTCTTATAAATGTTCGGACGCCATTTGTAAACTTTCATATCTCCGAAACTATTAAATCTATGTAAATAAATAAACAAGCGAAATTCATTATCAGTTTATGAGCTTTATTTTTGGTTTCTACCCATTTTTCAATAAAACTGATATTTATTGAGATATTTGGAAAAGGAAAAAAAATTACGTTTTATTGAAAATACCTTTATAGTTTAAACTGTAAAGCAAGTGCTGTATACAAACAAAAAAATTTGAGCATCTACGTCATGCTATATATTAATGAGAAACAGTGTTTTAAATTCCTTTTTTTAATTACTGGCTAATTACAGTAACAAAATGGCGACGCTATTATTAAAAAAATGTGTAGACACACATTGGTTCGGTCATAAATTCTTTGTTTTTTATGCTACAGAAACAAATAAAAAACAGGTGTTACAGTTTCTGAGATATTTAACTCTCACTCTAAATAATTATCTTATGAACACTTAGATGCCAAACGTAAACTTAAATATCTCCGATATTATTAATCCTACATCAATAAACAAAAAACATAATTAATTCCCAGTTTGTACTTTCTGTAATTGGTCTGTATCAGTTTTTCGATAAAGTAATACTTTTCGAGATACTTGACGAAATCCGTTTGGAAATACCTTTTTTTTTAAGCTAAAATCGCAATTTTGAAGTCGTTATAACTTAAAAATTTATGTGAAAAATTACATAGAAACCTTTTCTTCTTAAAACTTGATTCTACTTTAGCTCCAATAAATATATATTTTTTAAGTGCCACCCCCCTGAGAGGAGGTGTCATCCACCCCCTATAAATTAGCAAGCCCCCGCACAATATAGAAACTTCTATGTGAAGCATTTACTATTATACTGCCAAAAATGAACGAAATCCATTCAATATGACATTATTCCGAAGTTTTGCATATTTTATACCTCTAGGTGCTGTACTGATTGTCCACCAGAACATTTGACTTCCAGTTGTGTAGTTCTTTCATTCTTTTCAGTTTCTCGAACTTCAAAGGTATCATTTTTTGGAACTGAATTGAAGAGAATTGAGAAGTTTTTTTAAACTTTCCGGTGAAATGTGCTGCTGTATTTTATTTTCTTCCTATTTTGGGATGCCAAATTCATTATTAAATATGACAATTTGTTTGCTCTTGTTATATTTATTTTACAAGACATAACCTCTAATCATAATACGTTTTATAGTATCTACTGGGGCTCTTGAGTTATATAAAGGTTGCACCTTGTTACTATCTGCAACTGAGGTATATAATTGTAATACCTAACACCACTATAATCCCAAACAACTGATAGTTCTATAACATGGCAATTATTATCCTTATATAACTTTATTATATACCATTTGGTAACAATCACTTTTTAGTTTTATAATGTAGTAACGGAAATATATCTGTCACCGTCTTATAGGCCTTTAAGTAATAATCACGCTATTAAACACTTATATAACTCTGCAACTACTTTAGTAACAATATAAAACTTCGTAACATGATTATATAAACCCGTTACACTTATAGACCCTTTATAAAACTACTGGTCACCGCATGTTACTAGAAATGTTTGTTGGGTATAGCTCACTTTCAGTAGAAAATATGCCACCATGCTATTTTACATACAACTGAGGGTGACAATATCACGTCTGAGGCTCTTGTTAGTTGGTGACGATGGACTGAAAATTCTTCACAGACTATGCTAAAGGACATGGGAGGCAGAAATCAGGTCCGGCTGATGGAGAACCTCTATATAAGAAGAGAAGGACAGATGTCTGTGATAACTATAAATGACTGGCATTAATATCACATGCCAGCAAAATAATACTGTATACTGTTTAACCCAGGCTTCAATAGCGTCTTGACAAATATTTCAAAACAGGCAGGCTTTGTTAATGAACGTGGTACTAGAGAACAAATACTGAATTTATAATTCAGGGTTAAGTAGCGAACTTCGCGCAAATAAAGACCTGTTATTAATATATTATACTTAGCAACGGCACACTTTCTCGGTCGTAGCTAGAAACTATTCACCGATCTCTCGCGCGCGTTTGAGATTCGGCTTTGTTGGAGCCCGTTCCAGGTTATTGGGCCCTTTCGGCGACGTTGCTGATGCCTGCCTCAACAGCTCAAAATCCAGACCACAAGGGATTGTAGAAGAACTCACTGCCGTGCGTCTAGGTGACGCGACACCAATTTATTTTTAGAAGGGCGCCAGCCGCGTTCTGCCCCGTTCCTCCACTCCCAAGAGGGTTCAAAATAAGATATACGCCGATAGACAAGTAATAGATCAAGACTACACTACCTCAGATCATTAACGATTCTCTCTTAGAACCTGACAATAAGGGTTTTTACGTCTTTGGATTATTGCGATTTTTGCATAGAAAAATCCCTATCGAAGATTTTTCTTCGACGGAATTGACTTTTGACGTGATTTATCTACTAATAATGGATTCTACACTTAAAGATTTTTCAGAAATCGCATAAAAAATCCCTGTCAAGCCTTCGTAAATAACCAGAACGTCGAGTTTCAAACTTGCGAAATCATGAGACTTCGATTAACTCGACGCTTCCGGTCTTCAGAACGAAAACCCTAAAGAGATTAAGACTAGTAACAAGTCTTAAGATCAATAAACTGCAATTAGTTCAATCAATACCATTTATTTAATAGTTTTAAAATAATACAGTGAAATTCTGCAATCGATAATTATATAATGCGAAAGAATGACGCCTCCCCAACTAAGGCAAATTACTTTTTAACCATACAAATGAGAGCGTGCGCTAACAATCGATTTGGTAGAAAAGATTCATTTAACTTCCTCAGAATTTAATGCAAGCCTTTTAAAAGGATTTTATAAATTTTTATTTTTGGTAATTATGGCTGACTGAAAATAATATAAAAATATTTTACTTAAAAAATTTTGGTTTGCTTATGAGTAGCTTAAAGGTCCCATATCGTGATTATATCATTCACGGGACGGAATTCGACTAATACATGAGTTTAATAACGTTCGGCCAGTCTTACGGCGTACTTGTCCCCATTCGGGTTCAATGTAGGAAGAATGACACCGAGTCGCCTCTGAGCGAATTTTTGGCAAAATGGATTTTTCTTTGTGCACAAGGCGGTTTTCTCTATAACTTTATTATTTGGACAGCCCCGCGTTTGGCTTTCCTACCAACGCTTTGTATTAATCATCCAACGCACTCCTCCAAATTATGAGTTGCTGGGTCAATCCAAACTTGTTTTATGCGAGAAACCGGCCTTGTGTATTTTCACTGATTTTTTGCCAATTTTTTGCTTATAGGGGCTACGACGCCTTCACCAAATTCGTCAGTTTCGCCCTTTTGACTGTACCTCCATGGTCAGTGTCTTCGGTGGAGGAATAAAAAAAAATTAATTTCGCAAAAATTTGGTGTTTCCTCAAATTTTTACTTAGTTGTGCCTCATGTCTTAATGAACTCATATTGTTCCTTTTGTGTTAGTTTATGGCTCTGAAGTTTCTCAGACTCTTGAAAATGTCCTTAAACGAATTTTTCACTTATGTGCTGTTCCCAATAGTGCGATCTTCAGCACTTCTTGAGCACTCGGTTAACCAGGCAGCTATTGTAGACCCCGGTCATGGTCCTTGGCAGTTCCAAGGTCTCCTGCAATTACTGGTACGACTGTGGTCTTTGGATTTCATATTCTGATAACTTCTATTTGGAGGTCTTTGTACTTGCTCAACTGCTCTGTTTCTTTGAGCATTATATTTGTGTCATTCGGGATGGATACCTCGATCATCAAACAGAACTTCTCCATTTTATTGTGTACGACGATGTATGGCCGATTTGAGCAAATTGATGACGTCGTTGGTATTGACAACCTTTTGAGGGGTATATTTAAAATATTTTTGCGACACCGGTATTTCGAAGTGCTTTCACAAGACCCAGTGGTCACTCTGTTATGTCGGTGAGTGTGCTCTGATGGGCCAATGTAGTACATCCCGCCACCACGTGACTGATATGTTCTTCTGCTACTTCGCACATTCTGCACTTGCTGTCAACAGGCTGCTTCAAGGTCATCTCTGGTGGTATCTAGTATTTAGCGCTTGATCCTGCCCTGCTATTATCAAGCTTTCCATTTCCCCCTTCAGGTCCGAGACGTTTAACCACTTTTTAGACACCATTTTGTCCACCGCTGATCAATCTAGGTCGCGAAAGAATTGTCCATGCATCAGCTTTGAGTAGAGTACTTCTATTTTCCTGTTTTCGATGCTGGCTTTAATTTTCTTCTTGTCGTTCTCGTCAGTGGCTTCAGTATGCAGGCATTCTTCCTGGATTTTAAGCGCTTCCTTATGGTTGGAATACAACTTCTGATCCTTATCATGCTCTTTAGCTAACCGTGTGAATTTGTCATTCCCCTGTCCTATATACACTCTCAGTCTCAAGATAGAGGAGTCGTAAGCAGATTCTAGGTATATTACTCCACGACCGCCGTCTTTCCTCTTAACGTATAATCTGTGCTCAAGTGCTCATCTGTTTTCGGATGATGAATTCCGCCTATTAGAATTTTTCTCGTGTTCTTATCCAATTTCATGATGTCGCTTCGAAGCCAATCGACAATGAAAAAACTGTTGGTAACTACGGGTACGAGTATTTTGTTCTTGGCGTTTAGCTCGGTCTTAAGAGCTTGCCTATGCGACGGTAGCATTCCCGGGCAATAATACTTTTCATCCGTCCTTATCGATTCCGGCACACTCTTTAACACCCAGCTACTTGTATGCTTCCCCAGATCCATACTTCGTATTGCAGACTGATCAGTTAGTACAATGTTTTAACTTTTCATATGTTTACCTCGCTGGAGGATCACTGTAGCACACTTGTCTAATTTTTATTATTATTTTTTTCAGATTGCCCACTGCCGGACAGGACTTCCGTGGCCTCCGACACCACACGGTAGCCGCGCCGGCGAATTCCTTACAGCCACTCTCCAGGACCTGTGGAGTTAGTGACTGTAAATACCTGAATCGTGTGCCCTAAGTAGTCGAAAACACCACAAGATAACCGCCTTCTGCATCTGGCCTGCCAATCATTCGGCAGAATTCTGATAGGCTGGTATGTTCTTCAATTCCGAAAGCAGCGTAGGCTTCATACCTCCAAGTACGCCGACTATTAGGACGACCACTTTGACCGAGTAGCCTGGGTACAGCACTTGGAGCTTGTACGGGAGATCTCGGTATTTGGTCCGTTTTTATTCCTCTTTCAAGGCGATGTTTGTCTCAGCAGGTGCTGAGAATTCAATAACAAACATCACCTTCTGATGGTCGAGGAGGACTAAGTCAGGCTTATTGGCTTGAATTAGCCTGACAGTCGGGAACGAGTAGTTCCAATAAATCCGGCACCTCTCGTTCTCGACAACGGACTCTCCAAGGACGTAAGGCAGCACTGGTGTTTCGTCTACCCCGTACGAGTGCCGTAGATGGTAGTACAGCACTCATAATGCCGCGTTATGGCGGTGAATGTAGGCCGAAATCGCTTATACCGGGCATGTGGAAAGCAAATGCATCAGCGATTCAGGCGTCTGACTGCAGGTCCTGTAGTCTGGCGTCTGATATCAGGAACCTCTACACCCATCACGCGGCTTCAGTAGACCACTGTATTAATTAGACCATCTTAGCAGACCACAATGAATCACTCGGTCTCCGACTTAAGCCCAGCTGACTTTAAGAAGGCAAATGTCAGCCTATTATTTTTATTATTATTATTATAACTTATAGAGAAGACAAGAGAACATTACATGCCTATATACTATGTATCTTTGCTTTGTTGACTAACGTAAGACTTTTTCACAATGTGGAATGGGACACTGTGGGCCGTATTATTGTAGATGGAAACATCTAGACATCTGGTGTTTATTATTCGCCGACTGTATGAAGAAAACTCTACTTTGGTGAAAGTCAACAACGCCCACTCTGAAAAATATAAAGTTGGCTAAGGCATCACACAAGGTTGCTGTGTGCTAGAGGACTGACAGGGTGGTGTAGCTATTTTCAGAGCCTTGAGATTCGCAGATGGTACCACCTTAAATATTGCAAGCGAAGATGAGCTCATACATCCGCTGGATAACTTTGGAACAATAAACTCTGGGTACGGTTTAAGTGTAAACTACAACAAATTATAATTGTAGACTGAGCAAATGAAAATCACCCAGGCACTCTAAGGATAGGTGTTTGGGAGATGGTAAGGTAAAATGGTCTACCCAAAGAATAAAAATGGCAAGATCTGCAACTTGTGGAGTAAAACTTGGCGTGGCAGAAATATTACGAAACGCACAAAGGTCAGACTTGATATCGTTCTAGTTTTCTCCATGTCTTTCTACGCCTCTGCGACATGGACCGTTGGGGAGACAGACACGACGTATTGATAATTTCGAGATGTGTGTCTGGAAACGCTTGCTACGAATTCGTTGGACAGGCCAACATATCAATACCAAGATTCCCCAATCGAATTAAATATAAACATTCAAGTATATAACACACAAATACAGAGTTAACGCTACTTTCCATTGAAAATCACCCCCATGAGTGGGTGAAAACTACCCCTCACACAACAGGAAATTTAAAAAACTGCAGTGATTGCAAAAAGCTTACGATGCCCAGTTATTTTAGAAAGAGTATGTAACTGCATTAGTCTCGATGCGATGCTCAAAAACTACCCCCATAGAGTGGCGGAAACCACCCCTAAATTTAAATTGTAGTTGCTTAGATAACTCCTAAAAAGAATTCTCTGAAAATACTATTACTTATTTATTAAAAAAAATCGTCTAAAAATTCAGAAAAAACATATATATAATTTCAAATCTTTAGGGTGCAATATGAGCTTGAAACTTCATTTTCTCGATTCCCATCTTGATTATTTCCCAGAAAATTTAGGCGACTACAATGAAGAGCAGGGTGAACGCTTTAGCCAAGATATATCAGAAATGGAAAAAAGTTACCAAGGAAGATGGGACGAACACATGATGGCAGATTACTGTTGGTCATTAAAAAGAGAGACGTCTGAAAAGCATAAACGGCAGTCGGTCAGAAGATCATTCGAAAACAAATCCAAAAGATATTACAAAAAGAAAGAATAAATTTAATTGAATTAAGACTACTGGTAAATTTTTGCTACTTCATAATATGGGTACTTTTCAAGTACGTTGTCAAAGATTCTTCTTAAATAAGAAAATGTAGATGTTTTGAGCTTTCCTAAAAGATACTGCAACTATTTTTTAATTTCTTGTTATGTGAGGAGTAATTTTCACCCTCTCATGGGGATGTCACTGAATGACTTTGGTGCGATGCAAGTATTCACCTCCAAACTACAGTGCTGCATATCTTTAGCCAATTTTAGCATCGATTAAAATAGAAATCACGATGACAGCATTTTTTCCCCGATTTTCTTTGCAATTTTAATCTAGGGGTGGTTTCCGCCACTCTATGGGGGTAGATTTTGAGCATCGCACCGGAACTAATGCAGTTACTCACTCTTTCCAAAAAAACTGGGCATCGTAAGCTTTTTTTGCAATCACTGCATTTTTTTAAGTTTCCTGTTGTATGAGAGGTAGTTTTCACCTACTCATGGGGGTGATTTTCAATGGAAAATAGTGTTAACTGTGTGTTTATGCGTTATATACTTGAATGTTTATATTTAATTCGATTTATTGAGATTTAAGACTATTCGTGGAGCGTTAAGTCATTTTTACCATGTTTAGGGAGTGTTCTTTAGCTCTAGGGGTTGATTTTGGGGGTGTACGATTTTTTTGACCTCGGATTCAGACTCAGCGTCGATAATTACATAGGGATACAGTTGTCTCGATAGCAGTTCCAAAAAATTTTTTTTTGTGGGGGCTGTGTTAGTCAATACTGCTAAATGAAACAATTTGAATTTAATTGTTTTAATCAAGAACTGTACGTCTGACGAGAAAGACGCAAGTGACCATTTTCATGTAGAATTGGCCAGGCTGATCATAAAAAATATACACATGGAAAAATGTCAGTGCCGTACCACTTTTTGGTAAAAAATATCAAAGAACATGTTTACAGGGACGCCACTGGTGGAGCAAGAAAATAACTTTCCCAACTAAAATATGTGGTTTTTTGTCCTATTAACACATACCAAGATTGAAAATAATATCTAAAGTACTTCCTGAAATATTAAAAAATAACAATTTAAAAAAAAATTCAACACCCTGTAGAAAAAAAATTGAGCCGTTGCGGGCATATGATCATATGAACTTTTCTTTATAGAATGACCTGAGTAATCACACCCTGATATATTAGCACACCCTGTGTAAGCGTTATTTTTGATATTTGAGTCCAGCATGTTATGACACGGATTTCTGCACAAAAATGTTATTTCTACGATGATTATTAAAAAATTTTGCAACATTTTCAAAAGCTCATTGGAATTGATTTAATTAGGAAGTCAACTAGAAGATTAAATTTTAAAATGAGCAAATTCAGCATTCCTAACAGCAATTCAAAATATGTCACTGGAAAACTATTGCAAGAAACATTTTTATCTCAGCCTCATAAAAAAGATAAAATTCCCATTACTCTGAGTAAATCACGTTGAATGCGGATTATCACAATGACACCGGATTAGTCATACCCGAATAAATATTAAATTGTGTTACAGAAATCCGTTTTGGAATCACTGCAGTCAATGATGGCCAATTTAAATTATAGGTATCAATCCAACTTTACATATTACTATGTAATAAAGTTGGAGAAATTGGAATATTACCTGCAATATTTTCAAATCAAGAATTATTAAAGGTTTGTTTAATACTTTTGACAATTTACAAAGTAAATCTTAAAAATCAGTGGCGTAACCAGAAATTAATCCTGGAGGGTGGGAGGGGGCAAACCCTGATCTGACTGACCTAATTTTTATTTTTTACTTAACCTGTTACTGTAGAAGAACACACTACCAAGCGTCTAGGTGACGCGACACCAATTTATATTTAGAAGGGCTCCAGCGTTCTACCCCGTTCTTCCACTCCCAAGCGGGTTCGAGATAAGATATACTTCGATAGACGGGTAATGGGTCAAGGCTGCACTACCACAGATCATTAACGACGCTCTCTCAGGACGTGATTTCAATTATTCACTGACAATAAGGGCTTTTACGTATTTGGATTATTGCGATTTTTGCATAAAAAAATCCTTATCGAAGATTTCTCTCCGACGGGATTGGAATTTGACGTGATTTGTATTTATTCACCTACTAATATTGGTCTCTACACTTAAAGATTTCTGGAGAAATCGCATAAAAAATCCCTATCAAGCTCCCGTAAATCGACCAGAACACCGAGCATCCATTGGCGCAACTAGGGGAGGGGGGGCAGGGCGGGCCGGGCCCACCCCAGAGGAAAGAATAAAAATTAACAAAAAAAAATTAAATTTATCGACTAATTTATCACTAAATTATTCGGAATCCACAATCCATCCCCGACTTCTATACCAATTTGACACAAGTAAGGTCAAACATTTTTTCGGCCATTTTGTTTTTAAACTATGCGCGTTAGCGTGCGAGTCTCGAGTCTGCGCCTGTCTGCTGGCTGACTTGACAGCTGTATCTCTTTCGTTATATCGTTCATGCCGGAGTGAGTGTATAAGAAAATAATAGCGAATTCGGGGCGATTCGTTTCTATTAGACAAAATTAGGTGTTGTGGTGTTGAAGGTTAAGATTAATTCAGAGGCGGTTTATTCATAAGTGCTGCAGAGCTGCAGAACTACCAAAAATTCTGACCATAATTATTAACAATTATAGTTAAATTGTTTTAATTCCAGGGGGGGTGGCTCCGAGCATAGAAAGTTCAATGTAACATTAATTTAAAAATGTTACTATACACCAAAGGCGGCCGGCTCGCCTTTTGGGCAGCGTTGCCAGAGCACGATGACTTCTTTTGTCAAGGTCAAGGTCATTAAATGACCTTAAAATGACAAAAAAATTTGGCGCTATCATTAACCGCCCCGTATACACATATATATCTACAGAACACCTAAGTATCTTATGCACGAGCCGCCACTGAACTTTTCGTCTCAAACACAAGGGGCCTGGCCACCCCCAAAAAAATTCTCTAGTTGCGCCAATGCGAGCATCAGACTTAAGGAATCATGAGATTCCGATTAACTCAGTTGTTTAGGTCTTCCAAACGAAAACTCCAGGGATTAAGACTAGCAACAAGTCTTTACATCAATGAAATGCAATTAGTTCAAAGAATACCATTAATCAGTATAAAATAATACAGTGATTTTCTGCAAAATGATATAATGTTAAAGAATCACGCCTCCTCAACTAAGGCAATTACTTTTTAACAATACAGTGGCAGAAAAGATTAATTTAACCTTTTCAGTATTTAACGCAAGCCTAAAAAAAATTTTAAAATTTTGTATTTTTGATAATTATGGCTGACTGAAAATAATATAAAAATATTTTACTTAAAAAATTTTGGTTCGCTTATGAATAACTCAAAGGTCCCAGATCGTGATTTTATCATTCACGGGACGGAGTTCAACTAATACATGAGTTTAATAACTTTTGGCCAGTCTTACGACGTACTTGTCCCCATGCAGGTTAAATATAGGAAAAATGACAGCGAGCCGCCTTCGGACGATTTTTAAGTAAAATGGACTATTGAGTCCTTTGTACACAAGGCGCTTTTCTCTATAACTGTATTATTCGGAAAGCCTGCAGTTGGCTTTCCTACCATCGCTTTGTATTGACCACCCAACGCACTCGACAAAATTACGAGTCGCTGGGTGAATACAAACTTGTTTTATGCGAGAAACCGGCCTTGTGCATTTTCACTGATTTTTTGCCAATTTTTGCTTATAGGCGCTACGACGCTTTTGACACATTCGTCGATTTCGCTATTTTGATACATTGTCTTGTTAAAATTTTATAGTGAATCTTTAGAACAGGGTATATAATGACTGTATCTCCATGGTCAATGTCTTTGGCGGAGGAATGAGGTATTAAAGTTGAAAATATTTTGAAGATTTTCAAAGTACTTTTTTGGCGTACTTTTTAAAAAGTATGTGATTCATTTTTCCGTGTCCACCATATACTTTCACTCTCATATCCTGAACCGAAATATATTTTCCTGAGTAAAAATTCGGTGTTTCTTCGAATTTTTACCCGGTTGTGCCTAATGTCTCATCGAACTCATAACGGTCCTTTTGGACTAGTGTGTGACTAGTTTGAGTCTCCTAGACTTTTGAAAATGTCCTTAAATGAAATTCTTGCCTAAGTCGAATTTTTATTTTGACTTCGACCTAGGTCAATTCTGGAAGGTTCTACAACATTACCAAGGCGGCAAACACAAAATACGGGCCCGGTGAGAAAAAAATTGGAGAATTGATGAGCTTAGAGATCATACAAACATTTTTAACAAGCGGGGTGGGGGGACATCCTAAAAACATTTTTAACGGGCACGGAGGACAAATCCCAAAAACATTTTGACGAGCGGGGAAGTATAATATAAATTTTCATCATTTCAAAACCGGTGCCCCAAACAAGCCCGGGCGCGATCACCCTTTTACGCCCCCCCCCCCCCCCTCTCAACAGGCCCGTCTGTTACGTCAATTTCTGACTCATTGGGCTGCTGCTGTGCCGTGCATATCTGCATTTGTATGTGCGCCAACGGCCAAATGCAAACAGCTTCTTTTTCAAGAAATCAAGAATTATTCTAGTTACGAATGAAAATTAGCGAAGAGTATAAATTGGTAAATTATTTAATTAATGGTAATTAACGAAACATAAATTCTCTTATAAAATGAAACAGAATAACAGAAACAAAACGTATATTACTAAATATTTAGTCTTCTCTTGACTTTTGCGAGCTCCTGACACACTTCATCGCAAGTTACAGGAATCTCTTGGTGAATATTTAGTAGAGCAAAACCATTAAGGCCACTTGTGATTGTTATATTTCTGAGGTAAGTTTTCAGTCGTCTTAAACTCGAAGTAATATTTAATAGTCAAAGAGTTGTAGCTCGGGGGGGGGGGGCAATTGCCCCTCGCCCCCTCCCTAGATACGCCACTGTTAAAAATGTAAACGTAAAAATACCTTAACATTTAAATCAGAAAGAATGATACGAGAACTTAGTTTTGATAACAGAGATATACAGGGTGTTTCATTAATAATTGGACATACGCTAACTGGAGAATCGTTAGTCCAAAATATGAAGATTTAACCTGAAACACTTAGATAAAACGTGCCTCCTTACTGAGATACAGGGTGTTTTAATTCCAATTTTAAAAATTATTTTTGTCCATTATTCTGATACTGTTTAATATTTCTTTTTCATACTTGGCAGAAAGTTTAGGTATTGTAGGAAACATTAAACTGAAGTAAAAGATAATTTCTTCCTATTACCAGAGGCGCACGGCAGGGACAAAGGTGCAGTTTCCCCCCCCTCTAAATTCTACGCCACTGGTGGAATCATCTTTTCAATATGATTTTTTTAATTTTTAACATTGCCTTGGTCACGCCGTGAAATAAGTTTTACAGTTAATTTTTTTTAAAATATTTAATACGAAAGCAGATAAATTGTTAGCTAACAATTTATAATAAATACAACTACATAGCAATACCGGGTACTCCAGCGAAAAATGAGCCAGTTTGACAACGCATGTTACTAAACGAAATAAAATTAGAAAGTAACTTTTAGAATTCAAAAATTGTTTTCACATTTTTGCTGGAATACCCGGTATTGGACAAAAATTAAACATAATTTATAACAAATGTTCAATGTGACCTCCATTCTCTTCAATACATTTTGCTCTTCTTTTATTAAACAATCTTCTAACTTTAAAAAATATATTTGGTTGATTTTTAATAAAGGTGGCAGAATCGACTATTTGCTGCCATAAATCTTGGACATTATTAATTTCGTGAGCATATACTAAACATTTCATGTGTCCCCAGAAGTAGAAGTCTAGGGGATTATAATCCGGACTTCGAGGTGGCCATGCAAATTCGCTTCCTCGACCAACCCAACGATGAGGAAATTATTATTATTATTTAGGTAATTACACACTGCTGAACGATAGTGAGGGGAGGCACCATCCCGCATGAACCACATACTTATTCTTCGATTAACCGGCAATCGCTCTAACTCGTCGAAAAGTGTAGTTTGTAGGAACTCCAAGTATGAGTTACCATTCAAATTTGCGGGTAATTCATAAGGGCCCAACAATCTCCGAAAATACCGCACCATACATACAATTCAAATTCATGTTGGAAATGTGCCTCTCTGGATACATGTGGATTTTCAATATCCCAACTGTGGCTGTTCCTCCAGTTGAAAACTCCTCTCCAGGTAAAAGTGGCTTCATCGGTAAAGAGAATATTGTTAACAAAATTAGGATTTAAATTTTTTCTATCTCTAATAGACTGTGCAAATGCCACTCGTACAGGAAGAGCCTTTGGCAATAAATTTTGTACAGGTGTAAAATGGTAAGGTCGCAGATTTTCTTTTTTAAGTATCCTAAATACTGAAGAATTGCTTACCCCAATAATTGCTGATAAACGTCGAGTACTTAGCTGGGGCTTATCAGCAATTCGCACTAAAATGTCCTCCTCTTGATCAACAGAAATATTTTTTGGCCGTCCCACATCACGGTTGTGCTTGAAATCTCCAGTTTCTCCTAATCGAATAAAAATATGTTTGATGGTCTGGTGATTCGGTTGGACTCTGTTTGGATACATTTGGAGATATCTTCGAGTAGCCGCACGACAGGAATAATTTTCTTGTGCATAAACACACATCATATCCCTCATTTTACAATTTGAAATGTTATTATGCGGTGGTATTTCAGTGGATAAGCTCCTTAAATTTTACAAGGAAAGTAATGTATGACATATATAAAAAATTGACAACAATGACAAATATGTACTAGATCGAAATGATTATTTTAGACAAGAGCTGACAGCACAAAAAATGAATTATACATATTATAGTTAAATTTATTATTTATCTAAAAAAAAATTAACTGTAAAACTTATTTCCCGGCGTGACCAAGGCAATGTTATGTGTAAAGATGCCGAAATGATCAATGCGAATATGAACAATAAATTGAATGTTAAAATAAGAATATTGTGCAGCCCTATCTTTAAATTCAATTATCTCGAAAAATTATTACTTTACCGTTATGAAGTAAAAGTACATTATTTTGGTAAAAAAACGATTAAAAATTAAAAAATTATACTGAAAAGACGTTTCCACCAGTGGTGTAGAATTTAGAGGGGGGAAACCTTTGGTCCTGCCGTACGCCTCTGGTAATTGGAAGAAATTGTCTGGGTGGAGTTAGAAGAGGTAGTGATATACAGCTGCTACTTCTCTCCTAACGATGCATTGGAGAACTTTGAAAGAGCCTTAAGGACACTAGGTGACCAAATGAGAGAAACAGAGAAAGAGATGGTAATAGCAGGAGACTTCAACGCGTGGGCACCGGAGTGGGGCATGCGAGAAGTCAACAGGAGGGGAGTGGCAGTCCTGGAATGGATAGCGCAAAGGGACTTAATCATCCTGAACGATGGGCGCAACCACACCTTCGTAAGAGGGAATGCGGAGACGACCGTAGACCTGACACTCGCTACTGATAGGATTGCGCGGGAGGTAAGAGAGTGGAACGTCTCTCTAAACGAATCACTTAGCTTACACCGCAGCATCGAGTTCGAGATCGTAACGCAGGGAAGAATGCCAGAACACAGAGGCAGAGGATGGGTGGTAGGGAAATTGAACAAAGAAAAGTTCAAGAGAACCCTGAGCGAGAAAATGAGGGAAATTGACAATATGGATGATACTACTCTGACGGAGGCCATCACCAGAGCCTGTAACGCATCTATGCCGAGAAAGGGGAAACAGCGGCATAATCGAAGGGTCTATTGGTGGTCGGAAGAAATTGCAGACCTGAGGAGGAGGTGTGTTACGGAAAGGAGGAGGTATCTAAGAGAAAGGAGGGGGGCAACAATACAACAAGACCCGGCGGAGAGATCCTATAGGGAAGCCAAAAAGGCACTAACGGAGGCCATAAAGGAAGCCAAGAGGGAGAAATGGAAACAATTGAAGGAAGAAGTAGACGAAAATGTGTGGGGCGATGGGTACAGAATCGTAGCAAAAAGGCTACGAAATCATCCACCGGCGATACCGAGAGAGAGACTAACGGAAATAGTAAGCACATTATTCCCGGAGAGAGAGGAAATAGTGTGGCGAAAGCCGGCGGGAGAGGACTTCGAGCCCTTCACCGCACCGGAACTAGAGCACGCGGCAGAGAGACTGAAAAGTGGCAAAGCGCCTGGCCCAGATGGTATTACTCAGGAGCTGTCCTGGATATAATGAACAGAGCCATTAGGACAGGAGACATCCCAAACAGATGGAAGAGAGCTAGGTTGGTACTTCTGAGGAAGAGGAACAAAGCATTGGAGGAACCATCGTCATATAGACCCGTATGCTTACTGGACTGTTTAGGCAAGATTTTAAAGTACCTCATCCTGGGGAGACTAGAGGAAGAACTGGAGCGCGTTGGAGGACTAGCAAACAACCAATGCGGCTTCAGGAAAGGAAAGTCCACCGTAGGGGCACTGGCAAGGATGAAGGAACTTCTAGAGGAATCGAAGAGAACCAAGGAAATATGTGCGGTAGTGACGCTCGACGTACGAAACGCCTTCAACACCGCGTCATGGGAGAAGATAATCGAAAAAATCGAAGAGATGGAAGTTGCGCCGTACCTAACCAGGATCCTGATGGGATACTTCGAAAGAACAGAGTTAGAGATGGAGGTTGGAGACGTGGTCGAATCCAGACCAGTAACGAGTGGGGTTCCACAGGGGTCGGTACTGGGACCGACACTGTGGAACATAATGTTCGATGGAATATTTGCAGTCCGTAAGCCGCAGGGGGTGCATATGCTGGGATATGCCGACGACCTTGCCGTAGTGGTATCGGCACGAATGCCTTAGGAGGTGGAAGAGAAGGCCAATACAGTCGTAGAAAGAATAGGAAGGTGGTTGAGGAGGAAATCACTCAAATTAACACCCGAGAAAATGGAAATGGTCGTAGTAACTGTGAAAAGGAAACTCCCCAGGATGGAGGTAAAAGTAGAGGGAGTAACAATTGTACCAAAGTAAGCCATAAAATATCTGGGAGTATGGATTGACACACGAATGAACTTCAAAGAGCACATAGAAAGGACAGTGGAGAAGGCTGGAAGGCTATCATCAGCCTTAGGAAGACTAATGGCGAACATAGGCGGCCCAAGGGCAAGCAAGAGGAAAGTCCTATGCAGTGCAGTGCACTCCATACTATTATACGCAGCTCCAATTTGGGGAGAGGCGATGAATATCAAAAGAACCAAAAACATGATGAGCAGAGTACAGCGCTACATGGCGCTAAGAATTTGTAGCGCTCACCGAACAGTGTCACACGAGGCGGCACGAGTTATCGCTTGGTATCCCCCCTATCGAGCTGTTGGTGAAAGAAAGAAAGAGGTACACAACGGCGTGAATAAGGAAGAAGTAAGGGAAAGACTTCTAGAAAGATGGCAGACGAATGGGAGTCAACAACAAAAGGGAGATGGACGAGAAGAATCATACCCCAGATTCGACCATGGGTCGAGAGAAAGCATGGAGAGATGACATACCACGTGACGCAAATGATCTCCGGTCACGGATGCTTTAGGGAATACCTTTATGACATAGGAAAAATCCCCCACGATGAATGTACCTACTGCGGAGACAGAGATAGCCCCGAGCACACCCTCGTCCACTGCCGAAGATGGAGGCAAGAAAGACAAAGATGTGAGGAAGAAGTCGGCCAAGCCTTAACAGCGGAAAGTATGGTGATAACCATGCTACAGTCAAAGGAGAAATGGGACAACATGGTGAAATTTGTAACAGACATAATGAAGAAGAAAGGGAGATAGGCCAAAACCCTTAGTCTCCAGGACGACGTAAACAACAACTAATTAGTATATTGAACCTTGACCCCGAAGTTATGCGAAAGCGGTTCCAGGGTCCAGGGGACACAAAAGAAGAGGGAGGTTTTTTAGTGAGTAAGAATCTCACATATCCCCGTTGCGCCAGGACACCAGCACGGGTAGAACCTTTTGAAGGTTTTTCCTCCCATAAAAAAAAATAGGAAGAAATTATCTTTTACTACAGTTTATAGTCTCCTAAAATACCTAAACTTTCTGCCAAATATGAAAAGGAAATATTAAACAGTATCAGAATAATGGACAAAAATAATTTTTAAAATTAGAATTAAAACACCCTGTATCTCAGTAAGGAGGCACATTATATCTAAGTGTTTCAGGTTAAATCTTCATATTTTGAACTAAGGATTCTCCAGTTAGCGTAAGTCCAATTATTAATGAAATACTCTGTGTAATGCATTATCAAAGAGTTTCATTATCCTTTACTGACACTACCAAATATCGAATTAATAGATAATATCTCGATTTATGGATACCCGCAGGCAGATGAAGAGCAAATTTCACTTCAAATAAATGAAATGCAACGAAAAGGAATAATCAGACCCTCTAAATTTCAATGGTGCTCACCACTCTGGATAGTACATACAGTAGCTTCCCTCTTATGTTGAGGAAACCAGAACTCGTTATACGTATTTGATTTAATCAAGTAGGTATATTTATAACCGGACAAAAAATTTTAATAATCGTCCTGGAAAAAAGTAATTGTACAAAAATACGTTTCATAAATAAATAAATAAATAAATAACTAAATAGTAATAAATAAATAAACTTTATTCTCCTCTCAGACAAACAGGTACACTTGTATAGGAAGTCATATGCTTACTTACAAACTAACTGTTATTTTCATACAACTCATCTAGACTATAAAAGCACTTATCTACAAGATAATTATTGTTTAATTGTCTTTTAAAAGATTTTAAATTTGATGCATTTTTTACATGTGTCGATAATTTGTTAAAAATATTTAGACCTAAATAATTTGGTCAGTTTGAAGTTATTTTATATTTACAAAATTGCCCATGCACATTGCATTGCGTATTTATTTGATGAACAATTTTATAAATAAAAACACATAGTTCATATATTAACAAGTACACAAGGGTTAAAATATTGTAATTTTTGAAAAGGTCTCTGCAAAAACACCTATTAGAGACTCTAGCAATACATCTCAAAATACGTTTTTGTGCAATAAATACACCCAGTGATTGCGTGGGGTTACCCCAGAAACATACCCCATACTGCAGTCTAGAAGAGACTTGAGCATGGTACACCATAATAAATTGTATAACTGTTAAAACAGTTTTTAAGTTTAGAAATAAATAACATAGTGAATTTAATTTCGAAATTAACTGTGTACACTGAGTCTTCCAGTTGAGAGATTCATCGATCGTAACACTTAAGGATTTAATTTCTTGATTATAACTCAAAATATCTTACCCTATGCCAATATTTAACTGAGAATACTGTTATGGAATCTCATTACCTGGTTTTTTTCAGTGTTAAGGTAAAGTGTATTAGATTTATATCAATAACTCCTAATTTGTAATTACATTTGAATTCCAACATTTTATCTGCCTTATCCGATATTAGAAGGGGGATTTATTATCAGCATACATAACAAAGAATACATCAGTAGATAAAGTATCAGGCTCGTTCGTATATAATAAAAATAATATCGGACCCAGTATAGAGCCCTGTGGGACTCCCACCTTTATGTCTAGATATACAGATTTTATTGTGTTTCTGCTGTTATTGTCAGAATATAGTGTACGGTTGCCCAAAAAAAGAAGCTACCCATTCATGAGCTACCCCACGTTTACCATACGAATAAAGTTTAGATAACAGTTTTACATGATTGGCGCAGTCGAATGCCCTACTTAGATTTTTGTAGAACCTCCTAGAATCGACCCAAGTCGAAAGCAAAATGAAAATTCGACTTAGGTAAAAAATTCATTTAAAAGCATTTTCGATCATAACATACAACTCTGAAAGGCTTCAGAGCTATAACCTAGCACAAAAGAACCTATATGAGTTCGTTAAGATATAAGGCACAACCAGTTGAAATTTCGAAGAAACACCGGATTTTCTCTTAGGAAAATATGTTTTAGTCCAGGCCATGAGAGTGAAAGTATATTGTGGTCATGGAAAAATAAGCAAAAAATAAAAGTATAATTTTTGGTCAACGAAAAATAAACAATATACTTTTACATTGAAAATATTTTTAACTTTTAATTCCTCCATAAAAGACAATGAAAACAAAGATACAATCATTATGGGTGTCATTCAAAAGAATGAATACAAAATTTCAACTATGTTGGGTATCAAAAAGGGTGAAACCGAGACAAATATAGCGAAGGTACGTAGTGTCTATAGGCAAATATTGGCAAAAAATAGTAAAAATGGACAAGGCCGGTTTCTCGCATAAAACAAGTTTAGATTCATCCAGCGGTTCATAATTTGAACGAGTACGTTGGATAATCAATAGAAAGCGATAGTAGGAATCAGTTTCTCTGATTTTTCAGGAGAAGCATTTAAAGTTTTAGGGTACAAACATAGTGGAGCGCCGAGTCAAGATGCAAGCAGCGAGCTAAGCATCGATGCGCGATTTATTTAGGTACATTCAGTAGAAGGCGCACATAGTAAAGATGCGCCGAGCGCTTGCGTCCATCGGTATTAGCAAAGCATCGCTTCACGATTTACATTCGCGATTTCTTTTAAACGAATCGAAGCGCGCTAAGCAGTCAGTGATAATTCAACGGTGCAAGGAACCATTTAAAAATGAATGTCGAACAATTAATTCTGTCAATTTATTACCGAAAAGCACTGTGGAATTAGTCACACCCCGAACACAGAAATAGGTATAGTCTAGATAAGCTATGGAGGGAAGTGGCCAGCGAATGCAAAATAATAGGTAAGTGCTTTATATGCACTTTATGTTCTTGAAAAAGGGTGTGATACTGTCCTAATTTTCTTCTAGTTTGGTTAACGGGATGTACTGAACACTCTCTAGACTACCAGTAATATTCGTTGTGCTATGCTGTCAACTAGAACCCCGTCTTCAGTGTCTGAACTTATATTTACTACTGCAGACGAACAAACAAAAAGCTCAAAAATATACCTAAACTCTTGTGTTTGAAGCTAACATCGACGTTCCACTATATACCTGCATAAATCGAGTGAACCGACACTCGCTGCTTACCTCGCTGCTTGCATCTTGACTCGGCGCTCCACTATGTTTGTACCGTTAGAGTGAGGTTGCAAGTCTTTTCGGGTAATAGCTAGAGCAATTAGTGTAATTTTTCCTTTGTAGACAATACTTGTGGCATAATCAATTGATGTGAGCTAATGATTGCAAGGCGGGTGCCTCTCAGATTATGAAAAAAGTTATGTTAAATAAGCTACGTCAGTTTGTTAAATTTGTGTTTTTTCATTTTAGGATACTTACGCCATGTGGATAATTTTCAATTAAGTACAAAAAAAATGTTCTGAATCGAATGAAAACCTATATTTGTAAAAACATAACATAAACTACTGCATAATAGAAATCAAACAAAGTTACTGAACATTAAAAATCAATAAAAAATAGAGGAAAAGGAAATCTATTCCAAAAATAACTCAATCATCATCATCGCTAATGATGTGGAAGAGATTCATAAAAAATTTTGTGTTCAGTTAGTTTGATAACTGGGGTTTTTCCTTGACATAGAGCCATCAGGTCCTTATCCTTTTTTTTTGTTACCTTGTTTGGTTCTGGATTTAGACAATGCAGCCTGACTGTCTCTAAATTTACCTTTTGCCTCTTCAGTTTTATTCATCTGTAATGTTCTTGAAGATGACTAGTCTTAAAAAATATTGTATCTGGATTCAGCTTACATACTTTGATCTCCATTATTTCATTCCATTTAACAGCATCCTCTCTGCTTTGTAAGATCCCCAAGTCTTGGGACAATTTTTTAAAATCGTAAAAATCATTGAACTTTAAGGGATTGACATCGTATGGATTTTGACGCCTGGTCAATTTGAAAACAGTATGCAGTTGTGAGGGCGGAAAAAGGTCTCCAGAGCATGTGATGCGGCGTTAGATATACAGCTATGTACAGAATCGCCCTCATTTTGACCAATTCAAGAAATAAATCACGAATTGGCGTAAGTCGACATACGTCTATTCGTGATGAACAAAATTCATTACAATTGAGATACGTCAAGCAAGCAATAGGAAATACTCGTAAAATAATGTTGTTTCGAGTTATGCTTATACGTAATATCGATGGAGAATGTAAAGTTCCACATACTGAATAAGTACGTGGAATATCTCAATTTTGCATTTTTTTTAGATACGCCGCTACTTGTTTCGAGGGACGAAATGCGGGGTTTTCCAAATAATAAAGTTATAGAGAAAACCACCTTGTGCATAAATGACTCAAAAAACAATTTTGCCAAAAAGTCGCTCGAAGGCGAAACGGTGTCATTTTCAATTTATTGAATCTGCATGAGGATTAGTAAGTCGTGGGACTGACCGAACGTTATCAAACTCATGTATTAGACGAATTCCGTTCTGTGAATTACATAATCACAATATTTAAAGCTAATTACAAGCGAACCAAATTTTTTAAGTAGAATATTTTTATATTATTTTCAGTCAGCCATAATTTCAATAATTCACAAATTTTAAAATGCTTGCATTAAATTCTGGGGAAGTTGCATGAATCTTTTCTACCAAATCGATTGTTGGCGCTCGCTCTCATTTAAATCGCCTTGTTTATATTAATGTCCTGGCGGAGTTTAGCCATAGGCTATTCTACCACTCAACCAGGACGGACGGACACACATAGACAACATCACAACATCCATTCCCTGCGACATTGCCATCTGCCGCAGCTGAGACTCGAACTCAGGAGAGGAGACTAGACCGTGTTGTCTCTCACACAACCGCAGTCTAGTCCACTACTACCGTCTCGGCAACACGAGAAAAACGCCACTACACATCGATACCCTAGCCAGGATTCGAACCTGGGACCTCGTGGTCGCAAACCTAACACCTTAAGCACTGCACCACTACACCACCGAGAATTTGTATGGTAAAATTTACCTTGCCCTGGTTTGGGAAGCGATTCCTTCAAATTATATGATTTATGAGACAGGATTTTTGCATTTATTTTGAACCTAGTAAATAAATGGTATTCTTTGAACTTTTGCTTTTTATTGATATTATGATTTGTTGCTAGTCTTAATCCCTTGAGGGTTCTCGTTTGCACGACCGGAAACATTGAGTTAATCGGAGTCTCATGACTCCACAAGTCTGAAGCTCAATGTTCTGGTTAACTTACGGGAGCTAATAGGGATTTTTTTTGCGAAATTTTCAGAAATCTTTAATATTCGGTGTACCAGTTCAAATTTTGAGCAGGCATAAGAAATATATCGTGGATGAAATGGCTAAATCTAGAGGTATTGACGACCGCCGCCTTACCACTGTGAAGTCCAGTGAGCTAATTTGGGCTGAAGTAATGAGAAATGAACCTTTAAATTACTTTATGAAATATGAATTAGTATCCATATTCAATATATAAAATAGCAACGCGTGGAAGTTGTAGTCTGGTGTTACCGACCGCGAATACCTGTTTAACTACCATTTTGTTCGAACGCGTTAGTGTTCAAATAGGTATTTGTAGTCGGCAAATCCCCACTGCCACTTTCATTAAACAAAGACATTTAAAGTAAAATCGATTTATCAGCTGTATGTGTAGTTTTTTCAAACACGAGTCATATTGATTGTGATTATTATAGTTTCGATACTTTGTACATCTTCGTATTTTTATATAATAATAATAAATACATTTATTTATCCTATAGACATCAACTTGTGTTACATAGATTATTACATATACCAATTACTTCCATATCCAGAGGAAGTATAGTAACGACAAAAAATTTTTATTGTTCAAATAGGCTTAAAATGTTATGAAACGTCGAGATTTTAAGTTTGAGCGAAAAAAAAATTTCTGTCCGTCTGTCAGTCTGTAACTTTTTTTGTGCGCACGTTTACTCTGGAACCGTTTGAGATATTGACTTGAAATTTGGTACACATATGTACTTTAACGAGATATAGAACTATATATATATATATATATATATATATATATATATATATATATATATATATATTTTTTCATCTTGTTCCGTCGAAGGGTTGGGGGGGTAAATTGGGGTAAATTTGGGGTAAATGGGTAAATCAAGCAGGTAAGAGTCCTTAAAATTGGTATTTAGTATATACAAGAAAAGCTAAGGTCTCAAAAAAAATTTTGGCATTAGCCACCCCCCATTACCAACCCCCAAGCCCTTATTAAAGGGGATGAAAAAAAATTATGAGTTAGTGTATGTACAAGAACCAGAAACCTCAAAACATTTTTTTACTTCATCCACCCCCACTACCACCCCCTATCACAATCCCCACACCACTACCGATGTGGGGTATCGTTTTATGGGTTTTTGGGGTAGAGGATTTCAAATACTATATTATTAAAGTTCCATAAACAATTATTTAGACATACAAAATTTTTTCGTTGTGACTTGGATAGAGAATTGGATGTGGAAGTAGTGATTCCTTGAACAGCGGTTTTTTTTGTGTTATTTCCACAACACTAATATAATAGAGTAATGTTTACAATATCTAAATACGTACTATTGTTTAATATCAGTTTCTTTCTTTCAATCATTTTTAAAAACTCATACTGGTTTTCTATTACTGCTACAGTTATATTGTCCTATTGAAGTGAAAAATTAAGAGTAAAAAAATACGTTTATGAAATTCTCCTAAAACAAAACGCAGTGGAAACAATTCTAACGGATGCGATTGCATATTTGAAAATAGCAATATTGATATTTTCAAAGGCTTGCATTTTTAATATGTCTAGTCATTATTTACAGCTGACTGATTAAGAATTGTCGTCATGAAGTTAATTGCAAATTGGAAATTTCACTGAAAACAATATGGCATTTTTTCATTTCATGATAACTGAACAAAGTTAATTATATCAACCTAGAGAGTAATGAAGGATGTGAAAGATCATGATGCCGGCCGCAGTCTAGGGTGGCCCATCTTTTTCGAAATCGAAATGGTTCCATTTGAAGAAAAAACAGTCCCCTCAAAATATTATTGAGGCAAATTGAAGGCAAGGGGTGCCGCAGAATGCATTATTATGCAATAATAAAAGTAAATGGAATTATTTACATTCTTTGGTTGATGCATTGTTTTTTTTTTTTAATCAGCAACATTTATCTTTAGAATGACTAATCAAGTCATATAAATATCAAAGACATTATCTGTTGTGACTATGACATGTGTCATACTACTGTAAATTCGTAGTCTAAGAAAACTAGACTAGAAGTTTTTGAAATAAAACTCTTGTTTTATCTTTATGTATTTTATTATGAAACGTTTTTTTCATACATAGTACCAAATATTATCCTAAATCTACAAGACATATAGTAATAAAAACAATATTTTTTGCACTAGGCCAAAGCATGCGACAGGGTTTCTTTTTTTACATTTGGAAACTGTGATTTATAATCATTTACAACTTGGAGTAAAAACTGTTTTTGGTCTTCATTTTTTGTTAAAATGTCATTATAGTCAGTAATAAGTTTGATTCCTCTGTCAGCGGCATCATTTACAACTTTAATTTTGTTTACAATATTGAAACATCGGGTATAACTTTCATTTTCCCTCCATGTTGTTGGATCATTTTCCAAAAATTCCATAGACAAACCTAATTTTTGAAAAAACTGTTTAGTGTTCTCGCATATGAAGTCCTGAATTTCCTTGTTTTCAACGTCAGTAATGTTACTAATCATAAGTCGTTTAATACCCTCTTGATTTGGTGCTTTCCTATTCAAAGCATTAACCATTTCTCTTTTAGTGGTAACTGAAATATCGTCATCAAAGAAAGATACGCCAACATTTACTGAATTAAGGTACCACAAATGGTTCACTATTTTCCTACTTGCGGCTTGAGATATTTCTTTGTCAATATTTTGATAATTAATGAGTTCTTTACAAAAGTCTAAGTCATGAAGCGGTGATTTACTAGCAAATGACGCTGTAAACCAGGTCTTTACATAAATCTTTACAATAAAGAGACATATATCTTCAATACCTATTTTTTCTTTTTTAGTTAGTTGGAACTGATCTTGGAAAAAAAATATTTTTAGATAGTAAATGGCTTTGGCCATCCAACGTGCATGATGAAATGCCCCTGGTTGATAGAATGTCGTGTGAGTGGGCTCTTCTTCAACAAAAAGTTTAGAAAGCATTAAAAATTCTTTATAATCATCACGAGGCTGTTGCAAAGTTAAAGCTGCATTTAGAAACTTTACAATTTCGGCTTTAACTGGTTGTAAAATGTGTTTAATTTTTGATACCTGAAATCCAGTTTTTAGTTTATTTTGATCTATTTTAGGCCAAAATTCCCTAAAACGTTTAAATAGTAGCACATTTGGACCAGATGAGGAAGGCATTTTTGTGTCAAACACACTTCTCAAAACCGCTTCAAAAATATGATGTCTACAAGGAAAATATAGAATATCTCTTTCTAATTTTTGTTGCAATAGTGTGGCTGCCCCATTTATATAACCCATATTTGATGCTTTTGTATCACAACACAAAGCTATTACCTTTTCGTCCAAATTCCATTCACAAAGCACATCATAAACTGCTTCAGTCTGTTCTCTTCCTGTTGAATTGGGCAAAGCTGGTACTCCAAGTAGTTGTTCAATATCTCCACTAGTAACTAAGATAGCAAGTCTATCGATATTTCCCATTCCAGTGAGAGAAGGTAAAAGTTTTCCATCCCAATGGATGACTGGGGCCGGCAATTCAGAATTACCGAAGGCAGTTTTTAATATTTCAGCTCTTTCTTCACGGATGCGTTGTCTAGAGCGCTGAAGTGTGGTTCTGCTGATGAACAAAGATGTGGTGTCATGTCCTAGTGCTTCTGCTACTGCCGTCAAAATATGGACTCCATACCTGTCTCTTATTTTGCAAGCATCAAATGCAGCGGCTATTTTTGGTGTGATGATGTTACATGTTCCATACAATCTCCTCTTTTTTGGCTGGGACGGGCCAGGCTGGTCTTGTAACAACTCTTCTTGGGCTTCGATTATTTCATCTTCATTTTCGTTGGAGTCGGCTGAATTACTACTTGATGATGGACAGGTGACTGTTTCCTCTAATCTAGCTTTTTCTTGTTGACTTCGTTGCATTCGTTCGGATAATTTCTGTAATTTCTCCTCAGCTGATTTTTCTTGAGAAGCAAGTTGGTAATCAATACCATGCATAAATCCAGGATGTCCCTTTTTTCTTTGGTTAATTAAAAACTGCTTATCTTCATCTATTTTCATCAACTCCAATGCATTTGCATGAGAAATGTCAAAAAGATCGTCCAATTTTTCAACGAAATTTTTTTCTTTACCTCCCGCACTGGCCCTTTTAGCCGATTTTTGTAAGTTCCTCCACTCTGCATAAAGTTTATTTAGTTGTTTAACACAATGAAAATCCTGACGTGTCGGAATGCGAGCTTTATCCCAAAAAACTGACACCTCTTTTATTGTTAATTTAGCACTTTCATGTACACTTAGCTTCACTTCACGAATGTTATAAAAGAGCACTTGTAATACTTGTCTATTAGACGGCAATTTATTGCCAATGATTTGTGACGAATAGTGTCCAACTAAGTAAATGAAAGTATCCTTTCGTAAGGATCTAACATCAGCCATCGTTAAATGTTTTTTTCAAAAAGGAACGTATGCTAGAACTTATAATGTCACCACTGTAAAACACAATTGCAAACTGACATAAAAACCTACCGTAGGTGCATTATATTTCCAAACTTCCAAAACAAATAATTTCTAGGAAATAATTACACCAATAAAACATTATGAGAAAAGAGGTAGATATTTGTATTTTAAGTAAAATTTAAGAGCATTACCGTAATAAAATCTTATCTACAAATTTCTACCTGAATGCGGCACGGGTTACCATTCACCGAATTATCTGAAACTTTGACATAAATTATTCCTAGTATAATAGTATATTTTCGTGGGGTGAGACTTAAAAAATACGCAAAAAAAATTCACCCCCTATAGAGATGGGCCACCCTAGGCCGCACAGTACATCTAGTTTATTTAATTTTTTACAGTTTCACAAATAGGAATATTGGTAGTTTGCATTCACTAGATTATTCGTGAAGTACAGATACTTTAAGTACCATCATAGACAAATACAGAAGGTGGGTTCAGACTTCATATGATCTGAACAACTTGGCTTGGATCTAGACTAGGAATATTTTAAAATATCGGACATTCTAGGAGCATTAAATGTAATAATTGGGTATCTGTTGTTTTCACATCATTTTGACCATGCTAAATGAGTACCATGGATGCCACAGTGAATTTTCTATTAAAAGACGGATATTCAAGATGGCCACCTATTTTCGTATATTTAAAAAAATGCCCGTAACATGAAAAATATACCACCAAAAATGGAGACAAAATTTGCAAAGCAAAATACATCGAAAAGTGTATTAGGATAATCTTACCATGCATAGGCATGCTGTAAATTGGAAGAGAGGCATTATTTTAACTTAGATGCTCTATAATTTCCCGTTCTCTTAAAATTCAAAATTTTTGCACTTTTTCAAGTAGTTTTGTTACGAAGAGTGAGCTTTGTATTATATTAAAAAATATATTGTAATCAGTTGTGTCTTTATTTTATTTTATCAAGCTTGTGGAGTTTTGTCAAACATTGTTGCCGAAGAAATATAAAAGATCTCAGAGAAATATTTTTTATATCTTATATAACAAATTCATCATTTCTACATGGGGCAAAGTGACTCTATTATTATTATAATTTCGTGGTGAGTAGAGCTGAGTGAGGACTTCTGTTAAAGTGCTTACGAGTACTTCACAACTAGTACCTAAAAAACATGAATTTTAATAAGAAAAGATATATTCAGTATACATGGTGATTCGCTAGCAATGCGTCATAGGCTAATGGCAGATAGAGCACTTCAAGGCGAGTCTAGATCACCAAAGAAAAAAATGTTTTGGCCAGTGGTTATGCATTTGGTCTGACGATTCAAAGAGCTATATTTCTGCAACGGTTGAATGTAATCGAATTAAATTTACCAGTAACATTTCACAGCTGGAACTTGTCAGATTGGCCTAATTGATTTTGAAAAATTCAGGGCCGGAAAGAATCTGCCCTCCTCGTTTTTGATTAATAAGTACATTTTTCTATCGCATTTCTGGAAAACTATTAGCGGATTCGGAAAGTTCAGAAAAAATGCTATAAGAATAGCGATTCAATTTTGCCGGCACACCTAAACCGTTTGGGCAAAAAAATCACAAAACAATTTAGCTTATCGGGACTAATAATTTGACCAAGCATTATTTATGGAACAGTTTGATAGAGTCCATTCAAATGCTTCAGATCCATATCCCTTCGAATACTGCACATATTACATGCGAATAACATGCCTAGTAAGAAAAATACAGGGTCGTACTTGGGAAATTTTTGATTTGTCTTTTTTAATTTTTTATTTTAATGCCTTATTTATATTAACTTCCTGGCGCAGTTTAGCTAATTGCTACTCTACCACTTAATCAGGACGGCGAGATGAGATACTGGTCACCCATCCAAGTGCCGAACTCAAGCAGCGAGCCTTACTCACTGATCGATTGCGCCACTTAAACCGGTGACCGATACAACACCGAATTATTTTATATAATCTGGATAAAATGATAAAATTTGAATGGATTATGGGTATAACCTTCATAGAAAAAGCATGCACACATAAATGTCATAACCCTTTTAATAAACAAACAAACTTAACATCATAATACTACATAAACAATGCTCCAAATCTAGTATATGAGGTTCTCAAAATGTTCTCCTCCAACTTCGATACATTTCCTGTACCGCACCAATAAATATCGTGTGGCCATCCCGATGGTTTGTCTCTGGTTCCTCATGTTATCAAATACTGTCATTACCCTCTGCCGTAGTTCTTCTCTAGTGGTGACTTCTGTGCTCTACACCGATTGTTTCATGTGGCCCCAAACATAAAAAACAAGAACAATTAGGTTAGGAGACCTAGCTGGCCAAGCTTGAGTGCCTCCGCGACCGATCCAGTGGTTAGGAAACTTCTTGTTGAGGTGCTCCCGGACCTGGAGTAAGAAATGCGGCGGTGCCCCATCATGCTGGAAATGAAGACCTCTCCTGTTGACATCTTGAGCTAATAATAAATTGGGCAAAATGTTCCGGAAGAAATCTATGTAGATTTCTCCAGTCAATTGGCTTTCAAAAAAATGCGGTCCTACCAATGTATCGTTCACGACTCCACACCATACATTAAGTGAGAACTTGCGCTGGGAGTTTCTCTGGACAACGGCGTGAGGATTACTGTAGTCCCAAATGTGTGAATTCCTAGAATTCCACACTACGTCTCGAGTGAAAATAATTCTGGGCAAAGTTCTTGGATGACGAATTATCCAACGGCAGAATGTAAGATGTGCGACTTCATCACCTGGTTCGAGACGCTGGTCCTTTTGGATGCGGTAAGGATGCAGCTGTTCCGCCTTTAATGCCCACCATAGACGGGTTCGAGGAATACCTAGCGCGTGTGCTATTCTTCTAGTTCTTGTCGAAGGATTTTGCTCTGCCATCTCCACAATATTTTTTTCGGCCGGTCTGAATACTCTAACTATATTTTCGTTACTTCCAGGAAATCTCTCGAATGAACTAGGAAACTCTACTGAAGGTGTCGCGCGACGGTACTCGTCGACCAGAAAATCTTCGCCCTGTATATGACAGAAATATACCTAATATACACACACTTCAGCTACATATATATACTCATGTTTAAATCAGAACGTTACTGTATGTGTGCTGTGAAACTACTGAAAACAAAAACCGTTAAATATTTGGAAATTATTCTAGATCAAAATTTAAAATAGACAGATCACATTCAACAATGAAACAACGGAATGCATAAGGTGGTATGGAAATTTTACCAAATATTTTGCCCTTTAACACTTCCAAGAAATTGCTAAAGGGCAAAATATTTGGTAAAATTTCCATACCAACGTATGCATTTTGTTGTTGCGTTGCCGTCTATGCCTATTTCGAACAGATCCAGTTACATCAAAGCGCATTAGAACTCTCCTAATTACATTTTGACTCGCATTGAAGCGAGCCGCAACATTTCTAAATTATGCACCCATCATAATCTTTCCCATGGCTTGGTCATAACGTCAAGGCTTAAACGTCTCAACACCATTTTTGATACGTAAAATATCGTTAGTTATAATTATTACTCGACAATAATACCAAATGTTATGAAGTGAAGACCTAAGTGGATAAAGGTGTTATGTCACACTTTTAAAGTTTCGAGTAAATTAAGTAAAACGGTTTTGAGTTGGAACTTATTTATTTTGTCTTCGATTCAATAATATCTCATAAAATAGACAATTTTGGGTTATGTTCTTTTGTTTACACTAATATTAAAGAACAATATCAAGCTGTTATGAAACTAGATTTTTCTGTCCAAAACTGTGTACATCCACTAAAATTACTGGTTGTATGTATGGCATGGCACCTTTATAATTAAAAAATGTCTATAAAATATTACAATTTTAGAATTCACCGTTTATTGGGTGTTAAATCTATATTAGGGGTGTTCAAAAATTGCATAAAGCAATTTTTTTTTAAAATGCGACATAACACCTTTATCCACTTAGGTCTTCAAGTAATACTTGTAAATGCATTATTCACTTCAAATATGAATTAAACCACAGATGGCTGATTTTGAAATTGTTTTTAATTCTAGAGTACATATGTAGCAGTAAGCTATGATAAAGCAAAACTACAGAGTTCCGTCTAAGGGTATTCATGTTAGTCTCAATAAAAGCAAGTTGTGTTATAAAATAGTGTATCTCCTCTAATAATAGAGATAATAAAGTGAACCAAAAACGAGAATATTAAGAAAAGATAAGGCTAGTGTTTGGCTTGAATTCGAATTAGCTGTTGTTGCTGATTTATCTCACAGGGTGTTACAATATTTCGTAAAAAAATCATTTTAATTGTTACACTCGGTATTCATATAAAATTAAGTGTTTGATAAACCTCGCTTGTATAATAACCAGGGATCGGGAATTATATTTCGGCGCCATATAGACATAATATTATTTTGCAAACACCTATTGAAACATTCAGAAAAACGACGAAATTGTGAAATATTCGTCATTGCTACAATGTATTTTTGGTAATAAATTTAACCTAAAAACGGTAATGGTTCTTACAAAAACATATAACAATATCTAGCAAATATAAAAACAATTTTGAGTCAAACTCATACTTTCCTGTTCTGTTTAATATGTTTTGCTACGTTATGTTATGCTACTCTACCACTTATCCAGGACGGTGAGATGAGATACGGTCACCCATCAAGTGACGGACTCGCCCGGCGTGCCTTAACTTTGCCAATCGAGTTCTCTAAGTCCCGCCACTGAAACCGATACTGTACCTCACTGAATATATATGTGTGGCGTGTTTATTATGTTTATTTTCGTAATAATTAAATACAAATATCCAATAAGCTACTGGCAACATAAAACATTTTTCCAATAAAATAAATCATTTTTATATAACATTAAATCATACATAATGTTTGGACGGTCAGCGTTAAATCTTTTCGTACGGCACT
Organism: Rutpela maculata; assembly: GCA_936432065.2. Taxonomy (NCBI): domain Eukaryota; kingdom Metazoa; phylum Arthropoda; class Insecta; order Coleoptera; family Cerambycidae; genus Rutpela; species Rutpela maculata. The sequence goes on along the minus strand of OW386294.2, from coordinate 18,579,432 downwards.
CTCTCAGTGTTAATATTATATAACGCGCAGACGCCGCCATAGAAGAGTAGAGAAGTTAAGTTTTAGCGCGAGTAGTAGTAGTTGTTAAGCCAGAGAATGACTAGTATGTTTTATGTTGTATCAAAGTTTAAATGTAGTGCTAACAGTTAATATTAACCATTTTACAACACAATACAATACAGCTCTATTTCAATCATAACTGGGTATTACAGTAGCGGCCTGGGTGTCTAGGGTTTGGTCGGCATTTTACAATCAACATTCAAACTCAGTTCGTCAGTGATTTGAATGTTTTTGCTTCGCATGCATATAAGCGCATTACGTTCTCAGAAGGCAAAGGGCCCAGTCGGCATTTGCCGACTCGCCTACCTGGCCAGACCGCCACTGGGGTATTATTATTAGGAGAAAATATTTGGATACTGGAGCCTACAAATAATAAACAAAGTTAAGGATTAATGGCATAAAACTGCCATGTACCGTGTGCATCACAAATGCACACAACGTGATAAAGTGAATTTTATTTCATTTTAAAATGTTAATACGTAACCTACTTTTATCGGGAATCTACTCCATTTGTGAAATGTACTGGCAATTACCTAAAATCGTAGTTGATTCTTTTACAGTTGCAGTGTTGAAAGCATTCGATCCGAAATTGTGAAACAGTGCTGTGACAAAATCCCTTTTACTATACCTACACTGTGGCAATTCTGCGCATTTACGTCAACATTTAACAAAGGGAAAGAGTAGACCATCCGAGATGGCAGTTTCGCAATCCGTAGTACAAATCTAGCCATATGTCGCACATCTCGAAGAAAACTGCAATAAGTAAAAAGTACATTTCACAGGAGAACAAAAACTACATTTTAAAATTCTTAACACTGACTGTCCGTATTATAACATAACGGGAACCATGGCACGTCCACTGTAGCTGTAATTATATTTTCCAAAGTCCTGTGGCCCATATATAGTTCACACGAAACACTATGTACAATAAATAAAATTTACATGTAGATTTTCGCCGCGTTCTATGGGCCATATATGAGCCACACTCATATAGACTAACATTCTGGCCTGTACCTAGGAGTCCATATAATAATAAGTTTCTGTATTTCCTAGTCCGGGAGAAATGCGCCGCTTCAAACAATATGTAACGCGTGACCCACATACGGTTCATGGACTCTGCAAACCCAGAGTACGCGACAGATGTAATGGAATAAAATCCCAGCGAAATTATGTATACATGTGACCATCGACGTAGAACCAGATGATGTAGAAGAACGCACTACCGGGCGTCAAAATGACGCGACACCAATTTATTTCTCAGGGGGCGCCAGTCGTGTATTACCCCGTTCTTCTACCTCCCAGGCGGGTTCGAGATAAGATGCACTTCGGTAGCCGAGTAATGGACCAAGGCTGCACTACCACAGATCGGAAACGACGCTCTCTCTGGACCCGAATTCCCTCGTTAGGGGTTTAGGCACCTCTTAATTTCCTGAATTTTTGCATAAAAAAATCCCAACCGAAGAATTTCTCTGCGGAGGGATTAGTTTTGGTACGCGGAAATCACGTTTTGGTCTATTAATAACGGAATATATTTCTCAAAAAACGCATAAAAAAATCCCTATCAAACCTCCGTAAAGCAACCAGAAGGTCGAACGTTAATGCGAATTAACTCGACACATCCGGTTTTCTATACGAAAGTTCCAGGGATTATAGACCGTCAACAGGTCTCAAGATCAATTAAGAAACAATAGTTCAAAGAATCCGTTTATTTAACAGAATTGGTTATACAAAATTCTCAAGATAAGAATCGTGCCTTCCCCAATCAAGGTAGTGACTTTCAGACCATACAAGCGAGAGCGCTCACGCTAATGATCGATTAGGTAGAAAAGATTCATACATACCTTCTCAGAATCAAAGTGCGAGCTTTTAGAATCATTTCAGACTCTGGGTAAATGAATAATTAAGGCTGACTGAAATTAACTTAAAAAAGTTTTACTAAATGAATTTAGTTTCGCTAGAGACTACTTAGCTTTAAAGTTCTTGTATCGTGGAGATTCACGTACTCAAACACATTCAGAGGACTTATTACTGCATACGTTGAGTGGCGTTCGATCAGTCCACGACTTACTAACCCTTATCACAGTCGTTCAATATTATCGATTTGGCAGCGTCTCACCTTCGAGCGACTTTTAGGCAAAATTGAATTTTTGGATTTTTATGCACAAGGCGTTTTCCTCTATAACTTTGTCATTTGAAAAGCCCTGTTATTGGCTTTTCTACCATTGCTTTGTCTGGACCACTCAACGCGCTCGACCAAATTGCGAACCGCTGGGTCAATCCAAACTCTTTCTATGCGAGAAACCGGCCTTGTACATGTGCATTGATTATTATCAATTTTTGCTTATCGGCACTACGCCGGCTTTGACAAAATCTTCTATTTTGCCTTTCGGATGCAGTGCATCGTTAAAATTTTATGCTCATACTTTAGAATTGGGCTTTCAATGACCGTAGGTCAATGTCTTTGATTGAGGAATAAAAAATAAAAAATAATTTAAAGTATATTTTCGTGGTACTTTTTAAACTGACTTTGTGGTACTTTTGAAAAATCCATTTTAAGACCAATTTTAGCGTACTTTTGAAAAATCAATTTTCGAGCCAACTTTCAAGGTACTTTTGAAAAACTAATCTGCGGGTGAAATTTTGGCGTACTTTTGAAAAATCGATTTTCAAGCCAAATTTCAAGGTACTTTTGAAAAGTTAATCCGCGGGTGAAATTTTGGCGTACTTTTGAAAAATCGATCTTCAAGCCAAATTTCAACGCAGTTTTGAAAAATTAGTCTGCAAGTGAAATTTTGGCGTACTTTCGATAAATCGATTCCTGAGCCAAATTTTGACGCCCTTCCAAAAATATTATTTTTCAAAGTCCAATTTGTGGTACCTTTGAAAAAGTGTATTATTTTATTCATAAATCTTTGTCATTATATACTTCTACTCTCATATTCTGAACCAAAAACATTTTTCCTAAGTGAAAATTCGGTGTTTCTTCGAATTTTCACCTGGTCATTTCCAACGCCTTATAGAACCCAAAACGGTCCTTATGGACTGATCTGCGCCTCTGCAGACTCCCAAAAATGTCTTTAAATGAAATTTTTGCCTAAGTCGAATTTTGATTATGTCTTCAACTTAGGACGATTTTGGAGAGTTCTACAACAATGAGACCCAAACAGTCGTGTAGAGCATGTTTAGGACAATATGAAATGCAAAATTAGAAAATTTTTTAGTAGAGCAAAATTTTTAAAATGGCCGTTAAATCCGCCGCCGACCCAGTTCGAAAATACGTGTTTTTTAATACACACATTGCCATTAAAGAAAAAAACTATACAGGCTATCGTTTTGATTTTTTATGTAGTTGTAGGTAATTCTAGGGCGTTTCGGATGATGTGTTTGATATTTTTAAAATATCTACTGATTTACCAAAAAGTGTTCCAAAACTTCAAATTTCTAAAATTGTGTACCTAAAATTTCACACTGCTACAAACCCTGCGAAATATTGGAAATTTCTATACACGTGCAGCGAATAAAATGTAGTCCAGATAATGAAAAAGTTTTTTAAAAAAGAAAATTGTCAATCGGTTGAATAGTTCTCTAGTTATCGAATTTTCAATCAGCGCCCGATTTAGAGAGCTAGCAGCTCAGACGACGTTTACATACATGCCAGTGGCCGCGATAGTAGGCGACGCAAATCCGTGCTTTGATGAGCTTCATACCTAAAAGCAAATCGGACAATTATTTTTTAAATAAATTAAAATCAAAAATATTCTAAATGTCTTCTATATGATCTTCAATATTATGTCAGCAGATTATTATTACAATTGTAACATGTATATTCTAGACAACTTCGCAAAAACGAAGAGTATATTGTGCGTCTGTCTGTCCGTCCTTTTGTTCGTCCGTCACGTTTCTTGTAAGCACGATAACTTAAGAAAGAAAAGTCCGATTGTACTGAAATTTGGAAAATATTAACTAGAGGAAGAATCCTATTGTTCTTGAAAAAAACCAATCAGTAAATAAAAAAGTTGTTAATAATTTATATTAAAATAATATGTTTTCTTAATTTTTGTCATTTGTACTTAAATAGAAATCTTGCGAAATGTTATTCTGTATATTTTTTTTTGTTTATGCATTTTACTAATATATATATTTCATAATAATATATCTAATTCGTTAAAATATAACCCTCGAATGACATGTGCTACAGATATTCAATTTTTATACTGATGTCTGATGATCCAATGGGTAAAGTTTTGTCTTGGCAATCCAATGGTCTTGTGTTCAAATCTCTGACAGGGTGGTTTTTTTTTGTACATTTTTTTTTTCACAACAAAGTTGGTATCACAAAATTTAGAATGTCCAAAATCTAACATTATTTACAAGAAAACTGCGAAGAGTATCCTATAGAATGTGTAACAATTATACAATAAAAAGATCAGTGAATCGGCGAAGAGTATAATGCTTCCGTGGTCCTTTTATATCTATATTACTACCATCTACACTTTCGAATCGGTTGCTCTTAAATTTGACTTTGGTTGGTTAACGAGTTGGTTAATATAGGAAGCCCGACATGAAATGTGATATTTAAAATTTCCTTTGCCACTTAAAAGCTTTTTTTTGTGTTTCAGAATATTCTTCGCCAATCGATATTTTCGTTCTTCGGTAACGTCTATTAACTTTAATAACCCTTTTTGGTTTGGTTTATTAACTGTATTTCTCTCAAAAGAATTACAGGGATCCCCACAAACTAGACAATTTTCGGACATGTTGCCAAAACTGAAATTAATGATTGTGTGATATTGAGAATGTTATCTATACAGTAGCCCCAATAATATTTACGTTGTAATATTTACACCCAAAATATTGTTATTTAAAATTTTCAGACAGATATATAATTAGACTATCAAAAACTAATTTGCACGACATTTTAACAAAACTACAGCGATTATTTTTTTTGCAAATATATTGTATTAAACAAGTTCATCACAAAACACAGCGTTGAAGTGTTTGATGAGAGGCGAGACGATGAATTGCGAAGCACCGCCCGCCGCACAGTGGAAAAAAAAAGCCTTTTTTGGACAAAAATCTGCCTACAAGTCAAATCTTAATCAATTTCGATCTACCTTGGCTTAAAATGTAGGTTATTGGCTACACTTTCAGAGTATACTGCCTAAATTGCAAACCCCGATTTCCTAACCTCAAAAAACGTGTCAAGTATGAGAGTAATCACTTTTTTCTATTTCTACAAGTCAAATTTTGATCAATTTTGACAATCCTGGGGTTCATAATTTAGGCAGTATACGCTGAAAGGGTAGCTAATAACCTGCATTTTAAGCCCAGGATTGTCAAAATTGATCATGATTTGACTTGTAGAAATAGAAAAAAGTGATTACTCTCATATTTGATACATTTTTGAGGTTAGGAAATCGGGGTTCATAATTTAGGCAGTATACACTGAAAGGGTAGCTAATAACCTGCGTTTTAAGCCCAGGATTGTCAGAATCGATCAAGATTTGACTTGTAGAAATAGAAAAAAGTGAGTCATATTTGATACATTTTTTGAGGTTAGGAAATCGGGGTTCGCAATTTAGGCAGTATACTCTGAAAGTGTAGCTAATAACCTACATTTTAAGCCAAGGTAGATCAAAATTCATTAAGATTTGACTTGTAGGCAGATTTTTGTCCAAAAAAGGTGTTTTTTTTCCACTGTGCGCCGGCAGACGCGGGATTACTATGTAACAATTTGTATCATTTTAGAACTTAAAAATCGATAACTCGCAAACCAATAATACTAGCCCCAAAATTTTTTTTTTTAAACTTTTTCACTCTTTATGCTATATTACATTCACTGAATGTATATTGAAATTTTTATTATTTCATATAGCTAGCCGCAGAGTGAAGTTGTACCTGCAAAATTGGCGGCTGGTGAAATTTCAATATTTTTTTCTCATCTGTAGCGCATGGGACCCATACGAAATATGGGATATAACATCTAGAGAAGAACTTCTCTAATGACCCCTAAAAAATGTTGAAAAAGCAGTTTGCGAAAAAATTTTTTAAAATTCGGTAACCTCCCCTGGTCTAGGGACTCCTGTTTATTATTATTTTTTGTCATATGCATTTGACTTTTCATAAAAATACAACAATATGTTTCGGAGTTGAGTATGAAAATATTTTCATTATTAACTGAAATACAATGAATTGAAATTTTGTAATTTACAATTTAACAAATTACAATATTTCAATTCGTTGTATCTCACTAAGTAAGGAAAATATTTTCATAAACTCCAAAACGTATTGTCGTATTTTTATGAAAAGTCAAATGCATATGACAAAAAAAAAATAAATAAAGAGGAGTCCGAATTTTAAAATTTTTTTTCACAAACTGCTTTTTCTCTAGATGCTATTTCCCATATTTCGTATGGGTCCCATGCGCCACAGACGAGAGAAAAATATTGAGATTTCACCAGCCGCCACTGGTCCTAGTGGCTCTACTGATAGTGACAGTGAGTGTTTATATTAAACTGACTATACAAAAAACTAAAAGAGCCTTTTGTGCTTTTGCTTATTTTAAGTGGAACACCCTATATATTTTCGACTTTTCGAAATGATCATAAAATTCTCAGTCAAAACATGTGGCACACCCTAAACCGAACAGTTTCGGAGATATTTGACATTTTATAAAAAATTTGACAGGTGCAACGGTTTGCAAGAACCCTTATAACTTTCTTCGTGTAGGAGATCTTTATTTGCTCTTTGGTACGTAGAAAGAACACAAGATGAGCTACTCTTTGCCAAAAGAATAGATTCTAAAATAGTGTACCAAGTGTTTTATTTTTCATGTTACATTTTGTCAAATTCAAACCTCAAAAACTTTTTTATTTCAAATGGAACACCCTGTATTTTTTTACATCAAATTATGTTAAATTAAATTCCCTTTTTTCTAGTAGAAGCATTGTAGGGGTTAAAGTTACAACTTTTCGAAATATTGGCGATTTTCTTAAATGTCCAAAAATTTTTAATAAAAATTGCCATCAACTTACCCATGATTAGAAACAATCATTAATGTCAGTCATTATTTTATGTTAAAAAACACCAACACGTTTAAATTACACCCACGAAGACTTTTAGGTTTGTTTATTATTTAAGGAGAATGTGTTAAAGTAGTACCATTTGCTACTCGATACCCACAAGACCAGAAACCGTCCACCATCCACTGTAAACCGCATATTGGATAATTTTAGAATATTTGGCTTTGTCATACATTTTTTTATGGCAATCGATGTAGAATTTTTGAGGTGGACTTATATCAGCATGTCCTATATCTAACACATGTACTTTGAATTTTTCGCAAGTTTTTATTGAAAATTATAATTTATCCAAAAAAAACGTAGAAGCCTGTGAAAAATTGAAACAATAAAGTGGGTATCGATTAGCAAATGTGTTACATGTTCTTGGTATTATTACTTTATCACATTCTCCATAAATAATAAACAAATCTAAAACTCTTCGTGGGTGTAACTTAAACGTGCTGGCATTTTTTAACAAAAGAGAATGACTGACATTAATGATTGTTTCTAATCATGGGTAAGTTGATGGCAATATTTACTAAAAATTCTTGGACATTTAAGAAAATCACCAATATTTCGAAAAGTTGTAACTTTAATGCTTATACTAGAAAAAAGGGAATTTAATTTAACATAATTTGATGTAAAAAAATACAGGGTATTCCATTTGAAATAAAAAAGCTGTTGAGGTTTGAATTTGACAAAATGTAACGAGAAAAATAAAACACTTGGTATACTATTTTGGAATCTATTTTTTTTGCAAAGAGTAGCTCATCTTGTGTTCTTTCTACGTACCAAAGAGCAAATAAGGATCTCCTACACGAAGAAAGTTATAACGGTTCTTGCAAACCGTTGCACCTGTCAAATTTTTTATAAAATGTCATATATCTCCGAAACTGCTCGGTTTGGGTATGTTTTAACTCAGAATTTTATGATTATTTCGAAAAGTCGAAAATATATAGGGTGTTCGAATTAAAATAAGCAAGTTGGTATCGACTTCCGGTATTTCCGGAAGTGCCGCTATCCTGAAATTATTATTTTCGGATATTGAGAATGATAATTATGTATAGCTAATTATAATATGATACGATGCGACAGTAACAGTAGACATACTGGTGGAGTATTAATCTTCATCAAGGAATATATTGAATTCAAGTGTAAAAAATATTTTTCAATGGACAATAACTATTGGTTTCGATTTGTAGAAGTTAGATTGTGTAATCGTTACTAGGTAGTAGGAGGAGTGTATCATTCGCCTTCGCCTTTTTTTGGATAGACTTGAAGAGATATTGGAAAATCACTATTGCAATAAAAATATTATTCTGTTGGGTGATTTCAATATTGACTTTATGAAAGTGATGACTTCTATAGAAAAAAAACTAAATAATTTATTTAACGTATATGGGTCTCGATCAAATTGTACAGAATTACACATGATCTACAAATATTAGTATTACTCTAATTGATTACTTTGTAGCAAACTGTGATAATATCAAATCCTTTGTTCATGATTGTCCTATAATAACTGATCATTCAGTTATATCTGTAAATATATTACGTAAGTCAATTAATAATCCTGTAAAATGTATTCAGACGAGAAATCTAAATGAAAATACCTTTATTCAAATTAATATGGAAATATTATCCTGTGAATGGCTGTTCAGTTGATGTGAACTCTCTTGGATAACATTATTGTTAATATTAATGAAATAGCTGATAGGATAGCTGCTCAATATAGTTTAGAAATAAAAAGTAATCAGATTTCATTTTATGACAACGAATTAAGAATCAAAGCTAAGCAAAGGGATATTGCATATAAGAGCATTTTAAAAGAAGTTGTGACTCGGATAAAAAGCTAAATTGGCAGATTTATAAGACGGAACGAAATCAATATCTAGATATGTTAAAAAATAAGAAAAAAACGTACTACGAGCAACAGATTGATATTCGAGGGTATTAAATGATGTGTTGTTGTGCTCCCAGGTGTTTTCCCACGTAGTTGACAGGCTCCTGCTGGGGCCACGGTTGTCTAAACGACGTTTCGGCAGAATCCCATCTGCCATCTTCAGGTTCTCGCTGAAAGCTGCCTACTGCTACTCCTCGAACTGAACCGAATCCAGTTCGAGCAACGAGGAGCACCAGTAGGCAGCTTTCAGCGAGAACCTGAAGATGGTAGATGGGATTCTGCCGAAACGTCGTTTAGACAACCGTGGCCCCAGCAGGAGCCTGTCAACTACGCGGGAAACACCTGGAAGCACAACAACACTTCATATATATATATATATATATATATATATATATATATGTTATATAATATTACACGCTATCTTATTGCGACTTAGCCATAATAAACCTTCACAGGTATATCGTATTTCACGATAACAGCTTCTCTTATTAATTGCTTATCTTCAAGATATCATATTACACCTTTGTTTCTCATAACTTGTGCAGACTGCAAAACTGCAATTCCTTTGTTATATATTTTGCTTACTCAGGTTCTGTATGTTATAAATATGACTAAACGCGCTTTGTTGAATCAGTTATTAAACTCACTTAGAATGAAACACTTCTAATTATTGTATTATTCCTTCTCCAAGAGCCAACGTTGGCTCCATTTAAGTAAATAAATCTTTTTAAAAAGTCACTCATGAAAACCGTGATCTAACATTGGCGCAGTCGGTAGGATCCGTAAACATCATCAGAACAAGAAGCCTAACTGGTAGTGAAGCGTAAGAGAACAAGGAGAACATCTGCAGAAGGTGCCTAACTAGTGCGTGTACATCTACGAGAACAAGGAGACCTTCCTCACTGGTGGTGGCGGATCCCAATCCCTTGACGGACGAAGAACCTACTCATGGAGATGAAATTAATGTAAGTCATTTTTAAGAATCATCTCGTTATTTCATTTTACAATTATTATTTCTCACAATTATTTACGTGTATTATACCGCTAATACACTCGGCAAACAAGCCAGTTCTATTATCAAAGAAATCCTGTACAAGCTACAACGCAACAATTTTAATTTTAAGTTATTTATTTTCGTATTCACGAAACGACTGTGTATTATACAGTTAATACACAATTTATTAACGTACGCAACATAACAAACAATTTTAATTTAATTCTCGTATCATACTGCTGATACGCAGACAATTATTTTAGTTCAAAAATCTCTAAATAAAAAAGCAAAATGCCTGATAGAGCTCAACCAGAGACTGTTCAACCAGTGCCACTGGCACCAGCCGAACAACAACAACAACAACAACAACAACAACAACAACCACAACAAATTGAGCCTTACAAGCTCTCTGAAATTTTTTCACTAATACCAGAATTCGATGGCAACGCCATAAATTTACAGACATTCCTAAACTCGTGTTCCTGTGCACAAAGTATGGCAATTCATGACCAAAAAATTCTATTAACCATGCACATCAAAAATAAATTAAAAGGCAGAGCCGCCGAACTTATAAATTCACGCAACCCTAGCACATGGCCAGAAATAAAGGCACTACTAGAAACTCACTTCGGAGACTCCCGAGATTTAACGTCCCTAATTCAGGACCTACAACGAATTCACCAATTACCTAGTGAATCCGCCTTAACATTCGTTTCGCGTTTACAAACGCACAATGCGAAAATGCACGCTGCAGTGCAAAAACAAAATTTAACTTCGGAGCAAAGAACCGCGCAAACAAACCTGATTGAAACTATGACATTAAATAATTTGTTAACGGGTCTAGAACCAAATCTAGGCAGAATAATACGTGCCAGTAACCCTCCGACTATAATGAACGCAATTATTAGAATTCGTAGAGAGCTACAACTCTCTTATTTTGAACAGCAAAAATTCCCAAAAAATAGTCCAGTCAAAAACCCAGTAATTCAACAAAAGCGACCACAGGGTCCAAATTTGCAACAAAAGTTCTGTTCCTTCTGTAAACGGAATGGACATGTAATAAGCGAATGCCGCACAAGGCAACAGTCTCAAAACTTCCAGAGATCAAGTTTCCAAGGAAACCCAAACTCACAAAATTTTTCTCATCAAAACTTCGCACAACCGAGTAATAATCAATTTAGTCAGAGGACATTCCCTCAAAATAATCAGCCAAATCAATCACAGCAAAACAGGCCCTCAGCCATAAGGCCGAACCCTAATTTCATGCAACAGCGACCATCAGCTATCCAACCTAACCCAAATTTTAATCGCTTTAACCAGCAAAAAGCTCATCATTTGAATTACGAACCTTATGACAATTATGACAATCAATATAAGTGGTAGAGCACCTTACGCTTGCGTAAAATGGTGAACTTCGCCTGTACCATATGTGTATTGGAATGTACCTTTAATTTTTTTTCAATCTTGGTAAATAAAGACATTATTATTATTATTATTATTATTATTATAACGACTACTCTTTCGACGATTATCAAAATTACCAAATTCAAAATGAATCGTACGAAAATTATAATTTTGAAACCAACCAAAATTTCCAGGAGAATTATACTGCTAATTCTCAGAGCGAGCAATACGAGGATTATACTGCTAACCCTCAGGATTTTTACCAAGGTTTGGACCAACCAACAGATCCTCCCAACGAGGAATTCGAACCAATTACGGAGCTAGAAACTCAAATTCAAACTATGAACCTCAACGACAATATCGACCCCATGCTGAACTTCCCAGAACAAAAGTTCATATAAATACGCTTTCTCGTACCTTGTTAACCGTAAACTCAAAAAATCTTTATTATACGAAAGACGCAACAGGGAAATTTAAAATCTTAATAGACACAGGTGCAGGTATATCAATTTTTAAACCCAAGACAGCTGAAAATTATAGACGTAGATCCCCTGAAAATGTAACTATACAGGGTATTACTGATCAAAAATTTCATATCAATGAATCCGTTCTCATCCCCTTTTCAGATGAGTCACACAAGGTTTATATCTATAATCTAGATATGGATTTTGATGGATTATTAGGCGCAGACTTTCTAGAACATTATGAATGTCGAATAGATTTTAAAAATAAACAGCTAGTCACAAATTTTAAAACTTTACCGTTATTTAAAGTTACGGAAGATATAGCTACAGAAAATTTACCTCTACAACCAACTACAAATTTTACTATAAAAAATCAAAATTTGGACATCACAGAAAATCAAAATTTAAACATCTTAAAAAATCAAAATGTAGACAACGAAAAAAATGTAATCCCTATCGAATCACGTATGAACAAGATTTTCAAATTAAAATGTAACTTGGAAAACACCGAGGCTATACTGTTAGCCCAGGAAAATGAAAAGGTACGCCTACCGAATGCTCTTGAAAAAATCGATAACAACGGAGAACTTCTAACATCAATATTAAACGCTAACGCGATACCGAAAACTGTAAGTTTCTCTAACCTTAAGCTGGAACCAGTACAAAAATTCAAAGCAATTTTTAATGCAAATTATCAAGAGCCGGATTCCCAACCTAAGAACAGAAATCTTGAAATTAAAAATCAAAATTTAGGCAACAAAAATAATTTAATTCCTTATGAATCACATACTGAAAAAATAACTAAACTAAAACGTAATTTGGCTAACACTAATGCCAAACCAGAAATACAGGAAAAAGCAAAAATCTCAGATTTAACATCCACTGTTGTTAACCTACAAAGAATTAACATTTCCGATACAAAATCGTACTTTATAGATAAACCCAAGCCGACAATTTCAATTTTTTACATTTCAAAAAATGATTCGAAATCACAACTGAAAATAAAAACACATAACATAGTTCATTTCAAATCGGCAACGAAATATCTCGCAAACCGAAAATTCGGAAAATGAATAAAATTCTAAGAAACATTCGAACAACTTCTTGCAATCAAAATAAAAATAAAGTTCATATACCACACATACACATGAACATAAGAGAACAAAATTTATTTTTAGCATCTATGAAAGCAATAGCAAAAATTGTAGAATTTTCAAACCTAAAATTCGAGCCTATTCAAAAATTCAAATCTATATTTAAGCTTTATTAGCGATACCCGGTTTTGTCTCAATCGGATTCCGACACTATAAAAAATACGTTAGCAAATAATAAATTAAGTTTTACAAACATAAACAATTTTTCAAAATTATTTAATAAACATTTTTACACCCAAGTAAAATTTTTCCAGTAAAATAGTTTTTCAAAACAGATTATCCTACATTAAAGTCATTTACTTTCAAAAAAAAAAAAAAAAACTGCTAAATAAAAAAATAAAGTATTTTAAAATTACATGATATATTGCCCCAAATGATTTATAACATCACCCTGTAGATTAATACTTTTATTTTCATTCACTTCTACTGAAAAAAAAATGTTTCTTTTCCTTTAATTGAGTTGTAACAATAATGGAAACAGAAAATAAAATACCTTAACTCTTAATCTTATCGATTAAACAAAAGGTGACTTAAAGAAAATGTATAAATTAAATTCGAAGAAATTCTAACAAGCACATCTATACTTCCCACAGAAGCACGTCTTGTATGTTTATCAATTAAACATTTTATCAAGAATTGCAGGACATCTAATACTCTACATTCAAGATAAGATTAAAAAAATGCATCAGAAACTTTTCACGATTAAACTGTAACCTAAAGCTAGAATGCATTATTTAAATTAGTAAATCCTTCACAAAATTAAAAAAATAACAGATATACAGTACGTTGTTTAGAAAAAGAAAAATTAACAATTTTCAGAATGTTCAAATTCCATCATAAATCGTACACGAATTTAACACCTTTTAAGAAAAAATGTATTAATTAATAGACTAGTCAAACAAGTAACTTTTACATCGAGAATACAAAGATATTATGACTCTCTTTCATCAAAATAATTTACAAGACCTCCATCACAAACTTATTAAGGACATATTTTGACCTGAATTTCATAACGATAAAATCAATATTATATCGAACAAAACAGTCAGACATAGGAGATATTTCATCATCCCTCTATCTTTTGATATTGAATCTGTAATTGAACATCTATTTTTGGTATTATTTAAAAATCAAGATGTTTTAGATCTTTCTAAGATATACTTTGTGGAAAATAATCTAGACCTTCCTATACTTGAAATTTTATCATTCATTTTTGCAGGAAAAGACTTAAAGGTAATAATTTGTCAAAACATTGTTCAAACTCCTGACGAAGACCAAATCCCAATAATCCTAGAACAATATCATAGTGAAAAAAATAATCTACACCGCGGAATAAACGAAACGATTCGGAGAATTAAAAAAAAATACACTTGGCAAGGTCTAACTAAAGATGTCGAAAATTTTATAAAAATTGCGAAACTTGTCAAAAGACTAAAGTATGCCGGAAAAATCTAGTAATCACGGAAACCCCAAGAACACCTTTCGAAAGAATTAACATCGATTTATTTGAATTCCCCACTCGAAATTACGCTTTAAACATTCGCGACGAATTAACTAAATTCACGCAAGCCTATGCAGTCCCGGATAAATCCGCAAAATCCGTCGTAAACACTTTTTTTGTTATTTTTCAACATTATGGTACCCCATTAAGAATCCACTGCGATTACGGTGGCGAATTTGACAACCGTTTGCTCAAAGATCTCTGTACCCTCTACGACATAAAACTGACGTATTCAAGCGTAGGACATTCCCAATTCAACGGATCCCTAGGAAGATTTCATGCTACCTTAGCTGAAATGATAAGAATTCATAAAACTGAAAACCCGAACGAACATCCTTTCACAATTTTACCGTATACAAAATATGCTGTAACAATTCGGTAAATAAAACACACAGTTTCACCCCATACGAACTTGTATTTGGACATACGTCCATCAGACCACCCGAAACTTTATATAACCAAAAAGAATTAATAACTAAATATGTTAGAGATTTAAACAACAGAATTTCTCACTATTATGAAATCGCCCGCAATCGAACACAAGCTCAAAAGGAGAAAGAAAAAGTTCATTTCGACAGAAATGTTCCCCTAAAACGACCCGAATACAAAATAGGTGACTTAGTTTATGTAAAAGAATCACAAATTAAGAACAAACTACAAAACAAATTTAACGGCCCCTTTAAAATAAAAGAAATTTTTCGAAATCCTGCTACCTTAATTAAACCTCGAAACAAAACATGGAACTAAAGTCAATTTGCCTCTGACCAGAAATCAATTCTGTTTAGAAGCGAAGTCAAAACAGAGTTTAACCTTTTAACACAGATATCTAGTTCTGTAAAAATTAAATTTGACGAAGTCTTCTCAGACACAAAGAGATATAAACGCGGAATACTTAACGGTATTCGGAACAATATTCAAATCAATTACCGGAAACTTAGATGCCGAAGATGGCGAGTACTACACTAACTGTATAAACAAATTAAATAATGATGAACATCAATTAGAAAACTTAATCAAAAATCAAATCTCAGTTACAACTTCTGTTATCAAAAATTTCAACTCAACTATACAAAAATTACAAATTGATGAGGAAACATTTAACAAAGATATCAAAGAAATCGAGCACACGATTCAAACCATGACTCAAACGATCCAAGCTGCCGAAATAAAACTAAAATTTCTATACATTTCCGAACAACTAATGGCCAGCTATTTGTATATCGAAGACAATCTAAACGATATTTTAAATTCAATAACATTCGCCAGATTAGGAATTATTCATTCATCAATCATAACACCTGATCACTTAGTAACGGCGTTACAAGAGATTTCACAGAGTTTGCGAAGGAACAATTTACCTCTCCCGATTAAACTATCAGCAGTTGCTCAATATCTGGATATTATTGAACTAAAAGCTTTTCAACTAAATTCTAACTTAATATTTGTTTCAACAATACCTCTCATTGAACCTCAAAATTACAACACCTTTCGTCTGTACCCTATACCTATACTTGATAACAGAACTGGTCTACATCACTTTTTATCTATTTCACAAAAGTTTATCGCGAGAGACGATGATTCTTTAATGTACATACCTATACAAAATTTGAAAGAATGCAAACCACTCTGTTTTGGAACCAAACTATGTTCGAACCTGTTTGCATATCCTATCGACCAAAATGCCATTTGTGAGGCTAGAATATTAAAACCATTGCCGAAACTCCCAGAAAACTGTCAAACTTCCTTCACCATTAGTCAAGGATACAACGTCCAAGAACTTGAAGACAACACATGGCTAGTAATTAATTCCGAACCACTTCACATTACCATCAACTGTCCGAAGAGAGAATCCATAACAGAGCTAATTAATAAAAATTCCATCATAAAAATACAACCAGGATGTTACGCCTATGCAGGCATTACTCGAATACAAGCCAGTGCTAAAGACTTTTCCGAAATTAAGGACAATTCACATCCAATCCAAATTCCTTTTGAATGCTGCAATCACATGCCCGACAAAATCGAAATCCCAAAATTAAAACCGCTTAAATTAAACAGTCTCGACGTAGAAGATTTAGATATTGCTAAAAACAAACTAGAACAATATTCCAAAGACCTAGACGACCTCATAAACGAACCTTTTGTGACCAAACATGTATCTTGGTTCACATACTTCATAATCACTCTCATCATCCTATTAGTTCTACTTTACATAACTTGTAAATGCAGAAGAAGAAGATGTGGAGCATTGCGAATCCAACCCTCAACGGATAACCCTCCTTCACCTCCTTCAGAGAGAAGCAGAGTATTTACCAAATTTCCTAGACTGATCCCTCCAAGAAAGCGAACCGGTATTAGACCTCAAGAAGAAGAGGACATCGAGTTAACATAGACTTTCATGTGGAGTTTTACCCTTGTCTATTAATTTAGACTATTGTATTTTATCCTCATTACGTTATGTAATGTTTTATTATCGCTTACCAATTTTAACTTTTACATTATTTTATTATTTTGCTTTGTATTCATTCAACATTGTTTCAATTTATTTTTGCATTATATTCATTTAACGTTTTAACAATTTTCAAAAGTTGCTGCATAACATCAACTTTTTTATTAAGGGGGAAGTTGTTATATAATATTACACGCTATCTTATTGCGACTTAGCCATAATAAACCTTCACAGGTATATCGTATTTCACGATAACAGCTTCTCTTATTAATTGCTTATCTTCAAGATATCATATTACACCTTTGTTTCTCATAACTTGTGCAGACTGCAAAACTGCAATTTCTTTGTTATATATTTTGCTTATTCAGGTTCTGTATGTTATAAATATGACTAAACACGCTTTGTTGAATCAGTTATTAAACTCACTTAGAATGAAACACTTCTAATTATTGTATTATTCCTTCTCCAAGAGCCAACGTTGGCTCCATTTAAGTAAATAAATCTTTTTAAAAAGTCACTCGTGAAAACCGTGATCTAACATATATACTGATTTTTTCAAAGCTTTTGACAGGCTTGACCACGGCATTCTCTTACATAAACTTGAAGTACTCAGTTTTTCGGTCTTGCTAACTTCCCCCTGCTGTCATCTTTTTTAACTGAAAGGAGCCAATACGTAGAATACCGTGGCTTTAAGTCTGATCAATTTCTAGCTACTTCCGGAGTATCCCAAGGCTCAGTACTGGGGCCTCTATTATTCATTTTATTTATTAACGATTTAGTGACTTGTGTTGATGTCAACTGCCTGCCATATGCTGATGACATGAAATTGTATTATACTGTTGTTGTGTGTTAGGTTAGGTTAGGTTAGGTTGATATGTGAGTGGGCTAGTAACTGACCCTCCACCGCGACCATCTGGTCTATTGTGGCTCACTCCTAATTATATTTCACCCAATAGGTTCAGCTTTTTGATAAAGTCGACTACCTTATTGGGTGAGAGGTTGTCCAGATCCTCTGGCAGCAGTTGCCCTTTGCCAAAAAGTAAGAATCTGGTTCTTTCTGCAGCAGGACAGGTACATAAAATGTGCGCTGCCGTTTCATCCTCATCCAGACACAGTCGGCATTCAGCGTTGTCCGCTATTCCGAGTCTGTGTAGGTGGTGGTTAAGTCTGCAGTGCCCAGTGTATAGGCCAACTAGAGTTCTTAGGTGTAACCTATTTAACTCTAATAGTTTTTTAGTTCTTGATTTCAAAGGGTATGTGATGAACTCCTTTGAATGAACTAATCCTGGTAGTTCTTGCCAGTACTGGAGGATTTTCCCCTCAGTCCAGGCCAAGATGGTGGTTTTCGCAGTGCTTGCCGATATGCCAAGCACTGGCTCCGGTCCGATAAATTTTGATACCGCACCTTCCCTGGCTAAGGAGTCGGCTACTTCGTTGCCCTCCAAGCCAGAATGGCCCGGTATCCAGACCAGAGTTAATTTGTTGTATCTGCCCAATCGGGCTAGAGCCTTTTGGCAATTCCAGACCAATTTAGAATTGCAGCGATGTGAGCCAAGAGCTTTAAGAGCTGCTTGGCTGTCTGAAAAGATTTTTATTGATCTGTGTCTAGGATGCATCTGCTCAAGCCTCCTTGTACACAGTTCAATGGCATGAACTTCTGCCTGAAAGACAGTCGCATAGTTACCCAGGCTCGAAGTGATTCTTACCTTTGGGTTGCGACTGTATGCTCCAGCTCCAACTCCCTCAGGGGTTTTGGAGCCGTCTGTAAACCAACAGATGTCTGCTCTTTGTAGGTCAGTTTTATTCCGATCCCATTCGTCTCTTCCAGGAAAAAGGACGGTAAAAGGCAGTTCATAGTTGGTCGCGGTAGGCATCACATCTGAAAGCATTCCCAGGATGCCATGACACTCCATGTCATCTGACAGCCTGTTGCGTTCCATGATGCTAGCCTGCGGCATATTATTTGCCGCTTGTTGAAGTCTGTATGTTGCCCACCTGGCCTCTCTCTCCAAGTAGATGTGGAGAGGAGGTAGATCCAGGAGGATTTCCAGAGCTGCTGACGGTGTGGTACTTATCGCACCAGTTACTGCCAGACATGCTTGTCTCTGTAGACCAGAGAGTTTGGCTTTGGTCGTTTGTTGTAGCTCTTTCGACCACCAAACTATGGAGGCATACGCTACCATTGGTCTTATGACCGTAACGTATAGCCAGTATATTTGTTGGGGACCTATACCCCAGGTTTTTCCACAAATTCTGCGACATGTCCACAAGGAGAGTCGCGCCTTGTGGATTACCTTTTCCAGATGGGAGTTCCAGTTGAGTGATTTATCTAGTGTAACCCCTAGATATTTCACTTCCCCCGCAAATGGAATAGTTTCACCTGCTAAGGAGGGCGGCACTAAATTGTTCAGCCTCCTTTTTCTGGTGAAGGGTACTATTACAGTTTTGTGGGGGTTCACAGTCATCTGCTCCCTCTCACACCAAATATGGACTGTATTTAGCACCTCTTGAAGGGTATTAGAGAGTACCTCTTCAGATTTTCCTCTAACCATAATGACTAGATCGTCCGCATATGCTTGAATCTCGGCTTCCCACAGAGAGAGAATGGCCAGCAGATCATCGACAAGCAGTGACCATAAAAGGGGGGAAAGTACCCCGCCTTGTGGACACCCTCTTGCGGCCCTGAATCTGACCGTTTCTCCCTGTAGAGAAGTCGTTATGATTCTGTTTTCAAGCATAGCTTGAATCCAGCCAGTTATAGTTAGCTCAACCCCTCTAGCAGCCGCAGCTGTATATAGGGAGTTGGGCAATGCATTGTTGAATGCTTCTTCGATGTCAAGGAATGCTGCCACCGCAATCTCTTTTTCCTCAAGAGATTGTGTGATTTTCCCGACCAGGTTATTTAGTGTTAGTTCTGTTGATTTGCCGGGTTGATAGGCATACTGGTGAACATTCAGAGGATAGGTGCTCAGGATGTTTCCCCTGATATGTCCATCCAGAACCTTTTCTAGGCCTTTCAACAGAAATGATGTCAGGCTGATGGGTCTTAGCGATTTGGGGTCTGGTTCTGTCCGACCCACTTTTGGTATATATACCACTTTTACCGCCGCCCAACTGGATGGGATATAGTTCCATACCAGACCAGCTCTGTATAGTCTGATGAGGAAAGGTAGCAGTATTTCCAGTCCGTTTTGTAGCAGCGCTGGAAAAATGCCATCCTCACCAGGCGATTTGAATGGTTGAAAAAATTTGATCGCCCATTCAATCGCTGGTGCTGTGATAACCTTTTTGGCCACCAGCCAGTCGTCTTTGTGAGGTCGTTTGGTTCGGCCTCCCGATGGTGGTGGTTGTTGGTTATCCAGGATCGAACTCCCTGGGAAGTGGTTCAGTGTAAGGAGTTCAAGGGTTTCCTTTCCAGATTCAGCAAATGAGCCATCTGGACGTTTTACCATACCAAATTCTCTTGCCGGCTCTCTGGAAATGATCTTGTGGATTCTAGTGCTGCTAGGTAAGTCAGTAATACTCTCGCAGAACCTCCTCCAAGATTCCCTTTTTGCCCTTCTGATTTCTTTATTATAGTCCGTTAGCGCAGATCTATATTGTTCCCAGTTGCCCGAATCTTTAGCTCGATTACAGAGGCGTCGAACTTCTTTTCTCATTTTATCTAATTTTTTGTTCCACCAAGATGCCCCTCTGTTGTCTTTTTTCGTTTTTAGTGGAGAGTTTTCATGATATGCTGAAATAATTGCGCTCCGGGTCTGTTCCGCCGCAATTTCTATTTCATCACGATTCCTGATTGTGGTGAGAGTGGATTGCAGGTGTGCCTGGAGGGATTGTTTATACCCACTCCAGTTAGTACACCTAGGATCCCTGTACGTCACCACAGGTCTTGGTCCAGTTTCTATGTTAAATAGAATGTGTCTGTGGAGCTGATTGTTAAATCCAGTACCTCTCTTCTATTTCTAGTGACAAAGGTTGGTTCCGTTCCAATGTTATTCACAATTAGCCCTTCACCTAGTATGTATTCAAAAAGTGACTCACCTCTTTGGTCAATGTCTGTGCTGCCCCATGCCGTATGGTGGGAATTTGCATCACATCCAATAACAAGGTGAATGTTGTTCCTCTTGCTGTAGGCGATTAACGACCTAACCGCAGGTGGAGGAGGTTGATCAGCACCCCTGTCTCCCGGGAAGTATGCAGAACAGGCTATTATGTCCATTCTGCTTTCCCCCACCGGTAGCGATAAGCGGATGGCTACAACATCCTGGGTGCAGTAACCTGAGAGTACAAAATAATTGATGTTATTTCTGATCAAGATACAGGCTCTGGGTCTTTCTCCAGAGCCGACTGATACTATCTTGCCAGAAGTGTTTCCTAGTCCGTTTACTCGACCTGTATTGGTTGTCCAAGGTTCCTGGATAAGGGCAATGTCAATCTGCCCTTCCTTGAATCTTCTGCCAAGGACGTATGTGGCGGCCTTGGCATGTTGTAGATTCGCCTGTAGGCACCTGACGTGCATAGACTTCAGGTTAATTCCTTCGGCGACTACCTTAAAGGAGGGTTTGACAGTTTCACTTTCGCAGGGATTCTTTACCCGCTGGTCATGTGAACTGCCGTTGGACTGTAGACGTTTTCCCGTTTCAGCTCGCTCAGAGAAAGTTTGTTGAACCCTCTCCGGCGGCTGGTTGGTGTCACGTCGTTCCAACACTGACTGCAAGGCGGTTTCATATGGTATTCCGCTCTTGAGTGAACGGCTAAGGAGCTTTGTTGCAGCCTCCCTTAGTTGTTCTCTTTCAGAGAAGAGGTTGCCCAAAGCTTTGGATTCCTCTTCCCCTGAATTGTCTTCTCCTTCGGACTCAGGAACCGGCTTTAACAGCTCCCTTTCCTGATCCGACGGGATCGGACGTGCTTGTGGAGTGGGATTTATCCCAATCTCCATAGGTTCTTCGATTTGAAGATCGAGGGTTGTACACCTCTCGTTTGGTTTATTTTTGTTAGTCGTTTTCACCATATGGTTCCCACGAGTAGCAAAGGAATGTTGGTCCGCCACAGTAGAGCCCTGCATTGCTGTGGTAAGGCAAAATACTCCAGAAGATTGCCCAGTTTTCCGGAGGCCCCGTTAATGACACCTTTCGCCCCGGTGCCATTCAGCCTTCGGCACGGGTTGCGTACACCTTGGCTTGGAGGATTTTATCGACTTACCTTGTCTAGATCCGCCGTGTTTAGCCGAACGCAGGGTCACCTCGGGCAGGATGCGACATTGAGCCGCGCACGGACGATCTTGAGAGAAGCTTCATAAAGGATGGCCATTTCCCCTCAGCTTTTCTCCTAGAGTCAGTGGTCAAGTAGCTGACTCCTTGACCCCCTTGTTGTGTGTTACTCCAAAGTAATTTAAATGTTAATGACTGGTGTCTTCTGAATAATCCGCCTTTAAACATCACCAAATGTAACGTTCTCTCTTTCTGCAGGAAGAATAATCCACTGTTATTTGATTATGAGTTAAACGATACCGTATTAAATTCTATTCGGCTCGAAAATATATTTTAACAAACATAGAAAATATTGTTCTCTATACTTATAAAAGTTTAGGTTTAGTTAGAAATTCAAGTGTTTTTGATGACATTGAATTATTAAATCTTCTTTATACTGCATTAGTTAAATCCAGACTTGAATATGTCTCAGTTATTTGGAATACAGGCTATAATAAATATTGTAATTGCATAGAGAATATACAATTACCTAAAATTCGTTTCATACAAAATTGATCATGTACCTATATCCCGCTGTTGACTTCGAACATGGACAGTTGCTAAATAGATTTGGTTTTGTTAGTTTACACGACCGTAGGAAACTTTATTCTCTTTTGTTTTTGCACAAGTTAATTTTTAATCTCATCGATTGCCCCAGTATCTTGAATATGTTAAATTTTCATGCCCCCTCATTTGAAACGCGTAATCATGAAACGTTTTATCTTCCCACTCCACGAACAAATGCTCTGATGTTCTCTCCTTTATTTTTTATGTGTAACACTTACATGTCTATTGAAGGACAGCCTGATATATTTTACTCGAGTATTTCAAATATTAAGTGTATCTTTTCGTAGTAATTTGTAATGTTATTTTAATATGCTTTTAATCTGTTAGTGTACTATGCATGTTTATGATCGGTTCTTTTCCCTGTTTGTCTGTTTGTATATTTTTTACTATTAGGTATAAATTATTATACTTTTTTCCCACCCCCTAATTGGTTTTTACTGTGGGGTGGTGTAACTATATAAATAAATAAAATAAATAATTAATAATTTATTTTTGTCTTCCATATTTCTCTTTAGATTTTTGAATACCTCCTTCACTGTTTTTATGCCTTAAAATTCTATGAAAATTCTATAAACATACATGATTAACACTATCGAAGGCTTTGATTTTTTTCAAATAAATGTTATTCGGTAAATTAGTCAATTGTATGGAAATTTCCCTAAGATTTTCCTTAGATCGTTAAAACCTGCTAGGCTATATATTAAATGTAATATATTAATAAACGAATAACAGCAAAAACAAATTATGAAATTTGCAATGATTGTAAATTTGCACGCCAATGTTGTCTACACTTATTGCGTAGACTTTATGTATAATTTGACGCCATTATATTATGCTTTAAGTCAATATTACTCATTTCATACTCATTACTTCTTTAAATATTGTGGTATGGTAAAATTTGTCTTACTAAATATTTTAACAATTTTTTTATGTCGTTTTTATGTTGTAATCTATTGGAAGGGTTATAATCCTCGGCTTACTCCAGCAAAATTAAAAGCTAGGCGCTAATTGAAACGCCATTTTATTAATTATTCAAAAATACCTTACTTAAGCCTTCGTAAGGATCTAAGAATTTATGTTACTTGTGGCTTTTATTTTTAATTATTTTTTTTAATTAAACGCAAAAAATATTTGTTGCAAATTATAAGTGATTGAAATTTAAGATTTTCCATAAACGTTTGTAAATGCTTTCAAGGGCTGTCCGAAGCATCCGTGCCGTATGGAAATACCCACCATCAAAGAAATATAAGCAAACCTTATTAGAAATTCGGCTTTGATAATAATTGAGGTTCAAAGAGTGCTCTCGCTTGAAATCAAGCCTTTGTAGCTTTACCTAATTACTACTAAAACAATACACTGAAAAACTGACAACAACAGTACATTGTTTAGGATATGGTGTATGTTACTGTTTATGACTTTCAATTAATTTTTGATACAACGTTTAATTAATTTATTTTACAGAAATAAAGAGATTTAACCCCACTTTTTTTATATTAATCCACAGTACAATTAGCAAATTAAAAACAGCTTTATATCAAAATAAAAACCCTTTTGTTATTCGAGCGAATCCTTCTTTACAAATTAGAGAGAATTAAGAGGAACCAATATACAAAAAATACACAATGGATAACAAACAATTTAATATTGGAAGGAGAGAACCTTAGATATATGTATAATAAAATAAAAAATAACATTGATCAAGATGACTTACCTGTATATAAACAACTGAAAAAAGGTCACAGAAAAAATATCAAAACAGTAAAACAAAACTTTTATAGAAAACAAATCAACAATGCGGAAAATAAATCTAAGGAAACTAGGAAAATTATAAATTGTAGGCTTGGAAAAGCAAAATTGTTTGAAAATTGGTCAAGATACTATAACAAATGATAAATTGGTATCAAATCCTTTTGCATCATATTTTTCTACTGTTGCATCAAACTCTATCGAGAGTAACTTTGATTTTAACTTATCATTACCACACACTTTTTCTACTTTTAATAATCTATTTCCATGAGGTATCTATACCTGAACTCTTGGACGTCATAGGAGAACTGAAAAATAAGAAGTCAGCTGGATTAGACGGATTTTACTTGATGTATTTAATTAGATTTATTTAAACGAAATTGAATTGTAACCATATATAATGGGGCGAGCGTAGAGGCGACTTCAAGGTGAATATCAGTCGATATTCCGTTGAAGCAACGTCGAGCGCGGTTAGTACTTGAATGGGCTCCCATCTTGGGAAATACAGTGTTCTCGTCCCACCTTCTAGAGGCTTGTATATCAGTGTATACTCGAAAGTTACGTAATTTCAGACGAGGATTACGTAGTGGATATACCATCCTTCGGAGGGGATGTAAAGCAGGCGGTCCCTTGTCTATTAAATGTTAGGCAAGTAAAAGATCCCTACTCTTCTTAAGGGAAGAGGTTCGGCAAAATTTCCAGGTTGGGGGTAGCTCGTCTCCTGGCGTCGGTGATAGGCCCTGGTAGCGGAAATAGGCCGATGTTAAACAGATAAAAAAAAAAAACCATATATAATACATCTATTGTAAAGGACCCCACACACAGTACATGGGTTTTGCGGCTCCGGTCAAATTTCGTGAAACTCTGGGAAATAGTAGTTCTCAGTGAGTAGAAAAAAGTCTAAATGGGCGCGAAGCTCCAAACCCCATTGATTCCGAGATAAGACCAGCTGAATTCGAACCAATCGATATGTATATTTTTTTCACAGAAGCCTTTAAAGTAGCAACTTTATGCCCGGGGCGGGTATAGAAAGTTGCTATTTTAAAGGCTACTGTGAAAAAAAAAATAGTATACAACCCTCGGGAATAAAGAGAGACATCCTTTCTCTTTATTACCCTCGGGCGTAAATATACTATTATATGAAACGTAGCATATGCAGACACTTGAACACATGAAGTGTCGGTTATGTAGACATTTCTGTTATTATGCGAACGTCCGTAAAATATTTTTATAATATTCTAAAGTATTATGACACAATAGGAGGTGAGGTTGGGGGTAGGTTGGTTTTTTGATAACAAATGTTTGTAAATAACAAAGAACAATCGAACTACCCCACTGCCAGGGTGTCCGGAGGGTGGTATCTGACTCCAGATATATGATCACTATAATTTGAAAACCCTCTGATACGAGCTTCGGCTGTTTCTTAGAGATATCGGAAAATTGATCCATTTCAGGAGATCTTTGATTCATTTTAGAAAACAAATGACCAATTATGGGTCACCATATCGATAATCTGACGCCAGATTCGTGATCAGCGTCTTCGAAAATTCTTGGTACGGGTATAGGCGGATTTTGAACCATGAAAACGGTATTTGAATATTCGCGATTTTTAGCGAACAGAATATTTGCTGGTCGCAGCGTTCAAGCAGCTCTAGCTCAAAACCAGTATATTTTTGAGCTTGGCGCCCATTCAGATTTTTGTACTACTATTCCGCGAGTCATGTGGATTAACCTACTGGTGATTTGGTAGGGGTGGTTAGAGGGTTGGTGGTTAGGTGGTTTAGCCCGCTTGTGGTGTAGAATTTAATTCTTTCAAGAAAAATAAGCGATTAAACTCGCTGTTCCCAAGGTCAGGTGGGTTAGCCTTCTTGTGGTTTAGAAGGGGTGGTTTCTAGAGATTAGGTGGGTTAGGGGGTTGGTAGTTAGGTGGGTTATGCCGCTTGTGGTATGAAATTCAGTAATTTCAAGAAAAATAAGCGACTAAATCCCAGGTGGATTAGCTCGCTTGTAGTTTGGTACTGGTTGTTTCTAGAGCTTCAGCTGGTCTTATCTCGGAACCAATGGGGTTTGGAGCTTCGCGCCCATTTAGACTTTTTTTCTACTCACTGAGAACTACCATTTCCCAGAGTTTCACGAAATTTGACCGGAGCCGCAAAACCCATGTATTGTGTGCGGGGTCCTTTGTAGTAATTTAAGTTAAATAAATAAATCATAATATTGAGGTGTTTTGGTTTCAAGTAAAAAATATACAAAATAAATACACTTAAATAGTTGCAGCTAAATCTTTTTATTCATTAATGGAAGTTTGTCAACTAAGTATATGTAATCCTAAAATAAAAATAAAATAATACTAATAATACTAATTATGTCGAACTCTATATAAAACAAATATGGCAGTAAAATACAAATACCTAGTATAAGATAAATAAATAAATTTAGTTTTCTTCGTCAATGTCTAATGCTTCCGAATCTTTATCCTTGCTTTCATTATTAACACTTATAATGAGTGGCATAACTTCTTCAGTATGAACCTCTCGATCATATGTCTCTAAAATCAATTTATTTGTGTGATTTACACCCTTGGACCAAACTGAGCTCGACAGTTGAGATAAAGTCTTATTCCACATAGCAAGAACGCCATCTTTCCCGATGTGTTTGTAATGAAGCATTCATAAATTCATGTTCCATTACTAAAATTTCCGGATTTACACACGACACCAATGTGCACACGGCACGCAAATCTACCCAGCTCCCTTCTAGAGGCACGGATTTGCACACGACACTAAACTATGCGCAGTTCTACGTCACCAGTAAGCGATTATCGGATATAAAAGCCCGGCCACAAACCAACTAATTCAGTGTGAGCAATTCTGTCAATCTGTCTACAGCGTGGTGAGCTGGACATATTACAGCTTTGTGCATCTCCCGACGCAAACACGACGGAACGAATGCAATCTGACCCTGGGAATCCTTCAGCGTGTTGAGCTGGGACCCCTCGAGTCGTTAGTCATTCCCCGACGCCGTTTCGCCGCCAGAACCAAAGCGGATGAGCCTGACCTGGAGACCTCCTACAGCGTGTTGAGCTGGGAAAATTCTTGAGTCGACAATATTCGCCCGACGCCCGATGCCACTCCTGTAGCAGCAACAAACGTCGTATTGCAATCATTACTCTCTCTCTCTCTCAGATAATAGAAAATGGTATCCTAAGAACAGTAAAAGATACGGACCTATATAACCTGTACCTGTCTATTATATGACACTGCCACACATTACCTGTTTGAAGAAGAAAATAAATTGTTTATATTTTTATTGGGCTGTTATTAACTGATCTGGGCCCTGATTAATCTCCAAACCAGCTACCCGACGACAACCCGTTATATGTTTGTCGCAATACTCCTTACAAATTCCCCAAACAAGTTCTATTGGGTTGAACTGACAGCGATATGGTGGAAACCGCAGTACTTCATGTCCATGCTCTCCTAATTAAATTGTCGACAACATAGTGTTGTTCTGTTCTGTTAGCTCCAGCTATTTGGAGCAATTCGGCTTTAAATGCGGTATCACTGAAATCTATGTTTTTGGTCTTTAACCATGTTTGTATTTCTTCTTTCGTCCAAGATCGAGTTGGTTGATTTTCTTCAACCGGAGAGTGGTACTTAGCATTATCTAAAACAATAATGCTTGGATTTTGTAACCCTGTCAAAAGTCTCTCTGTCAACTACTTTTCAAAATTTTCAGAGTTCATGTTGTCGTGGTAATCTGCTGACTTATTATTAATGGAGAAAACTAAACTCGCATCTTCAGCAAAGTCATGAATAGATCCTGCATGTACAACTATAAATCTTTTATCTTCTGTAGCTGTACGACGCCTTTTCGATTTACTGGAGTCATCTTGCCAAGAACGTTTTAATCCTCGTCTGCTAAAGATCCAAGTTTCGTCTAAGAACACTTTGGAGTCATTACTTTTCAAATTTTTTACGTAATTGCATAAAAACTCTAGCCGTTTTAGATAAATTTGTGGTCTTTCACACATTACTTTTCTATTGTCATCTTTTTTAAAGGAAAAGCCTAATTTTTTAATCACTTTATATAAACTGGTACGGTCAATATCAACTATTGCTCTAGATTTTAGCTCTTCTAAAAGGGTAGCCAAGGAAATATGTTTATGATCAAACACCATATCGTAAATAACATTTTTAATTTCATATTTCATAGCATCGTGTAATTCTGTTTTGGACTTTTCACGTTTCCGTTTAACCCATTAAGTACCACTACCACAATTACTTTAAAACAATCTAGTTTTTTCTCTTAAATACGTTTATTACTACACAAATAGTACTAATATTACAAAAAGAAAAAACTTCTTAAAAGAAAACCATTAAAAAAAGGGCCTTGCGTTTTCGCAATATTGGCAAGAACCATTACATATGTAAATCATTTTTTGTGATACAAGACAAAACATTTGGAGTGCAAAAATACGTTGCACTTTGTGCAATAATAATATGTAGTGCTTTTGCAAAATTTGCAGGTTCTTCTTAAATTTTCCGGATGTTTTTCTATCAAATGCCCAACATTATCAAATCGAATTCCATCGATTGGTTTCCCGGATGCACGTCCTCTTTGAGAATTATTAGACTTCTTACATTTGCCTTTTAGCAATAATTCATGTACCACTTGGGAACGAAAATTAATTTGAGATTTAGGTTTTTCTGAATGCACGAATCTGTCCAATTTCCAGGCATTGACTGTAGCACTGTCAATCAGGTTTGAGAAAAGTGGCCACCACCATTTTTTCCCACGGATTCTTATTCGGTAGTTCGCTATACCATTATCATGTAGATCTACGCCTCCCATATGTGTGTTGTACTTATGTATCATATTTGCCTGATCTATCTGATTGTCTTTTCTTTCTTTATGGTTGAAACATCTGACATGCACTAGCGGTTGAACAGATTCACAATTAGACATAACGGTTACTACCGAATTGTCATTCCAGCGAACCAAACTGATTTCGTTGAAATGATCACATCGTGTACCAAATGAACCTCTTTAGTAACTTCGATGGTTCTACGGGACATCCGGCTACACGATTCTTTCTTACAGTACCTGTAGCAAAGAAGCCCAATTCTTTCAGATGCACCAAAAGAAAGTGACTAGTGAAAAAATTGTCAAAAAAAATGCTATAAGCATTAGGTTCTGAAACAATACTCAATAGTTCTAACACAACACTTCCACCAAGTCCAAGTTCAGGAATGCGTTGCTCTTGTGTCTTGCCACCATATGGTTTAAACTTTAAAAGGTAGCCGTCACTTGTCGTCAAACACCACAGTTTGAATCCAAATCTTACAGGCTTGTTTTTGATGAACATTTTAGCAGAATGTTTACCAAAATAAGGTACCATTTGTTCATCTATTGATAAGTGGTGTTTGAAAACCCCAAATCGCGAGTAGTTTTCAATTACTAGATTAATATAGGCCTGAGTTTTGCAAACTTGTCATCTTTGTCAAGCTCATTATTATTTACAAGATGCAGATTTTTTTTTATGTTTAGAAATCGATTTCTTGACATACTTTTTTTTTATAATTTGTACACCTTTATCCTCATCTGAGGACCAGTATATACTAGTCTGAGGAAGAGTGTGATATCCGCTTAGAATCAGAATGCCTAAAAATTTTTCCAAATCTTCTATATCGAGCTGAAAATCTGGTCTATTATTGTCTGCAGCGTAAATCTTCGAATACCGAATAATTTCTTGCATTACATTTTCATAAAAAAAAGCCTAAACATTTCAAGAGGACTTTTACCATGCAACTCTTCAGTTATTTTTTTATATAATCTTCCTCATGCGATTGCGGAACTGAATCGTAATCCCTGTAATCGATAGGGGTTTTACTCCATGTAACTTCCTTTTGCTCTTCGCCTTGACCTATTTTTACTTTTCGTTCTTTCACTTTTGCAGTCACTTTTGCCTTTCCTTTTTTCAAACTTTTCATTTTCTGTACTATAATTTCCTTATCAGTGATTTCTTCTACTTCACTAATGTCCTGTAGAATTTTTACATCGTTGATTTCTTCTTCTCGAATAATTTCGAATGTTCCAGCTATCTCTCCTGTTACTTGTAAATCACCAGTTTCATCATCGTCAAAATCTTCTTCATCGGTAAGTTTATCCATATATGCTATATCTATTGCTTCCTCATTTTCTTCAAGTTCTAAATTTTCTACAATATCCTCCAATTCACTCATAGTAAGAGCCCTTGTTGGATAATTTTCTAATTTATACTCAAAATATATTTTACGAAATAATAAAGGCTGTCTATTTACTATAAGTAATAATACTTACCATAATTAGCTATTAATTTGAACACAGAAAACAATGACAATATGTACCAGTATACTTTTATTTGCTTGCACATGCACTGCTGCTTGTCAACTGATGTAAGAGAACAAAGTATTGTTTCAATTTAGGCATAATATGTCTGATAGTGAGGCATTCACAGCACATTCTGCCAATATTGCGTTTTCGCAAGCTTGAGATTTGACAAATAAATGCTAACAGATAGTGAAGTTTGATGTATTTTTACATAGACATGTTTATTACTACATCCAAGAGACTTGTTTCGCAGTTTGTATTTTATTTCAATGATTTCAAATAGAAAAGTTACATAGAAAATATGTTAGTGATGCAAAAAGTGCTAAAATTGGCTAAACGCAAGTTTAGATAAACAAGCAGATATTTTCTTTTTTATATAAAAAAAATATTTTTAATAACTACAATCTTTTGTTTATGACCAGCTGGTGTTCTATTATTTTATTTTTAATAGTAAAGTGTTTTAAAAAAATTATGTTCATTACATTGTGTTAACGCAATATTGGCAGGAGATGGGTTAACCGAAGCTTGAGGTTCCACATTTTCTTTGTCGTTTTTAGCTATTTTTCTTACAGTCTTTTCATCGATTTTTAAAGCCTGACCCACTCGCCTTTGAACAGCTTTTATTGACAATAAATATCCACCATTTTCATTTTCATTTTAAAAATATTCCAACAAATTCAAAATTAAATGCTGTGATTGCGGATTTAAAAATTCACCAGGATGCATGTTTACTATTTTAACAATAGAACAAAACTAAAATTGCCCTCTTAGGCACTTTGAAATAAGTGCAATATACCTGCTATACCCGGCTTCCGAGCAAATCGACCCGCCTCTGTAATCGCCAGCCGCATCCGACGACGACACGCGTTACGCAAATTGGTTTGCTCTCGAACAATAGAAATGCCGCACGTCGGTCTTAACTTGACCACAAAGATTAAAACTTACGTTACAGATTAGGTTACAAACAATATTTCAATAAAGACAAGGAAGGGTAGAACTCCGGACGATATTCCTTACACTATACGACCGGGATTCTATCAGCGAACAGACTTTATTATGTTGAACCATTATTTTCAAAAATCTATCTGCTGTGTCAACACCTGCAAAAATGGTGATTTCTTCTTTTTTGTCAATATCTCCGAAACGTGCGATAGAAAATGCGAAGGGAGAAATGAAACCTGATGAATTTTATTTTTAATTTTTTTTTTACGACGAATCAATATGAAACAAGAAGTTGCAGCCGGGCGTAGCCAGCTGAGAATACCTACTTGATTAATAATTTGCTGGAACACGGTGGAATTAACTTTTACATGGAACGACTAAGATTAAGTAAACTCTTGCTAAAGTCGGTTAAAAAATCATCAAAAAGGCCGACGTTCGATCTGTGCCGCTGACAAAGTACCACCGCTGTAAAGATCAACGTTTCTCAGTTGATATTATTGACATATTTTTATGAGTAGCGCACTAAAGAGTTAAAAATAATTACTAGGTAATTAAATTTAAAAACGTGGGGCATCCTTATCTAGCGGTCTAGGCATAATGAACAAAATTTAATGTAGTTACCTACCTACCTATATAACTATTTATAACTTTTTAGTGTGCTACTCAGAAAAATGTCTTTTAGTTTTTTAAACTATAATTTATTTTTTTCTCTCCCTGTCGCAGAAAATTCGAGTTTATGGCGGAGTCGCTCATAAGGAGTCTCAATCTCTACCTCCCACCTCTGTTATCATACGAGGTCAATTGTACCATATTTTTGTATTGTCACCAGAATTGCATAAGTTTGCAAAGTTTCAAATCGATACGACAATTAAAAGTGGGTAGAAAGTGAATTGTAAGATTTGCTTGCAATGTTAACAGTCAAGTTAATGCGTGTTAAAAATACCTTCTAACAACATTTAAAAAAAAATGAAACTGTTATATGACCTAACCTGTGTAAAGTTCGTTCGAATGTGAGAGACAATTTGTATATTTCGCAGTTTCGATATCTTGTACACCTTCGTATTTGCTTTTATGTGACCACGCCATATATTTTTTTATGTACTAAGCGTATGTCAGACTTCTTACCTTGACAATATTGCCAACTACACGCTAAATATTATTTTCTTGTCTTTTTATTAATTAACTACTTTTTCAGAGTGGTCACTGTATATTTTCACTAAAAGTATAGAAAGTTTCTTCAATGGTAATTGTGTTAACCACATGCCAATATTATTGTCTTCTGTCACCAGTGGAAGATTAGTAATAAATTAACGAGGAGGGGGGGGGGGGGGGGGGGCACAACCATTAAAAAAGCAAAAATGCGCCTACGCAAGCGAAGAAACTTTTTTTTTCACTGAAAAAATTTATGAAAAATTTACATTTACGCTGAAGACAGTTTGGTTTCTTGTTCGAATCATCCATCTCGAGTTGTTTTTCGACCAATATCTACAGGTATGTTTTGTAATTGTGCCGTTACTGTGAAAATTACTTTTGTCACACCAAAGCACATTTTTAATAAAATTATAATTTCCACCATAAAAAACAGAAAACTCAGTAGAAAGGTTAAGCAACGGTTATAGTCCCCATGCAAATGATGTAATAAATGTGGTTTATATGGAGAGTACTTATTTTTTTTTAAGATTCTTTGGCACGACGATAGTGATATGTTGGTGCAGTCTCTACTTTGTCGCAATGATGAGTGGAGATCATTGTTAATGGTTTATAAAACTAGAGCCGTATTCTCCTGGGTTCTTGCTGCTCGAACTCTTTCACGTCTTGGTTTTATAAAACTACCATAATCTTTTAAATTTTTACACAAATTGGAAAAAGTCTTGCGATCTGGTTGTGGTCTGTTTGATAATTGTAATTGATACATCATTTTGGCTACTGTTGAATTTTTGGTATGGGCCATATTTGGACAAATTTTATAAACTTATTCATATAATGACACACAAATGAAAATTAAACTTCTGACTATAATAGGCAATAAAATTAAGATATCTCAAAAACGACTGCAGATCTGATGTTTTCGAATAGGAGCAAGTTTGCTTAAAATTCAGTTCTTAATCGAATGGCATATATTTCAAAGCTTCCTTGATCAAAAAATATTTTTAAACTTCAGCGCCATATCTGGTGATAATGTTGTAATAGTAAGTTGTACTCCCTGAATAAAGCATTAACAATAGAAATGTATTACCGTTTTCAGAATAAAAACCGCTGCCCAAGGAATCACTACTTCCACATCCAGATTTTTTTATCCAAGTCACAACGAAAAAATTTTGTATGTGGACGTAATTGTTTAAGGAACTTTAATAATATAATATTTGAAATCCTCTACCCCAAAAACCAATAAAACGATACCCCACATCGGTAGCGGGGTGGGGGTGGTGATAAGGGGTGGTAGTGGAGGTGGATGAAGTAAAAAAATATTTTGACGTTTCTGGTTCTTGTACACACACTAAATTACAATTTTTTTTCATCCCCTTTAATAATGGGGTGGGGGTGGTAATGGGGGTGGCTAATGCCAAAATTTTTTTTGAGACCTTAGCTTCTCTTGTATATACTAAATACCAATTTTATGGACTGGATTTACCTATTTACCCCAAATTTACCCCAATTTACCCCCAACCCTTCGACGGAACAAGATGAAAATATAATCTGGTTCTAGTAGTAGTAGTAGTAGTGGGTTTTCATTGGCATCAGGAATGATTCCTCAGCCACAGAATTTTGATAAATTATTTAAATATTTAAATTATTTAAATATTTAACTTTGCCTGTTTAACGAAGGTTACTAGCTCGTCTAGGATTTGTTTTCTTTCATCATTTAACAGGGTGGTCAAATTCACTGGTAATTGCACTTGAAGTGCCCTAATCTAGTTCTAGATCTCATTAAAGTACATATGTGTACCAAATTTCAAGTCAATATCTCAAATGGTTTCAGAGTAAACGTGCGCACAAAAAAAGTTACAGACCGACAGACAGACATTTTTTTTTTGCTCAAACTTAAAATCACGACGTTTCATGACATTCTAAGCCTATTTGAACAATAAAAGTTTTTTAAAAATTTTTTGTCGTTACTATATTTGGATGTGGAAGTAAAAACCGCTGCCAAGGAATCACTACTTCCACATCCAGATTTTCTATCCAAGTCACTCACAACGAAAAAATTTTGAATGTGGAAATAATTGTTCATGGAGCTTTAATAATATAATTTTTGAAATCCTCTACCCGAATACCCCACCTCAGTAGTGGGGTGGGGGTGGTGATAGGGGGTGGTAGTGGGGGTGGCTGAGGCAAAAAAATATTTTGAGGTTTCTGGTTCTTCTACACACACTAAATCACAATTTTTTTTCATCCCCTTACCTGCTTGATTTACCTATTTACCCCAAATTTACATCAATTTACCCCCCAACCCTTCGACGGAACAAGATGAAAATATAATCTAGTTCTAGATCTCGTTAAAATACATATGTGTACCAAATTTCAAGTCCATATCTCAAACGGTTCCAGAGTAAACGTGCGCACAAAAAAGTTACAGACCGACAGACCGACAGACAGAAATTTTTTTTTTCGCTCAAACTTAAAATCTCGACGTTTCATGACATTTTAAGCCTATTTGAACAATAAAAATTTTTAAAAATTTGTTTGTCCTTACTATGCTTCCACTGGATGTGGAAGTAAAATTAATAGTTTAAGAAACTAAAAAAACATGCTTTTATAAATACTGCACTAAAAATCAAAAAATAATCATCTAACCTATTCTCTCTGTCTACCCCGTAAGGACCTTAGTGTAAGCCGTGTTTGTAATTAAGTATTAATATATGAGTATAAAAGCGTGGGGCGTTTTTCGAACTCTATTTCGAACAGGTTCGATAATTAAAACGATGAAGACATCATTAGATTAAATGAAAAACGCGTCACGCTTTTATACTCAAATATTATACTCAATTACAAACACAGCTTAAGGCCCCTACTGGGTAGACAGAGAGAAGAGGTTCGATGATTATTTTTTGCTTTTTAGTGCAGTATTTATAAAAGCGTGTTTTTCAGGTTTTTAAACTATTAATTTATTTTGTTAATGTTTAGTCTTATATTTAAGAAGTGAATTTTGGACATTTGTATAAAGAATTCGACTAAACAGATATCGATTTTCATACGAATCAGACCATAAATTACAAAACTTATCCGCCATTTTGACACCACCATTTTGAATTGTTAAATTTGTATCGGATAATTGTAATCTGCAAGCTCGGTAACCCACAGATACCGATTTTCAGTCGAATCCGACGATAATTGATAAAACCTATTCGCCGTGTTGTCGCCGCTATTTTGAATTTTAAAGTATTTAAGTGTTTTCTACTTATCAAGCCCTTTCTTTTGATACCCATATCAAGGAGGTTGTAAATAAAATGATAATCCGCCATCTTGGGGCGGCGGCCATTTTAAACATATAATATTGAGTATACTATATTATATTGTCATCAGAGCTACACATAATTGCCAAGTTTCATGATAATACAACAATTAGAAGTGGGTGAAATTCAGTTCTTTAGACTTTTTACTTACATACATACATACATAGATAGATAGTTAGTTACAGGTCGATCTAATAAAAGCATGTTTTTTTTTTCGTGAGAGGGGAAATCCTCATGGACACCCGTCGCTTAGAGTCTATCGCGAACGGGTAGTGCTGGACTCCAACCAGCTAAAACCCCTCCATCTCTTCAGTGTTTCCTGTTGGCCTGGGACTGCTTTCGCTTTTCATCGGACCCACAGGTCAGTTAAGATTGTCGGTGTTAATTGGCGTTTCTCCATGGGTTCAAACCCATCCTTTTCTCCTCTTCCTTCTTTTTGATAATGCGGGTTATTGCCTCCCCCCCCTTCTCCAGTTCTCTTCCGTTTCTAGCATCCTCCCTACCATATCTTCTGGGGATAATAACGATGCCTCACCGTCTCGCCTCTCTTCTCTCCATCTGTTGCATGCGAACACGGTGTGCACACGTCATCGACCTCTCCACAGTATGCACACTCTCTGCTGTCAGTCTTGCCAATATCATATAAATACTCCATGAAGCACCCATGTCCGCTCAGGGCTTGGGTGAGGTAATAGCCTACCTCACCATGCCTCCGTTCCATCCACGCTCTGATGTTCGGGATGAGGCGTCTCGTCCACCTTCCCTTGTCTGCAGTGTCCCACTGCCTCTGCCATCTTTCAAATAGCCTGTCCCTGGCCTCTGTCCTCCCGGCTCCTTCAAAGATTTCCAGCCGTTCTTTGGCCATCAGATCCAAAGGGGGGATCCCCGCCACTACCAACGCCGCCTCGTACGAAATCGTTTTATATGCACTGCATACCTTTAGTGCCGCACATCGCTGGATCCTAGCCATCCTCCTTCTCGTCCTATCCACCTTCATCGCACTTTCCCAGACCGGAGCTGCATACAAGAGGATAGAGTGCACGACACTGCACAGCAGTCTCCTCTTGCTCGCTCTCTGTCCATGCGTATTGGCCATAAGCTTCCCAATGGCTGTGGCTGCTTTTCCCGCCTTCTCGGCCGTCTTTGTGGCATGGACACCGAAGTTCAGGTTGGAGTCCAGCCAAACCCCTAGGTATTTCAGGTGGTTCCCTGAGGATATCTCCAACTGGCCCACCCTGACTTTCATGGGTGGAAGATTTCTTTTCCTCGTGATAACCAGGAGCTCCGTTTTCCCAGCAGCTAGCTCGAGCTGCATTCTTTCTAGCCACCTCTCAATATTTCTGATGGCCTCGTTGGCTGCTTCCATTATTTGGACAGTCCACCTTCCACTCACCGTTATGGCCAAGTCGTCGGCATACCCGATGACCTTTACACCCTCCTCCCAAGGTAATCGAAAGATATCGTCAAACATCACATTCCACAAGGTCGAACCGAGCACCGACCCTTGTGGAACCCCACACGTGATGCTTTTCCAGGTTATCTCTCCCTCTGATTCGAATCCGATCATCCTGTCTTGGAAGTAGCTCATCATCACCCTGACGAGGTACGGAGTTACCCCCAAGCTCTGCATCTTCCTGACAATCATCTCCCATCCCGCTGTGTTAAACGCGTTTTTGACATCAAGGGTCACGACAGCACATATCTGTTTCGTGGCCAGGGCTTCCTCTGCCGTCTCCTTTAGAAGCCTAATGGCTCCTACGGTTGATCGTCCTTTCCGAAAACCGAACTGGCTTTCAGATAAGCCACCCATCTCGGCTATCTCCTTCTCTAATCTCCCCAGTATCAGATACTTGAGGAGTTTGCCCATCGCGTCAAGTAAACATAGCGGTCGGTGGGATGACGGGTTCTCCGGCGGCTTGTTCCCTTTCCGGATCAGGACGAGTCTGGCCTTCCTCCATCTGCTCGGGAAATCCCCACTCTCTAGGGCACGATTCATTACTCTTAAGATGTCTCCCGGGTATTCTTCCGCAACTAGCTTGACTATTTCAGGCGGAATCTCATCTAAACCTGAGGCCTTTCCACTTTTAAGTCTGGCACATGCTGCTTCCAGCTCCTCCTCCGTGAGTGGGGGGACCATATCCACTTCTACCTTCCTCCATCTGACTATATCCCTTTCTGGAAATAGGGCAGCCACGACTTCCGCCACTTTCTCTGCCGGCAAGGCAGGGGGGAATTTCTGATCTGTCGAGTCGCTATCTTGTAGCCATCTCCCCATACATCTCCATCCACAGTGTCGCATAATTCCCTCCACCTCTCTCTCTTTGGTCTTTTAATTGCCTCTCTAAGGTTTTTCCTGGCGTTCCGGTACTCCTGGAGAGATGGGTTCTCTCCAAGTTCTGCTCTCCTATTCTGCTTTATATCCTGCCGGCGAATCGTGATACATCCGTTCTGAGGGCTGCGATCTCCTCCGTCCACCAATAGACCTCCCTCCTGGTCTTTCTGCTTCCCTTCCTGCAGAGCTGGGTAATTACTTGTAATTGGAAAATAATTACAATTACCAGGCGCGGATTTATAGGGGGCACGCCCCCCCCCCCGTTCCAGTAATTTATAAGGCCAAGGTTTGTAGATTCAGGTTTTTTTAATAAAAAGTTCAAAATATTTAGTTTAAATGTGCGCCCCCTCCTCAAGAATTTTCTAAATCCGTGCCTACAATTACAAATTACTTTTTAAAAAAGGAATTAATTACAATTACAAATTACTTTTTTCAAAAAGGAATTAATTAGAATTACAAAGTACGTCTTTAAAAAAGGAATTATATTCATTTAATACAATTACTTAAATACAATTACAATTACACTAAAAAAAAAAGGAATTGTAATTGCTAATTACTTTTTCAAAAGGAATTACCCAGCTCTGCCTTCCTGGGCATTGACTCGTTGCAAGCTCTAGTAACCATATCGGTGAGGGCTTCCTCCGTTTCAACCATGCCTCCTCGGAAGGAGCCAGCCAGACTTCTTTTGAAGGTATCCTTGTTCAGCCTACCAAGCTTCCACCCTCTGCCTTTTACCACCTGGGTGGCGCGGTTCTGTCCAATCTCATATGTAATAAAAATAAAATAAAAGCATGTTAGAATATATCTTTTAGTTTCCGAGAGGGATGAGCGTAGATTCGTCTTCACTGTGTATGTATCTCGATACTCCACTGAAGCAACGTGCAGCGCGATTAGTACTTGGATGGGTAAAATTCATCTTGGGAAACACATCGATCTCATCCTAACTTCTAACCGCTTGTATATCAGTGTATACGCGGGAGCTATGTAATTTCAAGACGAGGATTACGTAGTGGATATACCGTCTTTCGGAGGGGATGTAAAGCAGGCGATCTCTTGTCTATTAAATGTTAGGCAAGTAAAAGATCTCTACTCTTCTTACGAGAAGAGGTTCGGCAAAATTTCCAGATTGGGGGTAGCTCGTCTCCTGGCGTCGGTGATAGGCCCTGGTAGCGGAAATAGGCCGACGTTTAATAAATGAAAAAGAAAAATTTCCGAGATATCGGCTGTGGGAATGTTAACTGAAATACCCTGTATATTGCAATTTCGATATTTTGTACATCTTCATATTTCTGTGTGCCTAATCAAAATACCTTAGCAAAAATTTTCTCTAAAATTATAATAAAATATATTTTATATTAAAATGGCAGTTTATTCTTTATGACAGATATGACTCAATTTCAGTAGGGAGTATTCTACCATGCTATTTTGCAAATGTTCCAAATTTTAAATTAAAATTTTAAGCCTAACAGAAGTCATCGTGTCTACAGGTATTCGCATTCGGTAGACTCCAACTGCAACTTGCATTAGTTTCCTAATAGTCTAGGGAATTTCGTTGTATTTTCAGGAATTTTAATTGTACAGTATGCTTGGATGTACAGCAAAACGTACAGCATTACGTTTTCCTGGAATCATATTTTTAATTTGGAAAGTTTGTTTTTCTGAAAAGTGGAATTTTGTTTTGGAATGTACTGAGATTTGTCATTGAGGACACGATGTGTATTATACAGGGTGATTCATAAGTAATCGTACAACACTGATCTGTAGATAGTAGGAGTCAAAATAATAAGATTTAGCCATTAATGCCTTAGTGAAATGTTTATAGGTAAAAAGATACAGGGTGTATGAGTTAAAATTATTTTTTTTTATTTTCCTTTGTAAATTAATGATTTTTTAACATTTTATCATGAGAGTTGGTGGGTGGGGGTTATTTGTGGTGGGAAATTATAACACACCTACGCGCTACGTACGCTATGTTTAACCTAACTCGTACATCTGTACCCCAAGTAAAAGTGCAAAAATTTACATTCCTATTTTCTCTATCACATTTATTTATTTAAGAAAACACAAAAACCGAATATAAAACAAAATATTTATTCAAAACAGTAAATAATAATAAAATCCTATGAACTATATATATTATACTGATCATGTCTGCAAATCATTAAAACATGAAAACTTAAATTCAAAAACGTAAGACTAAAGATAAATCAAATCTAGTCTTCAGAATTACGATGCTGCTCCTCACATTTTTGGCAGATACTTTGTTTTCCAGAATGGGAAGCACATACAAAACGTTTGCAGTGGCAACAGATTTTCCTGCATTTTCGATCACTTTTCCTTTCGCATAAATAGCACCGACCAGGTGTAGGTCGCTCTAGTACTTGATGCTCTCTATTTCTATCTTCCAACTCTGGAAAAATATCAAGAATATAGTTTCTAATAGTTTCGTGCATTGTTTTTTCTGTTTCAAATCTTCTGACCGCATTGTCTTTGATCAGCAATTCTCCCAGTGCAAGCAAAAATTTTCTACGGCAATCTTTACTTGATCTTTCTTTCTAGACGCCATAAAATGAACGAATTTAAGCCAGCAACATCTAATAATTGACCAAACATTACCATCAACCATCGGTTAGTGATCCTACGGGCTGAATACTCTTTGACCATTTTACCGGTAGTATCTACAGCCCCTTTTGTTTTGTTATAATGGAGTATTATATCTTACTTAAAATTTGTGTCCTCTCCTGAAACTGCATCATCGTGATGCTCTGTAGACAACAGTAGGACTGCCTTTGATTTACTTGGAACATAAGACACCATCGTATGTTGCTTTTTGAAGGCAAACATGCTAGAAAAAGCGGGTTTGTAGGGTTTCGGTAATAATTCTCGAGGAATATATGGCTTGTTTTTACGCAATGTTCCACAAAGTGTCATTTTTTTTACAACAAATTATCAGCTAACAGTAAACTCGTGAAAAAATTATCAGTTGTAATGCCGTATCCAGATCCTATTGAACCTACAAGGTCTAGAACAACCCCGTCTCCTTAATTCTTTTCCGATTTATTGTTTATTTTTCCCGAATATGGTTGCATATTCAGAGTGTATGCATTTTCACTGTCCGCTGCAGCCCAAATTTTCAACCCATACTTATCGGGTTTGTTCTTCATGTATACCCTAAATGAACAACGACCTCTAAATGACACAAGTTGCTCATCCACTGTAATATGGCTTCCAGGATTGTAGGACATATTTAAAATTTTCTATGAATAGATCGAATATTTCTCTAATTGGTGCTAACTTATCGGTTGCTTTCCTAGACTCCCTTGAATTTAGATCATCAAACCGAAGAAATGGTGTTATGGCCTGAAAACGTGTACGAGACATTGTTGCAGCACCAATGGGCCATGTGTAACCTTTTTTAGAACACCACAGCATTATTGTGGGTTCTTTTGAAGCTTGTAAGGCACTCAAGATTATAACAAGACCAATATAAGCTTTGGTTTCTACAGAATCTGTTGGTTCCCATGTACGTGCTTTTTTATCTGTGATTCCATTTTGTGAATATCTACAACAATGAAAGGAAAAATACATAAGAATATAAAATAAAAAAAGTAAAAGAACATTTTACCAGTTCTGCTTTATTGTTAGTGTGTAAAACAATAATGTCTAGTATTTCATCAGTCAAAAACAGTTGAAATGCATCCAATTCTGAGAAACTGTTGCAGCTATATTGATTTAGTCCCGGTTTCTTTCTTATAATATTTTCATTTCTGCGACAAGTGGATCTAAATGGTAATTTATTCCAATTTATATTAGCCTTAGTCTGGTAATATAGATAACTCCCTTCCAAACCTGAATCAGTTGTATCCCCACTTTCAGACACACAAATGTCCGGTCCGATATTTTCCATTGTGATAATGTCGTCTTCATCTTCTATTATTTCTGGCTCACAATCACTGTCTTCACTCTCTAAGTCGACTTCAACATCATCCAGGCTAAGAAACTCCTCCAACTCCTCATCGATTAGTTGTTTGGGATTACGCACTGTTATATTTGCTGACATAGCAGATTCGTACCTTATAGAAAGGTTAAACAAATAAAACGTCTTTCTTCCAAGACGAGCTAGCGTATACTAACAAGCATAAACATGAATAACGCCAACGATACGTAAATTGCGCATGTCAAATGAGTCTTAGAAAGTATGGCTTGAAATACTGTGTGGGGTACAAATGTACCCCAAGCCACAATTTATTTTTTTTTGTGAATATTTTGTAAAATTTGGGAAATCAGCCAGAAATACATTAAGCAGGTGTTAATTGAGGACAACTCAAATGGATGAAGCAGAATATTCAAATTTTCCAAAAATATCCTGAAAATTGTGACTGAGGTGCGT
Source organism: Rutpela maculata (assembly GCA_936432065.2). NCBI lineage: Eukaryota > Metazoa > Arthropoda > Insecta > Coleoptera > Cerambycidae > Rutpela > Rutpela maculata. The sequence goes on along the minus strand of OW386294.2, from coordinate 18,536,390 downwards.
TTGTACCCCACTTGGTAGGAGTAAGGTTAATGTGTAAAAAGGGCCGTAACTTTTTCACCTGCACATTTATCGCAAATTTCGCACAAAGTTTGTATTCCTCTATCATTTCTTAATAAAAAAGGTATACCTGTTTCAAGTCTCTAAGTTGGCTTTGAAATGTAACAAATGTCTGTTTGTGCTAGAGATGGTTGAAAGATTTCCTCGTATAATATATTGGCATGATCAGACTTAGATCTTCAATATATAGAAAGAATGGTTGTTTCCCTGTTTTTCATATTGAATGTTAGATATAGAAATGTATAAAGAAATTGACAAGTCAGTTCGTAAGGGGACCCTTGTTGATATTCTAGCTTGGTCAGATTTAAATCAATGATATATGAAAGGAACGAATGATTTCTTTGAAAGTTATCTGCTGAATACCCAAAATAATCTTTTATAACAAATCAAGAGTTGCATGTAAATTTTTTAAAGGCCTTTAAAAAAATAATTTTTAAAAGTAGGCGTTGTGACACAGCATTATCACAGTAAATAAAGAAGCATATTTATCAAGTAGGCATAAAGACAAAAAGTACCTGTCAAACAATTAATCTTTCAAACCATAATTAGTTGTTGCGGAGAGTTTTATTTAATTAAGTGTTGTGTTTTTTATTCATTGCTAATATCGTTCTACAAAAAATGCATCGCCATACATTTTGTTCGACTTCTGAAATGAAAGACACGGTTTGTGTATACTCGCAAATAAAGAGTATGAGTGGGTAGTAATGTAAAAAGTACCCCCGCACCTACTGAACTAAAATGGCTTCCATAAGATGTCTCGTATGCTGACTGTCTTGTGTACAAAGTTTTAAGCTCGTGGACTCTGCATGGGGTGGAAAAAAATAATTTACCCCTAAATGTTTTTTTTTCTCACATCCTATTTGACGTATCGCTTTGTAATTTGGCACAAATAATATTAGTGTTAGGATAGTTTATTATAAAAAATATTACTCTTCTACGATGATTTTATGCATTAAAAGAAAATTAATATATTTTTTCAATGGCCTGAAGGGTGACTACCCCGTTTGACACTATTACCATATTTTGATATAATATGTATTTAAACTATAACTATAACATATAACAGTTACAGTTTTATTAATGCCGTGGAACAGGATAAAAATAAATAAAAATTATCTGAACTTGCAATATTATGAGTATATTATTTAATATTTAGATAGGTAATCATATAATCCATTCATGTTTAGTTATTTCACTTCAAATAAGACATCGCAAAGAAAAGGAAGAACAAAAAAAGCGACGCCAAGAAGAAAAAGAAGAGCAAGAAAGAAGACGTCAAGAGGAAGAAAGGCGGCGTCAAGAAGAAAGACACGAATTGAAGGAAATAATGGAAGACCTGGAAATAAGACGTCAAGAGGAGAAAGAAGAACAAGAAAGACAACGCCAAGAAGAAAAATAGGAACAAGAAAGACGCCAGGAAGAACTGAGCAAAATCCTTAGCGATCAAATGAAAATCCAACAAGGCGCTATGAATTCAATCACTAACGAAATCAAAGAAGAGATAAACAAGGTCGAAGATAAAGTAGGTGTGGTCAAGACAGAAGTCAGTCAAGTCAAAGGGGAAGTAAGCGACATCAAAGAAAAGATGAGTGAGGTCGAAGGAAAAGTGGAGCGCCTTAAGCGACAATTGAGAGAGAAAGGAGGCCAGCTGGTAGCATCATCAGGTCCTCGTTTAAAACCTCCCTCATTTGACGGCCAAATTTCATGGACAACGTACAAGAGACAATTTGAGGCGGCTGCAAGTGCAAATAACTGGGATAACGAGGAAAAGACTGTGGCATTAGTTCTGGAGTTAAGGGGCCAAGCCTCAGAATTACTTCAGACCATCCCGGTGGAGAAACAAAAGGACTTCAAAGTCTTGGAAGCTGCATTAGACTTGAGATATGGAGACCAACACCTTGCCTAAGTATACCAGGCTCAGCTAAAATCATGGACACAAAAGGCTGAGGAAAGTTTACAAGAATTCGCAGCTGCAATAGGGAGACTGGCACACCTGGCGTATCCGAGTGCACCTAGAGAATTTCAGGAACATTTAGCCGTGGGGGCCTTCTTAGATGGCATAAGGGACGAAGAGGTCAGGCGAGTTCGGAGGCTGACGAGACATCAAAGTAGTAGCGAAGCTTTGGTGCGTGCACTTGAAGTAGAAGCCGCTTATAGGGATACCCCACGGTCGAGAGTGCGAGCCGTGACAGTTGAAGAGGCATTAAAAATGCAAAATAAGCCATTTTTCAATTTGCTGCCGGACCGCTGGCTACTCACGCCCCCGCTCTGCCATAGCCGCATCTGTCTTACAAATCTTCGTAGCTCCATCTCATACTGTTACGCTCTCATATATAGTATCTTATCTCTTAGATAGTAGTTAGTGTTATGCATGAAATGGAAAGTTCTACAACTAATAGCAATAGTTCTGAGAGCAAAATCAGCTCACTTAATTTAAAACGCAAAAACAGTAACAATGTATAATATGTAAAAAAAACCGGAAGTACTAAAGTCGAATCAATCAATAAAACTTTCTTTACTGCCACGTTAGATGAGGAAAGTGACTTGGATAAATAATTTTGTTTTTATGAGTCATCATGTTCCTAATGGTTAATAAAATAAGTCTTATAGATGTTCGTATGTAATAATAATAACAGACCGTCTAATGCTCTAAGTGAATCCCATTACGACCACAAAGCCTTCAATCCTACTCCTCTGTTTGAGACATCTTTCCATTCTGGCTGAGTTCCCCCTACTTTTGCTCGCAATATGGGTCCAACTTCTGTATCACTCAGTTACTCTTGTCCGAATGAATTATATGACTACCTATCTAAATATTAAATAATATTAGAGAATATTATTTAGGTATTATGCAAATCACAACCAGTGACGTAACTAGACATCATGGCGCCCCATGGCAAAAAATTGTTGGGGTGCCCCCTATTACATATTCTTAATACCTAATCCTAATACGAAAAAATTTTTTTTTTGATCTCAACATTTTTTTGATGAGCGGGGGGGGGGGGAGAAATCCGAAAAAAAATCTATCCTAATACCCGGCCTCACCCAAGCGCCGGCTGGGGCCTCGGGGCATTGCCCCGATTTGCCCTGCCATAGTTACGCCTCTGATCACAACTTACGCACTTTTTTTTTTATTATGAAAACACCTACTTTCTGTATATTGTTGCCATAATTTGGGTACGCTAATATACTAGTCAGGTAAATACTTTAAAACACTCATTATTGGAGAAATAATCAAAACAACTACCCTTCTAGCTAATACTGACGAGGTATTGAATTACATGATAGGATTCTTAGCATTTTAAAGAAAAAAATATATTGAAAATACTTAAATCATTTATTTACATTTAGTCATTCACACTTTATTTTATTTAATATGAAATTATCTACTTTCTGACTAGTATATTACAGAAAGTGGGTATTTTCATAATAAATAAAAAAGTGTGTAAGTTGTGATTTGCATAATACCTAAATAATATTCTCTAATCATGATAAAAGCAAATAAATAAAAAAATAATTCATTGTAAAAAATTAAATAATATACTCGTAATATTGCAAGTTCAGATAATTTTCATTTATTTTTATCCTGTTCCACCGCATTAATAAAACTATAACTGTTATATGTTATAGTTAGTTATAGTTTAAATACATATTATATCAAAATATGGTAATAGTGTCAAACAGGGTAGTCACCCTTCAGGCCATTGAAAAAATGTATTAATTTTTTTTAATGCATAAAATCATCGTAGAATGGTAATAAAATAAACCCTCCTAACACTAACATTATTTGTGCCAAATTACAAAGCGATCCGTCAAATAGGAGGTGAGAAAAAAAAACATTTAGGGGTAAATTATTTTCTTTCCCACGCCATGCAGAGTCCACGAGCTTAAAACTTTGTTCACAAGACAGTCAGCATAGGAGACATCTTATGGAAGCCATTTTAATTCGGTAGATGAGGGGGCACTTTTTACATTGCTACCCGCTCATACTCTTTTTGTGGTCGTGCTGCAGCTCGAAGGTACTTAGAACTGTATTCAAACAGAAGGCAACCTGATCATAGGTTATTTAAAAAACCTTTCTGATCATTTAGGAGAAACATGTGCATTCCGCCAAAACGCGATATTGCTGGTCCTCCAAAAAGAATATCTGTATATCAAGAAGAAAACGTTTTAGTTCGTGTGGCAGAAAATCCGCAAATAAGTACGCTGCGGTTATCGGCAGCAACTGGTTTAAGTCAGTCGTCAATTCATAGATTACACAGTTCTGCGAATAAAGGGGATCATGGATGTTGTTGGGCAGCTGAGGGTCGTCTCCGAAGTAATTTTTCGCGCTGAATCCGTATCTGGTTTCAGAATTGGCCCATCACGTCAGGATTTAGAAATATTTGCTACGATGTTTCCTCGCAAAATTTTAGCCACATGAACTTGAAACCATGATCACCTACAACCCAACAATCGTAACCAATTCATTTGCAAGAGAAATTTTTTTTTAGCTTTAAATCTTGATTCGTTTGGAGTCGTTTAGTTAAGATTGTTGAGTTGAAGGGGATCATGGTTTCAAATTCATGTCACCTTAAAACGGCTATAACTTTGCGAGGAAACATCATAGATGACCATTTGAAAGCTTAGTTTAAAGAGGAAGGATAGTACTAAATGATGTATTTATTAGAAATAAGATGAAAAAAATTTTGAATCTTATACATTACCTCAAAAGTAAACAAAAAAGCCATTTTTTAAGGACTTAACCTCAAATATTTCAAAATCCTGACCAATTGGGCCAATTCTGAGGCCAGATTCGGATTCAGAAAAATTACTTCGGAAATGGCCCCCCATCTGCCCAACAACAAAACCTCGCAGGTTTTGTGTTATTAAAGAAAGAAAAACTTAAACTATATCACTTTACTCCACTGCAAAATTTGTTACCTCACGATCTTCCACAAAGGTCGCAGTTTTCATTATTTTTGCGTAATGACCGTATGTTTATGAAACGAATATCGTTTACGGATGAGACCAATTTCACCAGGAGTGGGGTATTTGATTGGAGAAATAGTCATTCGTGGGAACTTGATAATCCCTATTTATACAAGAAAAAATACTGCCAGCACGAATTTAAAATAAATGTGTGGTGTGCTATCATTGGATACTGCATACTAGGGCCGATTGAGTTACCATGAAATTTAAATGGTGCATCCTGTCTGGACTTTTTAGAAAACATTCTTCCTGAAATCTTATATGATGTTCCGATAAATTTAAGAAACAATATGTGGTAGGATGGGGCTTCAGCACATTATTCGATAGAAGTACGTAGTCATTTAAATATGCACTATCCACATCACTGAATCGGTCGAGGAAGTGAATTTCCTTTTCCACTTCGTAGTCCTGACCTCAATCCTTCGGATTTTTATTTTTGGGGCTACTGTAAGTATTTAGTATACAATGATAACATAAATATCAGGGAAGAATTATGAGAAAAAATTTGAGAAGCTGTGGAAACTATTAGGAATAACAGAGAATAGTTATTTATAGTTAAATATTCTCAATATAAACGTTTAAAAAAATGTATTGAGGTTAATGGTGGTCATGTTGAACATTTACTGCAGTAGGTGTTTTAAAGTTGTTCTTATTATTGTTCTAGTTCTTATTATTTGCGATACATTGTTTACCATTTTGAATTAAATTATTTATGTCTACTAGTTAAAAGTGTATCATTATTTGTTTTGTTTTAATGTCTGAAATTTTGAAGTTGTTCAACGCTATACAAACAATTACCACATAAGCGGTATTAGCTACACAAAAAAAATATTTACAACTAAAAAGTGTCGAATTTTGCCGCTCAAATTGTATAATGAATTTGCATGCAACTCTTGATTTGCACTTTTCTCAAAACCTGTTGTACTTAGAGACTTGAAACAAGTATACCTTTTTTATTAAGAAATAATAGAGGAACACAAACTTTATGGAAATTTGCGATAAATGTGTGGGTGAAAAAGTTACGGCCCTTTTAACACATTAAACATAGCGTACGTAACGCCCTCTAGGAGATAGACAAAAGTTGATTTCACACCACAAATAACCCCCACCCACCAATTTTCATGATAATGTTAAAAAATCATTAAATTACAAAAATTTAATTTTAACTCTAACACCCTGTATCTTTTTACCTATAAACATTTCATTAAGGCATTTTGACTCCTACTATCTACAGTTAAGTGTTGTACCATTACTTATGACTCAACCTGTATAGTTTCGATATCCTTCATGTTTTTGTATGTTGAATTTTCTTTGTACAAAGATTTAATGATTCTGATACAATATTGGTAGGGTTGCTGGTATTAATTCTTTTAAAATTTGAACGTCAGTATAAGGGAATGAGAATCTGTGCTACAGAAAAGAAAGCCATATAGTTTATCTTGTTCAATATATCTGTTGAAATGAGAAAAGACATATGTGAAAATATAGCGTTAGGAATAAAATTGGTAAGGGTAATTTCCGGCTAAACCAAAAGTGAAAATAAAATGTAAGCCATAAATTCAGGTCAGGGAATTCGATATACGACCCAGCACCAATATTCAATGGAATTGTTTTAATGACAAGCGAATGAAGTGGTCGAAAATATAATAACTACCGGCAACATGGTAAAATTGGAAATAAAAAACTTTGTTTCCAATTACTCTTTCTTATACAGGGTGCCCCCGATGGACCTAAACTTTAATTTTTTGACAAAAAGTCACAAATTTTGCTATTTAAAAAAATACGACTTGTGTTAAGAAAATTTATTTTTTTTATTCAAGCTCCAAAAAATTTCAAAAGTATGAATTTTACCTAAAAGTAAACTATCTTTATTTTTTAATTTTTCATAAAAATTCCATTTGAAGAAGTTTCTTATAATTACTTTCTTAATCAGAATCCAAATATTTAGAAAATAAAATGAACTATTTTAAAAACCAAAAAATTCCAAATGTTTAAACAAAAAATATTTAAATTAACAATTAAATGTTTCAATTAACCAAGTTTGTATTCAACATCCCAGCTAACAATTTAGGTATCGACGACTTCAGCTAAAGGGAATTCGAGCAAAACAGGTCGAAATTAGGTAATGTTAAAGTTCAATTGGTCGCTATGTTCCCTATTAGGTACAGGTAAATGTCACACAAAAAAAAGTTTTCTGGCCTGCGGACCAGACCAGTTTATCCTTATATATTTGAACCCGCTGAAACCGAATCCGAAGCCAGAATTGTCAGATTGCTTCTTTTTTAACCCCGAACCCCAAGAAAACACCCTCCCCCAAAAAAAAAAAAGTAGTCTGGTCTGCGGACCATGCCAGTGTATTCTTATGTATTTTGACCCTCTGAAACCGAATTCGAAGTAAAAATTGTCAGATTCGCTTGTTTTTCACTCCTAACCCCAAAAAACACACCCAAGGCAAAAAAAAGTAGTCTATCCTGCGGACCAAATCAGTGTATCCTTATGTAGTTGGACCCGCTGAAACCGAATCCGAAGTCAGAATGGTCAGTTCGCTTCTTTTTTCACCTCTCACCCCAAGAAAACACCTTCCTCCCCCCCCCCCAAAAAAAAATGTGGTCTGGCCTGTGGACCATACCAGTGTATCCTTATGTATTTTGACCCTCTGAAACCGAATTCGGAGTCAGAATTGTCAGATTCGCTCGTTTTTCACCCCCAATCCCAAAAAACACCCCCAAAACCTCGCCCAAAACGAAAAAAAAAGTGGTCTGGCCTGTAGATCAGATCAGTGTATCATTATCTCGGGCCCAAATATATAAGGATACATTTACATTGGTCTGGTCTCTATGGACCCAAAAAATTTTTTTACTTCATCCATCCTCACTACCACCACCCCCACTACCGATGTGGCATCTCGTTTTATAGGTTTCTGCGGTAGACGATTTCAAATAATATGTTATTAAAGTTCTATAAACAATAATTTCCACATGGTGAAGTGTAAATATAATATCAACATTTTTTTTCGTTGTGAGAGACTTAGAAAATCTAGGTGTGCAATTTTAAGATTTATAAACACCCTACAGGTTGCATTGTAATTCGAGTCCTATGAACAATCAGCGTGCCTGCCTTTCAAGATTATTTTTAGCAGGTTGCTAAATTGACACCAGTGTTTCAAGGGTAGATGAGCAGATAGCGTCAAAGACGCATCATCGCCTGTGTGTCTAGCTTGTACGATTTCAAATTAGAATAACACCTGTACGGTGTTTATAGATCTTCTATTATTTTTTTTATTCCATAATAAGTGAGTTACCTCAAGCAGTATGGATGCACAGTGGGTTTCCTCGAGTACTATGGATGTGCAGTATGGTTTCCCGAGGATCATGGATGCGCAGTGGCTTTCCTCGAGTACATTTGATGCGCAGTAGATTACCTCGAGTAGTATGGATGCGCAGTAGGTTTCCTCGAATATTCTAGAGACGCAGTAGCTTTTCTAGAGTACTATGGACGCGCAGTGGCTTTCCTCGAGTACTATCGATACGCAGTAGGTTGTCGGAGTAGTATGGATGTGCAGTAGGTTTCTCCGAGTACTTTGAATGCGCAGTGGCTTTTCTCGAGTACCGTAGATGCGCAGTAGGTTACCTCAAGTAGTATTGATGCGCAGTGGGTTTCCTCGAGAATTATGGATGCGCAGTGGCTTTCCTCGAGAAAATTAGATACACAGTGGGTTACCTCGAGTAGTATGGATCATTTTTTTTCACTTTATCCAACCCCACTACTACCCCCTGTCCCCACTATCGATGTGGCGTATCGTTTTATGGGTTTTTGGGATAGACAATTTCAAATATTATATTATTAAAGTTCCCTAAACAAAGAACCCCGCACAAAACATATGGAAATTGGCTTCCAGCTAAAATGTCTGAATTAATGTGTTGCAGATTACGACTTTCTGATCAACTCCCCTCTTTAACGGCATCTTTGACATTTCTCATCAAAATTTTTTTCTAATCTACTATCGCAGTTATCTTGGGTCATCTGAGACGGTGTAGTGAGAGAAAGTGAAATTTGTTACACTGTAGACGGTGGAGTGGTGTATAGCTATTTACACTTTTTTCGCCTAAAGACAACTTTAGAAATAATCATACGATATTCAGCGAATTATATGACCCGCGCTGATTACATTTGCTCCTCATTTACCAAAGTATTATTAATTTTAGGAAAACCGTGAGGAGACGTTTTTGATAGAGAATTTTTTAAGGAATAATTTTGTATATAGGTATTTTTATTAAAAAGTGCACCGTTCCCGAGATAATCTAGAAAATCTCAAATGGGGGTGGAAACGACGTCCTAGGGGATGAAGCACATTATTTAAGGGTGGGAACTTTTCGGTTTAATAATACTTATGCTATCCTTATTATTTCTATCAGTTTTTGAAACTTTATGAATTTTGTCCGATATAATACAATTTTAACTATTATATTATTGAAATATTAGTGTGTTGTTCAATATTAATATTATTGTGAAGAGTATAATTAAAGATTATATCTAGTAGCTTTGACATCATGTAAGCGAATTAAAACTGTGACGTCAGTATAAGAGTGACGTGCACCGCTTGATATACTGGAAACACTTTAGAGCTTGATGTTTGTAGAGCTCATTGGATAATTCTGAACAAGTTTTATTGACAAAATTTTTCGATAAAAAAATGCCTAATATGATTTTTTTGATTTTCTCCGCATGTTTTGGTAAAGGAGGTGGCTTCGCATTTGTAGGAGGCGAATGTTTTTCTGTTCATAAGTAGATCTTAATTTGTTCTATACTTAAGTAAAATTTGATTCAAATAGGAAAAATATAAAAAAGATATTGAGGTGTTACCATTTCAAGTGAAACACACTGTATAATGGTCAATGTCTTTAGTGGAGGAATAAAAAAGTGAAATAATTTAGTGAAAGTATATGGTTTATTTTTCCCTGATCAAAAATTATACTTTTATTTTTGGTTCATTTTCCCATGACCACCATATACTTTCACTCTCAGGACCTGGACCAATTCATATTTTTATAAGTGAAAATTCGGTGTTTCTTCGAATGTTCACCTGGTCGTGCCTAATATCTTAACGAACTCATTACGGTCCTTTTGGGGTAGTTTGTGGCTCTGGAGCTCTTCAGATTTATATGTTATGATCGAAAATGTCTATAAATGAATTTTTTACCTAAGTCGAAATTTTATTTTGGCTTCGACCTAGGTCAATTCTGGGAGGTTCTACAACAAACTGAACATTTATTTATTTTTCACCATGTTGCAGTAGTTGGATTTTGATTTACCAGATTATTTACATATGTACAGGGTTATTCTTTATATTTAGGCCACACTTTATTTTTGGAGATAGAGAAAAAGTTTCAGATGAAAGTTGTAAGGCTGTAACTAAACCTCTTTAATAAGTTAATGGAAACACAGTGGCGTGCAGAAATTGAGGGGTACAAGAAGCAATACTATTTTTTTTAATGGAATGCCCTGTATATTGTTGAATTTTTGAATTGTTCTTTTTTTCTGATTTCAAAAATATGACGTATGGTAGTCCTATATTTAACCGTTTTCGAGTTATTGAACATTAAAAATCATATTTAAGCTATTTATTATACGAAAGGAAATTACAATTATTGAAGTAGTCTATGAAAATGACAAGTAAGCTGTCAGCGTTTCATATAATAACAGAATACTTGTCATTTTTATAGACTACCTCAATAATTGTAATTTTCCTTCATGTAATAAATAGCTTAAATACGACTTTTAATGTTCAACATCTTGAAAACGATTAAAGATAGGAGTATCATGTCATATTTTAAAATCAGAAAAAAATAGCAATTCAAAAATCCAACAATATACAGGGCGTACCATTAAAAAATATATTATTGCTTCTTGCAATTTTTGCACGCCACTGTACTTCCATTAACTTATTAAAGGGGTTCAGTTACAGCCCTATAACTTTCGTCCAAAACTTTTTATTCTATCTCCAATAATAATGATAATAAAGGGTGGCCTAAATATAATGAATAACCCTGTACATACAGCTATATTTAAGAACTTTTCTAAAGTGGTCACTCTAATGAAACCCTATAAAAATCACCTTTAAAAGAAATTTTTGTTAAATAAGAATAATAATAGTTATGCGAGACAATTGAAAAAATATACTTTATTCTCTTCATAATACTCTCTACAATAACTTTTTTGATTCATCACTATATCTCTATTAAATTCAGAGAAAAAAAGTCTTGAAAATACATCTTAAAATACATACTTTTCAACGTTACTCAGTAATGTTAAGAGACAGGTGAGTAAAAACTATATAAATAATAGTATAAATGTATAACCTATTAAACAAAATTGTAGTTGTCATATTCGGTTCTGGGGGCACATTACATATAGTTATCATGCTAAACCCTTTTAGAAGATCTAAGGCAATCTCATCTCTAATACGTTTGATGCTCTACTATACTCAGACTAATATCCTACGAGGATTATGGAGCACGAGGATTTTGTATCAGTGTTATATATCCGAAAGATCATTGAATGTATAAACAACAAGAGGAGTATACGAAATAATCTCAGCAAATAACTGACAAAAAAATCTGTTTAAACTATTATTGTCACCGAAGGTGTCAGATTTTGCTGAAGTACAATATGTGAAAGAATCTTCAAATATACTTAACGTTGAAGTTTAAGTTGATTATGTTCTCCACGGTGAGAGCTATACCAGCATCAAGAGTTATATCTGTGATTATCCTTAATGGCAACAGAACTATAGGCTGCTGTTCGCGTGTGGCAGCCGTGATAAATTATTTATCTCATACTAGATATCTCTCTGGAACAAAATAATTCGAAAAAGACAGTGTATTTATTGCAATAAATCACAATAGTGATGATGATTGATAAAAAATATAAATAAAGTTAGTATTTATTATGTGCATCGAAGAATTATTTCCTGCAGATGGGCGAAACCGCGGACCACCTGGACATTTATTTATTCTTCACTATGTTGCAGCAGTCGGGTTTTAATCAAACTTTTACCAGTTTATTTACATATGTATAGATATATTTCAGAATTTTTCTAAAGTGGTCACTCTGATGAAACATTGCAAAAATCACATTTGAAAAAAATTAATAGTTAAGCGAGACAATTGAAAAAATATATTTAATTTTCTTCATAATACTCCCTACAATAACGTTTTTGGTTCATCTCTATTAGATTCAGAGAAAATAAAGTTTAAAAAACAATTCTTAAAATACATAATTTTCGGCGTTACTCAGTGATGTTAAGAGACGGGTGAATAAAACCTATATAAATAATAGTACAATGGATAACCTGTTAAACAAAATAATAGTTGTCATATTCGGTTCTGGGGGCAGATTAGATATGGTTATCATGCTAAACCCTTTTAGAAGGTCTAAGGTAATCTCATCTCTAATACGTTTGATGCTCTGCTATATTCACAGTAATATTTAATGGGGATTATGGAGTACGAGGATTTTGTATCAGTGTTATATATCCGAAAGGTCCGCTTTGAATGTTTAAATGCAACCAAATAATTTTAGGTTCTTGAGATATATGTATTAAGAGTTATGCTGTTCTACCACAAGCAAATCCAGATGCCTACATAGATCCTAAGAACCCAAAAATTATTTAGTAGAATTTAACCACACAAAGCAAACATTTCACATATATAATACTGTTAATTCTCTTCGTAATAGTAATTGTAATTAATTTTATATTACTTGAATTTCGGCAAGGTATTTGATGTGGTGTCCAATGATTTGTTATTTATTGAAATAGAACGTTATGGAACACGTAGGAAACCAAACCATTTGTTTATTTATTTACTAGCAGATATATCCGTTATTCGCACGAATCTCCGATAACACAGCCCCACAAAAAAAAGTTTTTGATCTGGACGACTGACCATATGTATTTTTCGACGCTGAATATTAACCGGAAAACTACCCTTATAATAAGCTGAAAACTCCCCCTGTACAAGCAAATGTTAAAGTTTTTATAGTTTGGAATACAGTACATGTATCTTACGCGTGTCTCAAAACCACCCATATAACAGGGTGGAAACCACCATTATATAAAAATAGACTGCGTGAATACCAATAGATTGTGGGAAATGGAGGAGTTTTCGATGTTTTAATTCCAGAATAGAATCTTGGGTAATCCTGTTTTACTTTATTCTTAGTCGGTACAAAAACTACCCCTATAATAGGGTGGAAACCATCCTTATTACAGAATAAAGCATAAATGCCATAAAATCACGGGAAATAACTTTTTTATAGTTTAAGTACAGAACATGAATCTGGAGTGACTCCCAGGGCACCTCGCTTACTCGTGATCCAAAATCTCTTCTATAAAGGGTGGTAGCCACCCTTATATAAGAATAAATTGCATGAATACCAATAAATCGTAGGAAATGTTGGTATTTTCATTGTTTCAGTTCCAGAATAGATTCTTGAGTGACATTGATCTACCCTATTCTCACTTGGTACCCAAAATCATCCCTAAAAAACCACCTCTACATAATAAAATGTACATATGCCAGTTTTTCAATTTTTCTTCTCAGAATACCTTTTCTTCTCATTTTCAAATGATCTCCTCATTGGCTCTCCTTTATGTTCTTCGTGCGTGTCTCTTTTCATAGACCAACAGTAGTCGGTCATCATGTGGACGTTCCACCTTCCTTGATACCGCTTCCCCATCTCCGAAATATCCTGGTGAAATTGTTCGCCTTGCTCTTCATTGTTTTCACACAAATTTTCTGGATGGCGGACAACTGTTGGTACATAAAAAGAGACACACACGAAGAACACAATAGGGAGCTAATGAGAAGTACATTTGAAAATAAGAAAAAGGTAGAATACCTTTTTCTTATTTTCGGAGAAAAAGATTTAAAAAATGTTCATATTCTTCAGTCAAGCTGCATTAACCTTTTCGTGCAATAAATGCAGCTTGACTGAAGAATATGAACATTTTTTTAATCTTTTTTTTCTAGAATACCTTTTTTCTTATTTTCAAATGATCTTCTCATTAGCTCCCTATTGTGTTCTTCGTGTGTGTCTCTTTTTATGGACCAACATCCAGAAAATTTGGGTGAATACAATGAAGAGCAAGGCGAACGCTTTCACCAGGATATTTCGGAGATGGGGAAGCGGTATCAAGGAAGGTGGGATGTCCACATGATGGCCGACTACTGTTGGTCTATGAAAAGAGACACGCTCGAAGAACATAAAAGAGAACCAGTTAGGACATCATTTGAAAATGAGAAGAAAAGGTATTCTGAGAAGAAAAATTGGCATATGTATATTTTATTATGTAGGGGTGGTTTTTTAGGGATGATTTTGGGTACCAAGTGAGAATAGGGTAGATCAACGTCACTCAAGAATCTATTCTAGAACTGAAACAATGAAAACTCCAACATTTCCCACGATTTATTGGTATTCATGCAATTTATTCTTATATAAGGGTGCCAACCACCCTTTATAGAAGAGATTTTGGGTCACGAATAAGCGAGGTGCCCCGGGAGTCACTCCAGATTCATGTTCTGTACTTAAACTATAAAAAAGTTATTTCCCGTGATTTATTGGCATTTGTGCTTTATTCTGTAATAAGGATGGTTTCCACCCTATTATAGGGGTAGTTTTTGTACCGACTAAGAATAAGGTAGAACAGGGAATTAAAACATCGAAAACTCCTCCTGTATTCCAAACTATAAAAACTTTAACATTTCTCGCGATTTATTGGCATTTATATACTCTATGCTTGTACAGGGTGAGTTTTCAGCAAATTATAAGGGTAGTTTTCCAGTTAATATTCAAGTAAGTGACTGCTGAATATAAAACATTTTCCCTTCCCATGTTTTTCACCATTAATTTACATCCATTCATTGAATCCTAATGTATGGGACGGTTTTACCCCATTTTCGGGGTTGTTTTTGGCTGTAACGCAAAAGTTTGGGGGTATACGAATTTTTTTGACCTCGGATTCGGATTCAGCGTCGAAAAATACATAGGAATACTATGGTCAGTCATCCAGATCAAAAACTTTTTTTTTTGTGGGGCTGTGTAATATTTGTAACGCGGGGGGAAATCCTCCCCATTAATCGGCATACATTACTAAAAGTTTGTAGATCTGAACTACTTAATAGATTTACAATGTGTGTTCATGAGAACCGCAATAATTTTGAACACCCTATACGGTAGTTATTTTAATTGTATTAGTTGTAGAAATTGTTATTGTTTTATGTTTGTAATTGTTTTTCTATTCCTTAAATGTTCGAATTATATAATAAATAATATTTGTTGTTTTAGAAAGGTAACTTCAAATGTATTTAATTTATAAGATATGAAAAATTCTTTAAATATAATTTTCTTTTAATTGGACCCCGCACTTTCTCTTATATAAAATGGTTCTCGGTTAAATCTTCTGAATTTTTAGTATGTCTTGATCTCCTGATTAAAAGTGATATGGGCCCAATGACTAGTTTTTGAAATACAGGGTGTCAAAGTTAAAGAGTGGCTATTTTTATAAAATATATTCATGGCAATTGAAGGATTCGACTAATTTTTTTTTCGCGAATATCATTCCTGTAACGTTAGATAATATATTGCGATAAAAATATGCGCTTATATACAGTGAAGTGAATTTTTAAAATCGATGTGTTTATGCTGAAACATCAAAATTTTGAGAAAATTATTTTTGAAATGAAATGTACTGTTTCATAATTACCGAAATTCCCAATTTGTATATTTTATATAGGGCGAGTCAAAAATATGGAAACACGTGTGACTCATTCTAATAAGAATATATATAAATATATATTGATTGTCCATTGACAGCTGATTCCAAATATACAAAGGTCATACAAAAGATAAAACGCAAGAAAAATGCCGAAAAACTTTTTTTTTTAATCCGTAATTCTTTCAAATTGTGTTTATTGTGTATACGTTATTAGAGTATCAAAAATTCAAAATCTTACTACGACTAGTTCTCGAGATTTAAAGCGAATTTACCATGTAGGTACGTAAGCCTAAGAAATAAAGCTTACGAGTTTTCGGTTAAAAACGTGTGAAGAAAACGAATTTGCTAAAACGTTTCATTCCAGTATTTTCTTCTACTAGTGATTAAAATTGCGTGTAGTTGTAGTAGTAACGTATTTTAATCATATGTAAACCTTGAAATTATCAACCAAATGTGACGTTGAAAATTTCAACGTAAAAGGTTTAATGAACGACTACAATGTTTTAAAAACGTTGTGCCCATTGGGTATTAAATAGACTACTAATCAACGTTAGTTAATTAAGTTATTTTCACGCTTTTATTATTCGTCATAATACTACGTTTATTGGATATAAAATAAACACCTATAATCAATATATGGTTGATTTTCTTTATTATATCAATGTTTCTTCATCGTCAAATATTGTCCCTTTTTACGTTATAATATTATGTTTAATAAATGTTTATTAAATAACATCTAATAACGGATAGTTGTAAAACGGTTAACTACGTTAATAATAATTACTTAATACGTGGTTATAAAACAGGCACAAAAATACATATTGATCAACGTCACATTGCTCTCAAATCTTTCTTCATCGTCAAATAGTATGCATTTTTTACGTCATAACATTACGTTTAATAAATATTTATTAAATAATATGTAACAACGGAGAGTTGAAATGAAGGATATGTGAGGATCAACGTCGCTTTTATAAGTGAGTTTAACGTGTCAAAACTACGTTGAAAAAATGTTGTAATTAAACTAGTGGTTACAATATTCATTATATTAACGTTATATTAACGTCGAAAAACAAACGTCTATTGACTTTTTCAACGACTAACGTTATGTCAACGCTTACAACGTTATATCGACGTTTTATAAACGTAGGTGTGTTTACTGGGTAGTAGCCAAAATATTGCCTTTAAGAAATTAATGAATAACACTGAATATGATGAAACTAACAGAAAACCTACAACCTGTGGACGCAGATACTATGTATTTTTTTGTCCAAATTATTATCAAAAATTGATGTCAAAATTTTACTAAATAAGTTATATAAAACTAATAATGTATTTTTTCAACAGGGCTGTTTAAAACATATAATCAACGTTCTTGATAGCAAAAACTAATAATGAAGGTGTAAGAAAAATAACTTAGAATTTTAAATAGCATTACATCTAAAAATGTTTTTAAAATGTGTTTTAACCGCCTTCCATGTTACCTCAATGACCCTCTTAAGTCTAGAAGATCTAGATTTGTCTGAGAAAGGAGACGGGGCCCTACAGTTTATGGTGGAATCCGAACCACTTCTTGGGTAAAATTTCCTATGACAAATTTTTTCGCTGTGTGGGGCTCGAACCCACTTCGCTAGGTACGCTCAGAGTGCAAGCTAGACGCGCTAACACACTGGGCTACCGACCCCCCATCTAATGCAGTTATCATCATAACTGATGTAAAGAAAACATGTCGTGCAGTTTCTCAGTTTTTCACTATTTCAGGACCAGGGTCGATATCTTCTGGTGGTAATCCGTTTGTCGCATCAACAATATAATTAAGAAGGAGGATGGATAATGAATATTTGGCTCATGTCTTGCGTATCCAAGAAACCACAAAACACTTGCTACGTATGCACAAGTGCCTAATGTTCTGGCACCAGACTTACAAGTACAGTAGTAACCAAGTATCGGAGGATCTTCGAGGGATTTTTCATCGTTGTAGATTACTCACAACATATACTTAGCAATATTTCGAAATCTTGAATAAATTAGAAATCACAGGAAATTGGATTCTTCAATGAATTCATCAATTTCTATTATGATTAATTCTTCTCTTTGAAGTTTATCTTGAATATATGCCGCTGATAATTGAACATGATAAATACCTGTTAAGTCTTTTAAATATTCCAAAGTTAAACGGGGAAATTCAGGGACATGGATATGATTGAGTGACGTAGACTGTCATGACCAAATTTAAATGGTCCAAAGTGATCATTAAAAATTCGGCTACTCGGCAGCTCATATGTCGACAGCGGGTCGTGGGCAAGGTCTCTTATGTCAATTATAAAGTTTCAAAAGATAACTTGTGTATATTAAATGAACAGATGGAAATTTATTGTAAACTTCGGGCGCCAGCCAAGGTTAATTGGCAGAGGTAGGGAAAGAGCAGACAAAACACAAACTTCAAAGAAAAAGTATAATTTGTTTTTTAAATAAGTAGATACTTGGGGCGTTCTTTGTGTTTTGAGGAATTTTGTTAAATATTTTTACAGCATTGTAAGAGAAAGCTCCCTGAAATTGAGCAGATCTATGCTTCGAAACTGTAAACAGGCTTCGATATCGTGTGGGACGATCATGAATTTCAGCACCTTTTACCAATTTTTTACACAAATACTCAGGTGATTCAAATTTGTTTATTTTATACATCAAACAGGACAAGTGTAGTTCAAACCGCTCATTCAAATTAAGCCATTTAGAATCTAACAGTTTCTCGGTAATTCTGTCGAATTTACGTAACCCAAAACAATACCTCAGACAGCTATTCTGTATCTTTTGCAAGGTAAATTTGTCTAATTGCAGCAAACAAGGCCAAAAGACAGTGTCAGCGGAAGTTAATAGTGATAGGATCAGAGAGTCGCATAACCTTAGTTTAACTAATATACTGAGAGAGTCTTTATAAATATAAAGTAGTTTCAGTTTACCATAAGATTTCTGCACTAAGTGATTAACATGTGTCTGGAATTTCATATCAGTATCCAGGTAAACGCCAAGATTTTTACACATATCTTTAGGCCTAATTATTACGCTGCTTATTGTTATACGAAAGTCGGGATGGGCAGCTATTACTTGTCTCTGCTTACCAAATACAAGAACTTCAGTTTTTAATTCATTTAAAATAAGTTTATGAGCACTATATACTTTTGACAGAGATTGAAAATCAAAATTAATTTTGTCCACCACAGTCTGTATGTTACTGTCGTAAGGAAATGAGTAAAAAATTTGGGTATCGTCCGCATATTGGTGAATTTGACAACCAGATAGAAATGTATAAAAATCCGCAGTATATATAGAAAATAATAAGGGCCCAGCACACTACCCTGGGGGACTCCTCTATTAACGCACTTGTACTCTGAGCATCGACCACAGCACAACACTCCCTGCCGTCTATCACTGAGATAATTTTGGAAAAATAAATGGGGAATATTACCAAGACCGAAGTGTTTCAGTTTTTTTAGTAGAATTTGGTGAGCCAGGGTATCAAAAGCTTTGCTCAGATCTAGTAGAATCAAACAAGTGTTTTGATTTCTATCATTCGATCTTAATATGCTATCAGTAACATCCAACAGAGCTGTAGTTGTGCTGTGATTAGCCCTAAAACCCGACTGGTGAGATGGTAGCAATTTTTTGGTATCAAAGTCAAAATTAAGTTGTTCATGTATTATTTTCTCTAAAACTTTTGAAAGAGCGGGTAAGATACTAATAGGCCTATAATGAGCAAGTTCTGAAGGATTTGCGTTTTTAGGGATAGGGCATATATTGGCATCTTTCCAGGCATCTGGAAGACATTTATTAACAATAAATGTAAAATATTCAGAGGAAAAATAAATCTAAGATTTTTGTATTCAATCCATCTGTGCCAGCCGCGGTGGGTTTTAACTTTCTTAATGTAGAATTGATTTTGTTCTCATTTACTTCAGTGAACTCGAATGTCTCATTAACACTGCTATGCAGTTGATCGTATTTATTTAAAATATCAATATCATCTTCTCCATTTATTCGAACCATTTGTCGAATATTGTAATTTCTGTTACTAACATAACAGTTTGCTCTATTTGTGAACGTCTTATTAAATATTAAACACACTAAACAAAATTTAGCAAAACAAAATGAGTAAAATTACACAGATTTTTTATGAAATCAACAATGACTTAATTAAAAAGTATTAAAAGTTGATTTTGTTTTACGCGCCTACTTTGTGATTAGTATAAAATGGGTGACAAGATATTTTAAATAATTACCGCTATCAAGAGGAGTGAACTTAATAGAATACACATTTCGTTGTAAAAAGCCCTGTTGAAACAAATTACATTATCAATTTTATATAACTTTCTTGTTCGAATTTTTTTTCCACTGAACCATGATGTAAGGAGATAAGGTGTGCTTATGCGCAGCTTTCGGAATCAGCCAATAGCGTAACCAATCCCTATTGAATTTCTGACGAACAAGTGAGGGGCATTAAAGAGCGGCAAATATAAAATGCAATTATATTTGTAGTCTTGTCATATGATTATGTTATTTCAGTTAGTTTAGTTTCAGAAAGTTGGCAATAGCCAGAGATAGATTGTTTGGTTATAAAAAGGAAAGTGGTATTACTAATATGATTATTAATACCTAAAAAGCATCACACAGAACGTGACAAGTCTAATAAAATATTTATGAAACATTAATGAATTTAGGAATTCCGTGGTATAATGAAAGGTTATATTTGCGCTCTGTACTTTGCATTGACGTTTGCATAGCAGTTGTTGCCGAGTGTTGAGCAAATGGGCAATATACCTACCAAATAAGGCCAATTAAGATGGACATTCTTAAGATTGTATATGGAAGTATCAATAATTTCGCGAAATCATAAGATTCATATGATCCATGTCGAGTTCAAGACCTACCAATATCAGTTTTAAAAAGTATATTAGGTTCATATGAAAGAAGTAACTACATGCATCAAGATAGGTTAGTAGATGTTAAATACGTAAAATTGGGCCCCTATTTTTGAAATTTAAACATTTTTGAATGTAAATAGTTCGCTCATAATTGCTTGCGAGTTCCTCTCGTTTGCTCATTATCGCTTACATAGAGATTTGAAATTGATAGCTCCCTGCTTCTATTGATTAAAAAAAATAACAATAACAAAACAGCAAATTGGGAAATTTGCTTGTTTTCTCTTCTATTGTCTCTGTTTGCTCGTCATTATTTATAATGATATTCAAAAGTGAGTGAATTTTTTAAGCAGCAAGCAAACAAAAGAAACTGACGAGCAAATGATTCGCATTTATATGTTTCAATATCGAAAATTGGGGGCCAACTTCACAGGTATCGATATTTTTCATTAGCTAATATAAGGAATGCTGTACAATAAATAAAACAATCAATATTAGTTTACAGAGAAAACATATATTCATTATAAAATGAAGAGCTAAGTGGATAAAGGTGTTATGTGACATTTTTGAAAATTTTGAGATTTCTATACAGACAACTATTTTAACTTATAATCTATCATTTCAATAAGTTTTTGGGATAATAAACCTTTCCGAAATGCGTTCTAATGTTTGAAGAAGGTGTTATGTACATAGGGTTTTTATATAATTTAGTGGATAGTGGATTTAGTCATGATCACATACCACCTTTATCCATTACTGTGCGATATTAAATTGTTTTAATTTAAAACACTTTGCTTTTAAAGTTATGTTATAATGACATTAATGTGACAAGTTGTGTTAAGTGTTTCTTACTATTAGAGTGAAAATGGCCAGTCGTATAGTAAACTGATATTACAAATGGCAATGAATAAACGATTTCATGAATCAGGTAAGATGTTTATAAATTGGCTGATATTTGGGAATAGTGCTTATAGTGTTTTAATCCATATATTCATTTTGTTCAATTTCGAGATGGTATGTGTACACTTGAGTATCTAATTGCTGTAAACACATTTATACCTTTTGGCAATTCAGCAGAAATCAGTTACGTAGTGGCAATTTCTTCCCAGGCAAGTTTTAATAATGTTTTAAAAACAAAACATTGTCAATATAAAATGCAATAATAAAATACGAATTTTGAAAGAGCATTAAGTTGTTTAAGGCAAATTTGGCGTATTCCGAAATTCTTGCGGAAAAAATAATAAGTATGATAATTACGCCAATCAAGTCAAAGGTCATTTGGGTTTATAGGGTTATCGTTTAAGAATTACAGGGTTCGCTATGCTTCCGTCTATTGGGTTATCTGTGAAAAATCCCTGGATACCCAATAAAAATGCTGAAATTACGCCCATGGTATTCAAAATTGTTTCATTGAGATCATGAAATGACTCACATTTTTTCCCAAATGTGATGCTGGAAATAATACTAAAGAATATGAAGAAAATTACAAAGCAGCTTTCGAACAACAAAAGCGTGACAGAGCAAACGTTATAGAAGATAGTACGGTTTGCTATCTTACTTTAGATCTTCAGCAAACCATGCCGCTGCCAAAATTAAGTACATCGAAAGCATTTTGCCTTCGTCAAATGTGGTTTTACAACCTTGGTATACATACATTGAGGAATACTGGGGAAAAAAACGTTCTTTTTCACATGGACTGAAGATATGGCCAGCCGTGGAAGCCTAGAAATTTCTAGTTGATTTTCACAAATTTACAACCAATATTTCCAAGAAAAGATACATCACATTATAATATGGTCCGACTCCTGTGGTGGACAAAATAAAAACTTCAATATCATTACACTTTACCAGTTGTTGATTTTAAAGAGAGAATTTAAAGTTATCGACCATACATTTTCGGAGGTGGGACATTCGTATTTGGATTCAGACAGAGACTTTGGCAGAGTCGAGAAAATTTTAAGGAAACATCAAAACATCTACGTTCCGGACCAGTAACGAGAAATTTTAAGAACTCCCAAAGACGCCGTTATCATAGATATGAAGAACCATTTCAAGGATATTGATGAAATTGCCTCAAAACTTAATTTGTACAACAGGAAGAAAAACTTGAACAATGACAAGGTTTATTTTCGTGACGGTATAAAATGGATGCTACTATTATAAGACATCATTAGATGAAATGACTCCATTTTACAAAGTCGATATTTTAAAGAAAAGGAATATGCATAAGATAAATCCCGACGGTATTGCTCTAACGGTGTTTAATGAAAACAAGGGCAGTCTAAGTGTAGAAGAACTGGCCAATCTTAAAGAACAATTACCATTCATAAAGGAAGAATATATGCCGCATTATCACAACATATGTGGAAATGACCAACCTGTGGCTCAAAACCGTAGAACTGTCTGACTACCTAAAAATTGTGCAATGTTTTAATAACAATAAAATATGTTTAATTTCTTAACACTTTTATTCACTAATCCCTTATTCATTTCATAGAAACTTATAAACGGATAAAGGTGTTATGTACAATCATTTTTTAAAATTTTCGAAAATAATGACAACTGACAACTTTTGTTATTTGTCTCTGTCAATATCATCGCAAAATGCAAGCGATGTTGTCGTTATAACAAAAAAGTTCTCGTCTAAAAACTTTCGAGTTAAATTACTCAATAACGTGTTTTTGTGGCATAACACCTTTATCCACTTAGCTCTTCAAATAGCATTTCCCATTATTATATTGTATTTAATATTTATATTAAATTGTTACGCTGTTAAGTAGTTTTATATAATAATTTTATAATGCACTCATTTTTTTTCTTAAAAATCTAACCCTGGGTGACATGCTCCGTAGTGTTATTGCAGAAGTAATGTCTTCAAACAATCACTTCATACATTTTTGATTAAGCCGTTGAATTTGCCCAATTGTGAAATGTGTGAATTTCAAAATTTCATATACTCTTTACTGTGCTCCTTTCGCCATCTTTTCAGTTGCTTTTTTCAATGCAACTTTAATCCTTTAGTTCTGAAATTTCAACGTTCACTTCAAGATCTTAAGCTCGTAATTTAGTATTCTCAGTTTCTACCTCGTTAAAGCTAAAACTATCTTGCCTGAAAAAATATTTACGAATTATTTTCTAGTTTCATCAGAGTATGGTTTCATTTTAACTTACCGTCGTTGAGGTTAACTACGTCGCGCTCACAAAAATTAATAAACATTTTTACTATATTTTCATCATTTAGGAATCAAAAGTAACTAATATTACTATTTTTGATGTTCACATTACAATTTTTGCAACTTTGTACTAAACAACCTTTCAACTGCTTTGTCAACATAAATAAATGACAGACATATTAAACATGGCGGCATTTGGGAAGGCGCAGTAGAGTACGAAAATGAGACCTTCATTTGCACACACCATATATCCTTACATCATGCACTGAACATTAGTTTTTACCTAACTGAGAATAATATTTTTCAATGTTATGTTTCTATGTCTCTCTCTTTATTTCCTCGAAGAACATAAACTACTGGATGGATTTTGATGAATGGGGAAGAGATTCGTGATCGAGCCTTGCAATATGGTTATACAATAAATCCAATGTGGCGTCCGTAAAATATCATCATGTCAAAATTTAAAAAAAAACGTTTATTCTGTGATGATGGTATCACGTTAAGGAGCTTTATTATGAGAGGGCTGCAGACATTTCATCAATAAATATTATGGGTGATTACGCTTATTCTATGAAACATTCATTTCCATGGCCGGCATTTTTATGTGGAAGGTAAACACACACATGGTAAATAGGGTCATTTAGTGATATAGCAGTTTCCTACTTTTTCTTCCTCATTTTAAAGTATAACAAACCAATAGCCTCAGAAAAAAATTTCAGCTCAATGGAATCAATAGCCACAGAGATATTCGCATTTGAATAGAAACACGCTCGGCCAGCCAACAGTCCGTAGAGTGACGTCACTTGACGTGCGCCGATGCCTATATTAGAGCAGCGATTTCGTAGGTCTATCGTGTCGTTTTTTTTTTTGGCGCAGAACCAGGTCAAACATGTTAGGTTCCTTTGAGTATGTCACCGAGTATATGAAATCATATTTTATGACATTTTTTTGTGGTCCCGAACTTTTTAAATCAATAAAAAGTGAAAAAAATGTATTTTTAAATAAAATTGTTTTTTTTTTGTTTCCATATCTTTAAAACTATTAAAGGTACCGAAGTTTGTTTTATGTCAAATTAAAGCACACACTGTAGCGCTTTTACCAATATAAACGGTTTGCGCACAATTCGCACTTTCATTTCTCTAAAAATCAGATAAACTAAAAATATATATTTTACTAGCTGACCCAGCAAACGTTGTTTTGCCATATAAATTATAAATTTTTGTCCAAAAAATAAAAATAAAATTTCTGGATCTTATCACCTAGGGGTATAAAAAATAGCCTACGACCTATTCTCAGACCTACCAAATATACACCAAAAATTTCATAAAAATCGGTCAAGCAGTTTCGGAGGAGTTCGATAACAAACACTGTGACACGAGATTTTTATATATTAGATGTATTGAAATCTTCACCAATCGATAAACTTTTTTATTTCTGAAAATATTTACATACATGCAGCGAAGAAAATAAAGCCTAATAATCACAAAAGCTTTTGAAACAAAAAGCACCGTGTGGCAACAGCGATTTTTTATCAGTGCTAAATGCGACATTGGGACGCAATTATTACACTTCGCATGCAGGGTTGGTCAGATTAGTCGCGTAGAAGTGGCGGTTGTCGAAAATCATTAAGTATTCATTGTTCGGATAAAAATTGTAACAATCGAATATGTGCTTGTTTTAAGGAAGGCCTAAAATGTTGCAACGAGTGCAAATGTTGTTCCTGTAACAACATTATTAAAGATTTCGAGGCAGATATGAACGAATTAGAATGCTATTAATGTAGGGCCTACATAAACTACATACTACATATTTATCTATCCAAATAGAAAATTTATTTCAACAATAAAACTCATTTTATGCGTACGTTTTTACTTTCATTCATTTAATAATGTCTAATAAACTTATAGGCCGGGAGCCCGCGTATAAAATGGCTGACTATCCGGCGAACTTTGAAAATATGAAAAATGGATTGTTCTTATATAAGTTAGCAATGAATGGACCGTCAGCTGGTTGGGTAGCGGTGGGGGTGGCTGTCAAAGGGTTGAAAACACGTAAAAAAAATTGAGAAAAAAAACTATCCGGCGAACGCTGAAACTTATATGAGGGGAATATTATGTTGTATAATGAAAGTAGAATATAGTCAGCTGGACGGTGGGCGGTGGATTTACCGTCAGCTGATCGATAAAACAGGGGGTATAAGATAATATTTACACTGAGATTTACGAAAAACATAGTCAGCTGCAAGTATGTGGGCGGAAAAGTCGTCAGCTGGTACCGAACAGTGCTGAGTGTTGATCACCTGCGAGGCAGCGCCCATCACCTTTCTTGCATCAGCTGACGACTATTCCACCCACATACTTGCAGCTGACTGTATTTATCGTTAATCTTAGTATGAATATTATCATATACCCGAATTTCAAAGTTCGCCATAAAGATTTAATTAGTAATATCGATATCGATAACTTAATGTTAGAAAACGTGCGTGCGGCATTCCCGAGTTACTTTTTTTAATTTGATTAAATATTCAATTTATTATTAATATACATTATTTTATGAGAGTACAAATTAATACATTCGTACATTTCAAAATTATACAGGATGATCTGCTCAGAAAATTTATTTAGTTTAGTGAAACTAAAAATAAATTTATTCGGCTTCCGATAACAGATCTTCCTCATTCTCATGTTCATTCACCTCATCACTCTCTTGATGCTCAGTGGGTGAAAGATCATTTTTCTCTTTGTCACTCGCATCTAAAAAAAATAATTATTTATAAAAAATTGATTAAGATTATAATAGGATGAAAAGTGAAAAGCACAAATGATATAATACCTTCAGTATTTTTGGCATCTTGGATAATCATTTCCACTTATGAAGGTAATTGATCTCCATCAAACCACTTGCAAATTAAATTTTTCCTCAAGCTGTCACCCATAACCAAGGGATCTAATGTAGATGGCACTTGTTTGTGAAAAATGATCTCACTGAGCACCAAGAGAGTGATGAGTTGGATGAAAATGAGAATGAGGAAAATCTGTTATCGGAAGCCGAATAAATTTATTTTTATTTTCACTAAACTAAATAAATTTTCTGAGCAGATCATCCTGTATAATTTTGGAATATACGAATGTATTAATTTGTATTCTCATAAAATAATGTGTATTAATAATAAAGTGAATATTTATTCAAATTTAAAAAAGAAACTCGAGAGTGCCGCACGCACGTTTTCTAACATTAAGTTATCAATATTGATAATAATAATTAAATCTTTATGGCGAACTTTGAAATTCGGGTATATGATAACATTCATACTAAGATTAACGATAAACACAGTCAGCTGCAAGTATGTGGGTGGAAAAGTCGTCAGCTGATGCAAGAAAGGTGATGGGCGCTGCCTCGTAGGTGATCAACACTCAGCACTATTCTGTACCAGCTGACGACTTTTCCACACACATACTTGCAGCTGACTATTTTTTTCGTGAATCTCAATGTAAATATTATCTTATACCCAAATTTTAAAGTTCCCCGAATAATTTAAATTTTTCGTGTTTTTGGACTTGTTTGATCGATCAGCTGACGGTAAATCCACCGCCCACCGTCCAGCTGACTATATTCTACTTTCATTATACAACGTAATCTTCCCCTCATATAAGTTTCAGCGTTCGCCGGATAGGTTTTTTTCTCAATTTTTTTTACGTGTTTTCAACCCTTTGACAGCCACCCCTACCGCTACCCAACCAGCTGACGGTCCATTCATTGCTAACTTATATGAGAACAATCCATTTTTCATATTTTCAAAGTTAGCCGGATAGTCAGTCATTTTATACGCGGGCTCCCGGCCTATTACTAATTAGGTGGGTAGTTAGTAACACTGATTGATATTTATAGATTAAGTATTTATATCTACCTACATTTCTTTTTATTATTAAAAGGAGACTATTTTATATTTATTGTACAATTTCTTAATATCAACAACATATGATCAATACTACTGTACAATATACCTAATATATAAAAATCTCGTGTCACAGTGTTTGTTATCAAACTCCTCCTAAACGGCTTGACTGGTTTTTATGAAATTTTTGGTGTATATTTGGTAGGTCTGAGAATGGGTCGTAGGCTATTTTTTATAAGGGTGACCCTATCCAGAAATTTTCTTTCTATTTTTTGGACAAAAATTTATAATTTATATGGCAAAACAACGTTTGCTGAGTCAGCTAGTGAACAATAATATTGATCCCCTAGATGCTGTTGATCATTACTGGTTTTGTATCTATTGATATAAGTTAAACTACAACATACACCCCGACCGAGACCGTCAGATCGTTGCAGTCGGCAGGCTCGCTACAGCCGAGCGCGCAAGAATATGACTTTGGCCCGTTAAAAAAAATCGCTGAAAAAATGTCTGGTTTGGTTCTACGCCGGTTTTTTTTTTCGAAAACTAAGCGACTTTACTTCCAGATTTTACTCCTAACTTGTATTCACTGGGCTGTTCAGCCATCTGACGTCACAACTCGACTACATGGTTATCCCGAGCGTTTTTAAGCGCGCCGACTTTAATAATTTTTTTATACATGAAGGCGGCGTCAGTAAATTCTAATTTTTGGCATACTTCCTATACTCACCAAGTTCTTTCTGAATATGTAATAATAACAAATTTTTAAATGAGCCTATTCGCTTTAAATCTCGAGTAGTAGTAAGATTTTGAATTTTTGGTATTCTATTAACGTAAAGTAAACACAATTTGAAATAATTACGGAAATTAACCGACGAAATTCTGAATTACAGGACGATTTAAAAAAAAAAATTCTCGGCATTTTTCTTGTGTTTTATCTCTAAAATTATATATATTTGGCTGTCAATGGACAATCAATGTATATTAGAATATACAGGGCGTCTTATTAGGATGAGTCACACGTGTTTCCATATTTTTGACTCGCCCTCTATAAAATATACAAATTGGGAATTTCGGTAATTATGAAACTACATTTTATTTTAAAAATAATTTTCTCAAAATTTTGTTGTTTCAGCATAAACACATCGATTTTAAAAATTCACTTCGTGTTATTGGTGGCTCACCATGTATATAAGCGCATATTTTTATCATAATATATTGTGACGTTACAGGAATGATATTCGCGAAAAAAAATTAATCGAATTCTTCAATTGCCATGAATATATTTTATAAAAATGGCCACTTTTTAATTTTAACACCCTGTATCTCAAAAACTAGTCATAGGATTAGATTGGGCCCATGTTACTTTTAATCAGGAGATCGAAATCTATAACATACCAAAAATTCAGAAAATTTAACCGAGAACCATTTTATATAAGAAAAACTGCGGGTCCCTTGTAAATTAAATACAGATTGTCCCACTTAAAGAACTGAAATGTTCGAGAGATTACAATTATTCAATATGGACAATTGGCTTTGGACTCAAATATCTCGAAAACGGTTAGATTTATGATTTTATTTTTTTATGAAATTAACGATCGTATAAAAAAATGCACAAACTTGTAGATAATTTTATCGAGAATGTTTTTCATTTGAGGTGTCATATGGATAAAATGTACAGTTACGAAGGTATCGCCATTTTTCTTATTTTCGGCGCCATTTATTCAAGATGGTGTCGCGAGCGTCACAACGTCAAATTCGCAAATTCAGGGGTCTATTCAGAACATCAAAATCTACACTCCTGCCAAATTTCAAAACATCCCGAACTCTTGCAAACTAAACGCTTTTCTTGTATATACTGACTGGATTAATAGCAATAGCTCTCAAAATGGCAAAAACCACACTGTGGTGAATTAAGTTTATCAAAATCAAAAGCAATTTTCACATTAATCTATTCGTTTATACAGGGTATCCCCAGATTTGGTTACCTATACCGCAAATGGACCTAAATTTCAATTTATTGACAAACGTCACCATAAAAAATTTAGCTTGTTAAAAAAATTCCAAATTATGAATTTTTCCCAAGAGTAACTACCTTTATTTTTATTTTTAATGAAAATTCTATTTGAAAAAGATGCTTATAATTACTTTCTTAGTATTCAAAACTTAAATTAAATCTTGTTTAAACGCCTCAGTTCCTTTATCTTCCTATACAAGGTGTTTTTAAAATAAATCCATACATTTTAATGTGTGAGTCGTTATGTAATGTGAAGACCAGTGCCACTTTTTAAATTTAAAAATTCAAAACAAAAAAATAATTTTGGACACATCCAATATCGACGCCCACAACGAAAGTTGTACACTTTTATTACAGCGTTGTCAAGGCTGCACAAAATTGTCAAAATATAAGGAAAACTGAAAACAAACACACCCAAAGTTGATATTTTATGTAATTAAAGTAAGTGACAGCTCTCGATTGAAAATGTCCATGGCTCCTTAAATTGTACATAGCCGACACAAAGGTTAGTTCGTCAGGAATACGTATTATTAGGAACCATTGCTGGTAAAGTACCTACACGAGCCTGACGCATTTTTCCTGGCCGCACCATAAGAAAGAACAATGTGTGTAAAATTCATCATTATTAAAAACATAAAATACAATTATTCGTTATTACTACATACACGTAACGACCAGTACGTATTTCAACATATGTAAACGCTACACTATTGTCACTTGCTGCTAGTGCCTGACTTTGACACCGACGTGGCGACGCGGTGAGAATATAGTTCAAGGTTACGGTTAAACGTAGAAAGGTTATCATATCATAATTTATTTTCTGGGTTATTCTTAGGCATTTTGAAAAATAACATATTTTTGCATATATCAGGAAGATGTGAGTTTTCACAGATCTGAATATATGGGTGTATTTCAAAAACACCTATGTATGTAAGGAATAACACACGGAACAACGCAATCAAAATATCGATGAGGTTTTGAAGTGTCAGTGTCATTGTCATAATTACTGCGTGTTAATTTAAATTCGTATGCTTACTTTACAGCAACGAATTCATTTAGTTAGATAAATGTTATCGTACATCGAGGCATTTCCTTTCAGCATGCGATTGAATTGCTTCACGAAAATTATCCTGTTAATATTAGTCGACATTAGTCGAGTTTAAAAAAAATAATACGAAAATTTATTATTACTGGAGATGTCAAAAATCTATGAAAAGCCCAAAACAACTCGTATGAAGATGATGTAGCGATATTGCTAGTATGCTGAGTATGCGGTAGACGGACAGTTTTATAAAAATATTATTTTTTTGGACGAGTCTACCTTTAACACGAATTGCGTAGTATCATCCCAAAATTGTCGCTATTGGGCGCCAGACAATACAAATTTTATAGTAACTACAAGTAGTCAAAAATCCAAAAAAGTAAGCGTATGGTGTGTAATTACGAGAAACTTCAAAATAAATAAAAGAGTGTGTAAGTTGTG
This sequence comes from Rutpela maculata, assembly GCA_936432065.2. NCBI lineage: Eukaryota > Metazoa > Arthropoda > Insecta > Coleoptera > Cerambycidae > Rutpela > Rutpela maculata. Next base: position 18,505,101 of record OW386294.2, on the reverse strand, counting down.
ATTTGCTTAATACTTAAATATTATTTTTTACATTATTTCAACTATCATTCGATTTTCTTGTTAAACGTATTTCGTATTTAAAATTATTAATTTTATACATAAAATAATTCATTTAAGTTGCTGAAGGCCAGCCAGTAGGTAGTTTAGTAAATTAACGAGTCTGTATCAGTAAAATAAGTAAAGTAAAATAGAGTGCAAAACTGTTCATGATGTCTAAATGTAGGTTGTGGCATTTTCTTCAGTTTTCTCTGCTTCTTATTAGGATGCTCTGCCACATGTACTTTCTTCTAAACAATGTCATGAAAATCTACAAAATAATACAAGTATCCAGTATTTTACTGGAAAATAACCTATAGGCCTGTGACTTTTACGTCAAAGGATCAGTTAGAGGGTGGTTTTTGACAAATAATGAATAAGAAATGATGTGGTTGAGTCATCCAGACCATTCAGTGTTAGATTGGGTGAGCACAGGGGTGACATTAGGAAGAATGATATTAAAAAATCGAAGATTTGCGAACACGCTTGGGAGAACGGACATAGAATAAACTGGGACTCGGCAAAAATGTTAACAAAAGAGACAGATATCAAGAAAAGAAAAATTAAAGAAGGGGCTATAATACTATTGAATGAGGATAAATGCGCGTCGAATGGACTCAATTAGTTGTGACGTTATGAATTAGGCAATCTCTATATACTACTGTCATGACACACGGGTTGCCTGCCAAGCACTCTGAAACTTTGACCCTTAATTCATATGTTTATAAGGCGATATTTTCGAAGATAGAAACAGAGCCTAGAATTTTATTTTATTTCTCCCGTCTAATATATATTTGAGGACTTCTAATACCTATTTCACATTTAAGAAATACGTTAAAATGTATATATCCATGTTTGATTTATAAAAACTTTATTTCAATTTCATAATACAGTTTTTGTAATTCTTTATACTTGCGTATATTTTCTTATACCTTGTGCATAATAAATGGTAACTGAAAGTTCTTAAATATTTCTTCCAAGGGAGAAATAAAATAAAATTCTATGCTATGTTTCTATCCTCGAAAATGTCGCCTTATAAACATATGCGTTAAGGGTCAAGTTCTAGTGTGCTTGGCAGGCAACCCATGTGCCATGAAAGTAGTATACAGAGGTTGCATAATTATGTGACGTCACACTAATGCGGTCCATTGTTCCGTAGATGTTTGCACAACCTGGCTGCCGACGTTAAAAGAAGAACTTAACAAACTCAACATTGTTTAAACTAAAACTATCAACTAGATATATCAACAGTTCTGTGTAAGCAGTAAGTATCTATGGATACTGAATATAACAAATATATTCTTAAAGCTGTGTATTTAATATACGTAACACACAAACATTTATAATACGCTTTGATAAAGGAAAGAGATTCGTTTTCCAAAGCGTCAGCAAGATACGTCATTTTTATATTTTTGTTCTTATTCAATATTTGTCAAAAACCACCCTCTAACTGATCCTTTGACGTAAAAGTCACAGGCGTAGAGATTATTTTCCAGTAAAATACTGGATAATTGTTTATTTTGTAGATTTTCACGACATTGTTTAGAAGAAAATACATGTGGCAGAGTATCCCAGTAAGAAACAGAGAAAAACTGTTCACGATAATTACAGGCATTTTTGTGTTACATTGAGTGAAACTAAACGCTCCCAAAATATTGTCTCGTACTCCTGAGACACCCTGTATACAAAGAAATTTGTTTCTGTGTTTGATTTTAGATTGTACGAAAATTTATTACGAATTTTATGCCACTGTAGTAGTTACCAAACCTCGTTAAATAAGTTAAATCTCCAGTAACTCCTTGAATCCAAAACACGCAAAAGTTCTTTTGCATTATCTGCCAGTCCCAGTCATCCATAAAATACCTGCCATTATGTTCGAGCACCTGCATGTATTGATTATAAGTCCGGGTCCTCATATTGGCAGTTTTACAAGAAAAACGTGTCCGTCCTTAGAAATCAAAGCTTTGAGATAATATAGAATCCATTAAATTGGAATATAATTGTATAAGAATATGTAAACGTGAAATTTTAAATTTAAATGCGGCTTATAATGAAGACTTTGCGGTTTTTAAAAAGCTGAATGGATTTAATATTGAATTTCCTGGGCGTAATAAAGGATGGAGAAGATGGATGGGTCAACGATAATCGTTGTCGTTTATTGGAAACTGGAAAACCTCAAAACTAACACCGCCCACGGAAACCGTTACGTCACAAAATATTCTTTAGATCCCAGAAGTTTTAAGCGATTCACAAAGTTGGGAAAAGTGATTTTTGAGTGAAGGCACTGGAGCTTCCCGATTCATACATACACTCCTTTCACACGGTGCAATCTCAACTTTTCCGTTTCTTAAAATAGCCTTTACTTGTTTGCGAACGTATTGAAAATGATTCTACGGATTTTATGTATTATTATACAGGCTGACGCCAAACTATGGGTCCAGAAATCAGTAGATATCAGAATAACTAACATTTTTTTATACAGTATGCCCACAGTTAGAGTGGATAAGAGGGTAAACTTTGTATTTTACGCGGAAAATTTTTTTTTCATAAAAAGTTTTGCTTTTGTTAAAAATATGATTGCCAAGGAGTAAGTTAACATGTTATATACAGGGTGTTCAGAAAATAAAAAAATCTGAAAATTATGTGAGAGTAAACTACGTTCAATTTTAACGATATAAAACTGTCACTAAGAAAAGTTGTTTAGGATTAAAATTTGTCAGAATTCCAATTTGTGGACAAAGGACCCCGGAACAAAACCCATGAAAATGTTGATTCGGTGGAATCGGCTGAAATTTTGGTATTTTGTAGTTCAAGTCACGCTGATCAAAAGTTCTTATTACATCGAGCCAATCCTATGGACAATTTTTGAGATACAGCTTGTTAAAGTTAGGTAATTTGCATCGTTTTAGACATTCAAGAACTTTTTACTCTTAAACTTTTAACTTTAGCAAAAAGTTGCAAGGGTCGAAATATTTTTGTTCAAGTCTAATAAAGCTCAAGAATTTTTTTCAACATTTTTGGATCAATTTTTAGGTTAGGTAAAATATATATATGTCATATTCCGGCACACTTCGGTGGAATTGGTTGAAACTTTGCTGTTTTGTAGTTAAAGTCATCCTGATCAAAAATTCTCATTACACTGAGTCTATCCTATGAGTGGTTTTCGCTCCAGGAGTGCCTAAAGGTCTTAACAACGAGGTAACGGGTAATCTATATATACGTGTTTATGAATGGCTTCCAGCGTGTTTGTGTACTGCGTGCATGCGTTTGTGTGTATGTATGTACCAGTGTATACAGGGTTCTTCGGAAATATCGATGACAAACTTCTGGTGAAGATTCTACATGCAAAAATATGTTCGCAAATACCTTGAGCTGCGGCCCTTTGAAAATGGCACCTAAAAATTGATTGTTATTTTATATTTCAGAAACCTTTTGATTTACAGAGACGCGACTTTATACGCATGTTGAACAATAATACAAGCTTATTTTTACATTATTTTTTTAAAATATTTTTTACCGTAAGTGGGTGATATTGAAAGGGGCTGCCGATATTTTCCATTATTTCTTTTTTTTTCACTTTGGTACAAGAATGTCATTCACTAATTAAAAATACTCGAAAAATGTCCTTTTTCATTTTAGTCGTAGGATGGACCGTTTGTGAGAAAAATCGTTCTAATGAGTTTAATGCGGAACCGTTGAAAACACAAGCGTATTATGGCGGGCATGGCATGAAATTCCCATAAAATATCCCAATATCAATGATTCTTCTTCGAACGATACATGATGCTGGAAACAGAGCCCTCAATATTTAAAAACTAAAAAAAAATATTAAAAAACAACAAAAAGTAAAAATAAAGAGATAGAAAGTGAAACCAAAAAATGGGATCACCCTGGTTGGCAATGAGAACGCTCTCATAAGAAACATAGTGCCGGTAAAAGCAGGTTCTTTGATAAAAATAATCACACACACACTCATACATGTACAGAACACGCTGGGAAGCCATTCAGAAACACGTACATATAGATTACTCGTTACCTCGTTGTTAAGACTTTCAGGCACTCCTGGAGCGAAAACCACTCATAGGATAGATTCAGTGCAATAGGAATTTTTGATTAGCATGACTTTAACTACAAAATAGCAGAGTTTCAGTCAATCCCACCGAAGCATGCCGAAATATGACATATATATATATTTTACCTAACCTAAAAATGGATAAAAAAATTCTGAAAAAAATTCTTATGCTTTATTGGACTAGAACAAAAATATTTCGACCCTTGCAATCTTTTGCTAAAGTTAATAGTTTAGGAGTAAAAAGTTCTTAAATATCTAAAATGATGCAAATTACCCAACTTTGACAAGCTGTATCTCGAAAACTGTCCATAGGATTGGCTCGATGTGATAAGAACTTTTGATCAGCATGACTTGAACCACAAATTACCAAAATTTCAGCCGATTCCACCGAATCAACATTTTCATGGGTTTGGTTCCGGGGTCCTTTGTCTAATTCGACTTTTTTAAAGATTTTTCATTAATATCAAGTGGTATGATACGGTAGAACTTACGGTAAAATAAAAATTATTTTCTTCTTACAAAAATTATTAAATAAGACATCTAATTATACTCGTAATTATATTAAACTATGTTGGAAAGCATTCAACAAAAGAAGGATATTTTCTAATATCATTGTTCCGGAATTAGTCATTTGTTTCTGTTACTAAAAATAGTTGAATTATGAATATGTAAAATCTGTTATTATCGTCAATTGTTATTAGTTGAAATAAAACTTTTTATACATTGAACCAAGTTTCCTACAATATTCTTTCTTGCCACGATCACGAACTTCAACAAACTACTTTTGTTTTTAACAGCATTGAAAAAATGTATTAGGAAAACTAACGCAAATTTAAAAAAAATACATTATTCAAACACTTCTCCACACTGCTCCACGCATTTTTGAAGGCGAGTGTAAAACTCTTTGAAACTGTTTCTAACCTCTTGTAAGGATATTGACTGAACAGCTTCCCTAATGCGGTCATTCAACAAGCCAGTGTTATTATCTAAAGACCCACTGTATACAATTTGTTTCAATCGACCCACAAATAAAAATCCATATTTGTAAAATCGGGGAATCTCGAAGGCCATGATTTTGGACCATACCGACCAATCCATTTGTCATCAAACTTATTCCGTAACCAGGTTCTAATATTTACTGCAGAATGAACCAGACAACCATCTTGTTGAAACTAAAATGAATTGAGGTTATCGAACGATAAATTTTCTAATTCATCACTGAAAAAAGTTTGCGCATATTCAAATAACTATTGCTGTTACGAGTATTTTCAAAAAAATATGGCCCTATAATCCCATGGTAAGACACTGCGCACCAAACATTTACTTTTTGTATTGTCGCCTACATTGTATTCTAAAAGTCGAGAAGGAAGATTCACCTGTAAAGATAATTTTTTAATAAAATTTCCACTCCTGCTTCCAATCCACAAACAAAAATAAAGATGTTTTGCTTCGTCGCCTGTCCCTAAGGTGTGGTTGTAAGGATATATCTTATTGTGTTTTAAAATTTTTTGAATCCGAGATTTCTTAACCACTTCCAAATATTCCGCTCGTCTTCTTAACAACAGTCTGGGATGTTCCTCTACTGGCTGTAATACTAAGTGATGGCATCATTTTGCCAAAACTGACAGAGAAGAGCTGATGTCTAAATGGTAAGAAAAATGGAGAAATGGAATCTATAGATGCTGGATCTGAAGTCCAAACAAGATGAGGAGGACTATTTCCGCACAGAAGCACTCTCGCAACATGGATGCTTCAAGAAATATTTATACAAACGCAACAGAGCGGAGTCAGATAAAGTGCACCTATCGCAACGGTGTTGATGACGTTTAACACATGCTTTTGTGTCCCAGGTAGACAATAGCCAGGATGGAATTTGAATATGAGACAAGTAATATACGGCTGCGGCTATATGTGAACAGCATCCTACCATTTTTATGCCAATCAATGTAAATATGGTAAGTTTTACTGTTGATATGCCTTGATCTTACTTACAGTTTTTATATGTTGGGCGCGACTTTAACAAAAGTAATCTCATCTAATGTCCGTTTGATATAATTGAATATGTTGGGTCTATTTTTAGTTTATTCCAAGAATTCTTAAATTTTTTATCAACACATCAGTATCAACGTACTTAATTACAACTGTTTGACATCTGTATTTCCATTATTAAGTTCATTTCAATAATTTACTGTTAAAAGAACGATTAGACAACTAAAAAAGGGCCATTTTCTTATCTAAGAGTTCTACTACTTTTTTTGAAGTCAAATGTATTTACAATCTCTGTCAAACAAAATTAATAGTCCAGATTCTGGAGAGGTTTACCTTTCGGTCCTAAGTACCCGTTAGGCATACAGCTAGAAAGTGTCGTAAAATTTTCTACTGAATCTGAATCCGGCGGGCGTATAAAAATCGGGGATTGCCTTCAACCCTTAATCCGCGAATTTCCCCTTATTTCGGAATTCGTGAAAAATTTAATTTTTAAGATATAACTTGCGTTTTCTCCCACAAAAGATAAGCTAAAAATGGACTTTTTTCAAATTGTAGATCACAGTGTATTTAAATCAACAGTGTAATCAAAACACATCTAATATTTATAGAAAAGCCGCGCCTAATATATTAAAACTGAAAGTAAGATCAAGGCATATCAACAGTAAAACTTATTACATTTACATTGATTATGTACCTAATGGAACGACAGTTCAAAGCATATGCCGATATTGCTGCGACTGTCCCAATGGCATAAGAACGGTAGGATGCTGTTCACCTATAGCCGCAGTCGTATATTACCTATCTCATGTCCGATATCTTTCCCGCATAGTATGTCCAGCAGAAGTTGTATCTAATATATTTATATAAAAAAATATTCACGTAGTTATTCATGAGGACAGCGACGAAGTTTAATTATATTGTAATAATTAATAATTGGCATCATAATAAATTATATTTTCTTGGACTTTATTTTTATCTACACTGCACCTTTCTTATTCTTAACGTAAATAATAACTGTAATTCAGAGTATTTACTTTATTTATTTAAATTATAAACACGTAACTACTTTTTTATACATTTATGAGCAAGTTTATATTAAAGAGAGATGTAAAGTAGTAAGTACTTCAGGGCTGTCATAACGAGTTTTTATTTTTTTAGGAAGTGTTGCACCCATTTTATTTGAATGCGCTTTTTGGTGATAATACTAGGCATAATAAGCTACATTATACATTTTTTCTGTGATTGTACCTCTGTGTGAACTATGAAAAAAAAATAAGAATTTTTCATTTTTCATTTTTTCAAATAGTAACATATAGTTGAAAAATTCTACACAAAATATATAACATAGAACAATGCATTATCTAACAAAGAGTTTTCGTTTTATTAGCTTAGGTGCAATAGTTTTTGAATAAAATAATTTTTAATAATACCCGCTCTAGCTTATATATGGTCAATAGGGTCATTTAGTGATATGGCAGTTTCCTACTTTTTCTTCCTCATTTTAAAGTATAACAAACCAATAGCCTCAGAAAAAAATTTCAGCTTAATTGAATCAATAGCCACAGAGATATTCGCATTTGAATAGAAACAGGCTCGGCCGGCCAACAGTCCGTAGAGTGACGTCACTTGGCGTACTCCGATACCTATATTAGAGCAGCGATTTCGTAAGTCTATCGTGTCGTTTTTTTTGGCGTAGAACCAGGTCAAACATGTTAGGTTCCTTTGAGTATGTCACCGGGCATAAGAAATCATATTTTACGACATGTTTTTGTGGTCTCGAACTTTTTAAATCAATAAAAAGTGAAAAAAATGTATTTTTAAATAAAATTGTTTTTTTTTTGTTTCCACCGCCATATCTTTAAAACTATTAAAGGTACCGAAATTTGTTTTGTGTCAAATTAAAGCACACACTGTAGCGCTTTTACCAATATAAACGGTTTGGGCACAATTCGTACTTTCATTTCTCTAAAAATCAGATAAACTAAAAATATATATTTTATGTATTGAAATCTTCACCAATCGATAAAATTTTTTATTTTTGAAAATATTTACATACATGCAGCGAAGAAAATAAAGCGTAATAACCACAAAAGTTTTTGAAACAATATATATTTTATCAGCGCTAAATGCAATATTGGGACACAATTAATACACCTCGCATGCAGGGTTGGTCAGATTAGTCGCCTAGAAGTGGCGGTTGTCGAAAATCATTAAGTATTCATTGTTCGGATAAAAATTGTGACAATCGAAAATGTGCTTGTTTTAAGGAAGGCCTAAAATGTTGCAACGAGTGCAAATGTCGTTCCTGTAACAACGTTATTAAAGATTTCCAGCCAGATATGAACGAATTAGAATGCTATTAATGTAGGGCCTACATAAACTACATACTACATATTTATCTATCCAAATAGAAAATTTATTTCAACAATAAAACTCATTTTATGCGTAAGTTTTTACTTTCATTAATTTAAAAATATCTAATAAACTTACTAATTAGGTGGGTAGTTAGTAACACTGATTGATATTTATAGATTAGGTATTTATCTTTTTATTATTAAAAGGAGACTATTTTATATTTATTGTACAATTTCTTAATATTAACAACATATGATCAATACTACTGTACAATATGAAATATTGAACAATAATATTGATCCCCTAGATGCTTTTGATCACTACTGGTTTTGTATCTATTGATATAAGTTAAGCTAAGGATACACGCAGACACAAAAATGTCTAGATCATATGTCTAGATCGAATATCGACGTATGTACAGCACCTAGAGCAGTGTCGCTAGATAGGACAATCGGTGTCACGACACCGCTCTCGCAGTTTGATAGACCATTGTCTGAACATATTTATTTCAAGGCGTTGAGACACGATCTAGGTGTACCGGCAGACTGGAAATTTATTGCTAGAGTGATCAGCGAGAAGTACAGTTATGTAGATTCCACGCTATATATTTAAGGCTTATTATTGATCTACTGTAGGTGTTGTAATAAAAAAAAAACCCTGCCCAAGGAATCACTACTTCCACATGCATCCAGATTTTCCATCCAAGTCTCTCGCAACGAAAAAATTTTGTATGTGGAAATAATTGTTTATGGAACTTTAATAATGTAATATTTGAAATCGTCTACCCCAAAAACCCATAAAACGATATCCCACATCGGCAGTGGGGTGGGGGTAGTGGTAATGGTGGTGGATGAAATAAAAAAATATTTTGAAGTTTTTGGTTTTTGCGCACACACTAAATCACATTTTTTTTACCCCATTTAATAATGGTGGGGGTGGTAATGGAGATAGCTAATAAAAAAAAAATGAGACCTTACAGCTTCTCTTGTATATACTAAATACCAATTTTTTGGACTCTTACTTGCTTGATTTATCTATTTGCCCCCATTTACCCCAATTTATCCCCCAACTCTTCAACGGAATAAGAGGTAAATATAATCTATATTACAGATCACGTTAAAATACATACATATACCAAATTTCAAGTCAATACTTTAAACGGTTCCAGAGTAAACGTGCGTACAAAAAAAGTTAGACAGACAGACAGACAGAATTCTTTTTTCGCTCAAACTTAAAATCTCGACGTTTCATGACACAATCTAAGCCTATTTGGACAATAAAAATTTTCAAAATTTTTTTTGTCGTTACCATACTTCTATCTAGCAAGTCCGGTGTTTTCTTTTTTTTTTTTTTTTTTTTCGTCTTTTTACAATACAATGAACAATCGCTGCAGCCGCGAAACGACGTCTTCTTCGTGACATGGATCAAAAACTATTTGATGTACATAAGTGTCTGCACTGCAAAATAAATATCGTGTGGATACAACACTAGAGAAGTCTAGCAACTCCAGTCTACTGAATTGCTCTAGATATCTCTCCATGCGCAAATTAGCCTCATAATGTGAACACACTGTAGAGTAATCTAGACACAACTCTCGACAATTTAGTGTCTACGTGTATCCTTACCTTTAAACTACTACATACACCCCGACCGGGACCGTCAGATTGTTGCAGTCGGCAGGCTTGCTACAGCCGAGCGTTCAAGAATATGACTTTGGCCCGTTAAAAAAAATCGCTGATTCAATACTATGAACGGAACATGAAAAATTTTTATCCTAAAAACTTTTTTCAACTATTGGCTTCAATTTGTAAGCAGCATGTATATACAAATTTTCATAAATAAATTTTTTTCTCGATTGTCTAAAATTACGCTACTGAAAATAACAAGTTTGAGTTTCCTATTATTTTTCCAACTTAAAAAAAAATAAATCGGGTTCACGTGGGACGTTGTTCGAAGCGCTATTGTGTCTACTTTAATCTAAAAAAAAAAAAAAATAGATTGATAGCACAAATATTTTCAGAGATATAGCGGTGGAGATGTTAAAAAACATATTTCATTAAAAATCTATTTTTTTGAGCTTTTCCGAAATAAAAAAGTTCTCGACCACCGAAAAATGCCGTAAAAAATTATTTCGTGTACACGATTATCTTACTAAAGAATCCCACTAAGTCTGGTTTGGTTCTACGCCGGTTTTTCTCGAAAACTAAGCGACTTTACTTCCAGATTTGACTCTACTAACTTGCATTCACAGCCGTGTTCACTGGGCGGTTCAGCCATCTGACGTCACAATTCGACTACATGGTTATCCCGAGCGTTTTTAAGCGCGCCGACTTTAATAATTTTTTTATACATGAAGGCGGCGTCAGTAAATTCTAATTTTTGGCATACTTACTATACTCACCAAGCTCTTCCGGAATATGTAATAATAAAAAATTGTTAAATGAGCCTATTATCTCAAGAACGCAGAAAGATTAGAGGCTGAATTTGTGTCAACGATAATTTTATTACTCACCGATGTCATAACTTAAGTTATCTTGAAAATATCTCTCTGGGGCCACTGACCCTATCTTATCCTGCTAGACCCTTTCAAGTCAATGTCTTAAACGGTTCCAGAGTAATCATGGGCACAAAAAAAGTTACAGACAGACAGACAGACAGACAGAAATTTTTTTTTTTTCGCTCAAACTTAAAATCTCGACGTTTCATGACAATGTGAAAAAAAATTTTTTGTCGTTACTATACTCCCATTAGATGTGGAAGTAATTATCGATGCAAATAAAAATTATTCAGTAGGCTACAATACAAAAATGTACATTTTTTACATTTTCAATTTTTTTTAACATGACGCACCCGCGAGAAAATTATGGCACTTGTGTTTCCTTCATGTTTACTGATAATGTGATGAAATCATTAGGGTTCCAAGCGGTAGGAAATCGTACCCCGAGAACTCTCACCAGCTGCCAGTCCTTTGGCACCAATCATGATGTTTAGTCCAATTTTGCCACTTTTTTGTAGTTTTAATACAAAAGAATGAACATTTTCCTGAATTATTTGTGTTGAAAATTCGAACCATTATTACTATATTAAACTGAATTTATGCTATTACGCAACACACGTGCTGTTACTTTTCAATGGAATTAACCTCGACCTTACCCCCTAAGCACAAACATTCGATCTCAATGAGGCAATGAGATTCTCTTAAGCCTTTGAACTGTCATGACCAAATTTGTTGTAACGAAACAAAAGAAATTAACTGATTACTAACTATCTTGATCAATAGATTTCTGACTCCGTGATACAAGCCTATATCTTCATAACGCCGTAGGAGCTCCTTTGAGTTTAGCTTTGTAGTATCATTCAATTTAAGCTTATTAATTGTGCGTATGTACATCATAATTAAATTATTAAGATAAGATAACTATAACAGAAACGTTAATTATATTCCTTTATACTTGTCAGAATCCTTTATTATACAAGTCCTTTACGTGCCTGATTACACAGCCAGGCATATATATTTTTAAATTTATTAGTTTTTTTCGTTACGAAACTCGCAATAAATACCTATCTCGTTCTAATTTTGTTATGTCTACTACACAACTGCCAAGTGCAATACCTGAGTAAATATCAATTGACAACCGAAGTTTTAATTAGCCATTGTGGAATGGGGCTGATAATTAAAATTAAACATTACGTTTCAGCAGATGCCGAGCAAAGTGGTAGCTTGTTTATAGGCCGGGAGCCCTTCTATAATATGACTGACTATCCGGCGAACTTTGACAATAAGTAAAATGGATTGTTCTTATATAAGTTAGTAATGAATGGACCGTCAGCTGATTGGGTAGCGGTGGGGGTGTGTGTAAAAGTGTTGTAAACACGTAAAAAAAAATTGAGAAAAAATATTATCCGGCGAATGCTGAAACTTATATGAGGGGAAGATTATGTTATATAATGAAAGTAGAATATAGTCATCTGGACGGGGGGCAGTGGATTTAGCGTCAGATGATTGATCAAACAGGTCCAAAAACATAAAAAATTAAATTATTCGGCGAACTTTAAAATTTGGGTATAAGATAATATTTATACTGAGATTCACGAAAAACATAATCAGTTGCAAGTATGTGGGTGGAAAAGTCGTCAGCTGGTACAGTAAAAGTGCTGAGAGTGTTGACTAGTCTGAGCGTGCACCAACTTTCTCGCATCGTCTGACGACTTTTCCACCAACATACTTGCAGCTGACTGTGTTTATCGTTAATCTTAGTATGAACATTATCGTATACCTGAATTTCAAAGTTCGCCACAAAGATTTAAGGTCTTCGCCAAGTGCGGAATACAAATTGTTTGTATATAAAAATCGTTCTTTGTTTCCTACGCCCATTTTTACCCAAATTTTCACATTATTATGTACATTTTTCATGTTTCCCAGTATGATGATAGGAATGTCAGTATCTGAACTTATGACCATATTGGTGTTCTCATTAAGGTGGTATACGTGAAAAATAATTTTAGTGTCCGTCTCTTCGTGACTAGAACACGATAAGCTTTCCACGGTTTCTCGAGTGACACTAGATCGGATATCGTCGTTTCGAACGCAATAACTATAGCAGTTTTCAGCATTTAGGTATAGGGTTTTATTACCTAAGAACGGAGCTATTTCATCACTTGCCCAATACATTGAAAGAAACTTCTTTTAGAAACTCTAATCAAATTTCCTTCAATGTATTGGGCAAGTGATCCGTTCTTAGGTATTAAAACCCTATACCTAAATGCTGAAAACTGCTATAGTTATTGCGTTCGAACGACGATATTCGATCTAGTGTCACTCGAAAAACCATGGAAAGCTTATCGTATTCTAGTCACGAAGAGGCGGACACTAAAATGATTTTTCACGTACCCCAGCTTAATGAGAACACCAATGTGGTCTAAGTACAGATACTAACATTCCTATCATCATGCTGGGAAACATGCAAAATGTACATAATAATGGGAAAATAAAGAACGATTTTTATATATAAACGATTTGTATTCAGCACTTGGCGAGGACTTGTGTAACGCGTTCCCCGCTTTCCACGGTTTCACGGGATACGATTATAATCCCGCATTTTTCAAGAACGTGTAATGAAGCATTCATAAATTCATGTTCCATTACTAATGTTTTCGGATTTACACAAGACACCAATATGCACACGGCAAGCAAATCTACCCAGCTCTCGTCTAGCGGCATGGATTTGCACACGACACTAAATTATACGCAGTTCTACGTCACCAACAAGCGAGGATTCTCGGATATAAAAGCCCGGCCACAAATCAACTAATTCAGAGCGGGCAATTCTGTCAATCTGTCTACAGCGTGCTGAGCTGGACATATTACAGCTTTGTGCATCTCCCGACGCAAACATGACGGAACGAATGCAATCTGACCCTGGGAATCCTTCAGCGTGTTGAGCTGGGACCCTCGAATCGTTAGTCATTCCCCGACGCCGTTTCGCCGCCAGAACCAGAGTGAATGAGCCTGAGCTGGAGACCTCCTACAGCGTGTTGAGCTGGGAAATTTCTTGAGTCGACGATATTCGCCCGACGCCCGATGTCACTCCAGTAGCAGCAACTAACGTCGCATCGCATCGTTACACACTCTCTCTCTCTCTCTCTCTCTCTCTCTCTGATAATAGAAAATGTTATCCTAAGAACCGTAAAAGATACGGACCTGTATAACCTGTATGTTATGTAACACCGCCACGTATTACCCGTTTGAAGAAGAAAATAAATTGTTTATATTTTTATTGGGCTGTCTTGTTAACTAATCTGGACCCTGATTAATCTCCGAACCAGCTACCCGACAAAAAACCGTTACAAACGGAAAAAAAGCCTTTTACAATATTAAGAAAAGAGTGATGAGTCGGATGAAGATGAGAATGAGGAAGATCTGTTATCGGAAGCCGAATAAATTCATTTTTTTTTCGCTAAACTAAATAAATTGTCTGAGCAGATTATTCTGTATAATTTTGAAATGTACGAACGTATTAATTTGTATTTTCATAAAATAATGTATATTAATAATAAATTGAATATTTAACCAAATTAAAAGAAACTCTGGAATTAACATTAAGTTATCAATATCGATATTACTAATTAAATCTTTGTGGAGAACTTTGAAATTCGGGTATATGATAATATTCATACTAAGATTAACGATAAACACAGTCAGCTGCAAGTATGTGGGTGGAAACACTCTCATCACTTTTACTGTACCAGCTGACGACTTTTCCACCCACATACATGCAGCTGATTATGTTTTTCGTGAATCTCAGTATAAATATTATCTTATACCCAAATTTTAAAGTTCGCCGAATAATTTAATTTTTTATGTTTTTGAACCTGTTTGATCGATCAGCTGACGCTAAATTCACCGCCGCCTGTTCAGCTGACTATGTTCTACTTTCATTATAAAACATAATCTTCTCCTCATATAAGTTTCAGCACTCGCCGGATAATTTTTTTTCTCAATTTTTTTTACGTGTTTACAACCTTTTGGCAGTCACTCCCACCGCTACCCAACCTGCTGACGGTCCATTCATTGCTAACTTATGTAAGAACAATCCATTTTACTTATTGTCAAAGTTCGCCGAATAGTCAGTCATATTATACACGGGCTCCTGGCCTATTAGTTTATAGTGGAGTCAATAGAGGCTGAAAATATGCATTATTTCGGAATAATTACGGGAAGCTTCGATTTTCCTAAAACCTTTTGATATCACTTTTACATAGCTTAAAATAAAAATCTATAAATATATATTCGTGAGGAAATTGTTTATTATAACTTGTTCGCTAAGATAATTCCGGTCTTATAGTTTAAGGAATAAATTATATGCCCAAGACACAGTTATCTCTAACGATAACATTATGCTGACTTTAGCTATTTGTAATTTTAACGTATATGTGTAAAATTCATTTAGTTAGTCTATTTTGTAGCTTCGTGGCCGATAGTTGTAGAATATACTCAATATTCATTTCGTAATAGTGTTTAACGAAATACAGTTATTTTTTAAAAACATTATTTTCGGAGTGAATAATTTAACTAATATCGTCCGGAGCTCTATCCTTCCTTGTTTTTATTGAAACCTAATCTGTAACGTAAGTTTTAATCTTTGTGGTCAAGTTACGACCGACGTGCGGCATTTCTATTGCTGGACAAGCAAACCAATTTGCGTAACGCGTGTCGTCGTCAAATGCGGCTGGCGATTCCAGAGGCGAGTATTTCAATTAGTGCCCATAGAAATGTGAAACTATCTAGGCCTACTATAATTATAATAAAAATAAAACTGTTTAATGATTCCTATTATAAAATGTACCTACTTATTTATTTGCTACACTTTCTTTGGAATAAAAAAAACTTTGGTTTTAAATTTTTTGTCCATATTGAACATTATTTACCGAGTTTAAATTGACCATTTTTATTTATTTGGACAATTAATGTAAGTAAATGAAGCTCTTTTTCTTCAAATTCCCCATTTTGCCAAATTCAATCGCTTGTAAAAAATCAATAAAAGGTGAAACAAAAAATCTAATTACATGATTTTGTTTAGTGATGTATGGGCTTTTATAATTGGTAACTAGATATTTTTTACAGGAATAGGAAAAATCAAATTTAAAAAGTCCGGCCCTGGAATTTAAAAAAATTATAATAGCAATTTCTCAACTGATAACTGTATAAACTGTCTAAAATTTAAACAAAATCCGATCAATAGTATGGACGTTCTGACCAAAATAAATTTAGACCAAAATCATGTTATCACCCTGTATCTCAGAAATTAAGAGCGACAGGGAAATTTCAATGGCCGTTCCTGAATACCCCAGTGGTCCTTTACCGCCCCTGGACGTATGTATAGTTCCTCATGAAACACCCTGTGTAAGTAGAAGCGACCACCAAGTGTGTCACGCACTGTAGTCGGGAACATCGAAAGACTTTGTTTTTTCACTTTTGTTTTATTCACTTCTAAGACAAAGTATTTTTGTTTATTTTTTGGAAAATATCTTTTTTCATCAGGACAAATAACAGGCATCTTAATACTTTTGAAACTTTAGGAATTGATTAATATTAATCGTGTCCAGATGATGCCAACATGGTTGGAGAAACGCGCATCGGGTAATACTATTCAATTGTTCTGGTGTTTGTGGAAACTACTTTAGAGGCAGCGTCACACCGAAGGTTCCAGCTCCCTCCAAAAATAATACACCTCAAAAAGTCGTCGACATTGTGGAAAATCATTCCTTATTCTCGTTTGGCTTAATCTCCAGAACAAGGAATTAAATTGTGCACTACCTTCCTGTGACAAAGTTTCAGAAGAAATTGTATCAACTGTTGAATGTTTTTTTTCCTTACGGGTTGCGGTGCCGAAGCCCCGCTGTATTGAAGTTTAAGCTTATTGTACCCTATAATCTCGTTATCCCATTAATCCCGTTCCTCTCCAAAAAGAGAGTGTACGGTCAATGGGAGCTCTGGCTATTTCTTCCGGGGTTACGGTTAGTCCCCGATGTATGAAAACCTCCCAGCCACCAAGGTTGGGCATTCACATAGTATGTGGTGAGGAGTTTCTTCATCCTCACCACACATTTTGGATTATCCTTCACAAGTTAGGTGCCTGTTCAATGTGCAGTGTCCTGTTAGGATTCCCATTGCACATCTCAGCTGTTTTCTGCTCAGCTTTAGCAATTGGTTAGTCTTTGTCTTGGATGGCCCGCCGGTGATGAACATGCATGACTGTCTCATCCCCGGCACGTCAGTCCAATACAAGATATGTTTCTGACTTAATAGTTCCTTTACCATTCCTCTTGCGGTATTGTATGATATCTCACAGGATGGCTCGGGTCCCATCAAGACTGTTTTTGCGCCTTCTTCGGCCAGCTTATCTGCTTTTTCGTTGCCTTCATTGCCCTGGTGTCCTCGCGTCCACTCCAGTTGCATACTGTTGTGTTCCGCAAGTCTTGCCAGAGATTTAAGGCAGTCTTTTACCGTTTTGGAACGTATCTCTACTGCATTCAGAGCTTTGATAGCTGCTTGACTGCCCAGGTTCAGACTGATGTCTGTCCCTGGTTGGTCCCCCGTAACACCTGCTCCAGTACTTCTTGACGTTTTCGATCCGTCAGTATATCATATGGTATCATTTGGATGTCTTCGCAATTGCCTTGTTCCTTCCTCTTCCCTATCGGGTATGTATACCCTGAAGGTCTTTGTGAAGTTGTGGCTTGTGCTGATTCTACCTGCACTACCTTCCTGTGACAAAGTTTCAGAAGAAATTGTATCACCTATTGAATGTTTATATGGTGTTTGACCATAAATAAATAAAATATACGTATACAATATCGAATTCAACATTATATTTTGAAATTATATATTGTACCTTCAAATGTATATAAATTAAATTATTTTGTTATTTCTTAAAAATATCTATATTTACATAATCTTAAAATTTGTAGATAAGTACGCTACATATTACACCTCCCTGCAAAATAAAAATCAACCTACCAAAATATCACTATCAAAATGGACTTTTTTACAGTCAGATTTGACGGGTAGATTGACATCATTTAACAAATATGCAGGTTTAACTCTGTCTAAAGATACAGTATAATCTTTTCCACGTTTAAGGACCGTTATAATTTTGGTTGTTCTAGAAGGAACTTTAAAAGGCCTTCATACCAAGGGGATAAGGTTGGTTTAAGTCTACCTTTCCGAATGAAAACAAACTTACAATCTTTAATGTCTGGACTGACAAATGTATTTCGAAAATGATCTCGTTTAGGATTTGTGAATTGTAAGTTATTAAAATACTTTTGTAATTTGTTAATAAATAAAGGTGATTTAATAAAATATTCACCAAGGAGACGTAAAGTTTGGCCGTAAACAAATTCTGCAGATGAACAAAGTAAATCATCTTTAGGCATTTCCCGTAAACCTAATAAAATAATTGGTAATTCATCAAACCAATGAACTGAGTTAGCTCTGGCGATTAATGCAGTCTTAAAGGTTCTGTGAAATCTTTCTATCATGCGATTGGATTCTGGGTGAAATGAAGTTGTGTGAATTCGGTGAAATCCTAAAAATTTTGAGAATTCACGGAAAAGATTTGATTCGAACTGAAACTCCCTGATCTGTTGTGACACGAACCGGAATGCTAAAGCGACAGATATAATTTCGAAATAAAGTTTTAGCAACAGTTTTTGCAGTAATGTCTGATAAAGGATAAGCTTCTGGCCAACCAGTGAAACGGTCAATAACTGTTAGTATGTAAGAAAAACCATGTGAAGGTGGTAATGGTCCAACAAGATCAATATGGATATGCTCGAATCTACCCTTGGGAACTTCGACATTACCAATTTGAGTTTTGGTATGCTTATTTATTTTAGAAGTTTGACAAGTTAAGCAAGTTTTGGTCCACCAGGTGCAATCGGTGTTCATCCTTGGCCAGAAATAGTTAGAATTGATAAGTTTTTTTGTTTTGTAAACAGTATTTGACTTTAGAATTGACATTTGATTGATTAGTTAATAAAGAGGAAAGTTCACAATCGGTGGATTGAGCATCTTTCATAATTGTAAATTGAAATTGGTTGAGTTTATTTGAGTTGAATTAGGTGAAAAAAATCATGCTATTCGAGCAATGAAAGTTCATTTAAACGCGACAAAGTATCCGCAATGATGTTTTCTCTACCGTGAACATAACGTATGTCATTAGTAAATTTTGCAATATATTCCAAGTGTCGTATTTGACGAGGAGTTTTTTCAGCATTGGTAAAAAGAGCTTTTGTTAATGGTTTGTGATCTCTGAAACAGATAAAAGAATGACCTTCTAATATATGTTAAAAATGTTTGATCAAAGTATATAAAGACAGTAATTCTTTGTCAAAAGTTGAGTACGACTTTTGCGACTCATTTAATTTGCGAGAGAAAAATGGTAAAGGAGTAGATAAGTCTCCAATTTTTTGTTCTAAAACTGCACCCATGGATACATTTGAGCAATCCACAGATAATGTAAGAGTTGCATCTTTGTTGTAGCTAGGATGAGATAAGATTGTTGCATTTGCTAAAGCGCGTTTAGCTTTTAAAAACTATCAGTACAATTAGTTGGCCAGGAGTCTATAACTTTAACTTTATCACGGGCTAACTCAGTACTGAAGGAATGTAAAGGGATTAAAATGTTGGCAAAGTTAGGAACAAAACGATGATAATAATTAATAATTCCTATAAATCGTTGTAGTTGTTTGAGAGTTGTAGGTTTTGGAAAATTATTAATAACATTAATGCGGTCATCGGTAGGTGAAATACCGTTAGCGGAAACATGGTGTCCAAGGAAATCTAGAGAACACATTTTGACGGTTTAATATTAATTCCGTAAGTATCAAGGCGTTCAAAAACTTGACGTAAATGCAAGAAATGTTCATGAGAGTCTTTACTTGCAATCAAAATATCGTCTAAATATATAAAAATGAAAAGTAAGCCAATAAGAACTTCATTCATGAAACGTTGGAATATTTGTGCAGCATTACGTAATCCGAATGGCATTCTTAAAAAATGACATAAACCAAAAGGAGTAGTAATTGCTCTTTTGTAAATGTCTGGGTCTGCGACAGGTATCTGATGGTAAGCACGAACTAGATCGATTTTTGAAAAAATAGTGCAACCGAATAATTGAGAATTAAAATCGTTTATATGAGGTAACGGATATCTTTCAGGAATGGTGATTGTGTTAAGTTTCCTATAGTCACTACACGGCCGCCAATCATTTGATTCTCTTTTTTGCAACAATATGCAATGGAGAAGAAACTGACGAAGAAGATGGTTCACAAATTCCTAACTCAACCATCTGTTTGAATTCATTTTTTGCAATATTATGTTTAGTTGCATCTAATCTACGTGGACGACAAAAAGGTAAATAACCTTCAGTTATGATGTGATGTTTGACGGAATGCTTAATTGGTAAAAAATAGTTGGGGTACTAACAAGATGTGGAAATTGTAGCAATAATTTCGTATATTCTTCAAATGAAAAAAATTTTGGGGAAGAAATTGTAATATGTTCAAGGAAACAATTAACTGATAGTGATGTTTTGTTGTCTGTCAACCGTTTATTTTTCAAGTCAATGATTAGACCGAAATGAACTAAATAATCAGCACCAATTATAGGTACTGAAATATCAGCGATATTAAATACAAAAGAAAATTCACGACGTAAACCTAAATTAACCTGCAACAATTTTTTACCATAGGTAGATCCATTTGCTGCAGTAAAACAAGATCAGGATTCCTTTTAAAATCTGTTAAATAATTTCTGGGAATAACTGACAAAAAAAGAGGCGACATTTGTTGTCGAGTATACTAGTGTCTGGTGTTTGGACACTAGAATTTATTCGTTTTTTGACGTTGTGACTTTTGAGAACGATTTTAATTGTAAATACATATGAATACATATGAATACAATATGAATGTAATGGTTGAATTTTGAATAATTATAATTGTCGTAATTTAGAAATAAAAATTAATAAGATATTTGAGTATATATTGATATTAGGATATTGATACTTTGATGTAATGATCAAAAGAGCAGGGAGTGAAATAAGTAGGCACTTACCTACATACATACATTAAAAAGAAAAATGTATTTTCTTCGGGTTATACTTCTGGGATCGTCTAGGTTTGCTGGGTTATGGTAGGGATCCAGCGATGAATCTATTACTGTGATGAGAAATTGAAATTGATCTGATGTCTTGTTTTTATTCTTGTTCTTTGTAGTTTCTTATATTTAATTTGGTTAGCTTCTTCTTTTTGTTTCTTGTTCGTGTTTGTTGTAAGTTTCTTAAGCTTGGTAAATTTGGTAAGCTTCTTCTTATTGTTTCTTGTTGTTGTCTGCTGTAGTTCTTTTGAATGTAATATTATTATTTGTTTTTGTTCTATATCGAGGTCACCAATTTATGACCATAAATAAATAAAATATACGTATACAATATCGAATTCAACATTATATTTTGAAATTATATATTGTACATTCAAATGTATATAAATTAAATTATTTTGTTATTTCTTAAAAATATCTATAGTTACATAATCTTAAAATATGTAGATAAGTACGCTAAATTTACTTAAATGTCTATTTGGTTCTTCTAAGGGTTGGGTCAGAGAGTTTTGTTTGAGAGTTTCATGTGTAAGGATGATACTATAATAAAGAGTGACCCTAAAAATAGGCCAAAAATCGACCATTTTCTAGCCCTCGAATTTTGTTTCATACTAAGTGCTAAATTATTGTTAATAATGAGAACGTCCTGAATACAAAATTTTGAGATAAGCATATGTTTGGTTTTTGAGATATGAGGGATTGAAGTTGTGATATGCGTGATGCTATCAAAAAATACACAGCCCCACAAAAAATGATACTCATCAGCTATGGCAGAGCAATCAAGATATTCTTAGTATTTTTCGACGCACAATTCATATCTAATATCGACGAATCGGTATATCCATTGATTAATTCAGAAGGGTTAAAAACATCCCCTATATAAAGATGAAAATAAGGAAAAATGATTCTATTGAGTTGTAGAGCTTCCATGAACAGAAATATAGTATAAGGCTATTGGCTGAATGCATGAACTAAGGTGTTGACTAGGGTTTACACAAAGTAATTGAGACACACCCTTCAGGGGTGAAAATGTAGAAGAACGCACTACCGGGCGTCAAAATGACGCGACACCAATTTATTTCTCAGGGGGCGCCAGTCGCATATTAACCCGTTCTTCTACCTTCCAGGCGGGTTCGAGATAAGATGCACTTCGGCAGCCGAGTAATGGACCAAGGCTCCACTACCACAGATCGGAAACTACGCTCTCTCTGGACCTGAATTGCCTCGTTAGGGGTTTAGGCACCTCTTAATTTCCTGAATTTTTGCATAAAAAAAAATCCCAATCGAAAAATTTCTCTGCGGAGGGATTAGTTTTGGTACGCGGAAATCACGTTTTGGTCTATTAATAACGGAATATATTTCTCAAAAAACGCATAAAAAAATCCCTATCAAACCTCCGTAAAGCAACCAGAAGGTCGAACGTTAATGCGAATTAACTCGACACATCCGGTTTTCTATACGAAAGTTCCAAGGATTATAGACCGTCAACAGGCCTCAAGATCAATTAAGAAACAATAGTTCAAAGAATCCGTTTATTTAACAGAATTGGTTATACAAAATTCTCAAGATAAGAATCGTGCCTTTCCCAATCAAGGTAGTGACTTTCAGACCATACAAGCGAGAGCGCTCACGCTAACGATCGATTAGGTAGAAAAGATTCATACATACCTTCTCAGAATCAAAATGCGAGCTTTTAGAATCATTTCAGACTCTGGGTAAATGAATAATTAAGGCTGACTGAAATTAACTTAAAAAAGTTTTACTAAATGAATTTAGTTTCGCTAGAGACTACTTAGCTTTAAAGTTCTTGTATCGTGGAGATTCACGTACTCAAACACATTCAGAGGACT
Source organism: Rutpela maculata (assembly GCA_936432065.2). Classification (NCBI taxonomy): domain Eukaryota; kingdom Metazoa; phylum Arthropoda; class Insecta; order Coleoptera; family Cerambycidae; genus Rutpela; species Rutpela maculata. The sequence goes on along the minus strand of OW386294.2, from coordinate 18,482,138 downwards.
TATTACTGCATAAGTTGAGTGGCGTTCGATCAGTCCACGACTTACTAACCCTTATCACAGTCGTTCAATATTATCGATTTGGAAGCGTCTCACCTTCGAGCGACTTTTAGGCAAAATTGAATTTTTGGATTTTTATGCACAAGGCGTTTTCCTCTATAACTTTGTCATTTGAAAAGCCCTGTTATTGGCTTTTCTACCATCGCTTTGTCTGGACCACTCAACGCGCTCGACCAAATTGCGAGCCGCTGGGTCAATCCAAACTCTTTCTATGCGAGAAACCGGCCTTGTACATGTGCATTGATTTTTATCAATTTTTGCTTATCGGCAGTACGCCGGCTTTGACAAAATCTTCTATTTTGCCTTTTGGATGCAGTGCATCGTTAAAATTTTATGCTCATACTTTAGAATTGGGCTTTCAATGACCGTACCTCAAAGGTCAATGTCTTTGGTTGAGGAATAAAAAAAAAAAATAATTTAAATTATATTTTCGTGGTACTTTTTAAACTTTGTGGTACTTTTGAAAAATCCATTTTAAGACCAATTTTAGCGTACTTTTGAAAAATCGATTTTCGAGCCAAATTTCAAGGTACTTTTGAAAAACTAATCTGTGGGTGAAATTTTGGCGTACTTTTGAAAAATCGATTTTCAAGCCAAATTTCAAGGTACTTTTGAAAAGTTAATCCGCGGGTGAAATTGGCGTACTTTCGATAAATCGATTCCTGGGCCAAATTTTGACGCCCTTCCAAAAATATTATTTCCAATTTATGGTACCTTTTGAAAAAGTATATTATTCATAAATCTTTATCATTATATACTTCTACTCTCATATTCTGAACCAAAAACTTTTTTCCTAAGTGAAAATTCGGTGTTTCTTCGAATTTTCACCTGGTCATTTCCAACGCCTTATAGAACCCAAAACGGTCCTTATGGACTGATCTGTGCCTCTGCAGACTCCCAAAAATGCCTTTAAATGAAATTTTTTTTTTGCCTAAGTCGAATTTTGATTATGTCTTCAACTTAGGACGATTTTGGAGAGTTCTACAACAAAAACTACCTTAATATTATACAAAACTGCATAAGAGCTCCAATAACTGGCGAAATCACTCAATTCAGTCACTCAATTTATAACCTACTTTTAGCCTTCATAGGTTCAACGAGGCAGTCTGATTTTAGCTATTTTTTTTATTTTTGTGTTGAGTTTTTATATGCATTTTTTCATTTCAGCGATTTTTAAATCCCTCGAATTTCGTTTTAGATTAATATAAACAGAAAATGTGTTGCACCTCCTATGTACTTCCCATGAGGATTCAAAAAGCATCCAATCGATTTGGTCCACCCTGTGCATACAACAAAGTTGAAATTAGCACCAACGCTCGATGTAAATTTCTTTGAAGTTGACCTGAAAACCAACCGACTACGGATAGCGTGCTATATACGAAAATATTTGTGTGGGTTTCTGTTCGCCGCACCGTCCACACCTACATGAATCATCACTGTAAAGTCGAAAAGGGGATCTCAAAATAATATGTTTTATTTCAAACTATTCTTATTTTATTAATTTATTTTTACTACATGATCTGTTTTACACCGAACTTCTATCCCCAGTATACCGGATGGCCGCGAGTCAATGTACGCCCCCAGTTTTTTTTATTGTTTTTGAATTTAAAAATTTCGTATTCGGTACACATAAATTAGACAAAAGTGAGCTACTTTTAGACTAACAGGAACAAAATATCACTTCTGGTTGAACCGGAAATGACATCAACTTTTTTTCTCAAATAGAATGACTATATTTTTTTGATGGTTTGTTACTAAGCATAAAATTCTAAGTAGAGACTTAAAAAATTCCAAAAAATAAGTGATATGAACAAGTGCTTATTTGTTTCAAAATGGCCTCGTTAGATGAACGAGACGTAAGAAAATTACTAAGTAATATAATATCTGCATACCGCTTTCTCCTTAACACGTTTCGGAGATATGTATACATACCAGAGAATACCACACTGAACGTCCATCACATGTGCCGCAACGGACGTTCTCTGGATGATCAATTTATGTACGTACACACATTTTAGGTCCCTATAAGGACAGCAGCAGGACATCTATTTAATATTTGCTGATGTAAATGTTCTATTCATGTTGTAGATGACGATATTATTCCTTTACCGTTTTTTCTCCAAGACGTTTCCCGAGTTTGTATAAGTAACCTCAACCATAAGACTTTAATTCTTAAAATAGTTGACCCCCCCCTCCGGTCTTCAATTTTAAGATCTGAGGAAAATAATTTTTTTAAACGGACTGCCCCCGCCCCAAAAAGCTGGGTCCGTCACTGAATTAATGTAATGTAATATTACATTGTTCAACAACTACTTGTACTTCTCAGGTGACACTGGTGACAGTTCGATCACAATACCACAGTTTCGTTAGAAATTAAATAAGTTCTTCTCAATAATTATAAATAAATATAAATGCTAGTAACTGGAAAAATTCAGGTTTGGGAAAATAAAAAAGAAATGGAAAAAAAAGGGAACCTAAACGATTTTCATATATTTTAAAAAAGGCTAGATATTCAATTTCAGATAATAAAGACCTATTACTACTGATAATCTCATTAAATACATTTCCCACACATTATATTATACTACTTTCAGCATCCAAGATAACGGACACGGGATAGCACTGTGGGTAAGTAAGTAGAACTGTTAACAAAATTAACAAAATTTTCCGATAAAAATATGCCTAATATGATTTTTTGGTTTCTCTCCGCATATTTTGGTACCGCAGGTGGCTTTGCATTTGTAGGAGGCGAATGTTTTTCTGGTCATAAGTAGATCCTAATTTGTTCCATACTTAAGTAAAATTTGATTCAAATCGGAAAAAAAATTAAAAAGTTATTGCGGTGTATTTCAAGTGAAACACACTGTATAAGATCCTTCAAACGAAATTGCGTCATACACCCTCTGCTGCTGCCATTCTATTTATGGAATTAATTGTTTGTGGATATTCTTCAATTTTTCTTAAAATTCGATCTTTTGAGTCTGGAGTTTGAATATCTCTTTGGTAACTACAATTTAACTTTTCATGCGAATTCCTTTAGGTAAAAAGTTGACAAGCTCTAAGGCAAATAGTTCGGCAGTTTTTCAAGAAGTTCTACAGAAAAAAGCAGAAGTAAAAAAGTCTAATTGGCTATTATTTAAAAAAAAAAGCGTGTTTCTTGACGTGGGAAGGTAGAAATTTGCTTACAACTACATAAAGGACCTGCAGGGACATATAATATTTAACAATAACATACTATGTGGATAACAGAAAATAAAATGTCATCGGTTTAATCCACGTGAAACTTTAAATTCGATTTTCTCGCAAACTATTGCTGTTGTATTCAAATAAGAAAAGCGGAACTTATTATTTCCACATAGTAACGGTAAAAAAAATGTTGAAAATTTGTTTTCAATTGATAAAAAAATCTATCTGTCGGTCTCTCTGTCTATAACTTTTTGTGTGTATGATTACTCTGGAACCATTTACGATATTGAGTTGACTTTGTCCTCGTCAAAGTCGGAAAGCCCTCATTTAGACCTGGACAAAGTCAACTCGTCGTCGGACACACTATGGCTTCATCCTCACACCCTAACGCCCCTGTAGGGCAATACACCTTTACTGGCTTCATTACCTCGAAGGATCGGAAAATGCATCATTCTACACATCCTCGATTAAGGCAGTTGTCACCATTTCCAGCATCCTCTGAGAAGCAGGATTTTTAATTTTAATAACAGGATCAGAGGATTCCCACAGAAATTAAACATATCGTTCGGATACTGATGTTGGAGCTCATGCTCCAGCAACTTCATCAGTCCCTAGCATGGAGACATTTGGGTAGTTAGTATATGGCATAGACGTTTCGTTTTTCCCAGATGATTGGAAGACGCTACTCGTTGGTTGCGTGTGGATACAGGTGTCTGCTGTCTTGGTTCTCCAATCCCCCCTCTGAGAAATATCACGAGGCTAAACCACGCTCGATAAAGATTTCCAACTGAGGTTTCCAAGTGAGATGTCCCAATACGAATCATCTTTGATCTTAGATAAATTAATTTGAGAGAGTGATTCGACCTTCTCATGACCAAAGGTCACTTTGATCATAGATCAAACCATATGCGAACGTAAAATATCCGCTCTTTCAGAATCCGTGGTCAAAACGCGTTTCCATTTGATAAACAAAAGTTGACCTTGGAATGAACTTGACCTGATGGGGTCGAACAGACCTCGGATTCGGATTCAGCAACCCCAAAAACGTATAAGAATCGTGGTTTTCTAGCTTAAATACTTTTTCCAATTTGACCTTGGAATGACCTTGACCCTGACCTGATGGGTCAAACAGACCAGGAGTTGGGATTTAGTTACCCCAAAAACGTATAAAAATGGTGGTTTTCTACGCTTAAAATGTTTCTTCCCATTTTGAGCTTGGATTGACCATCACCCTGACCTGATGGGGTCAAGCAGATCCCGAATTCGGATTCAGTGACCACAAAAACGTACAGAAATTGTGGTTTCCTTCGCTGAATCGTTTTTTTCCCAATTTAACTTAAGATTGACCTTGACCCTGGCCTGCATTATGTACGTGACTTAGTGGCACACAATTATAAAGTTACTAAGTCAGCACTTCCCGGCTGACTTGATAACCACGTTTATCGTTTATTATAATATTCATTTTCTATTCAGTTGTATCATAACTGTTGTACATTACACATGTATGAAGCCATTTTATGTGTAGTGAATTAATAAATCCTGTTCAAAAAGTTAATTTTACTTTTTTAAAAAGTAGTTTCTCCTCCTAAGAACTATTATTGGCGCAGTCGTACAGATTAAGTCCGTCGGTTAGTGCATCGTGCAGAAATCGACGTGAAATTTCGATTTCTTTAGACTTAAAAGAACTTTACGTGTCGGACAGTGCATTGTGCAAATTTTCCATCAAGGAAAAACGACATAAAGACCTATTGCAAGTTGAATTGAGTAGATTTGCAAGGAGTGAAAGTGCGAAAGGATTATTAGCCAACCCCACAGCAGCGATCAACTCCAAAGGATAAGACGAAACCCACTATCAAAGTAAGTCGAGTTTATTCCTTTGTTTCCTACTCCTCAAATTTGTATTATACAGATCTGAGTCGAAACTAGTTGTAAGAAAGTTAATTTTGTTTTAATAATTTTAAATTGCCTATTGCACTACCATACAGAATACTTATATTTTTAATAATTTCGTAATAACATTTTGATTTATATTTGCGCTTTGCTAATAGAGAAAATCAGATTCCAACCGCACCACCTTAGAATATAAAGTGCTATATTGCCTATAATATTTTGTCGTATTTAACTAGTAGGTTGCAAAATACTTATAATTAAAACACTTCAAAAATTATTATGATTATCTAATTTTATGTGCGACATCGACGAACTAAATAATTCATTTAACTCATTAAGTGTAAATAATTTAAATACTGCTCAAACAACAACAATGCCAGAAATAAATCCTAGCATTTTCAAATTATATGCCGATTCCATTCAAACATATGATGGATCCGAAATCGAACTAGAGCCTTTTATTAACGCTGTAGACGAGTTCTACGAACTTTACCATACCAATGATGTTGCCCTAAATAAAGTTGTCGAACGAGTTATTTTCGGAAAACTTAAGGACCGCGCTCGTATGATGCTAGGTTCCAGAGTAGAGCTAAATACATGGCCGTTAATTAAACCATTTTTGAGACAAAGCTTTGGAGATAATAGGTCAATAGACGTTCTTGAACAACAACTTTTTACTATGGCTCTAATGAAAAATGAAAATCCGTTAGAATTTTCTAGACGAATACAAACTGCTCGCAGTAAATTATGTTTTAAACTAAATTCAATACCAATTACAGAAATCACGGAAGAACAAAAGAAAATTTATGTTAAACAATACGAGTCACAAAGTTTAAAAGTTTTTCTTAGAAACTTAACCATTAGAGACTGTGATTTCATTAGGTCGAGAAATCCAACGAAGCTAGAAGAGGCCATTAATCTTTTTATAGAAAACGAGAATTTTACGCAGTCACAACATCAAGCCCAAAACGTGTCAAAAAGTATTGCACCACAACCAGGACCAAGTTTTAATCCGTCATTTAACTTTAACGCAAATAAATCTTTCAATAAAATACCACCCTTTTTCCAAAAACAGAACCATCAACCACAAAATGTGTTTGTGCCTCAATACCAAAACCAAAATTATTTCCAAAAACCGAATTTTCCAAGTCAACCAATACCCGTTCAACCCCGAGTAATAAAACAACATTTTCCAACAAATGCACAAACATTCGGATAACAACGAAATGTAAACGTGTTTAAACCAAACCCTCAAAGACAAAATTTTAGCCAACCACAACCAATGTCCATTCAGACTAGACAATCATTTACGAATAATAATCAAAATTTCGCGCAACCTAGGCTTACCCCAAATCAAGTGAGACAACAGTTCCCTTGGGTTAAACAAACCCCTGTACCAAAGTACGCTGTACAGGAACTGAATGCCATAAGCGACGAACCGGAAGTTGTTTATGATGAATCGCAAAACTATCAGCTAACTGACGAAACATCTTTTAACCCTGAAAATAATATGATAAATCCCTTAGAACACGAATATTACGTAGAGCAGCAGGCGAATTATCAACAAGACATTGAAAATGAAAATTTTCAACAGGACGACCAGACAGACAGTCAGAGATAACATTTAACGCCTACATAAACGCGCTTCCCTACATTCAAACTTCAAATCCCAATCTAAAATTATTAATTGACACTGGATGCAACGTTTCGATGCTAAGACCTATAGTCGCTGAAAATTATTTCCCGAATTTCATTTATAAAGCTCCATCGCTATTACAATCAATTGGCCAAGCGCGTGAAGCAACCTATAAAGCCCGTATACCAGCTTTCAAAGAACTACAAACAAAGCAAGAGATAGAATTTACCCTTTACCCATTCTCAGACTATTTCGATGGTATTATCGGACTTGATGAACTTAGAAAATTAAAACTTCAGATGGACTTTGAAAACCAAATTCTATATAATGAGAAAATCCAAATTCCTTTTCTATACCGTGAACACCATACACAAAACCACATTACGGTGGAAATACCACCTCATCAATCAATAAATCGGTTGTTTTATGTATCACATCGGCATGGAGATATTATCGTGCCAGAGCAAAAAATATTTGACTTGTTTATACCAGAAACCTTAACTACCGCTAACAATTTTAAGGCTAGATTTGAAATTCAAAATAATACGGATGAGACACAATGCATTACAATTACCGAACCTTTTAAAGTAACACCATATGAGAGCGATGACTTTGAGACATATAATATAGAAAACATTTTACCTGAATTTCACTCTCAAACTACGGAACCACACTCGAGTCCCACGAAAACTCTTAAAGATCTTATTAGAACTGACCACATGAATCCCGAAGAAAGACAAGCAATTTTAAAATTAATTGATAACTTTTCCGATATATTTCACCTAGAAAACCAGCAACTTTCATTCACGAATAAAATAAAGCATACAATAAAAATTACGGACGAAATACCAGTACATGTAAAATCTTATAGGTTTCCTCACTGTCACAAGGAGGAAGTTCGAAATCAAATAAATAAAATGCTAGATGATGGGATAATTAGGCCTAGTCAATCTAACCAGCGGTTTCCACCAAATCGAGATGTCGGAAGAAAGCGTACAAAAAACAGCTTTTAATGTAGAGAACGGGCACTTTGAATACCTAAGAATGCCTTTTGGTTTGAAAAACGCGCCGGCGACCTTTCAGAGGGTCATGGATTTCGTACTGAGAGACATTCAAAATAAAATATGTTTGGTCTATATGGACGACATAATTATTTTTAGTACTTCACTGCAAGAGCATATTGCGAACTTACGACAAGTCTTTCTTAAATTACGCGAAGCAAAATTAAAAATTCAATTGGACAAATCCGAGTTTCTGAGACAGAACGTAGAATTTTTAGGCCACATAATTACTCCCAATGGCATAAAGCCGAACCCAAACAAGATCCGAGCGATACAACAATTCCCGATACCAAGAACCGCGAAGGAAATCAAATCATTCCTCGGACTGTTAGGGTTTTATCGAAAATTCATTAAAGATTTCGCGAAAATAACGAAACCTTTAACCAAATGTCTGAAAAAGAATGAGAAAATAACGCATGACACGGAATTTTTAAAATCTTTTAACTTATGTAAAGACATCCTGACAAATCAACCCTTACTACAATTTCCGGACTTTAGCAAGCCATTTATTTTAACAACTGACGCTAGCAACTTTGCTATAGGCGCCGTATTATCACAGAGCCCTATTGGCAACGATAAACCAGTAGCGTACGCATCTCGCACCCTAAATTCTGCAGAGATAAACTATAGTACAATAGAAAAAGAGCTCCTTAGCGCAGTAAATTTTACAAAGTATTTCAGGCCATACCTTTTCGGCCCTAAGTTCACCATAATTACCGATCACAAACCGCTGGAGTGGTTACAAAATTTAAAGGAACCTAATAGTCGCCTTATGAGCTGGAGACTCAAATTAATGGAGTATGACTATAATATCGTTTACCGTAAAGGCAAAGAGAATAAAGTGGCTGACGCCCTTTCCCGCGTCGAAATTCACCCTATCGATAATGAGAATCAATCGGTTATAAGCAACATAGATAAAACCGATGGCGACAAGATTCAAACCGATTTTCCTGAATTAACCCTTGACGACCTTATTACATTAGACGCTACATCCGACACAGAAGTGTCACCTAATGACCTAATCCAACCACCAATTCCAAAAGTTACACCCCTGGAACCCAAAATCATTATACGTACGAATACCCAAATACGTGCACCGAATATCCCTAGCAGTAACGAAACCGTTCATTCAGCCCGCGAAAACCCGATATTTGAGATTCCCATCTCAGAAGACCCTATAAATAAATTCCAAAATCAAATAATAATGGCGGTAAGCACCAATACCACACGCACACATGTAAGAAACTCAAAACCATTCAATAAAAAAAATCGATACGAGGTAACTTTACCCTACCGAGACCCAGAACAATTTGAAAAGGAAGTAGTAGAATTCTTTAAAAATTATATCAAACCCCGAACTACACATGGGATAATAATAGAACCTCAATATATTCAAAAGATTATTAGCATTTTGCAAAAACACTTCCAACATGCTAGCTATCTACTCGTACAAACTAATAATTACGTACTAGACGAAAAAAATAAAGAGAAATAAATTTCGTACATAAAATACCATCACGAAAATAAAACAGTTCACCGAGGAATTTCAGAAACAATAAAAGCCTTACGACAAAACTATTTTTGGCCGCGCTTAAACGAAGACGTTAGGGATTACATAAACGTCTGCGTAATATGCCAAAAATCCAAATATGAGCGCAGGCCTGATCGCTTAAAATTTCAACCTACACCTATCGGCCATAAGCCCTTTGAACATCTCTATATAGACACATTTCAAATAAATAATATCAAATTTCTCACTATAATCGATAGTTTTAGCCGTTATGGACAAGCTTATGAAATCACCCTAGCAGCTAATCATATTTGTGACAATCTATTGAAATATATGACGCATTTCGGAATCCCCAATAAAATAACAAGTGACCAAGGATCCGTATTTAAAAATAGCCTATTCGAGGAATTTTGTAAAGTTCACAACATTGCCTTACACTATATAACAGTAAAAAACCCCAATAGCAACTCTCCCACAGAACGATTTCATTCCACTCTCCTGGAAGAAATGAGAATATTAAAAGACAAATTTAAAAAGGACGAACTCGACAAATTAATGAGCTATGCTATTCTCGGTTACAACAATACTATACATAGTACCACCGGCTTTACGCCCTTCCAAATAATAAAATCCAACCCAGACATTAGAACGCCACTCGAACTTACAGACAGACTAATCATTAATCAATATTTATACAAACATAAAGAAAACGCCAATGTTATTAACGAACTAGTTAAAATACAAAACGAACGAGCAAAAGACTTGACGAATATAAATCAAACTCGTTCTGAACCAGCCACTAAACAACCCGGTGAAAAAGTATACTTTAAACTCGCCCCTCGTAGTAAACTTGCACCTCGATATAGAGAATTAACAGTAGAACTGGACGCCAAAGAAAAAATAGAAACAAATAAAGGGACATACCACAAACATGGGTTAAAACCACAACGAAAAATAACTCAAACAAATCCATCTGTTTCAGATGACGCTGACATCATTAATCTGGATAATTATCCTGATGAACTTGGGGACAGCTCAGATAAAACTGGAAAAACTAAGTAACCCCATACTTCCATTCTCCTTGGGCAACGCCCGGGTAACAATGCAAAAACATTCCTTTATCAAATACTTAAACTTAGACCATTTCATTAACCCCATAAAAAATTTAGAAATCAATTCAGAACTAATCATTCCATTGATAAATAAAAAAGACGAATTATACCCTCAGTTGCATAACGTCCATTCCCACCTAAAATACTTATTAAAGCAAACCAAAACAAAATTCGAGAATATTAGACCCCTGAGTAATTCACGTCAAAAACGCGGACTCGCAAATATCGTAGGAAAAGCATCTAAATGGGCATTCGGTACACTAGACTCCGAAGACGCCATATCAACTCTTGAATCGAACCAACAAGACATTTACCACGATCTCGAAAATTACCTAACTATTACCAAACAATTTATGAATGAAACGGTAGATACTTTGAAAAAAATAATAAATAATCAAAATGAGCTATATCATAGGGTAAAAACTATTGAGCAGAATCTAAACAAATTTACACTGTTTATCAAAATTCAGAACATTTTAGACATAATGATTATAGATTGCATGTCGCTTATAAATATACTAGATAATATTCAAAATAGCATTTTGTTTGCACAATTAGAATCCGTTCATACCAGTTCATTACCAATCAATGAATTAAAAGATCTAATAAACCGTATGAAGGAACTATACCCCAGTGGTCTATATAACTTCACAAACATACAAAGTTTTTACGAACTTATTAAAGCTGAGATTTACTACAGCAATCAATTGATCTGTTTTGTCTTTCACTTTCCGGTATTCAGAGAAAGTATTTACAACTATTATCACCTTTACCCTATACCAATCCATAACCAAACTATCATCCCCCTGAAACCCTACATAATAACGAACTCGACATATCATCACTACGAGGATGCAGCATGCCTAAGAGTGGAGGGACTCTGTATCTACCACATAGAACAGCAAATATCTAAACAAGACTGCATACCAGACGCACTCTTGGGATCAACCCCAATGTCATGCAGCACGTTAACCGTCAACCTAGAAAAAGATATAGTGGAACAAATTAACAACGGCTATCTAGTAGCGATACCGGTGAGAAATATTACCATAGAAAAAAAATGTAACGAACATGGATTCATTACCATACGAGAACCCCATCTCGTCTACATACCCAAGAAATGCAGCGTAACAATCCACGGGTACACGTATAGGAACTCTATCGGCTTTACACCGGAGACACCTCTCGAGATACTACCTATCCATATGATCAACCCCGACTTGGACAGCGTCGAAGCAACCCCTTTACAAGATATCAACATTGACAAGCTTTCGAGCCTACAACAAGTAGCTGAACGGACACACCTACATCAATTAAAAACATTTAACACGAAAAGTGACAATGACAATTTAATTCTTTATATTTGCTTAGGTATAGTAGTTATATTTGTATTGATATTTCTTTGCAAAAGTTTGTATGTCAATAAGCAAAAAATATACTCTTCCCTTACTTTTAGAAATAAAAACAGTAAACATGTAAAAGCAAAAACGGATTTGCACCTAAGTGACCTATCTGATGACGCCGAAAAAACTTCATCCCCTGTTTTTTCGTCTTAGGAGGGAGGCATTATGTACGTGACTTAGTGGCACACAATTATAAAGTTACTAAGTCAGCACTTCCCGGCTGACTTGATAACCACGTTTATCGTTTATTATAATATTCATTTTCTATTCAGTTGTATCATAACTGTTGTACATTACACATGTATGAAGCCATTTTATGTGTAGTGAATTAATAAATCCTGTTCAAAAAGTTAATTTTACTTTTTTAAAAAGTAGTTTCTCCTCCTAAGAACTATTATTCCTGATGGGGTCATACAGACCCCGGATTCGGAATCACCGACCCCAAAAATGTATAGATATGTTGGTCTAGTCTGGTGAACAGAACATTTTTTTTTGTGGGGCTGTGTAATTCGAGGTTTTGCCGGAGGCGCCGCGTGTAACAACATGTCTATAATTTTCATATTTTGAAGTTTATGATATATTATGGGGCCATTCAAAAGATACGTTCGCTTTCAGAGGAGAGGGAAAAATGTGACAAAATGAATGATAGGAGAGGAGAGTATATGAAAAGTTCTCACAAAAAAATGAAAAGTAACTAAAATAAATTACGTGTATAGTTGTTTTCAGATTTACTACGCACTCAAAAAATGTCGGCGCCTTTGATCTTTACCACACCGACAAAGACGCAGACATTTTTTACAAGAATAATAAGTGTGTAGTCAACTTTGAGTACGTATTTTATTTTTTTTAATTCAAAAGCATCTTTTTTTTTTCTTTATTAAAGATTTCCTGAAAATATCATTAATACATTGTTACGAGTAGATTTACAATATATGTGAAATACAAACAAATTAGTTCACTCGATTAAGAAAAAAAAACTAAAAAACTAAAAACTAATCAAAAACAGTGAAAGATTGGTTTTAATAACATGGCATTGGCTTTGTACGATGCCTCAATGATGCTCGGGCTGAGCGGGTCACTGGCGAAACCGTGTGAGGGTGGAGTAGGGTACTTGGGGTTACTGGCTCTGGGATTAGTGGACTGTAGGGATTTTTGATGTTGTGGTAAAAACCAATCCTGGAGGCAGCCTCACCTCCTAATTGTGGCTTGGAAAGATTGGTTAAATGAGTACAACAAGTAATTAGTTGAAACTGCTTTATTTAGGCAAATAAAATTCTATTTATACTAAATGACAATAAAAACATAATAACAAATAGTAAAAACAATTATACGTTACACATGAAATATTAAACTTGGCCTGGAAAAATATGCCAACTGTAGAAATGTAGTGTTTGCACTTGCTTACATACTTCGCTGACCTTGTTTTTAGTTCATGTTTATGTAGATTGCTATACGAAATAAATAGTATATGTCTAAAATAAGATACAATAACAATACACAGTAGGCTAGAACCAACTTTAAATGCACTCTCTCAATTCCTACGGGAAACGGTAGCTTTATCTGTCCTGAAACAATTCCCGTAAACCCCGAAATTATTCCCTTGGCCGTTTTTTAATAAATTTATTTTTAATATATTTTTTTGAAAATTGATGTTTTGCATTAATAAGAACAAGAATCTACTACATTTTTAAAGTCTCTGAATACCCGGATATCTTTCAAACAACCTATCAGTTAAGTATCAGCTATCTTCTTCAATCCCGGATTCTTACGTTTACACAATAGATAAAAACAATATATATTTTCATCGTGCGTCTTTCATGATCTTTGATTTTAATCATGGTCACAATATTATTTGGCAGTGATGAGGGTCTCGGATGTCTAGGGTCAAGCAGGACTACTACTCTTTACCCTCCCTAGTACATCGCTGTAGACCTGGACCGGCCACGTGCGGGCGGACGAGCTTACTTTACATCGACCCCACTCACAAATGTGAGCGGTGTGAATGATTTCGGGCCACCTCCCGCGTCCTGACTTGTTGGACCTTGCTAGCTAAGGTCTTTATCTTCTGTCTTGATGATCTTTCTTCGCCAGCTTGTCACCCCTGGGGGTAGTCATCTGTATGTTCGGAAACTTTGGGGTATTTTTAGCTGGGATTGGTACGCAGAATGTCAATTGGCATCCTACCATTTGGATCATCGGTTAGGTAGGAATGAGCTATGTAGCTTGAGGAAGTGCAGACCTAAGTGCTTTGGTAGCACTTTTGGTCTGCACGGAGCTAGGTGACTAAGGGTACTGGACGGTGTTTCGTCTGGTACCCGCAGGGTAGTGGGTGGGTGGTTGGGTGCTCGTCACGTCTCTTCTGTGGGTTCTCTTCATCGGCGGTGGTTTGGTTCTCATAGTCACCTGTTATCCGACTGAGCGAAATGATCGTCGCGAACTATATGCGTGAACAACACGTGTTTACTCCCACTACGTGATCCTTCGAGAATGGAAAGTCTACTCGGACGGCCAGTAGAGGCGCTCGGATTGCCCTAGCAAATCCAGTTACGCAAATAGTAATGTTATTCATTGGTTACGGATATATTGGTAGACCAAAATTGCTGTCATTCAAAATAACATAGGAATAGATCTAATAATTTTGTCTAAATTGACTACTTGGAAAGTTTATATAACCCGATTATTATCAAAACGTCTGGAGCTGTCGAGCATGAAGGATTCTTGTATGTTATTTCCCAAAACTTGCTTTAAGTTTAAATTTGTATTGGAATGTTTAATTTTACTTTCATGATTGACATTTTAATAAGCTTACCAATGCAAAAAATCAGTTTTCAAAAAAAAATTATTAAAAATGAATTTTCTAGAAAACGGCCAAGGGAATGATTTCAGGGAATTGTTTCAGGACAGATAAAGCTACCATTTCCCGTAGGAATTGAGAGAGTGTATGCATATTTCATTTAAAGGTGGTTCTAGCCTACTGTGAATAAGAAATGAAATTATTTGAAATGATAAAAAATTCATGTTCAACATTCTGGCAAGACCGGGAGGGACAAGGTTCGTTGGTTTGCTAATGGCTGGGAGTTCGATCATCTCATCTGGGCTTGGACGTTCTTGCTGTTTTCCCTTCCGTTTGCGTTGTTGCATTAGGGACCGGGCGAATACCAGTAGGAGCAGCAGGATGACTATGATGGCGATAGTGGTGGTACTACTGGTGATGAGGGAATGGTGTATGGAGTGCCATTTTATCTCATTTTGTCTCTGCCTCCTTGGTTTAGTCGGCCATTTATCATCTAGTTTATCGGAGGACTTTATTTGCCAAAAGTCTTCAATTTCTGGACCAGCCTCCGTCTTGACGATAGGTTTGTGTTGATGTTTGTCGTGGGTGAAATTATTTCATCCTTAATCCATGATGGCTGATGCTGTTTCTCGGTTAGATGATGGAGCAGTGCTGTGCAATGTGCTTCTTGAGACAGTAGTTTGGTGGTTGAGTTGCAAAGGGCGCCTAATTGAGTGAGTCCGTTTGGTGGACACTGAATAGGGTATCCGGCTTTTGTGAAGCTTGGTATCGGGGCAAACAGCAGACAGAGCGACAGGAACAACGTCCGGAGATTAAACGACGTTCCCTTGCTGTTTAGGGGCCGTTGATTTTCAGCTGTACTTGCGAATTTTGTGGCTCCTTGCTCGTCGACGGTTGTGACAGGTGACGGAATGACTTTTTTCATGTGACTAGGATTCAGATGTTCTTGGATGGGTTCTTCGTGCACGGGTTTGGAATTTCCCAATTTGGAAGGCTTAGGCTGAGCGAATTGTTTGTCCAGATTCTCTTGCTGGAGGCTGAGTTGGTTCACTTCATCCATGGATGGCATCTTGGTTAGGTAAGGGTTTGGTTTTGGCTAGGGTTGGCTTGAACTGGATTGAAGTGACCTATTTTGATGGAATAATGTTCGGGTTTCTTCTTCTTCTTCTCCTCGGGTTGATTTGGGTTGGATTGGATTTTCTTTAGCTTCTCTGGTTTGGGTGGGACGGTGCTGATGGAATATGATTTTGCTTAGGGTTGGCTTGAGTTGTCTGGTTGTATTCTTCTTCTTCTTGGGTTGGATTGGATTGGATTAACTTGTGTTAGTTTGGGTGGGATCGTGTTGATAGGATTTGATTTTGCTTAGGGTTGGCTTGAGTTGTTTGGGTTTGGTTTGGTTTGGTTGTTAGATTTGTATGTATGATTAGGAGTTGATTGGAAGTTGAGTAGGAGTTGAATAGGGGATGATTTAGAGATGATTCGGAGATGGTTAGGAGATGATCAGGAGATGATTAGGAGATGAGGCTTAAATGGATTAGTTTGGATTCGCTTAGAATATCTGGACTATCCTGCGGTCAGTTTACAATAGTTTCTTCTTCTCTCAGTGATGTTCGGGACTTGAACGGGTCACTGACGAGACGTGGTTCCTCTTCCTCTCCCAGTGATGTTCGGGATGAACGGGTCACTGGCGAGATGTAGTTCCCCTCCCAGTGATGTTCGGGATGAACGAGTCACTGGCGAGATGTAGTTCTTCTCCCAGTGATGCTCGGGCTGAACAGGTCACTAGCGTGATGTAATTCTTCTCCCAGTGATGCTCTGGCTGAATGGGTCACTGGCGAAACTGTGTGAGGGTGTAGTAGGGTAGTTGGGGTTACTGGTTCTGGGACCAGTGGACTGTAGGGATTTTTACACTTGATTACATACTTCGCTGATCTTGTTTATAGTTAATGTTTATGTAGATTGCAATACGAAATAAATAATATATGTCTAAAGTACAGTAGATACAATAACAATAAGAATAAATTATTTGAAATGATAAAAAATGCATGTTTAATGGATTAAACAGGTTTTAACGCCACTGTCATTAAATAATTACAATAGGTGAACAGGAACAAAAACTATGATAAATAAAAAGCACGTTAAATATGATTTTTTATTTTGAGCTTAAAAACAATGTTAAAATCGGCCAGTTAAAAACGTTATTACTCTTAATATTACTTACGCTTGTAACATTTGTGAAGCATCCCATTAAACGAACGTTCGTCTGCAAACGATATTGATATTGATATTTTGCGAAAAACTATTAAAGTTTGAATAAGAAATACGGTTATAAAACACTTTGTGACAGACAAAATTACAAAGTATAAAACTCAGATTGATAGTACAACAATACTATTAATACTAACTTGATTTATTTACAACACTTTCCCTAAATCCTGTTCCATAATTTAAAAATTGTCAACACTAATCATTCTTGGACTCCACATAATATCTTTGACCTCCAAGAGACGTTTCAGTCATTGGTCCACATACGTCTGCATTTATCAAATCTCCAGGCTAGTAGGTCGACCCTTACGAGTGCCAAATTTTAAACGGTGCATTTTTCCATATATACACGCATCACAGAGTTTTTCGTCAGGTTCAACCTTAATTCCTCTATGTGCTAGGAATTTTTGTACATGTCGCATGTTCTGGTGATCGAGTCTTTCGTGCCATATCTGTAGTTCATCTTTAACAGAAGTACTAATGACGTGTGACAGTAGTAGGGAGTAGTAGTGAGTTGGTGTTTTTCTGGCGATTTAATACAATCAAAGGGTGTGAGAGGCCTTCTAAAGCAGTTCCTAAGCCCTGTGGGAGAAGACAACCCCCTTGGAGCGAAAACTGCTTATATCTTTTAATGTCAAGTGATGACAGTTCTCCTCACAGAAATAATTTTTCATTAGAAAAGGCCAGAAATTGGCCCAAAACCAATAGTTCCCATGTTCTCAAGACCTTTGATGTTCCTTCCCAGGATCTTCGCGATGCAGGCACATCAAATAAACAGGATATTTTTGACCAAGAAGAGAGTTTTGATGGAATAAGTGACACATCTGTGAAACCTATTTCAACTCTAGGAGGGGCCTCAACATTCATGTGGGGAGAAAACATAAAGTTAAGACAAAGATTAATATTAATATCGCAGATAATTCTGATCGTTCCCACAATGCAACGATCTCAGGCATAGTAAGAACTTCTGGCGATGGCTCTCGTAATAAAAATGACACAAAATGTCTGATCTGTAACAAATTATTCCGGGGTTGCAATGGGTTAAAACACCACACACGAATCATGCATTCAAATCAACTGGCTCCTTGTGCAGACGTTACTAATCCAACTGCCATATCCGGTCTCCTATCTAATTTAAAATCCTCAGTACCAATTTTGAAGCGAATTCCAAAAGGTGCACTTGCCGCTATAGCGGAAGAATTTGCAAATATTTTGGATTCTTGCTCGCATGATAACTCCTTAGTCGCCTGGATTTGTCTACTAATCTTCCCCTACGCTGTTCTACGTGTTTCGGAAAAATCTAATAAAATAATTAAGTCTTTATCATCTGCGGTGAAAACGAACCTCGAAAATTGGAAGGACAACAAAGAATCACCCCCTCACTCATTGTTCAATATTTATTTACCAGAACCAAAAACAAGAAAACGTAAAAAAAATGTAGGAAATAATAATCTTCATAAGAAAATTGAGTCGAAATTATCAGATGGTGATGTAAGAGATTCGCCTTTTATGTTCCCTCTAGCCCCAAACGACAATTCGACCTTTTCGAAGCTCCTGGAGAAACACCCAAAAGCCTCAAGCGACGCTACATTTCCTAATATAGATGATGTAAATTCTTCCGGTCACGTGTCTGTAGTAACCACAAATGAAGTTCACAGTGCAATAATGCCTTTTTCTCCGGGTTCAGCTGGTGGACTTGACTCCCTGAAACCACAACACTTGAAAGACCTAATTTCGGAAAAACTTGGACTAGTTTCTTCTAAACTCCTTTCTTCTTTGGCTGGAATTATCGACTTATTGTTTCAAGGCTTAGTCCCACTTGAAATTAGTCAAATCATCTATGGAGCATCACTCTGTGCTCTAAGTAAAAAAGATGGGGGGATACGCCCTATCGCTGTTGGCTGTTATATCAGGACTCGGAAATTTCTTGCGACCTTTACAGCTAGGCTTTGGGGCTAAATTTGGAGCAGAGGCAGGAGCGCATTAGGCCAGAAAATACTTATCATTTTGCCACAATTCAGATAAAGTCTTTTTGAAGATAGATTACTTCAACGCTTTTAATATGGTTTCAAGGGCCGCTGTTCTCAGTAGAGCAAAGGAAATAATGCCTGACTTTCTTCCCTTTCTGAAGCAGTGCTATGGTGGGCCTACAATATTATCATATGGGAATCAAACAATATCTTCGGAAATAGGTGTTCAATAGGGGGACCCACTGGGGCCTGTTCTTTTTTGTCTTGCACTTCAGCCTTTGATAACATCTCTAAAATCTGAACTTAATATTTGGTATCTGGACGATGGAACTTTGGCTGATAATCATCATATTGTTTTACAAGACTTTCAAAAAATTATAGAAGAGTCTTCAAAAATTGGCTTATCACTCAACACTGAAAAATGTGAACTTTTAATTCTTTCTGATGACCCAAACATAAGATATGAAATTCTAAAAGATTTTGAGAGTATAGCGCCCGGAATTTCAATCAAGAATTTTGAAGAAATTTCATTTTTAGGATGCCCTTTGTCTAATGGAGGTATCAGTGGAGCTATAAAGTCGAAAATTGAAACATTCAAAAGGTTTTGTAGTGGTTTAAAAGATTTAAACTCTCATTCATCTTATTTTCTTTTAAAAAATTCTTTGGCAATTCCACGCTTAACCTACTTATTATGCTGTTCCCCTTGTTGGAGATCCCATGAAGATCTTATTGATTACGATGATTATCTCAAAAGAAAAATAGAAGAAATTTGTAATTATACTTTCAAGGAAAATTCATGGCCTCAATCTACATTACCTGTAGCTTTGGGTGGTCTAGGAATTCGAGACGTAACTATATCATGCTACTCCGCCTTTTTGGGTTCCATAAATGGGGTTTCACAATTACTACTTTCGATTCTCCCCTTCTACATCTCTCAATGTCCTGACAAAGCCTTTGATGAAGCTTTAGCTAATTGATCTACTCTAAGTTGCATAGATCCAATTACCAGCATTTATCAGAGAGATTGGGATAAACAAGTATGTTTACGTATACTCAGCAACCTACTGACTGAAAATCAAGACCTAAAAGGAAAAGCGCGTTTGCTCGCAGTTCAACAAAAAGAATCTGGCGCCTGGCTGAATACATTACCATCGCCTTCAATAGGAACTCTCTTAGACGACTCATCTTTTCGTATCGCCGTTGCCTTACGAACTGGTCAAACCCTTTGCGAACCCCACAACTGCAGTTGCGGTGAACCCGTAGACATTTTTGGTCATCATGGCCTATCATGCCGCAAAAGTACAGGGAGGTGGTTTCGTCATGGAAATATAAACGACATCATCAGGAGAGCTTCCTTCAGTATTTGAACCAGTAAGGTGTTGCAGAAGCGACGGAAAAAGAGCGGATGGAATGTCCCTTGTGCCATGGAAAGGGGGAAAGGCCCTTCTATGGGACGCTACATGTCGTGATACACTAGCACCGTCTTATATTAAATATACATCCCAAAAACCTGGAGAAGCTGCCCGCATCGGAGAAGATAATAAGAGATATAAATATAAAGAACTAGAATCGAGTTTCTTTTTTTGCCTTTTTCTGTTGAAACATTGGGTCCATGGGGCCATGAGGCTAAAAAATTTATCAATTGTATAGGTAAGAAAATACGCGGCATCTCAAATGAAAAGAAGAGCACTTGCTACCTGATACAGAGAATCAGTTTGGCGATTCAAAAAGGGAATGCCGCATTAATCTTGGGCACCATACCACCTTCTGCCAACTTGGGAGAAATTTTTTATATTTTAAATTAATTTGTTTATATCTTTTTATATATTCTTCTTGTATTATTCAGTCTTTTATTTGTATATGTAAATGTTCACCTTATTTTAAAAGTCAAAATGTTTTTATTACTCGCACCATAAGTTCATACAATCCATTTGATTGTCGAAGCCCAACTGCAACAGTTTCTCCATCTTGGCTCTTAAACAAACAACACTTGTTATCCGAATACTGGGAAAGGCCACGATCTAGTGCAGACCTAGATGAAAAGAGATTTTGTTGACTGTCTGGTACAAATCGAACTTTGTTGAGATATCCAGGTTTCCATACAGAATCAACTAACATTTTCACATGAATAACACCTTCACCATACGCCATCATTGATTGTCCATGACATAGACGGAGACACTTAGGTACAGAATATGAGACAAATTCTGAAAACCAATCAGAACGTGACACAATATGATGTGATGCACCTGAATCGATCAGCCAGCAGTCCTTTTCACCACCATTTACAACATTAATAAAAGCTTGACCATCAATTCTTTTATTTACATCACTTGTTTTTGCAGACCTGTCAGATTTCAATTTACTGCAATCCTTTCTCAAGTGACCAAGCATCTTACAGTAGAAACATTTAGGTCATTTTTGAACTTCTCTCCAATTCTGTTTTCTAAAAGTTTCCATCTTCTTTTTATGATTTTCAGTAATTAACGCCACATCATTTTTGGCAACAGATACACTTGGAATTTGATCAAGCTCCTTTAAACGCTGTTCATGTAACCTGTGACGCTCGGTGAGTTTTGCAATTGTTCGGTCACGACTTGGTGTAGATTCCCAAGCATTTTTCAGCTCCAAGTATTCACTAGGCAACGTATTTAAAATTCTGTTTAGAAGCATCGACAATGACAACTTCACATCTTCTGCTTTTAACATTCTGCAGATCATGCCGAATTCTCTGCAGCTTTGCAACATGCACTGCTATGTCATCTTGTGAATCCTTTTGATAATTAAATAACTGTGAGTAAAGTAAATCTAACCTGCGCTCATTTTTCTGCTCATACACACTGTGCAAGCGATCCCACATTTCTGTTCCTGTTTTGCAGGTCAAAATATGCTGTTTCACAAGTGGCTTTAAACTAGTACCAATAATACACAGCACAATGTCATCTGCTTCCTCAAAAGTTTTCACGTCAAGAATATAGGCTTTTTTGACAGTTTCTACTGCATCATCCGGAACAGGATGCGGCATCTGAAGTTCACCTGTGATAATCTTGCCAACTTTGTGCATTATTATGTACAGATTCACATCAAACTTTCAAGAAATCCAGTTTGTCTCACCTTCTAGTTTGTCAATAACCTGAAATTTGTCCATTTTTGATAGACGTCAAACTCAAATTTCACCTGACTAAATCAGAAACACACAACTGTTTACTTATTCTTCTCAAAGACCTCAAATTTTTTTTTGACATTAGCCACCTCCCTTAACCAACACCACCCCATTATTAAAAGTGGTAAAAGAATAAAATTCTGATTTATTACGTGTAAAAGAACCAAACGCCTCAAAAATATTTGCCAACGGCCCTTCCCCTTACCACCCCCACTACCGTGTGACATATCGTTTTATAGGTTTTTGGGGTAGGCGATTTCAAATATTATATTATTAAAGTTCTATGAACCGTTATTTCTACATAGTGAAGTGCAAATATATTATCGTCATTTTTTCGTTTTAAGACACTTGGATAGTAAATCTGGATGTGGAAGTTGTGATTCCTTAGATAGTGGTTTTACGTATAAAACTCCTATTTTTTTTATAAAAATTGACAATCCATGCCGAATGATTCAAATTTCATTTTCATTCCTTCGTCTTATTTATATTACCATCCTGACGGAGTTGAGCACCACTCAACCAGGACATGCACGCACAGACAACAACACAAAGAACCATTCCCTGCCATCTAACGCAGCTAAGACTCGAACTCGGGAGGAATAACAGTGACCAGTCATCAGCAAACTAACTGCCATTTAAAAATCATATTTTTCATTTATATTTCGAGGGCTGTATCCCACTTCAGAAACAATTTAAGGCTCATGTTTATAGGTACTTTTTTCTTATTTTGATGAGTACTATACCTTATTCCGAGATACCCTGTATGATAATGGCCTTCATGTTTATGAAAATACATCCATACAACAAAGAGCTGTCCCGTTTGACACGATATTCGAAAGCATTCTCGCCAACATATAATTCTATTTTCAATTTTTAATCTAGAATATTTCATACAACAATCTCATTTCCCGTTTATATACTTATATTTTTAGGAGCGAGAGTTTTTTTTACAGTCGGCAATATAATAAAAAAATCAAATCCTGTGTGTTTCTTTTGACGCGGATTTTTTTTTAATAAAAGTTTTTGTAATACCATGTGGAACAGTGACAACAGAAATTTATAAAATATCTATTATAAACAACGTAATGAACGCAGGAATTTTATGCCTTGTATTTCACTAATTTAGTGCCATTTTAGACCTTGAACTTAACTAAAATTGTAGATAGTGTTTCACTGAAAATTAATTTTTTACGTTTTAGAATTCCATCGACGTGTTGAGTGTGTTAAGAAGTATTGAGAAGTGCTTCAATATGATTAGCTACATGCCGCAAAATAAACAGTTTTTACATTATGTTTATGTACAATGTAGTAACGTAATTCATAAGAAGTAATGCGTACTAATATAGTCCAGATTCTCGAGAGATTCTTTCAGTCCTAAGTGCCTGTCAGACATGAAAGTATCGTATTCCATGTAAAGTTTTCTGTTCAATTCGAATCCGGAGGGCGCATAAAAACCGTGGATTATCTTCAACCCTTAATCTGCGATTTCCCTTTATCATAGAGTGTGGAACAGCCAAATGGAATAAATTCAGTATCTCAATTATTGTGCATATTTATAAAAAAATACCGAGACACTTCGATTTTGGATTCTGAAATGACATCCTGCAATTTACAAATTTCATCCCCCTTCGAGTGGCAGTTGCAACCCCTAAATTTTTAAATGGGAAGTAGGGGCTTGTGACACCTCATGTGAAAGGTCTTTTCATTCTGTATTCAAAAATGCTATGATTTTAATATTGTAATATGTTGCAACCCCTTAAGATTTAAGGTTATGTTGGTTGCACTGAAAAGTAGGCACAGAATTCAGTAGTTCGGATGTCTGAATGTGGAAAGAACTTACTAGAAGGTCGAGAGTGATGACATATCTGTTCTGGAACTGTCTAGAATATGGTGACGTCATCAGAGAAGCTTCTAGATCTGTCATCTTTAGGTATATAAGGCATGGAGTAAACCAAAAAAAAGAAAGAAGTTAGTGCAGTACTAATTGTCAGTTGAAATGGTCAGAGAGTAAACACAGTGATAAAGTTAAGTTCAGTTTAGATAGCAAGAGTAGTAAGATCAGAAGAGAGTAAAGTGATCAAGTAGTACACAGTGTGTTATTAGCCAAGTAGTTATTGTTGTAATTAAGTAAGTTAATAAACTAGTGTTTAGTGTTACCCGGGTTGTTATAATTTCCGAACCCATGATACAGGGTGTTTACAAAAAGGGTGTAAGCACGTCACAATTGGTGTCAGAAGCGGAATTATAACAGAAGATTTCTGGACTGTTCAAGAAGAGGTTTCTACAGTGTTCTTCTCGGGAATTAGTGGTGACACGGAGGATTAACTTACGAGACATTGTTTAAGGACTATTTTTGGACTCAAAACTGTGAAAAAGTGCGTTTTCGGGAAAGTGACAGAGACACTGAAAAAGACTCATTTGTGCTAGTGCGTGAAAATTACTAGAACTTTTCTATTTGGACATTAGTGGAGATTAGTAAATTCCAAAAAATGATGGCGCAGCAACGGCAGGAAGACAAAGAAGAACAGAAGAGAAAACGTCAAGAAGAAAAGGAAGAGCAAGAAAAACGACGTCAGGATGAAGAAAGAAGACGTCAGAAAGAAAAAGAAGAACAAGAAAGAAGACGTCAAGAAGAAAGAAATGAATTGAAGAAAATGATGGAGGACATGAAGATACGACAGCAAGAGGAGAAAGAGGAACAAGAAAGACGCCAAGAAGAATTATGTAAAATTCTGAATGAACAAATGAAAATACAGCAGGACGCTATCATTTCTGAAAACGAAGAATTAAAGAGTGAAGTCAAAGAAGAGATAAACAAGGCAGAAGGAAAAGTAGGTGAAGTCGAGACGGAAGTCAGTCAAGTTAAAGAGAAAGTAAACAAGTTCGAAGAAGAAGTCAAAGGAGAAATAGACCGGCTTAAACGACAGTTGAGAGATAGAGGAAGTCAGCAGGTGGTATCATCAGGTCAGCGACTAAAACCTCCTTCTTTTGACGGCCAAAGTTCCTGGACGACGTACAAGAGGCAGTTTGAGGCAGCAGCGTGTGCAAACAACTGGGATAATGAGGAAAAGGCCATGGCATTGGTTTTAGCACTAAGGGGCCAAGCATCAGAGTTACTTCAGACTATCCCAGTGGAAAAACAAAGGGATTTCAAAGTTTTGGAAGCTGCATTGGACCTGAGATATGGCGACCAACACCTCGCCCAAGTATACCAGGCTCAACTGAAATCACGGACACAAAAGGCTGGGGAAAGCGTACAAGAATTCGAAGCTGCGATAGAGAGACTGGCACACCTGGCATATCCGAGTGCTCCAAGAGAATTCCAAGAACAATTAGCCGTCGGGGCCTTCTTAGATGGCATAAGGGACGAAGAGGTCAGGCGAGTTCTGAGGCTGACGAGACACCAAAGTAGTAGCGAGGCTCTGGTGCGTGCCCTCGAAGTAGAAGCTGCCTTTAAAGACACCCCATGGTCAGCAGTGCGTGCTGTGACCGTTGAAAAGGCACATGCGGATCAAGAGAACATGAGCACTATACTGAAGAACATGCAGAAAATGATGAATCAATTACTGGCCAAGTCGGATTCTCAAATGAGACAGGACAAGCAACAAGGTGAAGCAAAACCAAACGGACGTATCCAGTGCTATCAGTGCGGCAAGTTAGGGCATATTAAGAGAGATTGTCGACAACAAAGCCCGGAGAAGGTAAATGCCGCAGTTGTCGAAGAATCGTATTGGGACAAAAAGAATCTGGAGACTTTACTGAGAGACTTGCACAGAATGGTAAAGCAATTGCTGGAGAGTTTTTCAGGGAAGCAAAGCAAGCAACCAAGCAGTGGGGAGCCAAGTGGGGGTAATCGATGTTATAGCTGTGGAAAATCAGGGCATGTAAGACGAGATTGTCAACAGTGGAACCCTGAGGTTGTACATGCCACTGGAGAAGTGCTGGCTAGTGAAAGCGATGCCCCCAGGGAAATAAAGGTTTGCCAGCTTCGAAGAATCCCAAGTAGTTTACCATCACAAGGCTGTGTAAGCGAAACGAAAGAGATTCCAGAGAATTGGACAAAGGAAGCTTTAAGACAAGAGCAACTGGACGATACAGAAACTGGACCTATGTTGAAAGCAGTAGAAAGAGGAACACGCCCAGAGTGGAAGGATGTTTCAGACAAAGGAGTGGGGCTGAAGGCTTTACGGTCACAATGGGGTTCACTTACGGTTGTAGACGGGCTGTTGAGGAGAGCATGGGAAAGCCCGGATGGGAAGCAGGTTGCCATGCGTCTAGTGATTCCTAGGTGTCGTGTACCAGAAGTACTCCAGAAAGTGCACAATGAAACATCCGGCGGACACCTTGGAGTAAACAAGACGTTGAGTAAAGTACGAGAACGATTCTATTGGGTCAATAGTCGCCAGGATGTGGAGGCTTGGTGTCGCAAATGCAAGAGTTGTGCTGCCAATAAGGAACCACTATCCGAGAGCAACTATGTGAATGAAAGTCGAAAACAGCCAAAGAATGACCGAGAACAGATTACCAAAACTGGTAACCGAATGAAGGCTCGTTATGATCGGAATGCCAGTACAGGAGGATTCAAGGTGAGAGATCGGGTCTGGCTGTACAACCCACAGCGGAAAGAATGGAAGTCCCCGAAGCTTCAACCACCTTGGGAAGGACCTTATTCAGTCATTACCCGAATTAATGATGTCGTCTATCGGATTCAACGAAGTAAAAAGTCCAAGATGAAGATCGTACACTTGGATAGACTGGCGAAGTATGTGAAGGAAACTGAATTGCCTGACCGGGACGTTCAGGCTTAAGGAGGGGGCAGTGTAATATGTTGCAACCCCTTAAGATTTAAGGTTATGTTGGTTGCACTAAAAAGTAGGCACAGAATTCAGTAGTTCGGATGTCTGAATGTGGAAAGAACTTACTAGAAGGTCGAGAGTGATGACATATCTGTTCTGGAACTGTCTAGAGTATGGTGACGTCATCAGAGAAGCTTCTAGATCTGTCATCTTTACGTATATAAGGCATGGAGTACACCAAAAAAAAGAAAGAAGTTAGTGCAGTACTAATTGTCAGTTGAAATGGTCAGAGAGTAAACACAATGATACAGTTAAGTTCAGTTTAGATAGCAAGAGTAGTAAGATCAGAAGAGAGTAAAGTGATCAAGTAGTACACAGTGTGTTATTAGCCAAGTAGTTATTGTTGTAATTAAGTAAGTTAATAAACTAGTGTTTAGTGTTACCCTGGTTTTTATAATTTCCGAACCCATGATATAGGGTGTTTACAAAAAGGGTGTAAGCACGTCACAATATTTATTGCAAAAATTAACGGTAAAAAAATTAATTCATGTGCTTAATGTAATTCACTACAGCAAACTTAAAAAAAAACTTAACTTCAATGTAGTAAATGTTCAAAATGAGTTCCTTGAATGTCTTGGCCGCATCCTAATCGTAAATAAAATACCTTCTAACGTTTTCCAACATCTGAGGCGTGACCGACCTAACCACATCCGCTATTCTTCTTCTTATGACGCGTGGCTTAGTTTTGTGTACCATACTTTTCACATATCCCCATAGAAAGAAATATAAGGGTGTAAGATGAGGAGAACGTGCTGGCCATTCTAGCGATCCTCGCCTTCCTATCCACCGATTTGGAAATGTTAAGTCGAGGTATTGCCGGAATCGATTCGGTAATGTGGTGGTACTCCATCCTGCTGGAACCATATTACATCCACTGGAACTTGTGAGTTTGCTTGAGCAGGATAAAAGTTTGAGAAAGTTGGCACGACATTATTTTGGAGTAGAACTAAATAATTATCTCCATTCAAATTGCCACCAATGACATGGATTTCAATTATCCCCGCCCAAACATTAATCTTTTCAGGATTTTGCGTATGTAATTCTCTCATTCAGTGGAGATTTTCATTAGCCCAGTAGCGACAGTTTTGACGATTAACATGACCATGGCGAGTAAAAGTGGAATCATCGGAAAATAAAACATTTTCTAGTTGGATAACATTGCTGTCTATCCTTTGCATCATTTGTTCACAACAATACGTTCTTCTATCAAAATCGTCTTTACTAAGCTCCTGAGTTGGGGTCAGTTTATAGGGATGCATTTTATTTTCTTTTTATGCGCGAATAAATGAGGAATGGGAAACAGTAAATGAAGCTGCTAGTCGACTTGAACTATGTAGGTTTTCTTCAAACTCAAGCAGTATATCTAATTTGGTATCGTTACTCATTGTATTGGAAGCTTCTTTTTTTATCTGCCGTACATATCTATTTTCACGAAACTGCTTTTCAATTTTGCAAATTGTACCTTGGGATGTAGGCGGCAAATCAGGAAATTTTCAACTTCGTCCTGTGATCGCATTCTACCCCCGTAACCAACTATCTAGAAAAATATTATTTTATGCATTTCTTTTAAATAAACCATGTTTAGAGATTGCAGTTAGCAAAACTCAGACAATACACAAAACACTGAAAATATTTATTGACAACTATGACAACTATTTATTGCTCCCCAGCAAGAATTACGTAATGCAGCTCTCGTTTTGGTCTCATTTTCCCGTTTAACCTAACCTAATTGACTTAAAATTTACGTAAAATATAACTAATGGGGAATGAGACGACGAACGTCAGTAATACCTCTGAAATAAGGCCGCTCAGTTATAATGACCTATTAGTTATAGAACATATTTCCCTGAACAGGTAATTTAAAGGTAAACATTATGTTTAATTGTGGTCGTTAATACGTAACATCTACCAAACCAGTGATCCCCTTTCAACTGCAGTCCTTCTTTCTCAGGAATAACTAATAAAGTTTTATCTACAGCAATAATGATTTACATATAAGTCATAAGGCACAAGCAACAAAGACATAACTAGAAACCAGATATTCTATTATAATGACGGAGTAGTACATCATATAGTGTTATACATGGTTGTGAAATAAAGTGTTCACCCTTCCCCTCTGTGTGTTTTTAACTGCCAAACAATTTTCATTGTAAATATATCCATTCTACCTCGGATTATTAAAGGCGCTTCAAGTATTTTATGTTTTTAAAGAAAAAAAATTTTTTTTAGCTTAAATGTATTTTAAAATATTTGTAAATAGACAATTGCCCTGCAGCACTTTCCTGGAGTACAAAATATGATAATATTGTACTTGATATCTGTTAAATAACCCTATATTAATGATTTTTTTCAATTAATCACTTATTAAAATTTCATTATAAAATGGCCTCTTACATCTGGTTGAAAAATATGGCGAACATAGTACCGCGCGACTTCAAAGTATTCTTTCCCAATATTTTAGACCTCACTAACGTTTTTCCTTCAGTCAAAGTGTTAAAACTTAGATTAGTGACTTTAAAGTTAAAAGGGAACAATATAGGTTAAAATAATTTTGCAGTCTTCAAAATTGCAGTCTTTAAAGTTCATATAGAACTAAATTGGTCATATTTCCCAGTCCAGATCTGAAAAGGCGATACATTGAGCATCTCGTGCCGTGACGTCACTTCTGTTTCTAACTTCAAACGTACCTCAAACTTTTTTGGCTGTAATTTGTTGTTTTGTGAGTTTGAGGTTTATTCGTTTAACTCTCTCTTGTATTTTAACAATAAAAATGGGTTTGTTTTGTTTTGAATATGAGAAAGTATTCCCCAACCAGTTAACGTTAAATCGGCACAACAGAATTGTGCATAAATAAACAAATCTGACATAATTATGTTGAATTTGCAGTGCCCAAAAGATACCTGTACTTAGAGTACAAATTGTGTTTTAATTTTAATAAGACTTCCGTTTGCATTTGAAACAAAAACATGATCACATCACGGATTCGGTGAATTTGGAATTTAAAAACATTTCAGGTAAAATAATTAATTTTCTGATTAGTTGGTATAGTTCTACACTTAATTTGGAATTTAAAAACATTTCAGGTAAACTAATTAATCTTCCGATTAGTTGGTTATAGTTTAACACTTAATTTTACTTCCACATCCAGTGGAAGTATAGTAACGACAAAAAAATTTGTATTGTTCAAATAGGCTTAGAATGTCATGAAACATCGAGATTTCAAGTTTGAGCGAAAAAAAAATTTCTGTCTGTCGGTCTGTAACTTTTTTGTGCGCACGTTTACTCTGGAACCGTTTGAGATATTGACTTGAAATTTGGTACACATATGTACTTTAACGAGATCTAGAACTAGATTATATTTTCATCTTGTTCCGTCGAAGGGTTGGGGGGTAAATTGGGGTAAATTTGGAGTAAATAGGTAAATCAAGCAGGTAAGAGTTCATAAAATTGATATTTAGTATAGACAAGAGAAACTAAGGTCTCAAAAAAAATGTTGGCATTAGCCATCCCCATTACCACCCCCACCCCATTGTTAAAGTGGATGAAAAAAAATGTGATTTAGTGTGTGTACAAGAACCAGAAACCTCAAAATATTTTTTTACTTTATCCACCCCTCACTCCCACTACCGATGTGGGGTATCGTTTTATGGGTTTTTGGGGTAGAGAATTTTAAATATTATATTATTAAAGTTCCATAAACAATTATTTCCAGATACAAAATTTTTTCGTTGTGTGACGGATAGAAAATCCGGATGTGGAAGTAGTGATTCCTTGGGCAGCGGTTTTTTTATTTGGATAAATGTATTAACATAAAACACATCACATAAAAACATGTTTTTTTCTTATTCCCAATTGCTACTTCGCTATTTATCAACTTAAATTCGTTCATGGGTAAAGGTCGGCCGTTAACCATTTTTACAACTACTATTGAGTGAATGCATTCAGGAACACTGAATACAATCCATATCAAGTCGTCAGTTACTGAACTTTACTTTGCTTTTCATTCTGCAAGCTAAGCACTGAAATCGTGAAATCTAGAAAAAGAATAGTTGTATTGTACTAAACTCTCTAAAATATTAACTGTTTTACCTAATATAATGTAGTCATTCCTTCGAATGCAAACAAATCGGTAATAGAAAGGTTGAAATACAATTACAAGTTTGTCTTTAGAGCTGCATATTCGATATAATTATAATTATGTCCTATTTGCTTATACACTTTTCAGTTGTGCCGACTAAAGGTTGACTGTCTGTAGAATACTTTCTCGCATTTAAAACAAAACTGCTCCAATTTTATTCTTGAAACACGAGAACAGAAAAATCCAAAACAAAATAAATTGCTGCTAACAATAAGGTTACGTTGACATTGGGAAGGACATCTACATAAAATAGTCTTAATAGTCCTTTGAAGTAATGTAGACAATGAAAACGTAATTTTGCCTTCCAGGGAAGAGACCTAATTCTATTTTTAAGCAAAAATAACTTCCAGAATATTTTATGAAGTAATAGTTACCCAAACACATATGCTATAGGTTAGTGGGGAAGTAAAATTAAGGTAAATTTTACCTAAAAGTTGAACTAATTGTGACCATGTGGTTAAAGTTTTAACTTAAATCTGACTACAAGGACAAGGCAAAACTCAGGTTATACTTAGGTTAAAAATTGGTAAAATTTCCCTGTTTCTATTCAGACAAAAGACAGCGACTCCAAAGTTAATAATTTAGTCTAAAGTTACATAATATTTTCTTACACATAGACCTCAATATGCACTTTAACTTTATAGTTAAATTTTAAGGAACAATAACGTAAATACTTCTTGTAAATTACACTTAAGTCAATGAGACTTTTCAGGCATTTCTTAAGAGAATATTACCGAAATATTGCTTAATAAATTACTATTTACTCCATATGTCTTCAAAGTTGAAAGTAATGGTTGCAATTACGTTATATTAACTATCTTAAATTATTGTGGCTTTAAGCTGGTAAAATAAACTAATTGTGCTGCTTGGGCTGTTAATTGCTACAGAGTTTTCAATAATAGACTGGCTGTACATGACCAGTCAGGTGCAACGTTTTTAAAATGTATGCCAATCATATATATGAATGAAATTACCATGAATATGCCAGAAACGCAAATTTTAGGCACTCGTCGCGTGCAGAAGGGTGTGCAAATCTATTTTTTTTGTTTTTTTTTGTGTGTTTCTTTTTTAATTTTAAAATAGATGCCAATAGTGCCAAACGAAAAGCCTTAAAAAAGAATCCAGCGAAAATTCATTGGCATGCAGTTTCCGCGCGCAAAACAACCTTTAATGCACACATTAAATCGTAAAATTCTTTGGTGTTCTTGATTTTGGATGATTTTGATTTTGGATTTTTTTTTCAAGGCTTTTCGTTTGGCACTATTGGCATCCATTTTAAAATTAAAAAAAAAAACAGAAAAAAACAAAAAAAATCGATTTGCACGCGACGACTGACTAAAATTTGCGTTTCTGGCATATTCATGCTAATTTCATTCATATACATGATTGGCATACATTTTAAAAAAGTTGCACCTGACTGGTCATGTACCGCCAGTCTATAAAACTAGCAATGCCAGCTATGAAGGATTTTGATGTTTTTATGTCTTCTTTTTAGTTGATAATGTTGAAAATGAACACTGAAATTGTTTTTACTAGCCTGCAGGAACAAAACGCTGTAAGTTTTTATGTTTTTTGTTTGTTGTAGCGAACTTCGTCAAGCAGACCGTTAATTTTTGCAAATATTAAAACCATATCATTTTTGAATAGAGAATGAAAAGACCGTTCAAATAAGGTATCATAAGCCCTACTTCCCATTTAAAAATTTAGAGGTTACAACTGCCACTCGAGGGGGTATGTTGCAGGATGTCATTTCAGAATTCAAAATCGACGTGTTTCGGGATTTTCTATAAATATTCACAATAATTGAGATACTGAATTTATTCCATTTGGCTGTTCCACACTGTATATATAGTCATATCAAAATTTAGTTTTTTGGAATATCCGAAATTAGGGGAAATTCAGATTAAACAGAACATTTTACCTCGAATACGGCACTTTCCAGCTGCATGTCTGATAGGTACTTAGGTTTCAAAAACGAAGCCTTATTTAAAAGCAAAATTAAATTTATAGAAGGAAATGAAATTGTGCTGTGAAAAAGATCCATATATTTCTGATCTTGACGATGGAAGTAAGGAATTTATAGAAAAAACTATATACAGTGTGTCCCATTTTGCTTGGAACCATCCCCAAAAAAAAGTTTTTTTTTAAACGTAGATCTATGAAAAGTGCATTCTTGAGATGCGTTACATTTTATAAAACATAAAAGGCTAACGTACTGTTTTTGTGGAAGGAAAATGATTAAATCTTATTAGCTACAATATTATTTCAAATTTGAATACACCATTGGATTCGGCAACTGGGTTTGTACCAAGTTTCGTCATAAATACCTATTTTTGGATTTTTCCAGGAAGAAATAAAAATTCTGAAATTGCCGATGAATGTCCACTGTTTCACTGGACTGTGTATTTAAAAGAGTGCTTTGACTCAAATAACTGACACGGGAATATTTAACTCCTGTCAATTTGTGTAGGTTTGACTTATTTTAAAATCTGATTGTCGCGCAAAGGTTGAGTTATCTAGATATTATTAAAATTGTTGATTAAAATGCGAGATCATCAAGATAATCAACTCTCGAATTTAATATAAAATATCCAAATCGTCCGCTGATTAGGGTCAGCACCTTTACAGAAATTGATATTTTAATGATCCACAAGCCTTGCGCGCCATAATTTTATTATTATAAACAGAAGTTAAAATAACTAAAACCTACACAAATTATCAATTAAACATTATTTTCATTCTATTCTGAATTGATAACTACACAAAAAATGCCATAGGGGAATTAAAAGTTCTTATAATTCAATTGAAAAATTAATCCAAATATAATAAAAAAAACCGCTGCCCAAGGAATCACTACTTCCACATCCAGATTCTCTATCCAAGTCAGTCACAACGAAAAAACCTTGTATGTGGAAATAATTGTTTATGGAACTTTAATTATATAATAGTTGAAATCCTCTACCCCAAAAACAAATAAAACGATACCCCACATCGGTAGTGGGGTGGGGGTGGTGATAGGGGGTGGTAGTGGGTATGGATGAAGTAAAAAAATATTTTGAGGTTTCTGGTTCTCGTACATACACTAAATCACAATTTTTTTCATCCCCTTTAATAAGGGGGTAATGGGGGTGGCTAATGCCAAACATTTTTTTGAAACCCTAGCTTCTCTTGTATATACTAAATACCAATTTTATCGACTCTTACCTGCTTGATTTACCCATTTACCCCAAATTTACCCCAATTTACCCCCCAACCCTTCGTCGGAACAACATGAAAATATAATCTTGTTCCAGATCTCGTTAAAGTACATATGTGTATATATGTGTACCAAATTTCAAGTCAATATCTTAAACGGTTCCAGAGTAAACGTGCGCACAAAAAAAAGTTACAGACAGACCGACAGACAGACAGAAATTTTTTTTTTCGCTCAAACTTAAAATCTCGACGTTTCACGATATTCTAAGCCTATTTGATCAATAAAAATTTTCGAAATTTTTTTAGAAGTAATTATTCTTCTATTAATGTCCGATGGAAAATCACAAGGTGGGACACTGGTTCTTATTCAGCAAGAAAACATACCCCCTCTTCAGTGGCCGTTAGGGGTTATCGAAGAGGTATTTCCAGGCAAAGATGGAGTAGTTCGTGTAGCCCTTTGTCAAGTTGTGCCCTTTGCCTAATCAGTAAAACTAATTTTTTTTCTCTCTTAGAATTTCTTAGTTCTTTTTTTTAATAGATTTTTTCCTTTTTTCTTTAGGGTATATTTGAAAATAATTTTTCAAGGCCGGGGGAATGGTTACGCGCCTTAATATTAATTGTAGTATAATTAAGTATTTTTAATTTTTCTATATATTTGGTAGTCTTAATAAAAATTTCAAGGTCTTAGCACCAGCAAAAAAGGGTGCGTAAAGAAAGATAGCATCGGGCGCGAGACATTGTGATGAATAGATAGAAAGTAGATAGCATAGCACGCGGCTTCACGCATATAGTTATCGAACGCATATAGTTATCAACTAGAAAAGTGAATTATAATATTTTTTTTGTTTATTAGTTATTAGTTAAATCAATAATAATTTAAAGTGTCGGAAATTTCACATTCCTAATTTCCTATCCTTTCCACCTTACCGACATCAACAGTGAAACCACGAGACATCCTGAAAGTAGGTAAGTTTTCGACATTTTTAAGTTATTTTCTTTTGTTTGGAAATCTGGCACCTATAAAATACAGTTCACTCAATTCATTATTTAGACGCACCCGCTGATAAGGCTTAGGCCCATTCAGTAGAGATATAGCTCTTTGAATTTTCAGGCCAAATGCATAAAACATCCTGTATCTTCTTAACCACTGACCAAAACATTTTTTTCGTTGGTGATCTAGACTCGCCTTGAAGTGCTTTATCTGCCATTAGGCTATGGCGCATTGCTAGCGAATCACCCCGTATAAAAATTTTTCAAGAATATATTTTTATTAGTTTGAAAATTCAGCACCTTTGGGTGTATAATTCTATTTTATTAATCAATTACAATTATATTTAATATGTTTTTTTTTTCTTAATCTACATTCAATTCAATTACCTTCAATTACAATACAATAATACAATACATTTGTACAATTATTCAATTATACAGTTATACAATATATAGCATATGCAATATGTTTGGGTTAAATTTAAATTTATTAATTAGTACGACTAAAAAGAGGAATGAGAGAAATAATAAAGTTAGCCCGCTGTGCAACCACCTAGACATGAGCTGCCTATTTGTACGTTACACGGCTGAATCAAACCACATTTGATTTATTTAGAAATACATAATTTAGTTTGAGTTAAAGTTAACCAAACTAATTAATTACATAAAGAGAATGAATGGTGGGTTCTAGGGTATAATAAAGTTATTATTTCTTCGGTATAAATATCCTATCAAAAAATAACAATTTTATTAATATAAACATATTATTAAGGCCTTATTAACTAAAAAACCTAATAACAGCGCGTCTCGTAAATGAATATAATTTTAGTTCATTCCTGAAAACATAAAACATTCTGCGCCCTATAGATTGGCAAAAAAAGCAAACATTTAATATCCTACTCAAAAGTGGGGCCACCACCAGACAAAAGGTCGATGTCCTTAATGACTTTAAATCAAAAATTAGTGATTTGATCTTAGTGGGAGAATAGTTGTTTACTTGAATACACACTAAAGACCTCAAAATAAATGTAAATTCTATAAACAAACTTCGGTACCTTATGTACAAAAATTTAAGGAAATAGAAAAAATTTACGCACGTTTCAGTTTAAATTCATTGCCTCCCACGAATTCCAGTTTAAAATATCACTTATTAGGAGTGTATATTATCAAATGCAGGAGGAGAATGCCCTCGAAAATGAAAAAAGTGATAGAATTTGGGTAAAAAGTAAATAATGACATTCTGTGTCTTTTACTAAGGAAATTCTTGTTTTAATAAAGAATTCGTTGCAGATAATGAAGAATAATTTCGTATTCACTTTTTCAGTTCTTCTTCTTCTTATTCGGTACAATTTACATTTCTCTGTATATATTTTGGAATTATCTGAATAAATAACAAATATGTACATTTTTGTAGCGAGAACTGCTTTAATGATAATTTTCAAATAATAAACATGATCTGACAATTCTGACTTCGGATTCAGCGGTTCAAAATACTGCCGTCCTTAGCTTAAACGTGGTAAGTTCGAGTTTTACAAAAATTGAGATAAGGCCAAATATGTATCCTAAGCATCATTCTACAAGTGTACACTACCTTAAAAAGTGGTATCTGCTTTTACTTCCACATCTTGTGGAAGTATAGTAACGACAAAAAAAATTTTAAAAATGTTTATTGTTCAAATGGGCTTAAAATGTCATGAAACGTCGAGATTTTAAGTTTGAGCAAAAAAAAAAATTTCTGTCTGTCGGTCTGTCTGTAACTTTTTTTGTGCGCCCGTTTACTCTGGAACCGTTTAAGATATTGACTTTGAAATTTAGTACACATATGTACTTTAACGAGATCTGGAACTAGATTATATTTTCATCTTGTTCCGTCGAAGGGTTGGGGGTTAAATTGGGGTAAATGGGGGTAAATAGGTAAATCAAGCAGGTTAAGAGTCCATAAAATTGGTATTTAGTATATATTAAAGAACTTAAAGTCTCAAAAAATGTTTTGGCATTAGCCACCCCCATTACTACCCCCCCTCAAAGGGGGTGAAAACATAAATTTTTTTTTTTACTTAATCCACCCCCACCCCCACCTCTCTACCACCACCCCCAACCCCCACTACCGATGTGGTATATCGTTTTATAGGTTTTTGGGGTGGGCGATTTCAAATATCATGTTATTAAAGTTACTTAGAGTAGTATGGATGCTTTCCTCGAGTACCATCGATGCGCAGTAGGTTACCTCTAGTAGTACGGATGCGCAGTAGGTTTCCTCGAGTATTTTGGATGCGCAGTGGCTTTTCTAGAGTATTATAGATGCACAATAGGTTACCTCAAGTAGTATGAATGCGCAGTGGGTTTCCTCGAGTCAAATGGATGCGTAGTGGGTTATTTCAATATGGATGCGCAGTAGGTTTCACCGAGTATTATGGATGTGCAGTGGCTTTTCTTGAATTCCATTGATGCGCAGTAGGTTACCACGAGTAGTATAGATGCGCAGTAGGTTACCTCGAGTGGTATGGATGCGCAGTGGGTTTCCTTGAGTAAAATGGATGCGCAGTGGATTTTTTCTAGAAGTATGAATGCGTAGTGGCTTTCCTCTAGTAAATTAGATACACAGTGGGTTACCTCGAGTAATATGGATTGGTAATATGTTTTATTGAAGAAAATGCTTGAAGCAGAGGCTTTACTTCTATCGTGTAGTCCATGACACAGAATGATTTTTTATATCTTTGTCATGCTATTTTCTGCGAATTACTTGCACATCCAGTTGAAGTATACTAACGCAAGAAAAATTTTTGTACAAATATGCTTAGAATGTCATGAAACGTCAATATGTTGAGTTTAAATAAAATAAATTTGTCTGTCGCGTCGGTCTGTATGTTAGTCTGGTATCTGTTTGGTGCTCACGATTACTCTGGAACCAAGATATTGACTTAGAATATGGTACACGTATATATTTTAACGACATCTGGAACTAGATTATATATTGATCTTATTCCGTAGCAGAGTTGAAGGGTAAATTGAGATACATAGGTAAATCAAGAAATTAAGAGTGCATAAAATTGGTATTTAGTAAATATAAGAGGAGCTAAGGTCTCAAAAACATTTTTGGTAATAGCCACCTCTATTACCACCTCCACCTCATTATTAAAGGGGGTGAAAAAATATTGTGATTTAGTGTGTGTACAAGAACCAGTCATCAAGTTTTTTTTTTTTACTTCATTCACCCCCACCACCACCACCACCCCTACTGCTGATGGAGAATATCATTTTATGGCTTTTTCTGGTACATGATTTCAAATATTATACCATTAAAGTTCCATAAACAATTATTTCCACTTAGTGGAGTGCAATTATAGTATTTTTGTTGTAAGATACTTAGATAGGAAGTCTGGATGTGGCAGCGGTTTTTTATTTAATTATTCCAAAAAATAATTATGCCATCCTACATCACTAAAACGTGGTAAGTCCGTTTCTTGAGTTTTTTTGCAAAATATGAGCCGACAAATATAATTTATGAAAGTTGATAAATGATATTTATTATTAGGTAGATACAAAAATGGAAAATTAAATAAGAGAATACGCTGAAACTGACATAAACGTAACATAATCAAAAGTATAAAATCTTAATTTTCTCAGTTTTAACGTTTAAGATAAGGACGGCAGAATACATAAGGATACATTGGTCTGATCCACCAGATAGACCACTTTTTTTGTTTTAGGTGGGGTTTTTTTGGGGGTTAGGTATGAAAAACGAGCCAATCTGACAATTCTGACTTCGGATTAGGATTCAGTGAGTCAAAATACATACGGAAATATTGCTCTGATCCACCGGACAGACCACTTTTTTTTTGTTTAGGGGTGTTATTTTTTGAGATAGGGATGAAAAACGAGCCAATTGAAAATTTTATTTCAGATCCCGATTCAGCGGGTAAAAATACATAAGTTTACACTGGTCTGGTACGCCATGACAGACCACTTTTTTTTTTAGTTTTTGGGGTTAGGGACGAAAAACGAGCTAATCTGACAATTCTTCGGATTCGGATTCAGCGGGTCAAGATACATAAGGTTATACTGGTCTGGTCCGCCGGACAGACCACTTTTTTTTATGGACCTGTTTTATGTCCCAATAGTGGACTGCAAATAGAACATCGAATTTTTTCCGTTGCAAGACAATTACAAAATGTTAAACTAATGAAATTGTACGTAAATGACTACGAGAACTAAGACGTCACCAAAGCCCACTTTTCAACAAATAGAATTTTTCCTTTTCAAATTGGGTTTGTTTTCAAAGAATTTTTGAGATCTATGCGGCAGTTTTCTCGAAAACGGTTGGAATTATCAAGTTCTAATAAGTGTGTGTTAAAATATCACTTATTGGGAGTGTATATTATATTACATAGAAATGACTTCTGAGTGAGATTTGCTAGTCTTTTACGAAACTTACGTTTTGTAAAAGAAAAAGAGAAAAAAATATTCATCATCAAGTATAGCTACATAAATTATTGTTTCTTAGCTTAAAAAATGTTTCCCTATCAAATTGGGAGAAGATCGGTCAAGAGGCAGTTGAGATATTGCAAAAAAAAGAAAAAAAAATACAATTTTTACACCCTGCACCTTCTTTCACAGCAACAATTTTCTAAAGCATGTTTGGTTATGTCCTCATATTTTGGCCCAAAGAATCTACCCTTAAACTATGGCCTGTTATTAATGGTCCACCCTGTATAAATTGAATTTTTTATGCATTTGGGGTTATGTGTAAGAGTAGCTTACTTGCTAAACATCGCCCTGTTTGTATTTGTATTTCTCAGTAAAGTTGATTTATTATTATTATTCATTGTACACACACTTAGTGTGTGTACAAGAACCAAAGGCCTCAACATTTTTTTTGTATCATCCACTCCCAGACCGATGTGGCATATCGTTTACTGGGTTTTTGGGGTAGACGATTTCAAATATTATCTCTAAAGTTCTGTGAACAACTATTTCCATATAGTTAACAACATTTTATTCGTTGTAATAGATTTAGTTAGGAAATCTAGATATTCTAAACCGGATGAAATACTTTGTTTAGCGACTGTGTTAACATTTTCACTAAAATAAGTGTCAACACATATGCAATGTGACCTCTCATTTAAGTAACTACCGTATAAGTTTTTTATATTAGTAATAAAAGAGTTCGTCGGAACGTTTGGAAAGTAATTGTACTTAAGTGATAGAGTGAACTATATGTTCAATTATTATACTCTTCGCAAAAACGAAGAGTATATTGTATTTGATCGACACATTTCTAAAATCGTAAATAACGCTCGTGGAGAAAAAATTTTCATATCATCGTATTAGTGAACGAATTGTGAACAACTTTCAAAATGACCGTCCGTCCGTCGGTCCGTCCGCCCATCTGTCCGTCTGTCCGTCCGTCAAGTTTCTTGTAAGCACGATAACTTAAGAAAGAAAAGTCCGATTGTATTGGAATTTAGAAAGTAAGTTAGTGTTAGCTAGAGGAAGAACCATATTATTTTTGAAGAAAATCGATCGGTAAATAAAAAAGTTATTAATTATTTAATTTTAAAAAAAATATACACAACAACAAACATTATTTCGCACTTACAGAGATTTTTCTTCATTCGATTATGATTTATTTATTAACAATTTAATGCTTGTTAATTGGGATCATATATACACGCTTAATAATATAGATTGTATGGTTGATTTTCTTAACACTAATCTTATGAATGTTCTTGATGTTCATGCACCTTTAAAGACCGCGAGAATTTCTAAGCCTCCTTCACCATGGCTAACTGAAAATCTTAAGCTGATGATGAAACTTAGGGATAAAGCTTTTCAGAAATATAGGAGAGTAAATTCTGACGAATCGTGGCGTGAATATAAAGAACGGCGTAATTTTGTTAATAAAGCTGTTAAAGCTGAAAAAAAAGCATACTTATCTCAAAAATTTAAGAGTGACCCTAAAGAATTTTGGAAAGTGCTAAAGTGGTTGAATATCAAGTCTGACATAGACACTTCTGTCTCAAGTATTGCTGATGTAAATGAATTTAACGAGTATTTTTCTAATACCCTTCTCCAGGCCGATGTGCGCCCTGACTTGGTTGCTGATTATGAGAATTCTAAATATTTGCGTGATGGTACTACCTTTGCATTCTCTGAAATTTCTTGTGAAAAACTCGAAGAAATATTATTTAAACTTAAATCTAACGCCATGGGTTCTGATGGTTTTAATATTAAAATTATTTTATACATTATCCCATATCTTAGTAATCATTTAACTTATATTATAAATAAGTGTCTCTTAGAAGGTATTTTTCCTTCAGCTTGGAAAGAAGCTAATGTAATTCCTGTGGCTAAAAAGAACTGTCCCACACTTATTAATCATTTTCGCCCCATTAGCTTATTGCCTGTCCTATCTAAGGTATTAGAAAAGGTAGTGTATGAGCAGGTAAATAACTACTTGAATAATAATTTGATTTTACCCATTTCGCAGTCTGGATTTCGTGCCCGACATAGCACGTCTACAGCTTTATTGCAAGTTTCTGATGACATATTCACTGCTTGTGATAATAGTCAGAACTGCTGCTTGATACTACTCGATTATAGCAAGGCATTTGATACCCTTGATCACGCCACCCTGTGTGCGAAATTAAAATATTATGGATTTGGTATTACGGCAACTTCTTTCTTTCGTAATTATCTCAGTAATCGTCGTCAAAAAGTAATATTAAATGATGAAATTTCTAACACTGTTTTTATTACAAAGGGTGTGCCACAGGGTAGTGTTTTAGGACCTCTGTTATTTTCTATATACACAGCGGATCTCAGCAAATGCCTACAGTTTTGCTCTTCTCATCAGTATGCGGACGATACTCAGTTATACTATTCTTTTTCCTTGTCTGACTTAAATACTGCCGTACTAAATATTAACTCTGATCTAGATAAGATATCTAAATTTTCGGCTGATCATGGTTTGGTTTTAAATGAGGGGAAAACGGAATTACTGGTGTTTGGTAGGCACAAGGCTCAAATTATTAATAATCCCAGTTTTAAATTAGTTTTAATTAATCAGCACTTACAACCAGTCAATGCTTGCAAGAACCTTGGTGTTTGGTTTGACACAGATTTGAGATTTGTAAAACATGTAAGTACCCTTATACAAAAATCAATTAGCAAACTTAAACTTTTGTATATGCATAAGGATATTCTCAGTACAGAAGTAAAATTGAAATTAACTGATTCATTAATATTGTCGTCCATTTCTTACTGTGACACTGTTTACTGGCCAGCTATTTTAAATCGTGATAAGGAATCTCTTCAGAGGATTCAAAATGCTTGTATAAGATTTTCATATAACTTAAGAAAATTCGATCACATTACTTATCATTTCAAACAATCGAAATGGTTAAACCTCTCAGAGCGCTTCGAATGTCATATGGCCTGTTTAATTTTCAAAATAATTAAATATCAGATACCTACTTATTTACTTATTAAGTTAAAAAAAGGCACCGATACCCATCAGCGTGCTACACGCCATTGTACTCAATTTACTGTTCCCAAGCACAAATCTGCCTTGTTTCAACGTTCGTTTAGTTACACAGCCGTAAAACTGTACAATTCTATTCCTCGTAATATTAAATACTGCACTAATATCACCAAATTCAGAAAAGAGATCACAACTTTAATTATTAATAAGCGCATTATATAAATAAGTATTAATTATCTTTTTTCTTTTTTTGTGTTCCTTATTTCACATGTTTGCTAATATTATTTCAGTTCTCATATTGTATATTGTATATTTTGTTCTCAATTTTTTACTTGTGGGTGGTTATATGGAAGAGCACTTGCGTGAATATCGCCACCCATCTTTGAGCCATTTGTTTTGCTTGTAAATTTGAACGAAAAAATAA
The DNA here is from genome assembly GCA_936432065.2 of Rutpela maculata. NCBI lineage: Eukaryota > Metazoa > Arthropoda > Insecta > Coleoptera > Cerambycidae > Rutpela > Rutpela maculata. The sequence goes on along the minus strand of OW386294.2, from coordinate 18,439,005 downwards.
AGACATTATTATTATTATTATTATTATTATTATTATTATTATTATATTCTCTTAATTTTTGTCGCTTGTACTAAAATGGAAATCTTGTGAAATATTATTTCCATAATATATTTTTTTTGTTTATGAATTTTACTAATATATATTTCATAGAAGTGCGAGTTGAAATATGTATGATTGTTGAAAGATATAGGTATATCACAGACAATGAATTTTCGTAGCAATATGTGGTGGCGCAGCGGCTAAAGCTTTGCGTTGCAATTCAAAGGTCCCGTGTTCGAATCCCACACAGGTTGGATATTTTTTTAAAATTTTATTTTTATATAATTTTTTTCACAACAAAGATGGTATCACAAAATTTAGGAAGTCCAAAAACTAACATTATTTACAAGAAAACTGCGAAGAGTATCCTATAGAATGTGGAACAATTATATATAAAAAGCTCAGTAAATTGGCGAGTACGTTTTTAGCTTGTTTTATATATTACAGTTGCCTCTGTTGAGAAGATGGGCGTTTCATGACAGTATTTGGCGGATATGTCAAATTGGAGATATATTGGGGGCTCGTGGGTTCTACATGTTCATTTTTATATAAAATTATATTTAATACTATATAAAAAATTGTAATTATATGCTTTATACTAACTATTACATTCTTATTGTTTAAAAATAAACATTATAACTGGTGCCACAAGCTGGTGGCTCCCCAGTATATTTCCTTTTTTTTTACTTATCCATTTCGAATTTGGGGTGCATAAACTACCTGTAAAAATGAATTTTTGGACATAAAAACCGGTATGAGACCATTTCCGGTTTACCCGAAAATGACCGCAACTTTCGATTTTTAAATGGAACACCCTGTATATTTTTACGTATTTGGATTCAAGACAACATTCTGAATATACTATGAGATTTTCGCGAATTTTTGTCGATGTTCAGTTTTTTTAAGCATTTTAAGACATTCGTCTAGAGTGCTTTGGAATAACAAAATTTGTTCTACGGCAGGTAAAGTCCAAGGGAAAAATATAATTTTTCGTTTAATTTCATTAATAACTATTTACGAAGCCTCCAAAATTGAACAAATCACTTTTTTGTCAAAACTTTTTTTTTAAATGGGAAGGTGGTGGGTCCTAGTGTTCAATAAATTCTAGATTCTTTTGAACCATTGATATCCATTTCAAATCTATGCTATTTGTTTTTCTATTTTATTAAATTTATTTAAAAATAAAAAATCACTTTCAAAATCATTTTTATTGATCCTTAATACTTTGCACTAGTACTTATACCTATTAGGAAAAAAAAAAAATAATATAGGCTATATTATTCAATAGGCTATTATTCAAAAAAAGGCAGTTATTTACATTTCATTATTAGACATATGATTTTTGCAGGCAATTAGGTTAGAGTTCAAGAAAAATTATTTTGAAAGTGATTCTTTATTTTTAAATAAATTTAATAAAATAACAGATTTAAAATGGATTCAATGAATTCAGAAAAAAATCTATAATTTATTGACCACCACCTTCCCATTTGAAAAAAAAGTTTTCGATAAAAAAGTGATTTGTTCAATTTTGGAGGCTTCGTAAATAGTTATTAATGAAATTAAACGAAAAATTATATTTTTCCCTTGGACTTTTACCTGCCGTAGAACAAATTTTGGTATTCCAAAGCACTCTAGACGAATGTCTTAAAATGCTTAAAAAAACTGAACATCGACTTAAAAATTCGCGAAAATCTCATGGTGTACTCAGAATGTTGTCTTGAATCCAAATATGTAAAAATATGCAGGGTGTTCCTTTTAAAAATCGAATGTTGCAGTCATTTCTGGTTAAACTGGAAATGGTCTCATACCGTTTTTATGTTCAAAAATCCATTTTTACAGGTAGTTTATGCACCCCAAATTTCAAATGGATAAGTTAAAAAATAAAGGAAATATAGGGGGGGAGCCACTAGCCTGTGGCACCCGGCATATTATTATTATTATTATTATAATGTAGGCACATAGGCGCAATCTGTTTCGTGCATACTTTGTGTAAGATATGATAACTGATTTAAGTTTTACATGAAAATGTTACGGCTTTTCAATTGATTTTCACTCTAGCTTGGAATGATACTTGGAAAATTAATATTTAGATCATGGAACTCTTATCCAAGTGCGCATAGATATAATGGTTCAATTAATTTAAATAAGCCATATGTTTCTCGATGAGCATCGACAAATTCGACAAATCGAAAATACTTGTTTTATAGATTTTGTTCAAAAGAACGGAGATCTTAATTTTAGATTTTAGGATGAATTTCATCGATATTCTCTTCTTAGCTATAGAGGCGGTTCTAATGTGTTTTTGTGTGTGTGATGGCAATACACCTAAATAAACCCTGAGGAATTTGTTTTGCACCATATAAACTCATTTCAGAGTTATATTTGAGGTGGCTCTATAGAAGAATAAGTCTTAATTTATAATCGATAATAGTAAAATAATAGAGCTCTTTTTTGATCAGAAGTCCACCATATAGTCTGGGAGGTAGCGTCAATATTTTATTCGTCATTTCAACACCACTTCTTTGTTTTTTCAATGTTAGTTTTCGTTCGAAAAATAACTAAAACAAGTTAACAACGTACTCTTCGCCAATTTACTGAGCTTTTTATATATAATTGTTACACATTCTATAGGATACTCTTCGCAGATTTCTTGTAAATAATGTTAGTTTTTGGACATCCTAAATTTTGTCATATTGTTGTGAAAAAAATTATATGAAAAAAAAATGTCCGACCTGTGTGGGATTCGAACACGGGACCTTAAGATTGCAACGCAACGAAAAATTGATTGTCTGTGATATATATCTTTCGACATTCATACACATTTCACTTTATTAGTAAAATTCATAAACAAAAAAATATATATTATGGGAATAATATCTCGCAAGATTTCCATTTTAGTACAAGCGACAAAAATTAAGAGAATATTTTTTTTAAATTAAATAATTAATAACTTTTTTATTTACTGATCCATTTTCTTCAAAAACAATAGGGTTCTTCCTCTAGCTGACACTAACTTACTTTCTAAATTTCAATACAATCGGATTTTTCTTTCTTAAGTTATCGTGCTTACAAGAAACGTGACGGACGGACGGACAGACGGACATTTTGAAAGTTGTTTAGAATTCGTTCACTAACACAATGATATGAAAATTTTTTGTCTGCGAGCGATATTTACGATTTTAGAAATGTGCCGATCAAATACAATATACTCTTCGTTTTTGCGAAGGGTATAATAAGTGCCAGCTGACGCGACCGTGGAGATGAAGAGCGTGGGAGGCTGCGCATTTGGTACAATAATTTTGTTTTTTGCGTCGATCCAACAAAGCTAAAAACTATAAATAGTTTATTTGTGTAATATACATGAAAAAAAAATGTGTCAGCTGCATAGGGTAGGGAGCGAATGTTGTCAGCTGCCCTAGTTAATATGTATGAAAAATACGTGAAAATTCGTTATTTCAACAAAGCTGAAATTCATTTATATGATAGTTTGCGATAAAAAAAACAATTAAAAAGTGTCAGCTGATAATACCATGGGACAAAACCTGTCAGCTAGGCCTTTTAAGTGTACCGCGCCGTCCAGGTGCTCATCGCGCGCGGTATTTTTAATGCCCCAGTTAACGTATGAGACTTGAAAGAAAATCATATTTGTATGAAATATTATACATACATATTAGAGATACTTAGAGATTGCAATCATTGATTGAGAATAGTGAGTGAGGATTAAATAATGAGAATCAATATAAAAATCTTAATATTTCTATTATTTTAGCACATTCAATACGAATAAAACAGCTCGATTCTCATCTGAATCACTCTCACTGCTGTATTCTAAATTATCTTCCTCTACGGAAGTGCTATCTGAATGGTCTTCCAAATCTAGATTTTCCTCAGATTCTCGAGCGTCATCATTCTCATTTTCGTCTTCACCAATACCTGCCGAAAAATACTGAAAATCATTAAAGTGAATAAAAAAGAATTCATGAAGAAGTAAAAGATTATATGCATAGAATACCTGGAATTTCCTCGCTCTCATTTATGATATTTTCAATTTTCGGTAATTGATCGCCTTGAAACCACTTGAAAATGTACTTCTCATCGTGTTCTTCCCATCCATAATCAGTTGGCAAAGACAAACTTGGCGTTTGAAGATGTGCATGACTCCACAATTAAGCAATGTAAGAAGTTTGCAAAAAAATGCTGTTTCAATTCTTCTTACATGGAGATAACAGAGATCCTTCGAAAATTTTGGTCAATCTTCAAGATATATTCTTTCTGATTGATATTATACGCTTCCATAAAAGTAGCTACGCGTACCAGATTAATATTCTTGATTCTTTTAGAACCATACATATGACAAACAAATTCCTCCGGAATAGTAAAATTCTCTTTCAAGTTTTCAGGTGCATGTTGAGAAATGTCAATGAAAGCCTATATATACGACGGATATTTCCGTAATAATTCTAGCGATTTTTTTCCCTTTCCTATAAAAATCTAGACTGAAGTCACAGCCGGTTAAGGCGTGAAAACCTGGTAGTGCTAGACCTAATTTCTGCTGACCTAATTTCTCATATTTTATTAACGTCCACGTATTGTTGATTGTGTCCAGTACCAGTGAGAATTCTTATATGTAAATTTCTTCAAAGGGCAGGCATCTTGCCGAGCATGATTATCATTATATCTGTGTCGGAACATCTTATTGTGACTCGAGCATCAAAATCTAGTTGACACACGTGGAAAACGATTTTGCTGTCAGCTTCTTCGTGTGAACGACAAGAAAGATTTTCTACAACCGTTTTCACGACCTTGCTATCGATTACTTCGAATTTATAGCACAAGTCATAATTTATATAAAAAGTTTTCCGGAGAAGAAAGGTGCCATGTAATCTTCTGCCCAATGATCGCAAATGAATTTCACCAATGCCTCCTTGAAATAAACGTTTCTCAATTTATACCGGAAGTTTTAATAACCGGTAAATCGGTAAATAAAAATCTAAATAACCGGTTAACCGGTATTTACCGGTAATTTTTAGAATGAATGATTAGGGTGGCGAAAATGGCAATTGTCTTTTTCCATGTACAAAATTATCTAAATATAACAAAAAACATTTTTATATACGTATATTTAATATAATGAACAAACAGAAAGTTTTTTATCAAAAGGAAAAAATACCAATGAAATAAATTTAAATAAATAATTATTCGGTAAATAACAAAAATTATAAACATAAACTCAAAGAGGGCATTTACTGAATACCTAATCTAAAAATACAATATTTTTTAAAAATAGCCTGTTAAAAGGGTTAGTTTTTCAAAATTATATCTGTTAGTCATCTGATATTTGTGCATAGAATACCACCAGCTGAAGATGCCCTTCATCAATCGATATTGGTGGGTCGATAAGTTAATAAGAATTGGTACACTTCTAAATGCATTTCACGGATATTTGCGGCAGTGAAATATTCAATTTCCTGTCGCAAGATATTGTCAATGTCTCTCTTGTATTTCTTAGGACTTGGTGTTTGGATTTTACTTTTTATAATATTATTTATTTATTGTTACAAGTGCTCAGTGCTGGGACAGTCACTCTGTAGTTAGTGAATACTAGTCACTGTGTAACGTTAAATTAGGTTCCGATCTTATAGTTGTATATGCGGATGTAAATTTAAAAATGAGTGAGGCTTCGTTTGTTTTTTTAAATGTTTTAGTTGATACCTGAGGAAAAGGGTATTTATATTTGCTTCTTTACTTTTGTTGATAGCAAAGTGGATAGAGAAGGTAACTTGTTTGTGTATCGTTGGTTAAATAAAAATACTTGTTACCTATGGGTTTTATTTCATAGAATCATTATAATTTAGGTTCATGGATTTGTCATGTCTGGAGGGTTATAATAGTTTTTATTTTATTTCCTTTGGTTGCTGGCAGGACATATTTTGTCTGCCTAACCTAAAACGATAAACAAAACACAAGTTAATAATAGCTACCAGGTTTATATTGTATGACTTACTGTTGGATTGAGCTAATCCTATTATATTTCCTTGCTATATTCTCTGGAATTCGGTTCAAACAAAGCGTGTAAACATCTTTGGGAATGTCTGTAAATGTAGACAAATATACACGTTTCAGGGCGTATAGGCTGGAAAAAAGGATTTAGTTACACTTCTATTAGTTACAACAAAACCACACTCTCTTACCTGTAGTTAACAAGTTCTTATTTATTTATTTAAATAAATAAGCCTGGTAGACTTTTTTATTATTCCTTTTTGTCAGCTGTCATATTTCAGGTTGAGGAAAAGTGTTACCAACATTGGTTATGGAGGAAAATTTATGGCATTTAAATTATTAATCCTAGTTTTATTTATTTTTATTGTAAATATGGTTCGATCATGGATTTTATGCTTATTAGTCTCTATTTTAAGAATTGCTTTAATCATTCTATGGTTAGGACTATTTTCTGTGTGTTTATAAATTAGTATGCGAAGAGGAATTATGGGTAGGTTCCTAATGAAATGGCAAGCTGTGACTGGTGCTCGAGAACATGTGGTTGACCGGAAAAGAAAACGCCGTTTTCTTGTTCATTTGGGTAGCCGTCGTTCCGCCGTTCAGACGAGATTTTTCTGACTTTTTTTTTGTTGCGTTTCAATTTTTTTGTTCCTGTAATTTTTTTATAACGATGGCCATTTTGAGTGCCTAAACATTTGATATGTTACTCATGTAGTATATTTATTTTTTTTTACAATTAATGTGAGTAACTGCACAGTTATATACGTATCTTTAATTGTCTTGTACATGCACATATCTTAGGATACTAGAAAGATGTTGGATGAATGTAACGTCCATACAGTATACTGAATTTATTTAAATTAGAAGTTATTTAATATCGAGTAAGAATTTTTTGTGCGAGTTTTTTAGAGTAAATTAGAGAGAGTCACCTTATGACTGAACCTTTTACCATTTTGTTATAATTTTTTTTTCCTATTTGGATATACCTATTTTCTGTAATAAAATTTTGTCTTAAAATTGACTCTACTGTTTATTGATTATGTTGTCAAAGGGGACTTCAAGTATTAGAATAAACACGGAGTTTGGTAATTTTAAATCGGTGTGTCGAACAGGTGTTTAAGGTTGGTGAAATTTTATTGGAAATTACCTGGCGTTCAATCCGTTTTTTTTGGCAAAATATAAAATTGTTAAAAAAAAAAGAAATCTCACCACTGAAGTCTCTTGCTGGAGCTAGCCAACCTTAAGTTAAATGAGCATTTTAGCATTTTTAGTTTTTTTGAAGGCTTAATTTCATTTGAACACGTAACAACTGACATAAATAGAAACGTTGAATACGTCACATATCGTAAGTTCAGAATATACCGAAATAACCGGTCAAAAATTAAAATAACTGGTAATTATCGTCATGTGTTTTTTGTCCTGATAACCGGTTAACCGGTCAACCGGTATTGCAATCCCTAGTTTGTGTTGAGAGAAACTTGAAATCGATCATCAGGTGGTTAAAAAAAATGAAATACGTTAGCTGGGGCATTAAAGATACCGGGAGCGGTGAGCTCCTAGACGCTGCGGTACACTTAAAAGACCTAGCTGACAGATTTTGTCCCATGATACTGCTTTTTTATATCGTAAACGATCATATAAATAAATTTCAGCTTTGTTGAAATAACGAATTTTCACATGTTTCCATACATATTGATTAGGGCAGCTGACATACTTCGCTCCTTACTCTATGCAGCTGATATTTTTTTTCATTTATATTACATAAATAAACTATTTATGGTTTAGTAGCCTTGTTGGATTGGCGCGAAAAACGAAATTCTTTCGGATGTGCAGCCTCCCACGCCCCTCCCCAGTAAACACACTCTGCCACATCCACATTATAGCCACTCATATTTTAGTGGATTTTGTAAATGACAAAGCATCACATCACCGTCTTTGGACCGTTTCAGAACGTTCACATTATAACCACTCCCATGTCAGTGGAGATTGGGATATCCACAATCACCACATCATTTTAATGATACATTTTAAAACGTGGATGTAACTAACTGAGCCACCACTCACTTATTAAATATAGGTACACTTTTATATTTAAATTTCATTATATTTATAAACACAGTATAAAAGAGAGATAAATAAAATATAAATATATAGAGAGCATATTTAGGTTATTTTTGATTTAAATACCTACTGATAATTGTTTCCTTACCAATTGACGACAAAATGCAGTCATATTGTATGGTATTTGCTTTAATTATTATCCATCATTCTATTTTGCTCTAGTATATTATTTTAGTACCCGAATCCGAGGATTGTCTAATTATATCTATAGTATAAATACCCCAGTCAAATTAGAACAAATTTCGACGTTTGACGAAAAAAACTGATAAAGTGTTTAAATTTGGCAAATATGTTTAGGCTTACCTACTATTAAACATACTAAAAGTCCCCAGCCCAAACTGTTGCGCTTGAGCCACCATCTTGGAGAAATGGCGGTCCGATTCAGTTTACTGCTTATATCTTTCTAACCATTAGCGATTTCGAAATTATGTTTATATACAAAATAAAGCTTATAAAATTCTGTACAAAAAGTGTTATATTGCATTTCATCGACACGTTTCAACAATTGTGAATATCACTCGTATATAATAAAAATATATCATTGTATTGTCATAAAATACGGGACAACTATCTAAATGTCATTTCTTTCAGTCCGTTCGTCTGTCCGTCTGCCTCTCCGTCCGTCATGTCTCTTGTAAGCTAAATAAGTTAAAAAAGAAAAGTCTGATTTTATTGAAATTTGGACAATAAATTAGTGTTAGCTATAAGAACCCCAGCGTTTAAAAAAAATCGATCAGTAAGTATGTTATGATTGTAGGTTTAAGTGACATACTTGCAACTTTAATGATCTCCCGATGATACCATCTTGATTGTCGAAACGTTGGTCTGTATACTGTGTAGTATCTCTGTATTTTTAGCATCTTATCAAAGGTGTTACAACACTCTTCACATGCCTTTTTTTCATAAAATGTTTTATAACCTTTATATTTACTAATCGATTTTTTTCAAAATCAATAGAGTTCTTTCTTTAGTTAACACTAACTTACTGTTCAAATTTCAATAAAATTGAACTCTTCTCTTTTAAATTATCATACTCACAAGAAGTGTCGTACAGAGAGACAGATGGACAAACTGACAGACTGACAAACAGATTTTCGACGGATATTTTAAAGTTATTGGGAATTCTAGAATTAACATAATAATATGAATTTTTTTTTATGAGTGATTTCCGGTTTAGAAATGTGTTGATCAAATGTAATTTCCTATTTTAGAAGATGATAATAATAGATACGGGAAAATATTATATCACATTTTTTGTAGAGAATTTTATAAGCTTTACTTTTTATTGGAGACTTAATTTCGATATTTCTAATGGTTAGCGAGATATAAGAAAAAAAAACTTAATCTGAGCACCATTTTTTCAAGATGGCGGCGCGAGCGTAAGAGATAGAGTTGACGACTTTAAGCATGTTTAAACAGTGGGCCTTAATGAACATCTCTGCCAAGTTTCAAAACTTTAGGTATCAGTTTTTTTCCTCTAATCCTCCCTATTTAACTGGAATAATTCAGGTACTTATACATTTTTTTCTATTTTAGAATGATATAATAGACAATTAAAACTATCTTCGTTCGTGGGGCTTCTGGCAGTGGCAGTATAATGAGAGAAAAGATGGTAAGTTCATATAAGTTCTAAAATCTTAGACATTTTGCATTTGAATTTTGTGCAAACTGCTGTTTTTACCAAGTTTTTCTGTAGCTATAATAAGGCTCTATAAAAAAAATATATTCTTTATTGTTTCATATTGAAATACTCGTTTCGGTAATTAGAAACTTCACCTTCAGTTTTCTTTTTGCTTAATTTTTAATTTAGTGTATACTTAGTGTCTTATTTTAAGTCTCATCGAAGCTTTATTATTTTGCTAGAGATTGAATTCAAATGGTGTCCACGAATCAAGAGTGATACAAAGTTCAAATAATTTTAGAACCGTATTCTGCATGCCCTGCTAGAATCAAATTCAGAATTCGTATCTTTATTGCTAATTCATGTTTTACAAAATAGTGGTTTATTTTCAATCGTCATCCTTTTTTTATATATATTTTCAATAGTCAATGAAATTGTTTTAAAGATGTAAGCTATTAAAATTAAATTTAATTACTTCCACATCCAGTGGAAGTATGGTAACGACAAAAAATTTTTGAAAATTTTTATTCTTCAGATAGGCTTAGAATGTCATGAAACGTCGAGATTTTAAATTTGAGCGAAAAAATAAAATTTCTGTCTGTCGGTCTGTAACTTTTTTGTGCCCACGTTTACTCTGGAATCGTTTAAGATATTGACTTGAAATTTGGTACACGTATGTACTTTAACAGGATCTGGAACTAGATTATATTTTCATCTTATTCCGTCGAAGGGTTGGGGGGTAAAATGTGGTAAATAGGGGGTAGATTGGGGATAAATCGGTAAATCAAGCAGGTAAGAGTTCATAAAATTGGTATTTAGTGATACAAGAGAAGCTAAGGTTTAAAAAAAAAATTTTTTGGCATTAGCCACCATTGCCTTATTATTAAAGAAGATGAAAATAAAATTGTGATTTAGTGTGTGTACAAGAACCAAAAGTCTCAAAATATTCTTTTTACTTCATCCACCTCCACTACTACCCCCCTATCACCACCCCCACCCCACTACTGTGTGGGATATCGTTCTATGGGTTTTTGGGGTAGACGATTTCAAATATTATATTATTAAAGTTCTATAAACAATTATTTCCACATACAAAATTTTTTCGTTATGAGAGACTTGGATAGAAAACCTGGATGTGGAAGTAGTGATTCCTTGGACAGTCGTTTTCTACTTTAATAACAAAACGAGTGTGTGGTTGAACTTGAAATTACCACTACCAACACTCAACTTTTAACATTATTTTTACTGACATAAATGATACCAAATCTTATTAAACATTTTTAAACTGTGATAATTAATTTTTTATAAATTTTTAGATGTGGTATGAAAAATAGTTCCAGCCACAGCAGACTTTGACTATGAGATAAGTGTGACACTTAATCCGTTATAGGAATCAAAAAAGATCAAGAAAGAAATAGCTAGGTGAATTTATATTATAAGGCATACCTGTAATCAGATCTTGAATATATATAGTTTCGGAAATGTTTGTTTCATTGATCACTTCAAATTTATTTAATACTTTTTATATTTTTAAATCTAATTTCTATTATTTTACTTAGAGACATTTTCTGGGACCCCACTTTAGTGAGTAATATATGTGCTATAAAACGATCAAAATATCTAGGGATATGTGCAAGATTTATAAGCAAATATCAAACGATTATGTATGAACTGCCTTTTTATATATTTTTCGAAATCCCAAGAAAAATGTAAGGAAAAGGTAAGTAAAGCGAATGTGAAATATACTTTTTTGTGTAAAATTTCAGCAATATCAGGCTACTTTGATGAAATGTTTTGTCTGATGTACGCCATTAAAATAAAAATGAATTGTGAATAAATTATGTTGCTTTACAACGTATATTATAACAACTTGAATGTTACCGCTGAGTTAATTTTAAAATAAATGAAAAGAATCTATTTTGCAACAAATAAATCTTCTTTTATATTACGAAAACAATAACTCAATGAAATGACGATGAAAGATTTATATTTATACCCGGCTCCAATATAAAATGATTAATTTTGAATAAATTATGTTGCCTCATATTGAATTTTTTATTGTTTTTAATCGAAAAAAATTATTTCATCAAAGTCGACTGACGTTTTATATACTTAGTGTATGATTTTACATTCTGAACAACTTTTCTCTTTATTTTTTTCATTTAGAAAAATAAAGGTGTACTTATTTCTTAAATATTTGTTTACAAATCACCCTGTATATCTAAAATTGTATTCTCATATACAGCTAATTATATATGTAACTATATTATGCAACGAGAATAATTTTAGGTATGCAGGAGGATTTTGAAAGAAATATTTAAGAAATAATATAAGTTCACCTTTATTTTTCAAAATGAAAAAAAAATGAGAAAAATTTTTCAGAATGTAAAATCACACACAAGGTATAAAATGTCAGCCGACTTTAATGAAATAATTTTTTTCGATAAAAAAACAATAAAAAATTCAATGAGGAAACATAATTTATTCAAAAATTCATCATTTTTTGGAGCCGGATATAAAATATTAATCTTTAATCAGTGATTTTTAAGTTTCAATGGAGCTATTTTTTCGTAATATAAAAGTAGATTTATTTGTTGCAATATAGATTCTTTTTATTTATTTTAAAAGTAATTGGGCGGTAACATTCAAGTTGTTATAATATATATTTTTTGTACACAACATGATCATATCTATATCACAAATGAGTGGTACTGATGTGGCTGAAAAGTGGAAAATAAGTAAGTCACTTTTGACGACGTGGCTGACTGCGGCCGTTTAGCGTCAATGTGACGGCATTTCCACGTGGTTGCAAACAAGAATGACGACGTCACTGTTGCAAAAATCACATCATTATGATGTTAAAATGATGTGGTTTGGTTTGCTGGGTCATCTCCGCGATTGAAGTAGCTGACACCCGATTCTTCGATAAGCAATGAAAAAACAACCTGTACTGAAAAAATGAGCTTTGTTGAAATGATGTAATTAAATTTGACGCTATCTCCCAGACTAATACTCTCTTAGCAGAAAATCAACCCTCTGTCGCATTTAGATGCAATGCAAATTATATAAGGTTTCCAGGTTAAATTATTATCCAAAAATATCTAAATATTTAACGTTTTTTATCGAGAAATTAAATTTACCTGTCATTTAATATTAGAATCATGTTTAATATTGTTGTACTATATTTTATCAAATACTATCTTGGCATATCATATAACATGTGAATGATCTTTTGGGCAAATAAATTATTAATATTATTATTATTAATATTTACTGACGGTGAACCTAATGGTAATTAAGTTTTGTTGTAAGGAAGCGCCGTCAAAAATCTATTTACGTGTCGCACGCTGTAGTGATGCAGATATTCGGATGATTTCGGTACTCGGATTACACGGAATCGGATGACAAGAATATTCGGATCAAAAAGGATTATCCTTTTTGATTCGGATTAATCATCCGATGTCGAATTAAATTTTCTCTATAGGTATTAGTAATGTGATATCGCGATTTTTCAATCCTTGTGTCAACAGCAATTGCGATGATAGTAATTTTTTTCCCCAGATCTCAGAATCGATGAGCGGGGGGGAGAAATCTAAGAAAACATTTTATTATCCAAGTGCACGATTGACAGTTGTTTTTTTGTTTTGTACTTAAAATTAATCCGAGTATATTTTATTCGGATGAAATTTTAATACTCGGAATCAAGGGAATATTTTGATACTCGGATTAACCGAGTATTTTAATTCGAATTCACCCAACACTAGCACGCTGTACAAATGTCCTAATCGGCTCCAGAGGGCGGTTGTGACATAATGAGCGTCCTCTGAAGCAACAGATTGCATATTAAAAGTAATTTTGTTATAAAAAGCGGAGTTCATGTGAAATATGTAAGTCCGAAGAATAACGCCTACGATGTGAACGGAGCGCAAAGTCAACCAAATTAGAACGGGGTTGATCCGCCTACACACTAACACGCTAAATAGTAGGTACCATTTGTGAACAACTTTAGGGACGAGGGATTAGACTAAAGTCGTTTATACTTAAATCGTCACTATACTGTAAAATTTTGGACTGAAAATTGATATCATTATAGTAGATACATACATTTTACGGGCTTTGTTTTGAAGTCAAGTTTTATTACTCAGATATTTAAGTTAAACGTTCTGCATATAATGGCTAACACCGAAAATGCGTGAAAATGTTTAAACATAATGTTTACAAATTATAGTAATAATTACAATAATAATAATAATAATAATAATGAATAATGATTCGACTCGATTGGCTTCGAAGTGACATGAAAATGGACAGGAAGATGAGGAAAATCCTACCCTGTCAAAAAATCCTTATAAAAACTTATAAAAAAAAAGTATAAGTTTTTATAATTTTTGATGTGTGTATTTGAAATGTGTTTTAATTGTAAATTCTCGTATGGTATCTACCAGTATTGATGAGTTTTTATAGTATATGTAATTAAAAGTTTTTATAGATTTTTATAGTATTTTGAATGTAAATTCCTATATGATATCTATTAGTATTAATGAGTTTTTATAGTACATGTAATTAAAAATTTCTATAGGTTTTTATAGGTTTGTATAGTGTTTTGAATGTAAATTCCCCATAGAAATTCTATTACTATTGATAGCTTTTTTTACAGATTTTGGTTGTGTATTTGAAGCATATTTTTAATGCCAAATCCCCTAAACTTACATAGGTAAGTAAATATTATTTACTTACTATTCATATTTCAAATATCAATAGCAATATAGTGGTAAACACTAAATACTGCAAAAGTCCTTGTTTCCTCTAGCGTTCTAGCCTAAACGCATTAGCAGTAAAAGAGAATGCTTTACTTTTAATTTAACAAACCCACACTAGTTTCTTAGGTCACATTAGATTAGATATGAATCAGCGACATGTATAACAGCTCCCTCTACTGCAGGCTGGAGTATGTAACACTAAACTTTCATAAGTTTTAATTATGGGTGTGTTTTAAATGTACATTCCTCGTATGAAACCTATTAGTATACGTAAGTTTCTATAGTATTTGAAATACAAGTTTTTTATAAGTTCTAAATGTGGTCTGATGTGCGGCTATTTGAAATGTGTTTTTAATGTAAATTCCTTGCCTGAGGTTTTTATGTAAATTCCATATATGAAGTCTATAAGTAGTTATACGTTTTCGCGGTAATTGAAATATGGAGTGATATAGATATTTTATATGTATTTGAAAAATATTTTTAACGAAAATTCTCCATACGAGGCCTATCAGTATTTGTAAGTTCTTATATGGTGTTTGAAATACGAAGGTTTTATAGGTTCAGAGTTCAGATGTGTCTAAGTTTTTGAAGTATTTGAAATGTGTTTTGAATGTAAATTCCTTGCCTGAAGTCTATCAACACTTGCACGTTTTAATAATAAACACGAACTTTTCATAAAATTCTATGAGGATATGCGATGGGGTTTAAAGTAAATTCCCTGAATGAAGTCTATCAGTATATTTATAAGTATTTATGGTAATTAAATTGCGTTTTATAGGTTTCTATATGAATTTGAAAGATATTAATGTAAATTCTCAGTACGAGGCCTATAAGTATTTATAAATTTTTATGGCGTTTGAAATACAAAAATTTTATATATTCTGTGAATTTTTAATGTATATTCCTCCTTTGAGGTCTATTGTAAGATTTTTATGCTTTTGTGGGAATAAGAGGGTTTTCAAAAATACAATGTGTATATAGTATATACTTACAATGGATTTTAATGTAAATTATATGAAATCTATTGTATTAGTAAGTTTAGTTTAGTAAGTATTGTAACTTTTTTAGGTTGACTATTACTATTGACTATTGAAATCCCATGAAAACTTTTCAAATGAATAGTTGTAAATAATACTTTTCAATTAATTATTTTTTATTTATTTGCTTTTATCATGATTTGCATTATACCTAAATAATATTCTCTAATACTTTTCAATCTTGCACTGAGAAATCCTTATTAAATTCTTATATAAAACTAAACTAATAATAACCCTTCAAATCTTATAAAAACCATATACTAATTATTTCTTATTAAATGTTATAAAATTCATCCCTGGTTTTCTGATGAAACATTATTAGTTTTACCACTATTGGAACCTCATGAACTCAAATCAATAGTTGTAAATCATTATTAATACGTTTTAATAGATGTCCCTATAAATCCTTATTAAATTCTTATATAAACTAAACTGATATGGACCTATGAAGTCTTATAAAAATAAGTACAAATATATCCTTATAAAAATGTATAAAATGCCTACTAGGAACTCCTTGGTATATCTTTTCAATTTCATTACGCTTCAGATTCCAAAAAAAACTCATAAAAGTATTCGATAATACTTTATTTATACTTTTTAACATGCATCCTTATACGTTTCCATTAAATTCTTATATAAACTAAACTGATATGCACCCATGAAGTTTTATAAAAATAAGTACAAATATATCCTTATGAAAATATATAAAATGTCTACTAGGATCTCCTTAGTATATCTTTTCAATTTTATTACTCTTCAGATGCCAAAGAAAGTCACAAAATTATTCGATGTAATTCCTTATTAGTACTTTTTAATACGTATCCTTATAAATCCTTATTAAATTATTATATAAACTAAAACTGATAACAATCTCTCAGATCTTACAAAAACCATATACTAATTGTTTCTTATAAAAGATTACAGAACTCGTATTTGATTTTACTGATAAAACCTTTTCAGTTTCAACACTTTTCAGATCACATGAGAACTTATCAAATTAAAAGTTGTAATGCTATATAAAAACTGTTTTTAGTATAAACACTTATGGAAACATACCAATAACAACATGGGTATTCCAACTCAATTACGATTCCTTTAGATACTTATTCATCCCAATATAATTTCTATATGGCAAAATTAATGTACTGTATAAAACCTTATAAACCAGATAGGCTCTTATGATTACCCATAAAAAATGTATAATTATCTGTAAGTTTGAAATAGGATTTTTTGACAGGGTAACAATGGGCGGAATTCATCATCCAAAAGCAGATGTGCACACTGCACAGGTTAAGAGGAGGATGGCGGCCGTGGATTAATAGAGATAAAATAGAGGCACAACAGAGCGGCCAGATATCTCCACTGGATCATGTGCAAGCATTTCCATATACCAGTATCGTCAAAATATTATGAATATGTCGTAGTCCTTTGATGAAATAAGTCATTTCGTGAAAAGTCTAGGCAGTATATGAACTGCCGCATAGTGGGGCTTTTATTGAAAACAGGCGTAAAAAATCGATAACCTAGCCAATTTTCGATACAAATTTACGAAACTTGGTAGAGTTAAGTATTTGGATATGCTAAATTCAGTTTTGCTGCAATTTTTTTTTCAATATGGCGGCTTCAAAATTTGGGCCAAAAGAAGTAAACAAAAAAGTCCTGATCCTGGAACTCGACCCCGAGTAGTCCAATGTATTTTTCGGTGCTGAATTCAAATCCGACCTCAGAAAAGTCCAAACACCCTTAAAACTTTGAGCTGAAGTGAAAAAACACCCTTAGAATAGGGTAAAATAGCCTCTCATATACAGTGTGTGTAGTGGCGGGCTGGACATAGGGAGTAAGAATTGCAACATCGCGTGTGCCAGCTGGCTAAAATGAAATAACTGAGAACTGGAATGCTTCAGTGGTCTAGTGCCGACTCTTTAATCTATGCCGCCGACGGGGGAGTTTGCTGTTGCTGGGTTGTCATATCTCTTGCGCTACGTGAATGTACATGCCCAATCGGCAATTATACGCACTGTATGGTGACAATAAGTACATGAAAAATTACTCCTACTGCACAATCTCAGGGTTTTTGAGGTTGCTGATTTTAAATTTCAACATGCCAAAAGCCAAAGATTGATTCTTAGGGTGAGTTCGAGTAAAATAGGGGTTGAAAGGGGTGTAGAAATGAAAATTTGACAAAATGCGTGATTTTCATTCCAAAAGTATATTTCTAGGGATTTTTGAGGTTGCTGATTTTAAATTTCAGCATGCCAAAAGCCAAAAATTTATTTTTAGCATGAAAATCGAGTAAAATGGATGTTGAAAGGGGTGAAAAATGAAAATTTGTCCAAATACGCAATTTTCATTCCAAAAGTATATTTCTAGGGATTGCTGATTTTAAATTTCAGCATGCCAAAAGCCTAGAATTTATTCTTATGTTGAAAATAGAGTAAATTAGTGGTTGAAAGGGGTGTAGAAATAAAAAGTTGAAAAAATACGTAATTTAGATTCTGAAATTATATTTTTAGGGGTTTTGAACTTGTTGAGTTCAAGTTCGAATCCGATCTCAGCAAAGCCCATATGCCCTCAAAATTTTGAGCCTGTAGCGAATAAATAACCCTAAAATAGGGTAAATCATCCCTGATTTGTGGTAACAATAAATACATGCAAAAACTAGTTAACAAGCGCAAACGTATTGTATTTAAATATAGATTTTTGGTATATGGCAAAGGATTTTCTACTCTGAGGTGGTTAAGCACCCCTAGATAGAGGAAAACCACCCCAATATAAAAATAAAGTTCATGAGAGGGGATAAAGTCACTTTTAGTCTCTATTCAAAAACTGAATCAAAAACTTCCACATTTTCCATGTTTTAATGGTAATCATGTATTTTATTTTCATATAAAGGTAGTTTTTATACTCTTATGTACTTTAAGTCACTCTAGTTCTACATAATTCCAAACTTTCAAATCTTCATTTTGTATGTAATTTTTTAGCACTTATATACTCTATGATGATACGATGGTGTATATTCTTTGCAAGAACAGGGGTATTTTTTAGACTAATCTAGGAGTAGTTGTCCCGCCATTATTTAGGGAGATGACTGCTAAATATAAAACGTAACCCTCTCCATTGCTTTGATATTATTTACCATTCATTCACATCAATTTATAAATCCTGAAACGTGGGTTAGTTGTGCCTTGTTTTAGGGTGGCTCTCTTCTATTTTGGGGTTCTTTAACCACCTCAGAGTAGAAAGTCCTTTGCGATATACATAAAAATTATATTTAAATACAATACTTTTGCGTTTGTTAACTACTTTTCGCGTGTATCTATTGTTACCACAAATCAGGGATGATTTATCCTGTTTTGGGGTTGTTTATTTGCTAAAGGCTCAAAATTTTGAGGCCCATGAGCTTTTCTGAGAACGGATTTGAACTTGAACTCAACAAGTTCAAAACTCCTAAAAATATAACTTCAGAATATAAATCAAGTTTTTATTTCTACACCTCTCTCAACCACTAATTTACTCTATTTTCAACCTAAGAATAAATTCTAGGCTCTTGGCATGCTGAAATTTGAAATCAGCAACCTCAAAAACCTCTAGAAATATACTTTTGGAATGAAAATTACGTATTTTGTCAAATTTTCATTTTTCACCCCTTTCACTCCCTTTACTCGATTTTCACCCTAAGAAAAAATTGTTGGCTTCTGGCATGTTGAAATTTGAAATCGTCAACCCCAAAAACCCCTAGAAATATAAATTTAAAATGAAAATTACGTATTTTGTCAAATATTCATTTTTACACCCCTTTCAACCCCCATTTTACTCGATTTTCACCCTAAGAAGCAATTTTTAGCTTTTGGCATGTTGAAATTTGAAATCAGCAACCTCAAAAACCCTAGGATTGTACATTAGGAGGACTTTTTGCAAGTACTTATTGTCACCATATATAAGAGGCGATTTTACCCTATTCTAAGGGTGTGTTTTCGCTTTACCTCGAAATTTTGAGAGTGTTTGGGTTTTTTTGAGGTCAGATTCGAATTCAGCGTCGAAAAATACATTGAACTACTTGGGTCGATTTCCAGGTTAAGAATTTTTTTTGTTTGCTTCTTCTGATCCAAATTTAGAAGTCGCCATATTGAAAAAAAAAAATGTCTGCAGCAAAGCTGAATTTACCATATTCAAATACTTAACTGTACCAAGTTTCGTAAATTTTTATCGAAAATTGGCTAGGTTACCGAGTTTTGACGCCTGTTTTCAATAAAAGGACCACTGTGTGCCGGCATATCATGCAAATTCTTGAGGTTGCACAATGAGCCTAGGCATTTCGTGAAACGCTGTGGTCGTGTCGGCATTTGACGTTTAAATTCATTCTACATCACTAATAAATACCTACGGCACTGATATCGGCACATTTTAAAGACATAATCAATAAAACACTTTACAAATGATAAGTCAGTCCAACCATCGACTACTTTCGTTTGAGGTAAATTACCGCAAGCGTGTAACGTATCTGGTTGACTATAAATCTTATACGGATTTAACATTGTATTTTATTAATATTTAATATTTTTTCGCTATTTTGCGATCAGTTTAAAATATTTTGTGAAGTTTTGAGTTATAAAGTGGTATGCTAGAGTGTGTGCGAATCTTTAACTTAATATCTGATAGGTAATTGTAATTAAGACATTCAGCGCCGCTGGCGCTGTGGGGAATTTTGATAGGTTTTGACAGTAGAATCGAAGCGAGAATTCATCATCTTTAATCCGATCTTTGGAGACAGCGGTTGTGTTTGAAGATCCTGTCTGGCTTTGTAGCAATGGTGAGATGGCTTGTGCCTTACTCACTTTTATCTTTGTAATCCTTAAAGTTTTCGATTATTTTATGTTGTTATTTTAATTGTATCTATATTTTAATCCTGTAAGTGGACATATTTCTGAGAATAATTTTGTTAAACCGTGTGTTTTATTTTAAAAAGGTTAAACACATATTTACCTGTTTGTTCGATATTAACGCAGGGGTAACTAATTATTATTATCGCCCATTTGGCATTCTATCTTTAGGTATCGTGATTATTTAACGATGTTTAAATAATTATTATCGGCCCACTTGGCAAACTTATCTTTATCTTTAATTGTGTAAAGAAAATGTTAGACAATTATAGATTGACCCGTGGCGGTCACCTGTATTCTCTTTTACGGTTCCTAGATATTTTTTCTGCTGTTTGATGCGTTTTTCTAGGTGAATTACATACTGGTGTGGATGCACTAGAGAATACATTTGTGTACAAGCACAAAAGTTGGTTCAAGAACTGATAGTGGGAATTCTGGAGTAATATGGTACCTAGGCTGGAACCAGGCTCAAAGCCGAATCTGTCCAGATGGTCTACTGTTGGGGCACCTCTGGAAGACGTAAAGTGTGTGTTTTTCTTTCACTACCTTTTACCCAAATTTGCAGAGATTTAAAGCACTCACCGAACATTTGTCCAGAGATTCCCAGAATTTTGAGGTTTCTGAACTACCGAATCATTTTCTTTCTTCTTCATCTATTATGTAGCTTCATTAATGGATTATTATATCGCTATCTTTGTCTTACCTAAATTTTCCAATCCATGGAAACCCTGTATCCCGCAACCGCAACGAAACCAAATCCAGTAAAACCAGAGTCATCCAAAATAAGTGATGAAGTCGGAAGTCCAAGTGCCAGACCTGCTCCGACACCCGAAGCCAAAAGGCCGCCCGCAGTTCAAGATATACCGTCCCAGATGCCGCCCCCAGTCCGAGAGGCAACAGCCAACCCTGATGCCGTCCCCAGTCCGAGATGTACCGTCCCCGATGCCATCTACAGTTCGAGACGTACCGTCCCCAGACCGAGACGTACCGTCTCCAATGCCGTCGTCAGTCTGAGACGTATCATCCCAGATGTCGTCCCTGATGCCAACCCCGATGCCAACCCCGATGCCGCCCCCAGTCTGAGACGTACCGTCTCCGATGCCGTCCCCAGTTCGGAGACAGAACCAAACCCCGAGGCCACCGACCCCAGGTAGGCCAATTGCCTACGTCCGGGTGTTTTTCTAGGACGACGACGCAGCCCTCCTGGTCCCAGCTCCGCAACGGAAGCGACAGTTCAGGCGCAACAACCAAGATGGCCCCGCTTCCAGGATCCCTGGCACCGTTCCCCCTGTCCGACATTGCCCCCTGCAGTAGACATCCGAAAGAATCATATTTGTATTTGTGTACCTGTTTCTTGTAATTTTTTTCTGTGCTCATTTATTTTAACTATTTTACCTGTACCATGGCTCTAAGATGTTTTACATACTGTTTATGTTATTTAAACATTTGTTTTTTCTCTACATATACGTATATATACCAGGTATATAAGAAAGAATTGCCCATTCTTGATTTTGTTTAAAGTTGTTAAATTCTTTCATTGATGGATTTTTTTGAAATTTTCCTTTTTGTAAAGAAAGAGGGGAGTGTAATGAAGCATTCATAAATTCATGTTCCATTACTAAAGTTTCCGGATTTACACACGACACCAATGTGCACACGGCCCACAAATCTACCCAGCTCCCGTTTTGAGGCACGGATTTGCACACGACACTAAACTATACGCAGTTCTACGTCACTAGTAAGCGAGGATTCACGGATATAAAAGCCCGGCCACAAACCAACTAATTCAGTGTGAGCAATTCTGTCAATCTGTCTACAGCGTGCTGAGTTGGACATATTACAGCTTAGTGCATCTCCCGACGCAAACACGATGGAACGAATGCAATCTGACCCTGGGAATCCTTCAGCGTATTGAGTTGGGAACCCTCGAGTCGTTAGTCATTCCCCGACGCCGTTTCGCCGCCAGAACCAGAGCAGATGAGCCTGACCTGGAGACCTCCTACAGCGTGTTGAGCTGGGAAACTTCTTTAGTCGACGATATTCGCCCGACGCTCGATGCCACTCCAGTAGCAGCAACTTCGCATCGCATCGTTACGCTCTCTCTCTCTCTCTCTCACTCTCTCTCTGATAATAGAAAATGTTATCCTAAGAACCGTAAAAGATACGGACCTGTATAACCTGTACCTGTGTGTTATGTAACACTGCCACACATTACCTGTTTGAAGAAAAATAAATTGTTTATATTTTTTTATTGGGCTGTCTTATTAACTAATCTGGACTCTAATTAATCTGGAAACCACCTACCCGACAACAAACCGTTACATAATTTGACGCCCGAGCAGATTTCAAGAAACCGTTACAATTTTTATCGTAATTTTGGTCATAAAATTTTTTTCCTTGCTATCTTAATTTTTGTTTTTTCATAACTTACAATTTCTACTTAGTTTAGCGTGGTAAGAATTTTGTAGTTGATTAATTAGTTTTATCGGAATTTTGTATCTGAGTACATTGTACTTATTATCGATTTTTTTTAGTGTAGTTTTTTTATCTTGCCCGACTGGTTTTAACCACTTATTTTTCCGATTTGTATGTAAACATCCCTGGACCAAGTGAAGAGGAGTGACCAGTACAAATCAACATCAAACACAGGTCTTCGTAAGAAGTTGGTTGTCTGGACAGCATCTCCGTTGAGAGTGGCCAGAGCTGATACTCCAAGCTAATAAGGAGGTTTATTTTTGGGATCCCAGCTCAACCATAAGTCCCTCACTTACCGAGCTTTCGGCAGCTTTCAGCCCCATATATCAATTACAGTCACTTTGTGTAAGAATTTGTACACTCGTTACATCTATTATTTTTTTGGTCAGAAGAAATAATGTAAAAAATCAGTCAAAATTTATTTAATTTAACTTATAAATTTTTGTCTTATCATTCTTAACATTGTCTATTTTTGCAAAGTATCTAGTCAGTAAGTTTAAATATTTTCTTTTGTACAGAAATTGTAACATTTTCTCATGTTTTTTGTGATATATTGTTCTGATTTTATCTACTGTGTGTTATTATTCTTACTCACCACTATATTCACTAAGAATATATTATCTCTCATTTTTTTTTTGTTTTATGTAACAAGTATTTATTTAAAAATACGCTGGAGCCCTGAAGGCCTAATGCAGCTTAGAAATTAATTTCACAAAAAAATATATAAACCCACTGACCTGCGTTGACCTAGCAGGAGCTAAGTTAATGCATCTCTTGTTTGGGAAAATGCCACATTAATCGTCGTCCCAGAGCCGATACACGTTTATTCCAACTTGTTCAAAAATATAATAATAATAATAAAAATTAATAATAAAAATGTTGCAATGAATGAAACTCATAAGCGAGATAAATACCAGGAATTGTTTCACGAATTTAGTAAACTCAATCTAGGTTTTGCGACTAAACTGGTGGTATTGATAACTGGCAGTCTTGAAAATATCAGACCATCTTTTCTTAAAGCAGCATTCTCCTACAAATTCACTGGTAGCCGCTACTGGGTAGCAGCTGCTAAGTCGCTAAGACATTGTCAATGCAATTTTAATGAGACTCTTCTCCTACAAACTACTAAGTAGCTGCCACCAACGATCGTTCGCTGATCGTTGGACGTCTGTGATTTGTCTCCTCCGAGAGCAAAGCAATGCCCCAATTCGCGGCAAATTAGTAACATATATTTACCTCATCGTTTACCATTACGGAAAAAAAGCGCGTAATTTGGAAACTGTTCGGTAAAGCACGGATTTGGCTGACATTTATTTATAGGTTCCCAGTAAGTATAGCAAAATTTTGAAAAATCCTTTAAATTGAAAAAGAAAATTAAAATGCGAAGGATATGATTTTTTTAAATATATTAAAATAAAGTGATTCTTAGATTTATGTGGCTTCAAAAACTAATATTCATTAGAAAGATGATGAAATTTTGAAAAACTAATAAAAGTTGGAAATTTTAAAGAAACAATTAATTAATTAAAAGTGAAAGAAAGTAATTATATACAAAATAATTTAAGGCTTCAAATATTTGAGTCTTTTTGTACATATGATATATGTATTATAACTATATTTCCATTAGAATCGTGTTCTTTATCGTCTTTATTAATGAGGAGAGTACATGCCTCCCGCTGCATTCACAACTTTGACCGCAACCTATTTTGTCATTTGTAAAATACCATTTACAATAAATTTTTAGGCGCTGGTCGTTGATTCATTGGGTTTGGAGAAATTTGGAAGTTTCTAGCCCCATTTTCTTATCATCAGGTTCTAAAGAGCTGTCATTCCAAATGTTAATTAATATATTCAAATGGGATTGCCGAACATGTCAAAACTTTCAAAGAAAGAATGTCGGCTAGTGATCGTACTGAAAGTTTGGATGTTCGTCTACATAGGTTTCCATTTTCTTTTCGATGTACACATCAACGTTCCACAGGAAGGACTCCAGGCGAGGTAATGTTTGGAGGACCTTTAAAATTCATTTTTGATCAACTCAAATAAAAGAGACACAGTTTTACAAAGACTAACTAGTTTGGGTAAACAACCCTATTAAAATAGGTTCTGAACCTGGATATAAAGGAACAAACTAATCCTTACTCGTATATTGTTGATGTCCATGAAACTCCACGAAGAAAAGATGCAGACCAAATGAGACCCCCATATTCCATATCCCCACAAGGAAGAAATGTTGAGAATCCTTGTCCGTATATCGTTGATGTTAAGATCAAATGAGACCCCGATGTTCCATCTCCTCACAAGAAGGAAATGTTGAGCTATCTTTACACGGAAATTCTCATAACAACATTTTGGATACTTCACATGAATCCGATTTTGTCACAACAGCAGATAACACCCAATCACCAATTGTAGAAAATTCAAACCCAGTAGTCAGAGATGTACCTGAAGTAAATCTGGATACGTTTAGAAGGAATCCAACTAGGACTAGAAAGCTACCCGCAAAATATCGTTAATGTTTTACTTTTATTTTATTTTGCAGGGAAGAAATATGGTATTCTTATACTACTTCCAAACGCTCCAAGTTGATTTAATGAACAAAGAATCCTGTTTGTTACCTGGCAACAGGAAGGAGAAAATCAAGGAGCATTTCATTATTACCTTTTTGACCGATGATTTTGTTGTATATTTGAAATATGTGTTAACTTTTCTGCTAAAGGGCGTTTTATTAGTACTAGAACCCACAACAATACCACATTTGGCGACGATGGTGGGATGGGCATGAAACGTTCACGCCAAGGAAAAATGAGAAAAATCAGAGTCAATAACTGGACCACGGACAATTAATTAGTATATTTAAAATTTTGCTGAGAATTTTATGACCTAACAAATAGGGATTACAATTTACCGGAAGTTTTAATAACCGGTAAATCGGTAAATAAAAATGTAAATAACCGGTTAACCGGTATTTACTGGTAATTTTTAGAATGAATGATTAGGGTGGCGAAAATGGCAATTATCTTTTTCCATGTACAAAATTATCTAAATTTGACAAAAAAAATTTTTGTCCACGACTATTAAATAATGTACTCATTATGTATGTGTTTCCTCAAGGATAATGCTATCCATTGTTCCCTGCAGTGAATAATGATTACAGTATTCACTAGTGAATAATAAGGACAGTCAGTTGTTTATAAGAAGTCACGGGCAGGTATTTTTTCAATTCGAGTGCAATCTCGCAACTTTTTAGTAGAATTTATGGCTAGTTTCTGAAACCTTAAATATAATTATTCGTTAACTGTCATAGCTACAATTGTGTGAACAATTTTACTGTTATTATCAAATTTATGAATAGATAACTTTATTTAGCGTTTCAGAAGCAGACCCTCTTTTATCATACAATTTCGTTTTTAAATTTGATTGAGAAGGCCGTTATGTGTCAAAGAACGACTTGTCAAATTAAATTTAAACGTCAACGTTATTTACAATAATTTTACATATTACTCAAAAAGAATAATACAAATAATTAATTAATTAATTTCTTCAGTAAACAATTTAACAAAAATATCTAATAATCGTGGACAAAGTATAGTATTCTATTCGCATATAATGGCTACTTTGGTGCTACGACATTCGCCTACGGCTCGTGTCTTAAACTTCACCCTCGTGAATAATAGCCATCATTATATGCTCGTTGAATAATATACTATTATATACGTATATTTAATATAATGAACAAACCAAAGGTTTTTTATTAAAAGAAAAAAATATAAATGAAATAAATTTAAATAAATAATTATTCTGTAAATAACAAAAATATTAACTTAATAACAAAAATTATAAACATAAACTCAAATAAGGCATTTACTGAATACCTAATCTAAAAATACAATATTTTTTAAAAACGGCCTGTTAAAAGGGTTAGTTTTTCAAAGCTATATCTGTTAGTCGTCTGATATTTGTACATAGAATACCACCAGCTGAAGATGCCCTTCCTCAATCGATATTGGTGGGTCGATAAGTTAATAAGAATTGGTAATAACATACTTCTAAATGTATTTCACGGATATTTGCGGCAGTGAAATATTCAATTTCCTATCGCACGATATTGTCAATGTCTCTCTTGTATTTCTTAGAGCTTGGTGTCTGGGTTTTACTTTTTATAATATTATTTATTTATTGTTAAAAGTGCTCAGTGTTGGGACAGTCACTCTGTATTTAGTGAATACTAGTCACTGACATAAATAGAAACGTTGAATACGTGATATATCGTAAGATTAGAATTTACCGAAATAACCGGTAAAAAATTAAAATAACCGGTAATTATCGTCATGTGTTTTTTGTCCTAATAACCGATTAACCGGTTAACCGGTTAACCGGTATTGCAATCCCTACTAACAAAGAAGTAAAATGGCCGAGGCAAATATTAAACGTTTTCATTTTGACAAATTTACACCGGAACAAGAAGAATGGGAATATTATATAGAAAGGTTTGAAGTTGAATAATTTATACGTGCAGTGGAGTCAAATTAGGATTTTAATGTGAATTGTGTGGTCAGGGCAGTTTTTTTGTTTTAACAACAACAAATACGTTTCTCTGGGGCATACCAAGCTCAACATCAAATTGGTCAGAGTAGAAATCTTCAATTTCTACTAATTTTCTATGTGTTATATAGGAGATAATCCAGTTATTCATTAATTGGCCTACCGACGGCCGATACAGTTCAGTTTTTTGGACAGAAAAAGATGATTAATAGTGTCAAATACACGGGATAAGTAAAAAAGACTCCCACTACCATATTTCCAGTATTTAGCAGTTAATTATATGTTGCGTAAGTTCAGTTGTGGCTGTCTCAGTTGAAAATCCCTCACGGAACCCATGTTGACAGCTACTTAATAAATGATTTTTGTTAAGGTAATCGACTGGCCGAATATAGACAGCTTTTTCAAGAATTTTAGCGAAAGGACTGAGCGCTACTATGGCTCTATAATTTTCAAGTAAAGCAGAATCGCCTTTTTGGAACACATGAGTTGTCTTAGATAACTTTAACTGCTTATCGAACTGCCCATTGCTAACAGATTTATTTACAATGTGGCGCAGTTCGTATTTACATTCCTTAATAAGTAAAGTAGGTAAGTATTTCATCACAAACAGTTGAAGGTTTATTTTTTATTTCGTAATTATTAATATATATAAAACGATAGATGAGATAGATTTAAAATTAATTGACTCCTTCATGTCATAGGATTTCCATTAAGGAATTTAATTACCCTTAGTTTACAAAAAGGTTCTTCCACATGGCGCTGAGCTAATGATTTATTGATAAATCTAAGCCAATATTGCGAGTACTAGAAAAATTACTGTGCCTGATATAAACTGCTGCACAAATGAAGTGGATATTGTCAAAATATGGGTCATATTTTGACTAGCATATTTTTGGAACGAGTTGGTTAATCTGGAGGCGGTTTTTCATGACCGTTAGAAAAACTCATTGACTATCGACCATTGTAAACAGATTTCTAAATTACGATTGTTTCTCTTATCTACAGGGTGATTAGCCAGACCTTTACGTTGTTACTTAAAGTTATCGTTCTCCCAAAATACTAAAAAAAATTTAGATATTTTTTAACATGCCAATTACAATTTTTGAACAATACTTCCGAAACGGTTTTGAATTTTTTAAATTATCTCTCTTATTAATTCAGGCACAATTTTTGTTAAATAAAACCGTATAATTTGCATTTGAAAGGTACTTGAATCACATTAAAAATCTAAGGACAGTGTGATGTGATATATCGATATTATTATACGATACTGGTCACATTGGAACTTGTGGAAGTTACCTTTAATTTTTACATATTCTAAAACATTTTTAGCTCTCTTCGGCTTGTAAGCATGGTGAGAAAAGGCATAAAAAAACACATTTTGCAATATGCAATGATTAAACGAATTAACAACAAACGAAAAGAACAAAAGTAAAACATGATACAAACAATAAATTTAAAAGTCTAAACATGTTCGCCAGTCCGCGATATTTCAATATTCATGCTATTGAGTCTATTGCAGGTGACCAATTTTATGACCAGGAAGATGAATGGGACATGGCGTACGCCATCTTATCCTAAAAATATTAATTGATATTTTCAGCGTAGGCCGAGTTTCAATAAATGAAATACTGATTATTTAATAGAATACAATTTGACAGTTCTGACATTTGAGTATTTCGTGATAAAAGCAATTCAAGAATGGCTAGTCTCACTTTAAACGAATTGAACAATTGCATTCGATTATTAGATACTGGAATGTCACAAAAACACGTGTCAGTTATTTACGGTGTTTGTCAAAGCTTCATTTCTAGGTCACGCAAGATATTCTGACACTGGCAATGTTAACTATCGCCATGGTGGCGATCCTGCTAAAAAAATAGCTGTGAGGGAAGCCCAATTGTTAATCAGAAATGTTCGTCGAAATAGGACACAAAATTCTCGGAAACTTAATAAAGAATTAAGAGCTGCCACTGGTATCGGAATTCGAATTGTGCTTCCCGAGCGAACGGACGCGTCCGAAAAACGCTGCCATTAAAACGTGAAAACGCCAGCTAAAAGTCCGTTAAATTTGATAAAAATTAGGTGAATTTGTAGAGTAAAGAATTCCGCGCAAATCGATATATCATAACAAAAGAACAAAATTGAAATAGAATTAATATTTGAAAATAACTAATACAGCGTATTTAGTGGCAGAACCGATAGTGCAGTGCTATGCATAAAGAAACAAGCTTAAAGGACCAGGCAATACACAAAAGGAATAGATAAGCTAAGTATCTTCTCATTTTTAAAGTACCACCCAAGTTTATTTATCCAAGTTTATTTATGTCTTAATGAGTAACAAGTGCCTGCAGCATAAAACCATTGCAACGCTTTTTAGGTCCAAGCCCTAGCTAAATAAAAAGTGTAAAAAATATAACTTTTGAGGTGTCAAGTGAATAAATAGATAATTTCGTACATAATTTATATTTGTATCAAAAAGAATGTGTTGTATGTTTTTTATGCAAATTTTTAAGGTGTCAAAAGTGAGTGACAGGTTTGGGGAATAATACATACCTGGGACGTGCGATTAGTGATTAATTTCGTACATAATTTGTGTTTGTATTAAAAAGAGTGTGATTTTGTGGTGTTGCATATTTTTCTGTCAAGTAAGCGACAGGTTTGAGGAATAATACATATATTGGGAGGTGTAATTAGTGATTAATTACGTACATAATTTGTATTAGTATTAAACAGAGTGTGTTTTTGTGGTGTTGCATTCTGCATCATAAATGCTGTAATAAACTAGTGAGGGGCTGATTCAAACGACTTTCTTCGAAAATATGAGAAGTGATTATGAAACCATCGACAACTGTCACCGTATTTATAGCAAGGCAATAATGGTGTTATTCCTCAGGAAAGACAGAGTTTCTTAGATAAACAAGCGTTGACTTGGGTAATAAATGGACAATCTGATCAGTGGCGTACTATTGGCTTAATACGCCGGGGGCTGAATTTCTTGCAGTTCAATGAAAATGCACAGTTTTTCTCAGGAAATGGTATCTACACATAAGGATGATGAATCGAATACAGAACATAGGACCACAAAATCAAAGAAACGGGGGAACGAGTCAGGGGCAGTAAAGCGGCGGCAGGGGGGCATACAGAAAAAATGACAACACATACACGAGAAGAGGTATACCAGGGCAACAGTGGAGATAAACTGGAGGAAGAAGAGAAAGCAAAAAATGAATGAATCAAATTAATACAAGCAGACCCTTCAATAAGCCACCATCCAAGGAAAAAATGCTAGAAATCACGGTAGTGATAATAATTAAAATTAAACTCGAAATAATCAATGAGGTATTGTTGATATACTGCGTCAGGGCTGAGTTCGCACATCACTTCAGCGAAGGTATGCCTAGCCTAGGTTTCTTTCAGAAAAATGGTGTTCTTCAAGAAAACACACACATACGTCGATAATCTCCTAATCGATGCAGAAGAAGAAGAGTTGGACCAGCGGAGAGGAACACAAAATAGATCAATATTCCCTAAGAATACCGAACAAATTGAAGTACCTAGGAACAGACCGGACGAACCAGCTAGAGCGGAGAGAAACAGTAAAGGAGAGAATCAAAACGGCACAAGGGTAGCATACCGTTCATTGAGAAGAATAAACTATCATGGGACCTTACCAAATGTATGTACATAGCCGTCATACGGACAACGATGATATATGGAGTCAAAAACGCGGCAACAACAAAAGCCAACAGAAGAAGTTTTTGAGAAGAGCAGAAAGGGCTTCGTCCAACTAAGACAACAAGATGAAAACAGCGACACAAAACGTCAACATAATAGAAATATACGCAATGAAGTATTGGGGACATACCCAAGGAAGGGACCCAACACATTTACTGAAGAAAGCGCTAGCACCGCACAGTAACAAATTAAAAATAGGGAGACCATGCTACAGTGGAGAACGACAATTGAAAGGATCAGTGTCAACAAATGAACACCACTAACAAATCGCAAGGATATATACTCTACCACAATCGGAAACCGAGGAATCAGAAGACTCAGAAAAAAGAAGATTCGAAGAAGCAAAAACGCAAAAAGAGGAGCAAAAACACTCCATATTATGACACAACACGGCAACATATTTCACAAGAAGAGTCAGAATAGGCAGAAGTCCAGAACCAAACACACAAAAAAAGGAGCTTAAACGCTCCCTCACGACACAATGCGGTAACGCATCTCACAAATACCTACACCTCCCATCCCACATTACTTTACCATGCGCCATGTGGCTCTCGCTGCTGGCAACAAGCATGACCTTAGTCCAACCCAGCGTGGACGTATCAGGCCCAGCTGTATACCTGGAAGTAACAGCAATGCCTACCGCACGCTGGTAAATCAATTAAGCCACTCGAATATGACAGTTAAAAGGACGCTTTATGAACAAAATCTAAGGTATACTTTTAATTTTTTTTATCGGTCATTGCTTTCTGTAGCGTACACATCAATTAATATTTTTAGACGGCGTACGCCATGTCCCAGGCATCTTCCTCATCACAAAATTGGGCTCAACAGCAATGGGCTCAACAGCATGAATACTGGAACTTCGCAGACTGGCGAAGACGTTCATTTAAGGATGAGACACGTAAAAACCTGTTTAAGTCTGATGGGCGAACTCTGGTGTGGCGAAGAAAGGGAAAGGTATTTGGAGGAAAATATGGCTCCTCAAGAGGCATTCGGTGGTGGCGGGGTCACGGTGTGGGGCGGAGTAAATACTAATCAAAAAACCGATTTGTTCGTTTCTTATCGGTCTATGAATGGTCTAACTTATAGACAGGTGTATCCGACCATTAGTCGTTAGTTTTGAGCCAAGAGTGCGGCTCAAAACTAAGTTTATTCTCATAGATGACAATGCCAGGCCTCATAGGGCAAATATAGTAAACGATGCCTTAGACCAGAATGGATTGGCCATCAAAGTCACCAGTTTTGAACCCCATTGAGCATGTATGGTCTCATTTAAAATTAAAAATTCGCTCTCGAGAAAATGCACCGTAGACATTGGAGCAACTTGCCGTAACTATTCGGGAAGAGTGGCAGGAGGTACCACAAAATTTTATAAATAAACTCATTGAAAGTATGCCTCGCAGATGTCACGCAGTTATAAATGCCAGAGGGGGAACTACAAAGTATTAGTTTTCGTAGGTATGAAATTTGTGAAAAGTCAATCATACATTTACCTCCAAATAAAATGTATTTAGTCACATATTATGGTTAATAATAATTTAAAATATCTTGGTCTAATGATGGATCATGAGAATGGAATGTACATGTGGAATATCTTGTGAAAACGCTAAGAAGACTTATATACAAATTTTACCACCTAAAAGGCATTCTTAACAGAAAAAATCTAATCATTACGTACAATGCTTTGGCTGAATCTATTATAAGGTATGGTATTACAGTCTGGGGTGGACTCTTTAACAACTCATTAAAACATTTAGAAACTGTCCAGAATTCCTTAGTAAAAATAATATTTAAAAAAGAAAAACGATATCCCACAGATTTATTGTATAACGAAATAGGTATATTTACTGTAAGAAAATTGTATGCTTATGAGTGCCTACTGTACATGTTTAAATCACCACCAAATGTGGTAAACCATAACTATGGAATTCGATGGAATACAAATCTTTCTATACAAGTGCCGATATACCGGAAGATGAATACCCAGCGATTTATTTTCTATTATGGACCCAAACTATATAATATGTTACCCGCAAAATTAAAAAGCATAAAAAACAAGCATGAATTAAAAAAAAAATCTCAAACTATTTTTAAATGAAAACTACAGACAAATAAAAGTAATTTTCCAGTAGTATAATGTTCAATATCTATAATAACACAGGTCAACATTTGATCTAAGCGGGAACACCGCACGCAGCATATGCTACAAGGGGTTTTTGGGGTCGCTGATTACGATGAGAGGGTCAGTTAACCGCCACCACGTCAGGTTCAAGGTCATTTGAAGGTCAAATGCAGGAAAACACATGGAAAAAATCTGAAAAAAATCATGCATATGTTTTTGAGGTCAGGGAATCCAAATCCGAGGTCGGCTAAGCTCTGTGAGGTCAAGGTCAAGGTCATTTGTAGACATTTGATTTAAGCGGGAACACCGCACGCAGTATAGGCTACAAGGGGTTTTTGGGGTTGCTGATTACGATGAGAGGGTCAGTTAACCACCATCACGTCAGGTCCAAGGTCATTTGAAGGTCAAGTGCAGAAAACCCATGGAAAAAATCTGAAAAAAATCATGCATATGTTTTTGAGGTCAGGGAATCCGAATCCGAGGTCGGCTAAGCTCTTGTGAGGTCAAGGTCAAGGTCATTTGTAGACATTTGATCTAAGAGGGAACACCGCACGCAGTATAGGCTAAAAGGGGTTTTTGGGGTCGCTGATTACGATGAGGGGGGTCAGTTAACCGTTATCACGTCAGGTTCAAGGTCATTTGAAGGTCAAGTGCAGAAAAACCCATGGAAAAAATCTGAAAAAAATCATGCATGTGTTTTTGAGGTCAGGGAATCCGAATCCGAGGTCGGCTAAGCTCTTCTGAGGTCAAGGTCAACTGAGCCGGATAGTGAGACAACTCCGTTGCCCACCGTCACCACGTGGAGGTGCCCTGGGTGCAACCACACATACATTTTCATGTAATCTTTTGTTTGGTTAATTTGGTTTAGTTTGGTTTACTTTGGTTACTCATCTGTGATATGTGCGTGAGTGAACTCGATGTTTCGAGCGAAAGTGCGTAAAATAAGTATGAATCATATATCAGCTCGTTAAACAGTTGCATATTCATAAAAATATATAGACACGGGCAAGAAGTAAAGGTGTGTATACAAAAAAACATCAAGAATGACAACTAAAGAACGTTATCCGTTAAAACGTTTTTTCGCACTTGACCTATAAACACCTTCACCATGACCTAATGGAGCTCAGCTGACCTTAGATTCGGATTCTCTCACCTCAAAAACATACGTATGAATTTTTCAGATTTTTTGAACCGTAAATGCCGACAACACCTCAAGTGACCTTGGAATAACCTACAAATGACCTTGACCTCACAGAGCTTAGCCGACCTCGGACTCGGATTCCCTGACCTCAAAAACATATGCATGATTTTTTTCAGATTTTTTCCATGGGTTTTTCTGCACTTGACCTTCAAATGACCTTAAACCTGACGTGATGACGGTTAACAGACCCCCTCATCGTAATCAGCGACCCCAAAAACCCCTTGTAGCCTATACTGCTTGCGGTGTTCCCGCTTAGATCAAATGTCTATAAATGACCTTGACCTCACAGAGCTTAGCCGACCTCGGATTCGGATTCCCTGACCTCAAAAACATATGCATGATTTTTTTCAGATTTTTTCCATGGGTTTTTCTGCACTTGACCTTCAAATGACCTTGAACCTGACGTGATGACGGTTAACTGACCCTCTCATCGTAATCAGCGACCCCAAAAACCCCTTGTAGCCTATACTGCGTGCGGTGTTCCCGCTTAGATCAAATGTTGACCTGTGTAATTACAACTATATTTATAAACTTACCCCACTTACTAGTAAATTAAGAATATAATATCCTCCTTCTCACACCACTATATAATAATGAAAATAAATTTTAACTGTAGGTATTTTTCTAATTCTTACCATGTATATAAAATTTTCCACATGTACTATAATCCAGTTACGTTGCTGTTTTATTTGTGAAAATCACGCACAAGCTCCTTAGAGAGTTTAGGTGATTTCATAAATGTGCAGCAACGATTAATAACTTAAATTATATTAACATCTATATAATGTTATAGTAATATGAATGTTTATCTTTGTATTGTATTTTATGTTTTATACAATTTTTCTGTTACTTACTATCTATTTACTTATTTGTTATTTTATTTGTCAACAAGAATTTGTATTTTTCTAAACAATAAACAAAAATAAACAAATAAGCAAAACAAAATATTAATATATGTATATATTTTTCTTTAGAGTACTAAGTAAATATTTATGTAATTATTGGTAGAATATATCAAAATGGTAGGAACAGATATTATTTGGGTTTTATTTAGATGTGTAAAGATTTTTAGATTTATTGTTCGTATCATGATTTATTTTTGTCCTTTTCGTTTGTTGTTAATTCGTTAAATCATTACATATTACCAAATTTGTTTTTTATATTTTTTCTCACTAGGCTTATCGCCAAAGGGAGCTAAAAATATTTTGGAATATGTAAAAATAAAAGGTAACTTAGACAAGTTCCAGTGGTGTTGCCGAAAAAAAAAAGAAACACCTTCTAGAAAATATTTACAGTACGCCAATGATTTGAAAAGAGTGACCAGTATTGTATGATAATACCGATATATCACATCACACTGCCTTATATTTTTAATGTGATTCAAGAACCTTTCAAATGCAAATTATACAATTTTGTATAAAAAAAATTGTATCTCATTTAATAAGAGAGGTAATTAAAAAATTCCAAAACAGTTTCGGAAGTATTGTTTATAGATTATAATTAACATGTTAAAAAAAATCAATCATTTTTTTAAGGAACTTGGGAGAACGATGAATTTTTGAAACAATGTAAGGGTCTGGCTAAATACTCTGTAGATAAAAGAAACAATCGTAATTTTATAAATCTGTTTAAGACGGTCGATAGTCTAACGAATTTTGCTAACGGTCACAAAAACCGCATCATCTCGTTCCAAAAATACAGTGTTCAAAATATGACCCATATTTTGACAATACCCACTTCAATTATGCAGCAGTTTATTTGAAACATCGTTTATTCCAGTTCCAAAAGTATTTAATACAAACTTAGCAACAGAGATACGTACCATGAATATGTTACCATTTTTTACAATTAATTATTTTTATTTATTTGCTTTTATCATGATTAGAGAATATTATTTAGGTATTATGCAAATCACAACTTCACACACTTTTTTATTTAGGTATTATGAAAATACCTACTTTCTGTATATTGTTGCCCTAATCTGGGCACGCTAATATACTAGTGAGGTAAATACTTTATTTTCAATATTTTTTTTTCTTTAAAATGCTAAGAATCTTATCATGTAATTCAATACTTGTCAGTATTAGCTAGCTGTTTTGATTGGTTCTCCAATAATGAGTGTTTTAGAGTATTTACCTAACTAGTATATTAGCGTGCCCAGATTAGGGCAACAATATACAGAAAGTAGGTATTTTCATAATAAATAAAAAAGTGTGTAAGTTATGATTTGCATAATACCTAAATAATATTTTCTAATCATGTTACCATTTCTGTGAAAAACTCTGAGAACTTGTGGTATATAGTCAAATAATAGAATATGTTACAATATGCTATTTACAAATATCAGTCAGGAGACGCAAACACAAGACTACGATACAATGTGTAAT
This sequence comes from Rutpela maculata, assembly GCA_936432065.2. Lineage (NCBI taxonomy): Eukaryota > Metazoa > Arthropoda > Insecta > Coleoptera > Cerambycidae > Rutpela > Rutpela maculata. The sequence continues at coordinate 18,402,079 of OW386294.2, read as the reverse complement.
ATCTGATTGAGACGAGGATATAAATGCGGAACTTTGCATATATGCGATCTATTGAGACCTAAGGACAGCTTTCGAGAAAATGGATTAACATACGTTAATTTAGATTTAACTTAAAACGTATGGATTTTATGGCACGATTTTAATTTGGTTGGAAAGTTGTTTGTCATTTAGGTGCCAAGAAATAAAATATGATGATCGATATTCTGAAAACCGCTATAATAACTGTGGAGTCCCGCAAGGGAGTCTTCTTAGTCCCCTATTATTTATTCTTTATATTAATGATTTAGGTAGTTGATTCCTTGATAAAATGAGGATGACACACCAATCTATTTTAGTTACGAAGATCATGAAAGATTGATTAGAACTGTAAATGAAAATTTAAAAAGACTTGCTGGCGAATTAAATGTAAATAAGCCAAAATAAACGAAACGAAATTAAAGTGTATGTTTATAGGATCCGACTAGGCATCTAAAAATTTTTGCAATTTACAAATAAAAATCAAAATTGGCAATAATGATCCAAATTTTGAAAATGACTGAGATGAATAGAATTAAAAGAAATTTTAGAATCATGTGGCTCATCTTTCTAAAAAATTGGTAAAAAAAGAGGGATACTTTTATAGAAATAGTTGACACATTTCCATAAACACTAAAATAACGTAACACTATACAATAGCAAGGGCGGATCTAGAAATTTCAATAATTTTTTTCTCCTCTGTGGCGCATAGGACCCATACGAAAAATGGGAAATAACATCTAGAGAAGCACTCCTCTAACGACCCCTAAAAAGTTTTGAAAAAGCAGTTTGCGAAAAAAATTTTCAAAATTCGAGGCCCCTCCCCCCCCCCCTGGTCTAGGGACTCCCGTTTAAAATTATTCTTTTTTGTCATATAAATTTTACTTTTCATCAAAATGCAACAATAGGTTTTGGAGTTTATGAAAATATTTTCATTATTAACTGAAATACAATGAACTGAAATTTTGTAATTTACAATTTAACAAATTACAAAATTTCAATTCGTTGTATCTAAATAGTAGTATTATCTTACATTATTTTATTATTATATCATTATATCATTAGTTACATAGTTATGTATACTAAATTGTTGCAGGCTGCAAATTGTATAAAATAAAACAATGTATTTGATTTTATGAGTAAATCGGTTTACAAACTAATGTAACTAAATGTTGGACAAGACAAGAAAAACTCTGTATAAAGAATGACTTTTTTCTCGGCAAATCAAAAATAAGAAAATTTGCGTGTTAATATTTCAAGGTGCGATTTCTTAGGTTATTTTATGAAAAAAAGTTCATATGAATATATGTCCGCAACAGCTTAAATTTTTTGCCACAGCGTGTTGATTTTTTTACTTTTCAATATCTTAGAAAGTACTTTAGATATTATTTTCAATTCTGGTATATATAATAGGATATAAAACCACATATTTTAGTTAGAAAAGTTATTTTATTGCTTCACCAGTGGCGCCCCTGCAAACATGTCCTCTTATATTTTTTACCAAAAAAGTGGTACGCCACTGACATTTTTCCACGTGGATATTTTTTCTGATTAGCCTGGTAACTCTACGTGAAAATGGTCTCTTGGGTTTTTCTCTCTTGATTAAAACAATTAAATTCACATTGAAACTAATTATTATTAACATTGATGATAAATTTTGTTTTATAAAAATTGTTGGAAATAGCTACCTTCACTTAATATGCATGCTTCCGCCCTCTTTGCATCAAATTATGTACTCGTTCAACTATTCCCGGCGTATTCCGTATTGTTTCACACGAGGCAACTATTCGCTCTCTTAAATCCTCTAAAGTGTTAATGGAAGTTTTATACACCAGGGTTTACCACATGTAAATGGTCCCGAACATTACATTGAAATGAACAGGAGCTCCATCGTGCATGTACCAAATTTGATTTCTTAACCTGATTGATACATCATCAGGGTGGGCCGAATTTTAACAATTTCGGAATTTCGATTTGGAATAGTGAGGGAAAGTTGCGTTTTGGCAATACAAAGAAAATGTTTATTTTCGATTTTTTTGTCAATTTAGTTTTTTCACCCTCTACCGAGGGTTAAAAAATTTGAAAATTTTGAAGAACTGAAATTTGCAAATTTGACTTGGAATAGGGTGGAAAAGCTTCCCTTTGACAAAAGAAAGAAAATATCTATCTTTAATTTTTTCATCAATTTGCGTTTTCCACCCTCTACAGGGGGTTAAAAAATTAAAAACAACGATACAATTCAGATTTCCGAGTTTACCAAAGAATAGCTTGAATTATATTCCGTATTTTTATACATTTGGCTTTATTACCCATTACCAACCCTTAAAAATGATGCTTGTGGAGCAGCTCTTCGCTTTTTTAACATGTATTAGGCCAATAATAAATATTAAAAAACCCAGAACTCACCGCGGGGAGGTAGCTGCTTAGCGAGTTCCATCCCACCCTCCCCTTTCCTGAACTCAAGTTGTTTATTGGTTAAAGTCTTGTTTAGTTTGAAACTGTGGCATTGATCTTCGTGAATCTATATTTGCTTTAATAAAACCATCCCTTTTATCTATGCCAACAACTGAACATGAAGCTTCCGTCACTAATTTTACATATCGTTCCACCGCTTGAGTGTGACATGGATATGACTCAAATTCTAAAATTTTCTCAGGATCATTTATGAAATGCTCGATATCTTCAGCGCTCATGCTTTGTAATATCGGAGGACAGGTAATCTCATTTTCCTGCCAGTTAATCAAATCGATGTAATCATCAGCGTCAAAATTAAGTTTTGGTATTGTAAAAATCCGAATATTATGTTGATTATATTCATTAGTTTTTTTTTCGCATTGATAATCCGTCTAAGAGCAAGTTCTCTAACAAACTGACGAGAATCGCATAACATACACAACAAAATGTTCTCTGGATGTGCAAAATATGAGTTGCGCTGGATCACAGGGTCAATAATACTTTTTAATTTTTGGCTTAAATATCGGCTCACCTTAATAGTTTGCAAAATATGCTTTGCTTCATGTTTAAATGATGGATTAAATTTGATCAGAAACCACATGGGAGCATATACTTTTAAAATAAAAATAGTCAACCGCTTTAAATTTGTATTGGAATTTTCTGTGCCGACATACAGGCGTAAGATACGATTAGCTAAAGTTAGCCATCGGGCCAACAGACTCCTGAGGAAATTGCTTTACAGATTTCGTATAAATATTTTTGATCTGTATTGAGCTTGGTACAAGTCACAGGAGGTAGCATACAGTCAATTTTTTGATATTTTACAATTGGTAAAGTTTCGCAGCATTGTATTTGCTTTCCCAATGGACCCGCAAATGCTTTAGGACCACTTGTTTGTCCATCAATATGTTGGAAGATATGTCTAAGAGGAAGTTCATTAGCATGCAGCTGGCACACGAAATGCTGTAATGGACGACCTAATTTTACCTCAAGTTGGGCAATTACACCATTCTTTAACCCGGTGTTCACTACAGTCCCGTCACAACCAACCACAAGCAAGTCACTTATATCATAGCTCTTTTCTCGTAAAAATGTTAAAATATCCAGAGAACATTTTGTTGCGTATGTTACGCGATTCTCGTCAGTTTGTTAGAGAACTTGCTCTTAGACGGATTATCAATGCGAAAAAAAACTAATGAATATAATCAACATAATATTCGGATTTTTACAATACCAAAACATAATTTTGACTCTGATGATTACATCGATTTGATTAACTGGCAGGAAAATGAGATTACCTGTCCTCCGATATTACAAAGCATGAGCGCTGAAGATATCGAGCATTTCATAAATGATCCTGAGAAAATTTTAGAATTTGAGTCATATCCATGTCACACTCAAGCGGTGGAACGATATGTAAAATTAGTGACGGAAGCTTCATGTTCAGTTGTTGGCATAGATAAAAGGGATGGTTTTATTAAAGCAAATATAGATTTACGAAGATCAATGCCACAGTTTCAAACTAAACAAGACTTTAACCAATAAATAACTTGAGTTTAGGAAGAGGGAGGGTGGGATGGAACTCGCTAAGCAGCTACCTCCCCGCGGTGAGTTCTGGGTTTTTTAATATTTATTATTGGCCTAATACATGTTAAAAAGCGAAGAGCTGCTCCACAAGCATCATTTTTAAGGGTTGGTAACGGATAATAAAGCCAAATGTATAAAAATACGGAATATAATTTACTCGGAAATCTGAATTGTATAGTTGTTTTTAATTTTTTAACCCCCTGTAGAGGGTGGAAAACGCAAATTGATGAAAAAATTAGAGAGAGATATTTTCTTTCTTTTGTCAAAAGGAAGCTTTTCCACCCTATTCCAAGTCAAATTTGCAAATTTCAGTTTTTCAAAATTTTCAAATAAGCATTTTCTTTGTATTGCCAAAACGCAACTTTCCCTCACTATCCAAAATCGAAATTCCGAAATTGTTAAAATTCGGTCCACCATCAAGCACACATCTTGGAGAAAATGCAGGTAAGAGTTAGAAGTGAAATATTTTGTCAAACTCCTCTATATGTTTCCTTAAATATATAAGGAATAAAAAATCAGACTGCAACCAACAGCTATTCTCCGGACTAATGCCCCGCCGAGCGCTGAATTTCGAATCACAAGCCTGGCCGCATTAAGTACAATAACTATGTATTGCCACAACACGCTAAAGTTTTGATTGCAACAGACACCAGCTAAAAGACTTATTCCTACTCAAAGTTTCGGCTGATGTTTGTTGCAATCAAAACTTTTGCGTTTTGTGGCAATACATAGTTATTATATGAAAACGAAGAGTATATTGCATTTGATCAGCACATTTCTAAAACCGTAAATATCGCTCGCAGACAAAAATATTTCATATCATTCTGTAATGAACGAATTCTTTCAAAATATCCGTCTGTCAGTCTGTCGAGTTTCTTGTAAGCACGATAACTCAAGAAAGAAAAATACGATTATATTGAAATTTGGACAGTAAGTTAGTGTTAGCTAGACGAAGACGATAAAAAAGTTATTAGTAATTTAAAATTAAAAAAAATGGTTTCTTAATTTTTTACGGTTTGTAATAAATAGAAATCTTGCGAAATATTATTTCCTATAATTATTTTTTTATACATTTTACTAATGTGCGTTTCCTAATAATCACAATAAATTAACCATATATTACACTCATTAACAATTTCAAAACCGCTGCCCAAGGAATCACTACTTCCACATCCAGATTCTCTATCCAAGTCACTCACAACGAAAAAACTTTGTATGTGAAAATAATTGTTTATGGAACTTTAATAATATAATATTTGAAATCTTCTACCCCAAAAACCCATAAAACGATACCCCACATCGGTAGTGGGGTGGGGGTGGTGATAGGGGGGTGGTAGTGGGGGGTAGATGAAGTAAAAAAATATTTTGAGGTTTCTGGTTCCTGTACATACACTAAATCACAATTTTTGTTCATCCCCTTTAATAAGGGAGTGGGGGTGGTAATGGGGGTGGCTAATATCAAATTTTTTTTTGAGACCTTAGCTTCTCTTGTATATACTAATTACCAATTTCGTGGACTCTTACCTGCTTGATTTACCCATTTACCCCAAATTTACCCCAATTTACACCCCAACCCTTCGACGGAACAAGATGAAAATATAATCCAGTTCTAGACCTCGTTAAAGTACATATGTATACCAAATTTCAAGTCAATATCTTAAACGGTTCCAGAGTAAACGTGGGCACAAAAAAAAGTTACAGACAGACAGACAGACAGACCGACAGACAGACCGACAGACAGACCGACGGACAGACCGACAGACAGACAGACAGAAAATTTTTTTTCGCTCAAACTTAAAATCTCGACGTTTCATGACATCTTAAGCCTATTTGGACAATAAAAATTTTTAAAAATTTTTTTGTCGTTACTATACTTCCACTGGACGTGGAAGTAATAAAAAATTTTGCTTGCAATTCAAGGGTCGTCGGTTCAAGACCGAGGCAAGTTTAATGTTGACATTTAATTTTTTTTTTAATGTAATTTCTGAAAATATAGTAAATAATATTTGAATAATTCAGTAATATCCAAAGAATAGAGAAAAATATTGTTATAATATTGCAAGGACTACTAGTTTCTATATGGTGATAGAGATTTTATGTAGTGTTATTTTACTTCCACATCCAGTGGAAGTATAGTAACGACAAAAATTTTTTTTTAAATTTTTATTGTTCAAATAGGCTTAAAATGTCATGAAACGTCGAGATTTTAAGTTTGAGCAAAAAAAAATTCTGTCTGTCTGTCTGTAACTTTTTTTTGTGCGCACGTTTACTCTGGAACTGTTTGAGATATTGACTTGAAATTTGGTACACATATGTACTTTAACGAGATCTAGAACTAGATTATATTTTCATCTTGTTCCGCCGAAGGGTTGGGGGGTAAATTGGGGTAAATTTGGGGTAAATGGGTAAATCAAGCAGGTAAAAGTCCATAAAATTGGTATTTAGTATATACAAGAAAAGCTAAGGTCTCAAAACAATTTTTGGCATTAGCCACCTCCCATTACCAACCCCCCATCCCCTTATTAAAGGGGATGAAAAAAAAAATGTGATTTAGTGTATGTACAAGAACCAGAAACCTCAGAACATTTTTTTACTTCATCCACCCCCACTACCACCCCCTATCACAACCCCCACCCCACTACCGATATGGGGTATCGTTTTATGGGTTTTTGGGGTAGAGGATTTCAAATATTATATTATTAAAGTTGTGGAAGTAGTGATTCCTTGGGCAGCGGTTTTTTTATATAAAGTTGACAGTGTTTTTTTTTAGTTTTAAGCCATCTAATGGAGTATATCTGTATAACATATTCCTTTGGTAGTTTTTTATATTGTCGGTAATACTTGTAATAATGAAATATGCTAGCTAGATATTTATTTCCGCGTTGAAGGAGCCTTAATTTACAAGACAAAAACAGGATTACTTTTAAAAAATTCAAATCAAATCAAATCATTTATTTTGAAAAGTTCCGGTACAAATAAGTTTATAACATAGTAAAAAATGAATTTTACCTATGTAGAATATTGATAAGGGATGCCACGCCAGACGTTGTATTAAAGAATACACCTGGCCTGTGTTGTGATTATCCCTTTTCAAAGATCTATCACAACGCTAGAGAAATAAAATAAGATAAGAGAGAAGTACAGAGGCAAGCCACCATGCTACAGAGAGTAATGAACACGTGAGAATGACACACTATATCTACGTTACATATAGAGAGGGAAAATATTTAATTATTATGTATCACATTATACGTTCATCCAGTATTTTGCAAAAATCGTCATAATTTTTCATAATATAACTTTTTGCTTCGGTTTTAAACTTGTGAGGTTCATTGACTATTAATTTAATTTTTGAAGGTAAAGCACTGAAAAATTTTGGAGCAAAGTAAGCAATATGTCTTTGATTATGAGTTTTTGTGAGAAAAGTAATTGTTAATATTTCGTTTGATATTGACCTAGTCCTATAGTTCTGGAAACTGTTGGAAATAAATGTTTGATTTTAAGTAAATAATTCAGACAACAGTGATTTAATATTTAAAGTTTCTGTATGCTTATATTTAAAGTTTCTGTATGCTTATATTATATTTAAAGTTTCTGTATGCTTATAAAGTAGTGTTGTAGAATATCTACGTTCTTTTTAAAAATAATCTTTAAAACAGTATTTTGGCATTTCGAGAGACTAAGTTGAGCATTATTATACGCCCCGCCCCAGACAACTATGCAATACCGTAAAACAGACACAACCAAAGCATTATACAATATTTTGAGCAGTTGTTTGCTTAAAATATCCTGTACTTGATAAAATTTATAAAATAATTTACGAATTTTTTTCGCTACATATTCTCAGTAGTCAGTCTACCTTAGATGCTGATCAACTATTACACCTAAATATTTTAATGCCTTTATTCTAGTTATTTCTGTGCATAAACAATTTATTGATTTATCTGCCAAGCAGTTATTTTGATGGATTTTTAAAGTATCTATATCAGGTTGATCAACAGCTGAGGTGGAGAATGTTATGTAATTAGTTTTTTTTTTACATTAAGACTCAAAAGGCTGGAGTTTAGCCATGTTTGTACTTTGCTGAGACCAGTCTCTGCTTTCTTGTTTACATCCGACCAGTTTACACCTGTGGATAATATAGGTGTATCGTCAGCATATGAGACGATGCAAGCATCTGTCAGCATATTTCCAATTTGGTTAATGTATACAAGAAAGAGGACAGGTCCCAGCACAGTACCCTATGGTATTCCCATGGAAATTAACCTCAGTTCGCTGGACGATTCTGCGATTTTTACTTTTTGTATTCTATTACTTAAATAATTAGTTAACAGCTTTCAAGAATTACCCCTCACTCCAACCTCTTCGAGTCTGGCTAATAAAGTTTTATGATCTACAGTGTCAAATGCTTTGGCCAAGTCTAAAAATACAGCAAGAGATTTTTTGCTTTTATTCAAGTTATTCATTATTAAGTTTGTAAGTTCAAAAACTGCATCTTCTGTACTTTTGTTTGATCTGAATCCAAATTATTTCGCGTAAGGAATGTTATGACTATCTAAAAATTCTATTAAACTTTGTTTTAGACATTTTTCAAATATTTTACCAAAGTTGTTGATAAGGGATATAGGTCTATAATTAGTCAAATTTGCACGATCACCTGACTTATAAACGGGGGTTACTATTGATACTTTCCAGTCCTTAGGGATTTTAAAGGTATTAAACGTTAAATTTACTATGTGACGCAATGGTTTTATAATGTACGAATGGACAGTTTTAATGAGTTGAACTGTTATACCATCTGGACCAGGAGATGAATTATTTTTCAGCGTCGAAATGTTCAAAATTAGTTCTTGATCAGTAACTGGTTTTAAAAATACTGATTCCCTTGGTATGTTTTTAATTAAATTTTGGTTTTTAGTTTGTGGAATGTTTTGTGCCATTTCCTGACCAATGTTTACAAAAAACTCATTAAAACGGTCCGCTTTTTCCTTGTCATCAGTAATAGTGTTTCCTTGTGTGTCCCGTAAAATAATACTTTGCGTATTATTGTGTGAACTTTTATTTGTTATCTCATTTATTACACCCCAAAGGACCCCGCACACCATATAGGGGGATTTCTGCCTCCAGTCAAATTTAATCTAACCCACGTAAAAATGTTCTTTTGAACCCCCTGAACAAATGTTAAAATGCAGCCAGGTCCGAAAAGGTCTTCGTTTCGAGATATGGAGCCCTAAAGATCGTTCCAAATCCAAAATCGCCCAGTTACCTTGTCTTAATGACTAAATTCTATTGCTGTTTCCATATAAATCAATAGTAAAATAACGAAATATTAAGTTTCATTTCACACTTTTTTATTTATTTTTCACTTGTCAATAATGACATTGTTTTGATTCATTGAATTTCTTACTATCCAAGAACGAGTGTGTTATTTTTTAAAAAGTATCGGCATTTTTTGAGTACGTGGACACGAATTACTGATCGAAATTGTTTAGGTAAGATTACCACAGAAAATTCCATAATCATAGTTCAAATAAAAATCAATGGACCTGATTAAATTGCCCATTTAATGGGCATTTAAAATAAAAAACATGATACACTCTGAAAGTTCAGATAAAAAAAGAACAATTCTAATCCTAGGAAGCTCGGAGAACAATAATTCATCATAAGATTTTGAGTCACACAACTTAACAGAAGTTTTTTATTAAAAAAAAAAGTATCACAACTTTATTCTTGAATTGAAAAAACTGCAGCGAAGCCCTTGAGGGTCATTAACATGAGTAAGAAATATGGTGTTATTTAAGAATTAATTATGCAGTTCTGAATTTCCATAAAATCAAAGCCAACTTTAATTTAATTTTTTCAATTTTAAAACGTATTTGGAACGATCTTTAGTGCTCCATATTTCAAAACGAAGACCTTTTCGGACCTGGCTGCATTTGAACATTACACAGCCCCACAAAAAAAATAAAAGTTCAAAGCAGCGAACCAGACCCATGTATCCCTGTGTATTATCGGTCGCTGAATCCGAATCCGGGGTCAAAAAAAAATCGTACACCCCCAAAATCATTAGCTAGAGCCAAAAAACACCCCCGAAATGGGATAAAAAGAAGATTAAGCTACCAGAATAGCTGTTACTTCTTAATCAATCGAATTATACAAATTAAGGTTAAACAGCAGCGTACATACAATAGATATGAAACACACCCCCGGGGAGGGGCGAAAACTAGCCCCCATATATAAAAAAATCGATCCAAAACAGCAAGGACTGCTGAAAAAGCTCGAAATGTCTAAGTTTTGTTAAAGTGTTAATAAACTACATCAGGTCCGACGTAATCTTCATAAACTGCCCCTATAGGGTTGAGAACAACCACCTTTAAGTTCAAAGGACACGAGAAGAACAAAAAAAAAAAACGTAAAATCCAACAGGATTTCTGTTTTCATGGATGCTATGATTGGCTGAAATTGCGTAGTACTCTAAAATAGAACCAGAAACTTACGTACCATCAACATCCTACACTGTCAACCCTCAGAGGGTGAAAACTACTCCCTATGTAAGATTTAACTATAAAAAGTTCCAGTGACTTCTATAAAAATTCGAAACACCTGCGTTGTGTGGAAGAGAGAAGAAACTAGACTATGTTCGACGATGTGCTTGAAAACCACCCCCACGGGGTTGCGAGATACTACCTCTATATCTGTAGGATGCTGGAAAAACAGAGAGAAACTAACCGGATTTACATTTTTATGGATGCTATGATTGGCAAAAATCGCGTTGCACTCTTAGAGTTTGAAACTCATGTCCTATAAATGTTATTAAGTAACACCCCCAGAAAGGATGTAAACTACCGTAATTCAAGATGTAACGAAAAAGCTATACTATTGCTTATTCGTTTCATTTCCATAGTTGTTTTTTATAGGGTGGCGTCTCTCAACCCCGTGGGGGTGGTTTTCAAGCACAGCGTCGAACATAGTCATAGTTTCACACCCTCTGAGGGTTAATACTGTAGAATGTTGATGGTACGTAAGTTTCTAATTCTATTTTAGTGTACTATGCAATTTCAGCCAATCATAGCATCCATGAAAATAGAAATCCTGTTGCATTTTACATTTTTTCTTGTTTTTCTCGTGTCCTTTAAACTTAAAGGTGGTTGTTCTCAACTCTATAGGGGCAGTTTATGAAGATTACGTCGGACCTGATGCAGTTTCTTATCACTTTAACAAAACTTAGACATTTTGAGCTTTTTCAGCAGTCATTTGCTGTTTTGGATCGATTTTTCTATATATGGGGGCTAGTTTTCGCCCCTCCTTGGGGATGTGTTTCATATCTATTGTATGTATGCTGCTGTTTAACCTTGATTTGTATAATTCGATTGATTAAGATGTAACAACTATTCTCGTAACTTAATATTCTTTTTACCATTTCAGGGGTGTTTTTTGGCTCTAGCTAATGATTTTGGGGTATACGATTTTTTTTTGACCCGGGATTCGGATTCAGCGACCGAAAATACATTGGAATACATGGATCTGGTTCGCTGCTTTGAACTTTTTTTTTGTGGGGCTGTGTAATAGATCGCAGAAATTAAAATTAAATAATGTAACATCTCCTGAAATAAGTAATAATACTGGAATACTGCAAGGCAGTGTATTGGAGCCGCTATTATTTTTGGTATATATAAATGACATAGTGGAGGTTATAGATAATTGTAAAATATATTTATTTGCTGATGATACCCTAATCTATGTTAGTAGTGTAAATAGTAGTGATTGTTTCACAATAATAAATAACACGCCGGAAAACGTTAACGTATTAATCTACTGAAGGTTAGTTCACAAAAAACTAAGTGGATGCTTATTGGGACAGGAGCAAATTTAATAAATAGACGCGTAATTCATATTGGTACAGATGAAATTGAGAGAGTTACAAAAATTAAATATCTGGGATTAGTTATTGACAACCAACTATCATTTAAAGATCACACTAAGACGAAAGGTTTCAAAATAAGCTTCTTATGTAGATGGAGTGATCTACTAGACCAGACTTAAGATATATAATATATATTGCCCCATTTCAATTATTGTTCTTCAATTCTATACCTCTTAAATAAAAATAAGATGAGTTCAGATGACTTCAAAAGCTTCAAAACAGAAGTATGAGAATAATTTTAGGTTGCTGTAGACTGACACCTGAGATTTATGTTAAATACACTAGGATATCTCTCACTTTGCTGTTTATACAGTGTGACCCATTTCAAGTGGAAACACCTTCGTAACTCAGTTATTGGTCATCCAATTTCAACCAAATTTCGATCGGTATCAAAGATCTTCAATATTTCTTTTTTGAACAAAACAAAACTTATTTCAGTCAGTGGCGTGCATTTTTATTAAGAAAAAAAGGGTCGATTTTTCGAGAAATCATATTAGGCATTTTTTTGTTGAAAAACTAATGCAATATTATTGATCAGAATTCTATATTCAGAATTTAATAACATTTTGATTTTTTGTTTTCGCATTACGGCTCACTTAAATTTGCCTATTTTAAACATTAAATAATCAATAAATTGGAAACGAATCTTTTTTCGAAAGTCATTCTTTATTTTCTCTTTAAACTCATTGTTTCTACCACCCCATATCATCATACTTTCAAATTCGGCAATCCTTAATGCTCGAATAGTTTACAGGTCTGATGAACCAAAATTTTTCAATGAAAATTCTTACTTAGCCTTCGAAATTTGAAAATTTCGATGATATGGGATAATAGAAAAAGTGAAGAACATGAAGAATGACTTTTTTTCGAAAAAAATCTCGTTACCAATTTATTGATTATTTAATGTTTAAAATAGATAATTTTAAGGGGACCGTAATTCGAAAACCAAAAATCAAAATGTTGTTAAATTCTGGATATAGCGGTTCCACAGCATGCTGATTAATAATATTGCATTAGTTTTTCAACAAACAAATGCCTAATATGATTTCTTAATAAAAATGCCCACCACTGACTGAAATAGATTTTGTTTTACTCAAAAAGTAATATTAAAGATCTTTGACACCGATCCAAATGTGGTTGAAATTGGATGACCAATAACTTAGTTACGAAGGTGTTTCCACATGAAATGGGTCACATTGTATATAAAATTAAAAATGACAACACCTGAATATCTGCAGGATAACTTAGTTTATAATACGAATATTCATAGTTATAATACTAGAAATCATCTAAACTTTCATTTGCAAACATGCAGGAAAAAATCAATCCAAAATAGTTTATTCTATAAAGAATCAAGTGAATATAATAATCTACCAGTAAGTAGTAGTAACGGTCCCATATTAAATATATTTAAAATTCGACTTAAAAAGTATTTGTTGGATGAGTAGCTGCTTGTATAGTTTGTGAAACCTTCCAATTAAAAACTGAATTAACTGTGTTAATCTTGATGGGATATTAGTTGAAGAGCTAAGTGGATAAAGGTGTTATGTGACATTTTTGAAAATTTTGAGATTTCTACACAGACAACTATTTTAACTTATAATCTATCATTTCAATAAGTTTTTGGGATAATAAACCTTTCCTAAATGCGTTTTAATGTTCGATAAAGGTGTTATGTACATATGGTTTTTATATAATTTAATGGATAAAGGTGTCATGATCACATACCACCTTTATCCATTACTGTGCGATATTAAATTGTTTTAATCCGAAACACTTTGCTTTTAAAGTTATGTTATATTGACAGTAATGTGACAAGTTGTGTTAAGTGTTTCTTACTATTATAGTGAAAATGGCCGGTCGTAGTAAACTGATATTACAAATGGCAATGAATAAACGATTTCATGAATCATGTAAGATGTTTATAAATTGGCTGATATTTGGAAATAGTGCTTATAGTGTTTTAATCCATATATTCATTTCGTTTAATTTCGAAATGGTATGAGATGGTACAAGAGTCGAGATGGTACTTGAGTATCTAATTGCTGTAAACACATTTATACCTTTTGGCAATTCAGCAGAAATCAGTCACATAGTGGCAATTTCTTCCCAGGCAAGTTTTAATAATGTTTTAAAAACAAAACATTATCAATATAAAATGCAATAATAAAATACGAATTTACCAAAGTATTCTAGCAAATTAGTCTGTAAATCAGAAATACTGGAAAGTGACGCTTTGCGGTGTTGATTTTTGTACAAACATGTTTATGCTGACAAGTAGAAGAGGGCTGGACCGTAGAAATTTTTATGACAAGAGCAAAACTGATATCTGGTATGGCTTCTGCCCACACAATATTTTGAAAGAGCATTAAATTGTTTAAGGCAAATCTGGCGAATTCCGAAATTCTTGCGGAAAAAATAATAAGTATGATAATTACGCCAATCAAGTCAAAGGTCATTTGGGTTTGTAAGGTTATCGTTTAAGAATTACAGGGTTCGCTATGCTTACATCTATTGGGTTAAAAAAAATTAGAAAAAAAATAAAATAAATAATACTAAAGAATACGGAGAAAATTACAAACTAGCTTTCGAACGACAAAAGCGTGACGGATCAAAAGTTACAGTAGATAGAACGATTTGCTTTCTTACTTTAGATCTTCAGCAAACCATGCCGCTGCCAAAATTAAGTACATCGAAAGCATTTTACCTTCATCAAATGTGGTTTTACAACCTTGGCATACATACATTGAGGAATACTGAAAAAAAAAAACGTTCTTTTTCACATGGACTGAAGATATGGCCAGCCGTGAAAGCCTAGAAATTGCTAGTTGCTTACATACCTTTTCACCAATTTACAATGAATATTTCCAAGAAAAGATCGATGACATTATAATATGACCCGACTCCTGTGGTGGACAAAATAAAAACTTCAATATCATTACACTTTACCAGTTGTTGATTTTAAAGAGAGAATTTAAAGTTATCGACCATAAATTTTCGGAGGTGGGACATTCATATTTAGATTCAGACAGAGACTTTGGCAGAGTCGAGAAAATTTTAAGGAAACATCAAAACATCTACGTTCCGGACCAGTATCGAGAAATTTCAAGAACTCCCAAAGACGCCGTTGTCATAGATATGAGGAATAATTTCAAGGATATTGATGGAATTGCCTCAAAACTCAATTTGTACAACAGGAAGAAAAACTTGAACAATGAAAAGGTTTATTTTCACGACGGTATAAAATGGCATCTATGGGTGCTACTATTACATCACTAGATGAAATGACTCCATTTTACAAAGTCGATATTTTAAAGAAAAGGAATATGCATAAGATAAATTCCGACTGTATTGCTCTAATGGTGTTTAATGAAAACAAGGGCAGCCTAAGTGTAGGAAAACTGGCCAATCTTAAAGAACAATTATCATTCATAAATGAATGGTAAGGCCGTATTATCACAACATACTTGGAAATGACCAAACTGTGGCTCAGAACCGTCGAACTGTCCGACTACCTAAAAATTGTACAATGTTTTAATAGTAATAAAATATGTTTAATTTCTTAACACTTTTATTCACTAATTCCTTATTCATTTCAGAGAAACTTATGAACGGATAAAGGTGTTATGTACATTAATTTTTTAAAATTTTCGAAAATAATGACAACTGACAACTTTAGTTATTTGTCTCTGAAAAGTACATCAAATGTCAATATCATCGCAAAATGCAAGATATATAGTCGTTATAACAAAAAAGTTCTCGCCTAAAAACTTTCGAGTTAAATTACCCAATAACGTGTTTTTGTGACATAACACCTTTATCCACTTAGCTCTTCAGTTGCTGTATTACTGTTGTTTATTTTAGAAGATCATTGTGAAATTTTATAGTGTGAGTGTAAAATTGGTCTGTCCGATGATTTGTTTTGTATATGTTTTATATCTATATGGTGTTTATGTGTATTCATGATGTATTAGTCTTTTGGCTAAATAAAGGATTTATATAGATAGGTTTTGGAACAAGCAATGGGGCTCTTTACTCTCAGCCGTGGGTAATATTACTCAATGGGCTAGAACCAATCATAAGAGTTAATTTTCATTATTCAACAGTTGTGGAGCAATCACAAAAGACTATTTAAAGTTCAAAAATATCGTGTATGCCATGACTCAATTCAATCTGTCATGCAAATATCAAAATATGTCACATCACACACATCTATATTACTTTAGATTTTAAATTACTATCAGTTTTTTTGCTAATTTGCACTAGTTTGATGAGAAAAAATGATTTCAAGTGATAAGTAATCGTAAATATTCCACTCGTGTGTAATAGCCATTACTCACTCGGGTGAATTACAACAATCGCTTTTGGCGCGTGCCCCATCTCTCGTTGAATAATTTAAAATTAATAGTTTGAGGAATATCAACCAGACAAGCAGTTTGGATTCCAAAAACTTCCTGTTTATTTTAGTTTAGTTTAGTAACCAGTACTGTTTATAATAATATATTCTTTGCAAAGGGCAAGGTTCGATCCCAATATTTCATAAAGTTTAATGGCTTTTCTAAAGCTGTTACAATTCTGATTATAGATGTCAGTCAATACGTTTTCGTTATTTTACTTCATTTGTTCTGTCTGAACCGTGAAGGATTAGTGTAAAACAAGTGAGTGATAAAAACTTTTGCCTTCAAAGGTCATTGCTGACGTAAACGGATGTATATACAGTGAGTTTGTAAATTATTACACTGATTCATTATCGAATAATTTTTAAGTGAAATAAACTACTTTTTCCTAAACATATGGGTAGTACATAAAATTAGCATTCAATATAATCCACATATGAGCTATTTTACGCTGTGCTGACGCTGAAATTTTTCTTGTAATAAAATACTGTATAAATACATTTTCAGCTTAAATAATTATTTTAGTAAAAAATCCTGTGACAGATCAATTTTGCGCATATTTTAAAATTGAACTATAACTTAATTTTTTTTTAAATGGAACATACTACTTTTTTCAAATACGTGTACATTATATCGAATTAATAAAATATACACATAAACACACCACATATAGTAGACAACCCCCAAATCCAAAGCCAAGGATGTCCGGAAGGGTTACACATTTAAAGAAAAGTAGACATGCATCCATAGACGGTTGAGCTGAGCTTGATTAAAATCATGATTTTAATCAAGCGATTTTCATTTAAAAAATTGGCTCTTCAAGTTTAAATGTTATAAAGAAAAAATGGAAACTCTTTTAGTAAAAATTTGTATTTGCAAAAATAAAATTTTTAAAAAGACTTTAATTTAAAAGATTAAAACATTAACTTAAACATATGAACATATAAAAATAAAAATGTATATTCTTTAGTGACGCCACGAATATTCGGTTGCTGTTCGATATTCGGCCATTTTTTATGCTATTGGGTTCAGGGGCGGCTCAAGGTAAATTTTCAACCGGGGCGGGAGCACTTTTTGGCGCCCTTTCCTGAGGTCATCACGGACGTACTTCATACTAAAGTACAAGGATATCCCTTCGGACTCCGCGATCACTACTTTTTATCGCCTCATGGGGGGGTGCTATTAGAAATTTAAATTTTCGCCTCATGAGGGGGATAATTTTATCGCCTCATGGAGAGGGTGCTATTAGAAATCCGAAAATATTTTTTGCCCTCTGGCGCCCCTCCTTTACCCTCAATTTGGCGCCCAGGTTGACCGGCCCTTAAGCCGCCCCTGATTGGGTTTTGGCCGAATACAACCGAATATTCACCAATGTATGATTTTTGTTTAATTCCATGTATCTTTTTTTGTAATTATATGAGTGAAAATAACAAAATATCTATATAAAAATAAACTGGAATACATAATAAGAAATAAAAGAAGCGGAATCTATAAATAGATGGCCTGCAATGACTATCGTAAGGCATTTGACACAACATCACACTAACTTTTGTTACATTTGCTTAAATGTCTTGCGGTAGCAGACCCACTAGTGGGATGCATAGAACAACTGCTGAACTTCAAAATGCTGGTCGAGGAGTACACGCAGGCCATTGGTATGGAGTTCAGGTTGGACAAGTGGGCGGTCGTTCACCTCAAGATAGGGCGATGTGAGGAATTTTCTGTGGACGCGCGGCTCGCAGATGGAAGCATCCCAAGACATCTGGATGCCGGAGAGACCTACACATACCTGGGTGTGCAACAACACCACATCCAGGATGTGCAACAAATCAAGGAATCTCTCCGCGGCAAGTACAGATGCCTACTCCGAAAGATTTCATCTTTCGAACTTTCGGGGAAAAACAAAGTGTCTGCTACTAACATGCTTGCCGCTCCTGTTCTGCTCTACTTCTTTGGGGTAGTAAACTGAGCTGAGAGAGATCGCAAGATGATGAACATCGATAGGAGTATTCATCCTAGATCGTGTTTATCTCCTACGTCATCGGAGGGTGCCGAGGACTATTGGGTCTGGAGTGTATGCATGGCAGAGTAGTACTGAATATGGTATATAACATCCTCAGGAGCTTGGACCCGCTCTTGCTATTAGTGAGAGATCATGAAATAGCAGGATTGTTCAAGGCAGCAAAAAGAGCCGCAGATGAACTTTGTCTCGTATTCGATGTCAGACGAGGTGGCTGGCGCGGTGCTGATCCAGAATGAGTCACTGCGCTTCAGCCATCTGGTCTGAAAGCCCAAATAAAAGCTGCTGTACAGGAGAGCCTGTTTAGGCAGCATGTCGATAAACCCATGCACGGTATATACTATAAAAATATAGAATGGGTTTATCGACTAGGCTGACATTCACCTTTTTAAGGTCAGCTGGGCTTAAGTCGGAGACCGAGAGATTCATTGTGGCCTGTCAGGATGGTGTAATAAAAACCTTGGTCTACCGAAGCCGCGTAATGGATGTAGAGGTCCCTGATATCAACTGCAGGACCTGCTGTCAGGCGTCGGAATCTCTGATGCATTTGCTTTCAGCATGCCCTATATATATATGCAATTTCGGCTTACATCCACCGCCATAACGGCTTTACGAGTGCTGTACTACCATCTACAGTACTCATACGGGGTAGATCAAACACCAGTGCTGCCTTACATCTCCGGAGATATTGAGTCCGTTGTCGAGAACGAGAGGTGCCAAATTTATTGGAACTACTCGTTCCCGACTGTCAGGCTAATTCAAGCCAACAAGCTTAACATAGTCTTCCTCGACCATCAGAACAAAGTGATGTTTGTAATCGAATTCTCAGCACCTGCTGAGACAAACATCGCTTTGAAGGAGGGGGGAAAGCTAAATATCGTGATCTCCAGTACGAGCTCCAAGTGCTGTACCCAGACTACTCAGTCAAGATGGTCGTCTTGCTGCTCTTAGAATTGAAGATCATACCGGCCTGTCAAAATTCGGCAGAATGGTTGGCAGGCCAGATGCAGAAGGCGGTTATCTTGGGTCCCTTCGTCTGCTTAGGGCACATGATCCAGGTGTTTACAGCCACTAACTCCACAGGTCGTGGAAAGTGGCTGTAATCAATTAGCCAGTGCAGCTACCGTGTAGTATCGGAGGCCACGGAAGTCCTGTCCGGCAGCGGGAAACCGAAGTAATAATAATAATAGTAATAATACTGTATTAAGCCAATAGATCAAACAATGTTGATATAGGACAGGTCAAAAACAGAATACATTAATAAGTAATCATTTACACATAATATTACATTTTTTTTTATTTACAAAGCTAAATATTCATCTACGCTATAAAAGGCATTAGTTGTAGCATACCATTTGAGATAATATGCACCTTTAATTAAAACGCACTAAATCCTTTCAATCTCTTAAGCTCACTGTACAATATTTTACCATCTTTATAGATTAATCACCCGGACTATGATTGTATTCATCTAATGCTTTATTACAGGTTAATTCTAAGCATTGTGTCATTATATTTATCTGTTAAATATGTATTTATTTTATGTTATAGCCTCTTGCTACCATACCACACTCGAAACTCTCGACGTTATTTATATCTAAACGCATTCGAATTAATTAATAAATTCAAGTAGTGATAAATAAGGTTTCCAACATATTATACTCTTGTAGAATGTTAGGTTGCCTATGTCAATTTGTAAACTTTTCGACTACCACGCAGATCTCTTAGAGGGGATAATAGTTTTCATTTTAGAGTTCATTCACTTAATCAATCATTGATTGTTCTGCAACGGTAAATAACAGTTAACTTCGTTTGATAATCAAATTGGCAGATGCCAAGTGTTAATTTTAAAATTATCATTATTCATCTAGTGTAATCCATGCATTTTAAAGGTAATTTATTTTCTTAAATAATTTTAATTCACAATATATTGCAGCCTTCAGCTATATTTTTCAATTTGTTGAATTTATTTAATTTTTTTTAAATCATAACCTTATTTTTTACTACCACATGCTAACGAATTGTATTTCTTTTTTTAACTTTGCCAGAAGTTCTACCGTTCTCAATAAGTTCTCAAAAAAAAAGTATCTCAAATAAGTTCTCAAAGAGTATCCTATTTAAAGTCTTATAAAGCCTTAAATTAAAGTACTAAAGTTTCCTATAAAGTTACTTAGAGTTACTTGAAGTTTGTGATCAATCACGTATCATACAGTCAGAGATTGGTAATCTCGTAATCAACCACATTTATTAATTATTGCTCAAACAGTAGGAGACTGGTCATCTCTAAATCAACCATTATTATATCAGTAGCTGATAATAGAAGAATCTTGTCATATTGCAACTTACCTTCGTGGAAAATCTAATAGAACTTCAGGCAAATATTTAGGCGTGGCAGTATCGAGACATCTTACCATCGGGTCGCAGTAAAGAGTGCGGAGTGTGGTATCCTAGCAGATACTACGAGACCTCACCTAGGGTTCGTCTCTACAACACCCATCATCAGGTGGTGAGAAAGTGTATATTTTTCTAGTAATTTTCATAGTGCTCCGTATATTTGACCATAACATGGTTATAAACTTTTGTGCAGTATCATTAAGATAATTTCGTCATACTTTCATGTCATTTATTGATAATTGCATTGAACTTTTATGTTAAATTTTCATCACTTAAAAGATTTAATAAAAAGTAGATTTTTATCTTAACTTCAATTTTTTTTATTATATTTGTTTCCGCTGTCCGATTATATTCTAGGCTGTTCCACAGCAGCTGGTTTCACTATAATAGAGAAAGTTAGGTAATATCACTTACGCTGTGGATGGCGCCACAATTAACATCTTTTTTATTAACTTTCTTTATATAGTGAGATAATTTGTTTTGGTCAAGTTCTGCGAAATTGTTGAGTCTTCCTCTGGTTCAGCTAAAATAGGACCCACGGTTCCCCGCCCCGTACCAGATCGGCTAGCCGCGAGCCGCCGCACTTACTTTGGCGTGAATTACTTTTATTTATATCAAACTAAGATATAAATTATATTAATAATTTTCGTTAAACTAAGGGTGAGTGTTTCATAGTGAGCAACATGTTTGTAACAGCAGATATAAATTTCTTTAGAGTACAACTTGTTATGTTTATATCTAATTTATTACCTAGAACTGAGCCGACATAGTAAGGATTAGATTTATAAAGTTCTAATCTGTGGAGTGAGTACTGCAAATTTTCACCATGACGTATATTATATTCATGTGATACATTCTGAAAAGTGAATGTGTTTTAATTTTTTTTTTACAAAACTTAATATTTCAAGGATATACAAACAAGCTAAAGTTAATATTTTTTTGAGAAGTAAAGGAACTCACGATACTGCAATCCATACATAGAACGTAAGGCTCTTTTCTACAGCACAAATACACGACTAGCTCTAGGATTGCCCCAACAAATCACTCTGTACCTAATTGTCGATTCAAAATTTTAATAATAAAATATTTTCACTACATTTTTGCTTGTAATTTGTGATAATCTTTTTAAAGCAAAGCAACTACTTGCATACATAATCTATATGCGATTTCTAGTTTAGTCACTAAACCTACCTAAATACCTAGAAGTTTAAAGTCTTTTACTCGTTGAATTGTTTTATGTTGAAGTTTAATTAGTGGACTAGATATATAACTGGCGCCAACAGAATGAAACTGCATCGAAAACGTTTTTTCCTGATTCATTGCCAGGTTGTTTAAAGTGAAATAATTAAAAAGAGAATTCAAATTTTCCTGCAAGTTTAGACATTATATATACATCTTGATTGCATGATGAAAGCACAGCAAAAGCACAGTGAAAAGTGGAAATAAAGTCGTTTTCTATATCGTTAATACACCTATAATATTAGGGGGGTCGGTAGCCCAGTGTGTTAGAGCGTCTAGCTTGCACTCTGAGCGTACCTAGCGAAGTGGGTTCGTGCCCCACACAGCGAAAAAATTTTTCATCGGAAATTTTCCCTAAGAAGTGGTTCGGATTCCACCATAAACTGTAGGGCCCCGTCTCCTTTTCTCAGACAAATCTAGATCTTCTAGACTTAAGAGGGTCATTGAGGTGACATGGAAGGTGGTTAAAACACATTCCATAAACACATTCCATAAGAGGAATAGGAATCCATTTCCTGCGATTGCTTGCCACAATATTTAACGAATTGCTTTCTGTTCATCAGATAGGATCGTACTATCTTATTGCACTGACCTCGCAATCCATAACATTCTATTTTTTTAAGTAGAGTATCATGGTCTACGCAACCAAATGCCTTCGATAAATCGACAAATAAGGCCATAACTTTGTTACCCTCGTCAAGATTTTTATAAAAATTGTAGAGCGGTTCACTCTAAATCCATGTTGATTAGGCGATAATAAATTATTATATTCTACAAATAATAATACTCTGTTTACCAGCAATTTTTCGATTATTTTAGAAAAAACGATAACAGAGAAATGGGACGGTAATTACAAATTTGTTTAAAATCTCCTTTCTTAAAAAGACATATTCCACGTTCGATATTTTAAACAAATCTGGAAAATGACCTTCCGCAAAGCAAGGATTTATAATGTTACATAAGGGTTTTGCAAGAAATTTGGCACATTGTTTAATAATTTTTATAGAAAAATTATCATGTCCAGTTGAGTTTGAATTTTTCAGATTATTTATTACATTAATAATTTCAGATTGGGAAACATTATGCAGGACAATTGATTCATCAACAATACTTAGCAAGTTATGATTATTCATATTTTGTTGATTAGATTTTATAATAGATTTCGGAAGATTTACAAAATATGAATTAAATTCATTGGCAATTGTTATCGTTTGTTCTCTACATTATTATTTACAATCATGGTAGATGTGCCCTTTGATACTTTAACAGATTATTTCATACCTTAATAGATGTATTAATCATATTCCAGACAGTTTTATTTTCAGAATTCAGTACGATATTATCAAAATACATTTTCTTTGCATGCCTTATAACACGATTGTAACCTGTCTTGTAATTTAAGTAGTAGGTTTTCTTTGCAAGTTAAATAAATCTTTTTTCTACTCCCTCATGTACGCATATATTTCATATCAATTCTAGGAAGGATATGAAATGAAACCGACCAATCACAGTTCGTGTATTAAGTACAGAGACAACTATTCGTTCTAAAATCAAATAAGTGCGTAAGTTGTCAAAGTAACTGTCAGTGTGTATTTGTGTAATATATTAATAAGAACATTGTACCATGTTTCAGTTTTGAGAGGGTTGATAAACTGGAAAATATTTTTTCTAGAGAAGAATCTGTATTTGTAAAGTTCAGAATTTTTGCTAGTAATGCAGTTAAAAGTTATGTGTTGAGCAGGGTGATCTGAAAGGCCAGTCTGAATCACACTTTTTCCAACTAGATCATCATTGAAATTTGTAAAAATATAGTCAATGGCTGTACTATTTTTATTACTGAATCGGGTAAGTTCATCAAAAACAGGTTTAATATAAAAAGAACTAACAAGATCGATAAGTTCAACAGTTTCGTTGTTCTTATTTAGGTAATTTATATTGATATCGCCACATATTATTTTAAGACACATTCCTAATTAATATTTTATTCCTATATAAATATTTTTCAAATTTCAAAAAAAAATAGTAATATCAGAATTT
Source organism: Rutpela maculata (assembly GCA_936432065.2). NCBI lineage: Eukaryota > Metazoa > Arthropoda > Insecta > Coleoptera > Cerambycidae > Rutpela > Rutpela maculata. The sequence goes on along the minus strand of OW386294.2, from coordinate 18,378,012 downwards.
GGAGTTTTGTATAAACATAATATATGATCAATTACATTATTTACATTTAATTTTATAGCTGCACATTCAAACGTTTTATCAAGACTTTAACTATATTATATATAGTGGATTGTGTGAGTCGGAAAACAACACGAAAAACCCGACTATTGTCTGATTTAATGGGATTATTTCTCCCCTCCGTTTTCGAGGATGCTGAACACCGTGGTGGTGCCAAAAACCACCACCAAACGGGGTCAAACGCGTATTATAATAGTTTGAGGGGCTCTTACTTGGTGATGCCTCGTTTTCGAGGATTCTGAACACCGTCGTGGTGGCAGAATTTCTCGTTAGGGTGACTCACCCCCGCAAATGGCCAAAAACCAACCCCAAACGCGTCTTGATCATGTTTCATGGAATATAACTTATTGATCCCCCGTTTTTGAGCATGCCAATTATGGGGAGGACACTGAGACGCGTGCCTGACACCCGCCCATCCCCTCAACGGCCAATAACCACCTCCAAAGGGGTGAGAGAGCGCTGTCATCATACCACTGGACAAAAAGCTTTCCCTCCCATTTTTGAGCATGGATAGGATCACGAATCTAATGCTTGACACCCCCTCATCCCTCAATGGCAAAAAATACCCCTTCGCATTTTCAAAATAAATGTAACTGCACGGGTTCAACGAAAGTAAAAAATAAAGGAGTATCGATAAGCTAAGAAAATTTACCCCAATATGACAAAAAATTTAACTATATATTTTTTTATATTTCTCATTATTTTAGTAAAATACAGGACACGAACTTAACGCTACAATAAATTAAAAGTAAACCGATGTTAACGCATATTATACTAGTATGAGGGACTCTTACTTGGTGATGCCCCATTTCCGAAGATTCTGAACACCGTCGTGGTAGCAGAATTTCTCGCTAGGGTGACTCACCCCCGCAAACGGCCAAAAACCAACCCCAAACGCGTCTTGATCATGTTTCATGGAATATAACTTATTGATCCCCCGTTTTTGAGCATGCCAATTATGGGGAGGACCCTGAGACGCGTGCATGACACCCGCCCATCCCCTCAACGGCCAATAACCACCCTCCAAAGAGGTGAGAGAGCGCTGTCATCGTACCACTGGACAAAAAGCTGTCCCTCCCATTTTCGAGCATGGAGAGGACCACGAATCTAATGCTTGACAGCCCCTCATCCCTCCATGGCAAAAAATACTCCTTCGCATTTTCAAAATAAGTGTAACTGCACGGGTTCAAAGAAAGTAAAAAATAAAGGAGGGATATCGATAAGCTAAGAAAATTGACCTCAATATGACAAAAAATTTAACTATATTTTTTTTTATATTTCTCATTATTTTAGTAAAATACAGGACACTAACTTAACGCTGCAATAAATTAAAAGTAAAAATGACTACGTTTTCTTCACGAGAAAAATCGACAAACTGAGGTCAAAATGGCTTCTTTTTGGAAAATTGTACCCTTTTTTTACTATATCGAGTTTTTTTATACATGAGCGCATTTTTTTAGCGTAGTCATTTTTACTTTTAATTCAATGTAGCGTTAAGTTTGTGTCCTGTATTTTACTAAAATAATGAGAAATATAAAAAAAATATAGTTAAATTTTTTGTCATATATTGGGGTCAATTTTCTTAGCTTATCGATACCCCCTCCTTTAAAATAAAAAAATAAATAAATTTATTGTTTTAATTTTGTTACTTTTTTTTTGAGTCATAGTATTTTATAATGTAAGAAAAGCCAGCGTAACAATGTATGCAGTAATTGTTTGCATCAATAAAAAATATTTTATATAATATATTATAATTAAATAAATCAGATGTTTCAGTTATTATATAAACCTATTTTTCCCAAAAAATATGTACAAAAAATATACATTCATCTTTTTTCAGCTCCATAGTAAATGAAGATGACTACTTTGTTGACGAGATCGAGGTGACATATTAATGATTTTTTCCCGTGTAGCATCCTCAAAAAAAAAGGGGGGGGGGGAGAATGCACCCGTTTAGAGGGTTGTTATGGACATTTACGGGGGAGCAGTTCCACTATCACAACGGTGTTCAGCATCCTCGAAAACGGGGAATCACCGAGTAAGAGTCCCTCAAACAATTATAATACGCGTTTGATCCCGTTTGCGGGTAGTTTTTGGCCGTTTGCGGGGGTGGGTCACCCCAACGAGAAATTCTGTCACCACCACGGTGTTCAGCATCCTCGAAAATGGGGGATCACCAAGTAAGAGTCCCTCAAACAATTATAATAAGCGTTTGACCCCGTTTGGGGATGGTTTTTGGCTGTTTGCTGGGGTGGGTCACCCCAACGAGAAATTCTGCCGCCACCGCGGTTGTTCAGAATCCTCGAAAACGGGGGATCACCAAGTAAGAATCCCTTAAACAATTATAATACGTGTTTGACCCCGTTTGGAGGTGGTTTTTGGTAGTTTACGGGGGTGGTTCACCCCAATAAGAAATTCTGCCACCACCACGGTGTTCAGCATCCTCGAATACGGGGGGGGGGGAGAACTAGTCTCATTAAATCAGACAATAGTCGTGTCCGGAAAATTGATGAAATTTATTTCATTTTTTTGAATACAACTTTCTGATACACACAGTACATCAGTGTTCACAGTTAACATGAAAACTTCGATGTTTTCGTTTATTTTTTAACCATTGGACATTATTATATTTTATCACATTATTTTGTTTACAGTCTGGTTTTTCGGCTTCCCAAAGTAATTGCTATTCACTTGTAACACATTCTAAAGTTCGTTATTTTACTGCATTAAGTTTGTTTACATAACTTGGGCATTTGTTGTCTTTAGCTAAATGATTTATGTAATGATTTGTTTTAAAATTTTTGTCGGATCTTATACTATTTACACATTTTTTAACAGTAGAACTGCACATTTTAGGGGCTTCAGCACATAAAAGGCAAACGGGAAATTTACTGTTACAATTGACTGAAAGATGTCCAAAACTGCTACAAGTGTTACATCGCTTAACATGGTATGTATGAATCTTCAATAGTGCATATTTTCCAATTTACATATACAGGGTGTCCCGGCACTATGGGACAATACTTCGGGAACGTATAGTTTGGGTCAAAATAACACTAAAAGTACGTATAATTTTTTTTTATGGCGCCCCCCTACGGAGATATTACCCTTTAAAGGTTACATATTCAAGAAGGTTTTTTGCCTATTACTTCCAAACCGTTCGATCGATTTTAATAAAATTTGGACTGGGTACATATTAAATGAGTATCTTTATTCCAGAAATATGGCGCCCTTCGTATCTTGTCTAGGAAGCCAGGGGTGGAACACCCCTAATGCTTTTTACCCCTAAATTTTGACATAAATTAATATTTGAAAATTAAAGTTACATTTTTAAATTCCTTAAACAATTTTCTAAAAAAAAGATATTCTTGTTTGACATCGCTAAAGCGATCCGTTTTTGAGAAAAAATGATTTAACTGATAAGGGACTAAGGAATATTAGTAATACAAACTACTGCATAATAACTGTGAGAAAACAATTGAATAAATTTAAACGTCAAATTTGAGTAGCAAGTAATGTAAGTTGTAAGTAGTTCTGTGATAGTAGTTTATTGACATGGCAAATTTTTCATCTGGTGAATATGCCGACATGCAACTTGCCACCGGTAATGGTTCGGAAGCCAGACGGCTTTATGGGGAACACTTTCCTAACAGGAAAACTTTCGAATGGGTAAACCGTCGAATACAAAAACAGGTAGATATCCATCTTAGCAATAAAAAAACAAAATAATAAAAATTGAAGAATAAATAACTATTTAAAAAAATAAACCTATTAATGTTTAGGGAGCGTGGAACCGAAACGAGGAGGTGAAGGTGGTCTTAGAACTGTTCGTACAGTTGTACTAGAAGAAGCTGTATTAGATGCTGTTGCCGAAGACTCATCAATAAACGTTAGGAAGCTCTCAGCGCAATTTAACACTTCGAAGTCGGTGGTTCACAGAATTTTGAAAGAACAGCTTCTCCATCCTTTCCACAGAAAGTTCATGCAATGTCCCCGGACGACTACCCTGCTCGAGTTCAATATGCTAATTGGTTCCTGCAAAAGCAACAGGAAGACCGCAAGTTTATTGTTAGTGTTTTGTTCACGGATGAAGCAGGATTTCGCAGGGATGGTGTAATAAATTCTCACAATCTACATAGCTGGAACGATGAAAATTCTCATGCAATTATTCAAACTCATCACCAACGACAATTTCAAATTAACGTCTGGGCAGGACTAATTGAAAATTATTTAATAGGACCATTTGTTTTGAAAAATCGGTTAAATGGGGAAAATTACTTAAGGTTTCTGCAAGAAAATCTAGATGCAAGATGTGCCATTAGCAACTATAAGAAACATGACGTACATGCATGATGGAGCTCCTCCTCATTTCCGCATCACAGTCAGGGAATATTTAGATAAAAAAAATGTCCCCACCGATGGATTGGTCGAGGAGGTCCAGTACCGTAGCCTCCTCGCTCTCCTGATCTAAATCCATTAAGTTTTTTCTTTTGGGGTCATCTCAAAAATTTAGTGTATAATACACCGGTACAAACAAGGGAAGATATGTTACAAAGAATCACTACCCAATGTGAAGCCATTCGGAATGGAATGCTATTTCAGGTTCAGCGATCCAACTTATCTCGCTTACGAGAATGTATTCTTGTACAGGGTGCTCATGTAGAAGAACGCACTACCGGGCGTCAAAATGACGCGACACCAATTTATTTCTCAGGGGGCGCCAGTCGCGTATTACCCCGTTCTTCTACCTCCCAGGCGGGTTCGAGATAAGATGCACTTCGATAGCCGAGTAATGGACCAAGGCTGCACTACCACAGATCGGAAATGACGCTCTCTCTGGACCTGAATTCCCTCATTAGGGGTTTAGGCACCTCTTAATTTCCTAAAATTTTGCATAAAAAATCCCAACCGAAGAATTTCTTTGCGGAGGGATTAATTTTTGTACGTGGAAACCACGTTTTGGTCCGTTAATGGCGGAATCTATTTCTCAAAAAACGCATAAAAAAATCCCTCTCAAACCTCCGTAAAGCAACCAGAAGGTCGAACGTTAATGTGAATTAACTCGACACATCCGGCTTTCTATACGAAAGTTCCAGGGATTATAGACCGTCAACAGGCCTCAAGATCAATTATGAAACAATAGTTCAAAGAATCCGTTTATTTAACAAAATTGGTTTTACAAAATTCTCAAGATAAGAATCGTGCCTTCCCCAATCAAGGTAATGACTTTCAGACCATACAAGCGAGAGCGCTCACGCTAACGATCAAAAAGATTCATACATACCTTCTCAGAATCAAAATGCGAGCATTTTTAGAGTCGTCTCAGACTCTGGGTAAATAAATAATTATGACTGACTAAAATAACTTTAAAAAGTTTTACTCATTGAATTTAGGTTCGCCAGAGACTACTTAGCTTTAAAGTTCTTGTATCGTGAAGAGCCACGTACTCGAATACATTCAGAGGACTTATTACTGCGTAAGTTGAATGGCGTTCGATCAGTCCACGACTTACTAGCCCTTATCACAGTCGTTCAATATTATCGATTTGGCAGCGACCCACCTTCGAGCGGCTTTTGGGCAAAATTGAATTTTTGGATTGTTATGCACAAGGCGTTTTCCTCTATAACTTTGTCATTTGAAAAGCCCCGTTATTGGCTTTTCTACCATTGCTTTGTCTGGACCACTCAACGCGCTCGACCAAATTGCGGGCCGCTGAGTCAATCCAAACTCTTTCCATGCGAGAAACCGGCCTTGTACATGTGCATTGATTTTTATCAATTTTTGCTTATCGGCACTACGCCGGCTTTGTCAAAATCTTTTATTTTGCCTTTTGGATGCAGTGCATCGCTAAAATTTTATGCTCATACTTTAGAATTGGGCTTTCAATGACCGTACCTCAAAGGTCAATGTCTTTGGTGGAGGAATAAAAAATAAAAAATAATTTATATAGTAAGTATATTTTCGTGGTACTTTTTAAACTGACTTTGTGGTACTTTTGAAAAATCTATTTTAAGACCAATTTCGGCGTACTTTTGAAAAATCAATTTTCAAGCCAAATTTCAAGGTACTTTTGAAAAACTAATCTGCGGGTGAAATTTTGACGTACTTTTGAAAAATCGATTTTCAAGCCAAATTTCAAGGCACTTTTGAAAAGTTAATCTGCGGGTGAAATTTTGGCGTACTTTCGATAAATCGATTCCTGAGCCAAATTTTGACGCCCTTCCAAAAATATTATTTTTCAAAGTCCAATTTGTGGTACCTTTGAAAAAGTATATTATTCATAAATCTTTGTCATTATATACTTCTACTCTCATATTCTGAACCAAAAACATTTTTTCCAAGTGAAAAGTCGTTGTTTCTTCGAATTTTCACCTGGTCATTTCCAACGCCTTATAGAACCCAAAACGGTCCTTATGGACTGATCTGCGCCTCTGCAGACTCCCAAAAATGTCTTCAAATGAAATTTTTGCCTAAGTCGAATTTTGATTCTGTCTTCAACTTAGGACGATTTTGGAGAGTTCTACAACACTCACACCGAACATTTATTTTAGTTATGTAATTAATGTAGTTATGTGTGTATTGTAGTTGTAGTATGTAGTGATGTGTTGACGAAATGTCTTTGTCCCTTATCAGTAAAATTATTTTTTCTCAAAAACGGATCGCTTTATCGATCTCAACCAAGAATATCTTTTTTTAGAAAATTGTTTAAGAAATTTAAAAATGTGACCTTAAGTTTCAAAAATTAATTTATGTCAAAATTTAGGGGTAAAAAGCATTGGGGGTGGAACACCCCTGGCTTCCTAGACAAGATATAAAGGGCGCCATATTTCTGGAAAGATACTCATTTAATATGTACACAGTCCAAATTTTATTAAAATCGATAGAACGGTTTGGAAGTAATAGGCAAAAAACCTTCTTGAATATGTAACATTTGGAGGGTAATATCTCCGTAGGGGGGGGGGGGGGGGGGGGGGCGCCCTAAGAAAAAAAATTACAGGTACTTTTAGTGTTATTTTGACCCAAACTATATGTTTCCGAAGTATTGCCCCATAGTGCCGGGACACCCTGCAGATCGCATTTCGCGTTTTTATATCTACAGCTAAAATCAAAATAACAAGGTCGTCATGATTGATTTTAAACAGAACATTATCTGCATCAGATGAAATATTATTTGCTAAAATTATCTTTAGCTAATGTCAGGTCATCTATTGGCTTAGCAAGTTATTATGTGCCATAATAATTAGCTTGGGTGTTGTATTTCTGGTAATACTTATATCACAGTTTTTCTGCAAATGGTGTTAGTGTATCTTTGAGTTTATTCACAGATTCAACATTGTCACAGTGTATTAATACTCCATTATTGGTAGACTTTATTTTATTGACAGCAACTGACAGTCTAGCTGGATTAACTGTGGATTTTATAATTTTGAATAACTCTTCTGGTTTGTCATCTGCACTTCGTGATTTAATAAATAGAGAATTATTCTGTTGCACTTTTTTGGTTTTAGTTACCGTACTGTAACTATCTCTAGGGTTTTGGTGGTAATCTTTAGAAAAAACAGATGTGTTTTATTGGCTTATCATATCGGCAGCATTTTTTGCGTCAAGTCGATTGTTTTTGATATTGCATGTACATCTTTTAATGATTTTCCAAGCAAAATTTCATTTTCCTTTTGAAAGTTAGCATCCAGTTCAATGAGTTTATTATTTAGCGTATTTTCAATAGCACGCTGAATAGGTGTAGTTTTAATAAGACATGCATCTTTTAATAATTTTCCAAGCAAAACTTCATATTCCTTTTCTTTGGCATACAGTTCAATGAGTTTATTATTTAGCGTACTTTCAATAGCACGCTGAATAGGTGCAATTATAATATGACTATATTCTTTACATACCTCGCACAACCATTTTAGAAAATCATAAGTTTTGATTACTTTAATTTAAATCAATACACTCGAGAAATAGTCCATTGCACAATTCATCACAGGCAATATAATTTTCATCAGTTAATACTTCACTACACCTTTTACACGGGAGCTTAGACTCGTCTTCTTCACGTTCCGCCATCATGAATTAATATTGTCCAAATATGGCTTGTAAAACTTTTAGTGATATCATAATGTATTATTTTCAGATGTTTTCCTCTAAAAACAACAGATGGATAATTTTATAACCAATAAATTAGGTATTTTATTCAATGCAAAAGAGGTAAATCTAAAATTCCTGGAACTGTCACTTATAACGACAAAACAATTGACTCGCCCCAAGAGATAGTAGACAGTTCTACAAACTTCTTTTCGAGTGTATACACTGATTCTGATCCTACTCATACAGACGATTCCATCTTACACATATCCGAAGCAATAAACATTAACCGTATTACTGAAAATGACATGTTTCAAGCAATTGAAAAGCTAAAGAACAGATAGCGTTCCCAGCTTTGTGCTTAGGGACTGTGCGCTGCGTTTGTAACTCCACTATATATCATTTTAACTTGATCCTTACTGCGTCCAAGTTTCTTGATAACTGGAAAATTACTAAAATTTGTCCCATACTTAAAACTGGTGATCCATCTTCCATAATTAATTACAGAACCATCGCCATTTTGTACAATTTTGCCAAAGTTATAGAAATAATTTTGTATACCAATATTTACAGTGCAGTCAAACCATTCATATCGCATGCTCAGCATGGCTTCATGACGCAAAGATCAACAGTAAACAAGTAGATGTTATACACACAGATATCCAGAAAGCATTTGATCAGATAGATAACTATTTATTACTATCCAAGCTAAAAGCCTTCGGATTCTCAGATACCTTGATCTTGTTTTTACGTCCTACTTATTTCTGGGGAAAAAATCGTAGAACACGGTGGTCACAGGTCTCGAAATTACTTAGCTACACCAGGTGTTCCACAGAGCTCAAACCTGGGACCTTTGGTGATTTTAATTTTTATGAATGATATAACGTCAACAATCAATTGCCACCAGCTACTTTTTGCATATGATCTCAAAATCTATGCAAGTGTAAGCAATTATAACGACTGTGGTAATTTACAAACTGACATCAATAAAGCTTCTGTGTGGTGTTCCAACAATTTCCTTAAGCTAAATATTGCTAAATGCAAGACAATGACATTTACACGTAGGCAAAACTCCATAAAATTTGATCACAGCCCCACAAAAAAAAATTTTTTGGAACTGCTATCGAGACAACTGTATCCCTATGTAATTTTCGACGCTGAATCCGAATCCGAGGTCAAAAAAATCGTACACACCCAAAATCAACCCCTAGCGCTAAAAAACACTTCCTAAACAGGGTAAAACTGACTTAACGCTCCACGAATAGTCTTGAATTTCAATAAATCGAATTAGATATAAACATTCAAGTATATAACGCATAAATACAGAGTTAACACTACTTTCCATTGAAAATCACCCCCATTAGTGGGTGAAACCTACCCCTCACAAAAGAGGAAATTTAAAAAAACTGCAGTGATTGCAAAAAAAGCTTACGATGCCCAATTATTTTAGAAATAGTATGTAACTGCATTAGTCTCGATGTGATGGTCAAAAACTACCCCCATAGAGTGGCGGAAACCACCCCCAAATTTAAATTGCAGTTGCTTAGATGACTCCTAAAAAGAATTCTCTGAAAATACTATTACTTACTTATATGGCCTCTAAAAAGAATCGTCTAAAAATTCAGAAAAAACATCTATATAATTTTCTGACTATATAGTAAATAAGAAAAAAAAAGAAAAAAAAGAAAGAAATAAGAAAATGCAGATGTCTTGAGCTTTTCTAAAAGATACTGCAACTATTTTTTGAATTTCTTGTTATGTGAGGAGTAATTTTTACCCTCTCATGGGGGTCACTGAATGACTTTGGTGCGATGCAAGTATTCACCTCCAAACTGCAGTGTTGCATATCTTTAGCCAATTTTAGCATCGATTAAAATAGAAATCACGATGACAAAATTTTTTCCCAGATTTTCCTTACAATTTTAATCTGGGGGTGGTTTCCGCTACTCTATGGGGGCAGATTTTGAGTATCGCATCGGAACTAATGCAGTTACTCACTCTTTCCAAAAAAACTGGGCATCGTAAGCTTTTTTTGCAATCACTGCATTTTTTTTAAGTTTCCTGTTGTATGAGGGGTAGTTTTCACCCACTCATGGGGGTGATTTTCAATGGAAAGTAGTGTTAACTCTGTGTTTATGCGTTACATACTTGAATGTTTATATTTAATTCGATTTATTGAGATTTAAGACTATTCGTGGAGCGTTGTCATTTTTACCATATTTAGGGAGTGTTTTTTAGCGCTAGGGGTTGATTTTGGGGGTGTACGATTTTTTTTGACCTCGGATTCGGATTCAGCGTCGAAAATTACATAGGGATACAGTTGTCTCGATAGCAGTTCCAATTTCTGTGGGGCTGTGTTATCGTATTAACAATTTTCCCCTCGAACGCTGTTCCGAATTTAAGGATCTCAGTGTTATATTTGACTGTCAGCTAAGTTTCTCTAACCATATTAATCAAATGACCAAATCAGCTTCTAACTTACTCAGGTTCTTTGTTAGAAATTGGAGCGGTTTCTCAAATATTGAAAGCTTAAAATTATTGTATTTTACATATATTCGATCGAAACTAGAATATGCGGCACTCATATGGTTTCCTATTAATATACCAAAACTCCATTTTATTAACTGAATCTCTGCAAAGGAAATTTCTTAAGTTTTCGTTACTTAAATTAAATGGTTTTTATCCTCTGCGAGGCACTGACAATGCACTGTTATTAGATATGTTTCATATAATCTCACTAAGCAAAAGAAGGAACTGCATTGCCATTTCTTTTGTGTACAATATTGCAAATAATACTATTGACTGTCCGTCCCTTGTTAATAAGCTTTGTTTTCTGGTTCCTCACATAAATTCACGTGCAAATTGCTGTTTTTATTTTCCTTTTGGTCGAACTAACCTCATGCGCAAATCACCAATTTTTAATGCCTGTAATATGATTAATTCTATATCTGGCGTCTGTGACATTAATCATGATAGCTTAGATAGGATAATACACTTATATCTTACATGAAATCCGTAAAAATGGATCATATAATAATAACAAGCTAAAAACATACTCTTAGCCAGTTCACTGAACTTTTTATATAATTGTTACATATTCTATGGGATACTCTTCGCAGTTTTTTGTAAATGTTAGTTTTAGACATTTTTAATTTTATAATACGAACTTAGTTGGTGAAAGACTCAGTGTAAAATAAAGCAAAAATAAAAAAAAACTATACCATACCCCATTTGGGTTTCCAACCCGCGATCCTTGAAATCCACCACCTTACACGTAAAAAATGTCAATTTTTACATTATACAACACGAGCTAAAATCATATTTTCACGGTTGTATATTACATTATGAAATGTATATTTGTAAAATATATAAATATTTAGATATTAAAATGTTATATCATTTCATCAGATTTCTATTCAATTACGAAAACATGAAAATCAAAAAATCAAATGCAATATACTCTTCATTTTCGTGTTTGCGAAGAGTATAATAATGTAACAATATTGTAATGTGTTACCTTAGAATGAATGTAGTGTATTTGCACCTACTCGAGAAACCTACCAGAAGTTAGTTCTGGTGAACAATCGAGATCTGTCATTTTTGGGTATAAAAGACCGACCGCATTCTCGGCGAGTAGTTCAGAAAGTTCAAAAAGTATAGAAAGTGAGGTTAAGACTTCAAAGATAAACAAAGTGATAAACATTGTGATTTTAGTCAGTAAAGTGTATTTAAATTAATAATAGTATTGTGAAGTATCCAGTAAATATTTAATAAAGTGTGTTAGTGGACATCTCTTGTTATAATTTTTGGAACCCACGGAATTTGCGAGGGTGGTTTCCTAAGGGTGGAAACACGTCACAATTGGTGTCAGAAAGCGGAATTTTATGACAAGAGGAGCTCTGAAGTTGTGCTGGAGTGTTCGAGAAGTATTCTCGAGGTTTAGTGCTAACACGGAGGACTCATTTACTGGACATTTGTTCGAGGGTTATTTTCGAACAGGAAAATAGTGTTAAGTGCATTTTTGAGACATTGTAGAACATTTTATTAGGACATTAGTGTGAAAATTAAATCCTTTGAACTGAGAAGTGATAGAGACACTGAAAAAGACTCATTTAGTGCGTGAAAATTTCTAGGACTTTTCTATTTGGACATTAGTGGAGATTATTAAATTCTCTGAACTGGATAGTGACAAAAGACTTTTTCGTGCTATTTCGAGATTTGTCTAGAAAGTTCCATTACCAATATTGACGTGACAGTTAAATTTATTTTATTTTAATTTCATCGTATGCCCGTAACAACAAGAAGTATGGCATCCGATAAACAAATACAGGACTTATTTGAACAATTCCAAAAAATGATGGCACAGCAGCGCCACGAGGAGGAAAAACGGCGTCAAGAAGACAAAGAAGAACAGGAGAGAAAACGTCAAGAAGACAAAGAAGAACAGGAGAGAAAACGTCAAGAAGAAAAGGAAGAGCAAGAAAAGCGACGTCGGAAAGAAAAAGAGGATGAAGAAAGAAGACGCCAGGAAGACAAAGTAGAACAGGAGAAAAGACGTCAAGAGGAAGAAAGAAGACGTCAAGAAGAAAGGGACGAATTAAAGAAAATTATGGAAGATCAAGAAATAAGACGTCAGAAAGAAAAAGAAGATGAAGAAACAAGACGTCGGAAAGAAAAAGAGGATGAAGAAACAAGACGTCGGAAAGAAAAAGAGGATGAAGAAACAAGACGTCAGAAAGAAAAAGAGGATGAAGAAAGAAGACGTCAAGAACAAGAAAGACAACGTCAAGAGGAAAAAGACGAACTCAGAAAAATAATGGAAGACTTGGAAGAAAGACGCCAGGAGGAATTAAGGAAAATCCTGAGCGATCAAATAAAAATACAACAGGACGCAATCATTTCTGTCAAGGAAGAAGTTAAAGAAGAGATAAACAAGGTCGAAGAAAAAGTAGATAAGGTTGAAGGAAAAGTAGATAAGGTAGAAGAAAAAGTAACTGAGTTTGAAGTAGAAATAGACCGGCTTAAACGATAGTTGAGAGATAGAGGAAGCCAGCAGGTGATATCATCAGGTCAGCGACTATAACCTCCTTCTTTTGACGGCCAAAGTTCCTGGACGACGTACAAGAGGCAGTTTGAGGCAGCAGCATGTGCGAACAACTGGGATAATGAGGAAAAGGCCATGGCATTAGTTCTGGCGTTAAGGGGCCAGGCCTCAGAATTACTTCAGACTATCCCGGTGGAGAAACAAATGGACTTTAAAGTCTTGGAAGCTGCATTAGACTTGAGGTATGGCGATCAACACCTTGCCCAATTATACCAGACTCAGCTGAAATCCCGAATGCAAAAAGCTGGGGAAAGTTTACAAGAATTTGAAGCTGCGATAGAGAGACTGGCACACCTGGCGTATCCGAGTGCACCTAAAGAATTTCAGGAACAATTAGCCGTGGGGGCCTTTTTAGATGGTATAAGGGACGAATAGGTCAGGCGAGTTCTGAGGCTGACGAGACACCAAAGTAGTAGCGAAGCTTTGGTGCGTGCACTCGAAGTAGAAGCCGCTTACAGGGATACTCCAAGGAGAGTGCGAGCTGTGACTCTTGAAGAATCGCAACCAGAAATGAACCAGAACCCCTTGCTGACTGAGATGCAGAAAATATTCACCAAATTATGCGATAAATTGGATGGCCTCGGAAAGCAGGAAAAACAACAAAATAAAGGAAAGCCGAGCGGAGGTATTAAATGTTTCAACTGCGGCAAGGTAGGACACATGAAGCGAGACTGTCGACAGCAGAATTCGGAGAGTCGAGTAAATGCTGTGAATCTTGAAGAGGAGCAGGAAAACAGTACCAAGGGGGTTGTTCTGGCTAGGGAATGCAGTGACCCCAGAGAAATAAAGATTTCCCAGCTTCGAGGAATTTCGAGTAGTCTATTGTTACAAGGCCATGTGAATGGAAGAAAATGTTTGTTTACCATCGACACAGGTACTACGTCATCAATAGTACGGCCAGGATTTATATCGGGCATAAAGATTATCAAGAGGCAAAATGAGGTGATCGTCCGGACAGCTACGGGGGACAGGGCTACGGTTCATGGAGAAGTAGACCTGGGTTTGCAGATTGGACAGTTAAGGTTCGACCACAGGGTCATCGTGGCTGACATCACAGATTACTTCATTTTGGGACTGGACATTATGGAACAGTATGGATTTATTGTTGACGTAGGAAAGCGAGTCTTAAGGATTGGGAACGAACAATTTATTTTGTCAAAAGTGAACGACCAATGCGAGAAAACCAGGCTGTTGACAACGCAGGCAGTCAAGACTCCTGCATTATCCAGAAGACCATGCAAGGAAGATTGCAAGCACTGCCGCCACGTTGAGAAATTGCAGGGTACGGTGGCCGTCAACACTATTAAAATAGAGGTTCCGGACGATTGGACAATCGAAGCCCTGAGACAAGAACAACTGAATGACACAGAAATTGGGGCTATATTGAGAGCAAAGGAGAAAGGAATTCGACCAGCGTGGAAGGATGTTTCGTATAAGGCAGTTGGATTGAAGGCTTTGTGGGCCCAATGGGATTCACTTAAAGTCATGAACGGGCTGCTAAAGAGAGCTTGGGAAAGCCCGGATGTCAGGGAAGTTGTTATGCGTCTAGTGATTCCCAGGTGTCGAGTACCGAAAGTACTTCAGGAAGTGCATAATGGAGCATCCGGTGGGCACTTCGGCGGTAATAAGACCCTGAATAAAGTACGAGAACGATTTTATTGGGTAAATAGTCGTCAAGATGTGGAAGCTTGGTGTCGCAATTGCAAAATTTGTGCAGCCAGTAAGGGACCACAGACTAGAAGTGGGGGTGCAATGAAGCAATATAACGTCGGAGCTCCTTTTGAGAGGATCGCGATCGATATAGCCGGGCCATTACCAGTAACCAAGGATGGGAACAAGTACATACTGGTTGCCATGGACTATTTTAGTAAGTGGCTAGAGGCCTATGCAATTCCAAACCAAGAAGCAGTCACTGTCTCCAAACTCTTGGTAGATAATTTGATATGTCGGTTTGGTGTACCCCTGGAGCTGCACTCAGATCAAGGGAGGAACTTTGAGTCAGGGGTGTTTTAACAAATCTGCAAGTTATTGGGGATACACAAAACACGGACAACAGCCCTCCACCCGCAATCAGATGGAATGGTGGAACGACATAACAAGACCATGAAAGAACATCTCTCCAAAGTGGTTCATAAGAATCAACGCGATTGGGATCTCCACATACCATTCTTCCTCATGGCATACAGAGCTGCTATCCACGAGTCTACGAAACAAACACCAGCCCGTGTAGTATTTGGTCATGAGATCAGGCTGCCGTGTGATTTGATTTTCGGAACACCAGGCGGAGAACAGCTTCCTGTGAACAGCTATGTGGATGAAATGAGTGAACGGCTAAGAAATGTTCATGAGCTGGTTAGAGACCAAATCACCATAGCCAGTGACCGAATGAAGGCTCGATACGACCGTAAGGGTAGTTCAGAAGGGTTCAAGGCAGGAGATCTGGTTTGGCTGTACAACCCACAGCGGAAGAAAGGGAAGTCACCGAAACTTCAACCTCCTTGGGAAGGACCTTATACTGTTATTACCCGAATTAATGATGTCGTCTATCGTATTCAACGAAACAAAAAGTCCAAGATGAAGATTGTACACTTGGATAGACTGGCGAAGTATGTGAAAGATGCTGAATTGCCTGACCGGGACGTTCAGGCTTAAGGAGGGGGCAGTGTAATGTGTTACAACCCTTAGAATGAATGTAGTGTATTTGCACCTACTCGAGAAACCTACCAGAAGTTAGTTCTGGTGACATCTGGAATGATCTAGAAAATGGTGGCGTCATCACAGAACAATCGAGATCTGTCATTTTTGGGTATAAAAGACCGACCGCATTCTCGGCGAGTAGTTCAGAAAGTTCAAAAAGTATAGAAAGTGAGGTTAAGTCTTCAAAGATAAACAAAGTGATAAACATTGTGATTTTAGTCAGTAAAGTGTATTTAAATTAATAATAGTATTGTGAAGTATCCAGTAAATATTTAATAAAGTGTGTTAGTGGACATCTTTTGTTATAATTTTTGGAACCCACGGAATTTGCGAGGGTGGTTTCCTAAGGGTGGAAACACGTCACAATATATTCCATCATACTATGTTTTTTCCTTACACTTTTGTATTTCTTTTATTTTTATATGTGTATTGTAGTTTTGTAATTCATATTATTGTTTCTCTTTTAATGCATGTTCACAATGTTTCCTGTAATTGGGTATTTATACCTGTTGGACATAAATGTGAATTTATTTATTTATTTATTAGAAGATTTAAAACTTTTAGAGACCTTGCAAAAATGGATCAAGCTTATAAAGGTATTAGCATACTCCTCGCAGAAACAGTATTGCATATCATGATATAGAGGAGCGAAAAAGAGGTAAAATTGTGTCGTTTTTTTCTATGAGCTTAGAACAAGATCAGACACAGTGGGTATTACCAACATCATTTTACACATAAAAGCACAAAATACGATATTTTTTAGTGGTCACAGATATTCTTATTTAAAAAAAAGTGTAAAATTTAATTTTTTTTAAATCATGTTTTTTTGTACATCCATTGCCATATCTCAAAAATGAATTGAGCTATCGATGTGAACTTTTTTTTGCTAGAAAACACACACTTACGCGCTTCTCTCTATTCATAGGATTGCTAATAAAAAAAATGTGAACATGCCAAAAACGTAGATGACCCTGAAAGTTTAGAGAATACGCCATCAAATTTTCACCAAGCGAGGAACTTTTTTGTTTTTGAAAATTTTGTGTAACATGCTGTGAAGAAAATAAAGTCAATAGACTAAAAAAGTTTTTAGAAAAAAAATATTTTCATTATTAGCAATAGTTTGCTAGTTACGAATTTTTTAGTATGGAGGAATTGTCGAAGCGTACGCGCGCCGTACTTAAAAATAATAATGATTATGTATTGTGTGTAACGGAACTTTTCATTATTACTTTTTTATGTTTAGGACTGTTTTATCACGTTTTAGGATCTGAAAGGATAACTTATTTTTTCCAGTAGCACATTAAGGACTAAGGTTGAAGGCAAAAAGGAATTAAGAATCTTAAATGGAGTATGCATTGCATTGGGATCTCGGAAACGGTGAAAAATAATATTGTAGTAAAATGGGAAAAATGTTGCGCAACTAGGGGGCTAATAAAATCCCATAAACAGACGTTTAGGAAAAGTAATAATTTTGGAGTGTTTTGATAAAAAGTAAACTATCGAGTTTTCCTTTTTTTGCGTTATTATTGGAGCTAAATAAAAAAAGACAGTTTTTTAAAGCACGTGGCAATCTTAATATTTGTATCCGATATTTCCTGTGTCAGAGTCCCTATCCGAAACTCCGATGCATTGCATTTTTACCCTAGATCCACACAATAACACAGGTATACAAAAAAAAAAAAATTCTGCTCCAAGGACTAAACCTATCATGCCTTAAGTATTTTTGTGTGCTGAATCCGAATTTTCCACTTAGATTTCGAGCAAACGTCAAAAATTGTAAAAAAATCGTATTTTGACGATAAAAACCGGGATTTACTCGAAATCTATGCGGTAAAAAAAATTAAATTGAAAATTCGGATTCAGCACACAAAAATACATAGGGAATTATAGGTTTAGTCCTTGGAACAGAACTTTTTTTCTTGTAGATCTGTGCACAGGTGCACTTTGTACACAGGTCTACAAAAAAAGAAATTCTGTTCCAATGACTAAATCTATCATTCTTTATGTATTTTTGTATGCTGAATCCGAATTTTCAATTTAAAAAAATATTTATCGCGTAGATTTCGAGTAAATCCCGGATTTTATCATCAAAATACGGTTTTTTGACAATAAAACCCGGGATTTACTCGAAATCTACGCGGTAGATAATTTTTTTTATTGAAAATTCAGATTCAGCACACAAAAATACTTAAGGCATGATAGATTTAGTCCTTGGAGCAGAATTTTTTTTTTTTTTGTAGACCTGTGAATTGAGTAAACGTGTTATTTTCGCCTAAATTAGGAAACAAAAACTCTAAACCCTGTTTCCATGGCTTGTGCACAAGTTTATCGTTTTCCTCTATTACTACGCCACATAAAATTCACTCCATTTTACAATGAAACTTAGATTGCTTTTTTATCTTAAATATTTTTTAAGCAGATAATCCACGCACAATTCGCACAATGACCATACGTTCTACAATATAATACAAGTGGTAATAAGAGAAAGAATATCGTTACACAATTTACTTCCACATCCAGTGGAAATATAGTATGAACAAAAATCTTTTTGAAAATTTTTATTGTCCAAATAGGCTTAGAATGTCATGAAACGTCGAGATTTTAAGTTTGAGAGAAAAAAAAAATTCTGTCTGTCTGTCGGTCTGTCTGTAACTTTTTTGTGCGCACGATTACTCTGAAACCGTTTAAGATATTGACTTGAAATTTGGTACACGTACCATGTATTTTAACGAGATCTGGAACTAGATTATTCCGTTAAAGGGGTAAATGGAGGTAAATTGGCAAATCAAACAAGTAAGAGTCCATAAAACTGGTATTTAGTATATATAAGAGAAGCTAAGCTCTCAAATTTTTTTTTGGCATTAACCACCTCCATAACCAACTCCCACCCCATTATTCAAGGGGGCGAAAAAAAATAAAATTGTCATTTAGTGTGTGTACAAGAACCAAAGGCCTCAAATTTTTTTTTTACTTTATCCACCACTACTACCACTCCCCTTCCACCACCCTCAGCCCCACTACCGATGTGGCATATCGTTTTATAGGTTTTTGGGGTAGACGATTTCAAATATTATATTATTAAAGTTCCATAAAAAATTATTTCCACATTCAAATTTTTTTCGTTCTGAGAGACTTGGATAGAAGATCTGGATGTGGAAGTAGTGATTCCTTGGGCAGCGTTTTGTAATTTGACCTTCGACGAAAACGAATAACGTTGATAGTACACCGCCCTGAGACTAGTTAGTTTTAATGGACGCGGGCGTATTAATACTCAATTTCTGCAATTCGCGCGCTCTAAAAAAAATCACTGTACCTAAACTATAAAAGACACAGTAAAAATTATGCTATCAAAAACTTTTTGGGTCTTTTGGCTTTATTATCTTCGCAGCATGTTATACAAAATTTCCAAAAACAAAAAAGTTTGTAGCTTAGTGAAAATTTGACTGCGTATTTTCTGAACTTTCAAGGTTATCTAAGTATTTAACAAGCTTAAAAATGTTTTAATTAACAATACTATACACAGATGGAAGCGCTTAAGTGTGTGTTTTAGAACAAAAAAAAGTTCATGTGGATAGCTCCATTCGTTTTTGAGTTATGGCATTAGATGTTCAAAAAAACATGATTAAAAAAAAAATTCACACCTTTTTAAAAATAACAATGTCCGTGACCACTAAAAAATGTCATTCAAAATGTATTTCATGATTTCTACTGAACATCGACCTACTTAACGAAATGATATATATCTCAGTTTGTTCTAAGATTAAAAAAAAAACTCGAGAAGGAAGCGACTTTTCCCCTGTTTTTTTACTCCACTAATAGGCGAATTCAAGAATCCAGTAACAAAAAAAAAGCAATGTGGAATATAATAAATAAAATAAAAGGTAAAAAAAATAAGTCAAATATTATAACTATAATAGAAAATGGTAATAAAATTTCGGATGACGTAGTGGCCAAAAACTTTAAAGAACATTTTACATCCATAATGTAACTAATAACTATGCTTTTGATCATGGTGTCTTCCAATGTACCTTTTTTTTTGGACGAACTCTTTATTTAAAACCAATCTTACCATCCGATGTATTTAATAAATAAGTTGAAATTGTCTAACGCATGTGGATATGATAACGTTCCCAATAACTTAATAAAATATCGTAAACTGAGCATTTGTCAGCCTCTCGCTTTTTAAATAAATTTATCTTCTAATGCCGGAACTTTTCCAGATATTTTCAAACTGGCTATTGTTCAACCTTTGTGCAAGAAAGGTGATTCCAATGACTATGGAAATTACAGGGCTATTACCTTGCTTTGCAGTTTTTCTAAACTGTTTGAGCTCTCTGTCAAGTATCAGTCTCTTTTTTTTACAAAAATGATTTACTCTCAATTTACCAACAGAGATGTATCAATTTCACAGGCACACAAAAAATAAGAAAGGTCATGTATTTTGGGGCGCTGAAACCGAGTCTGAGGTCAGAATTGTCACATGTCGTCAATATTTTCATGTAAGCTCAAAAAACAACTTAGAACAAGCCTGAAATCGGGTAAAAAGCAAATTGGGGGATTAAACGAGTTGATCTCTATTTCATACGTATTTTGGGGCACTGAAAGGGAATCCGAGGCCAGAATCTTCCTATCACGTCAGGATTTTGGACATAACCTCAAAAAAATCTCAAAGAACACCTCATAAATGGTCAGAAATGCATTTTAAAGTAGATTTAAAAACTTAAAACGACCAAACTACTTTACTTATATGAATTTTGAAACGCTGAAACTGAATCTCAGGTCAGAATTCTCCCAGGATATCAGAATTTTGACATAACCTCAAAAAATCACCATAAAACACCTCAAAAATGATTAAAAATGTATTTAAAAGGAGGTTTAAACTGATGACAAGACACTAAAATCTACTTTTAAATGCATCTTTGACCATTTATGAGGTGTTTTTACGATTTCTGTGAGGTTATGTAAAAATCCTGACATGATAAGAAAATTCTGACCTCGGATTCGGTTTCAGTGCCCCAAAATACGTGTATAAACATGGGTTCTAAGCTGTTTTTTGAGTTTACATGAAAATATTGACGATACTGTAAATATGGCAGTAGAGCCTGAGAAAAAGGCATACCTAAAATTTAAGTATCACTTGTAAGAATAATGACGTCAACTATGTTTTCTGATCCTTCTGTTTTTAATGATTATTTTGTCAACAACACGCCTCAGGTTACAAACGATTATGAGAATAATATGATTTTGGAAAGATACTCAAACAGGGCATTTAGAGAAAATGTAATACTTAACTTCTCCACGGTCAGTATTGAAGAAGTAGAAAAAATTGTCCGTTCTATTAAGTCTAATGCAAAAGGGGTGGACGGTATTGATTTAAATATGCTAACGTTAGTGCTACGTCATCTAAGTGAATTTTTGATATTTGTTATTAACATGTGTTTAACAATTAATGTGTTTCCTGGCGCTTGGAATTATTCGAACATAATACCAGTTCCGAAAAATACTACTGACATTTCACACTTTAGGCCTATAAGTATACTGCCGACCATTTCTAAAACGATTGAAAAGATTATTTCAAATCAGTTAAATGCATTTTTTGCCCAACGAAATATTTTACCGGTGGTACAATCTGGTTTTCGTGAAGGTCATAGCACTACAACCGCGTTGCTACATGTAACTGACGATATATTTGGGGCTGGTGATGAGAAGAAAAACACTTACATGGTCCTTTTGGATTTTAGCAAATCGTTTGATACTCTAAATCATGCCACTCTGTGCACAAAGCTGAAATATTTTGGTTTGAGTGAACGGGCAATCTCGCTTATTCATAGTTACTTAAGTAATAGAGTAATTCCGAATGAAAAATTTTCGGACGATAAGCCTATTGAACGCGGGGTCCCGCAGGGTAGCTTATTAGGCCCATTACTGTTTTCAGTTTATACAGCAGATTTCCATAACAATTTTTGTAAATTGCACCAGTATGCTGATGACATGCAACTACTTTTTATTTAAATGAGCTGGATTCTGCAGTCAACAAAATTAATTCGGATCTTCAACTAATTTCAGATATTTCAAAAGCTCATGACCTAGTTTTGAATGAAACAGAGACGAAAATATTGATATTTGGATTTAATAGATTGGCCATAATAGAAAATGCAGATTTTAATATTATCATTAACAACCAGATCTTGACATCATCTACCTGTAGTAAGAATTTGGGATTGTAAATAAATCTAAGATTTACCGAACTTGTAAATAATTATTGAAAAGTCATATGAAAAACTAAAAATGTTATATTTGCACAAAGAAATTCTGAGTACAGATTTAAAACTTTGATTGTGTGACGCCTTAATTTTATCTGGACTTACTTATTGTCATATTGTATACTGGCAAGCACTTCTAAGTAGAGATAAAGTTAGTCTACAAAAAATACAAAACTCATGTATTCGGTTCAGTTTTAATCTTCGGAAATATGATCATATTAGTGATAGCTTCCAAGAGTCAAAATGGTTAAATTTAAATGAAAGGTTTCTGCTTCAAATGTCAAGTCTTATTTTTAAAACTAACAGTACTCAAACGCCTGTATATTTATTTGATAAATTGATTAAAAGATCGGATATTCATTCACGTCCGACGCGTGCCTGTGATTTATATACGGTCCCCAAATATAACACTGTCCTATTTGAAAGATCCTTCACATATAATTCGATTAAAATTTTTAATAATCTACCCCCTGTAATCAAGTCAATGCCGTCAATTGCCATATTCAGGAAACATGTCAAAGCCCATATTTTTTCTACTCGAAATTAAAACTGTAGGTAGCTTTTTTTCTCTTAACGAATTTTATTTATGTACCTACATTGTACGGTATTAATTAATCACACACCCTGTGTATTCTTAATTGTTGTTCTTGCCTACATTAAATATAATATGATGTACTTAATAATGTTCAGTGTACACTTTCCCATGTTTGTATTTATATATAAGTTTTTCTGAGTTTATGTGCGTTGTACATACATATCAGCTATATTTTTCATGTGTTAAATGTATATTTTTTTAATAGATCGATAATTGTGAACATGTTGGAAAAAAGGTGCTTGCGTGGAAGAGCAACAATGTTGAACGCTGCCACCTTGTTGTGCATCTGTTAATTAGAGAAATAAAGACACATTATTATTATTATTATTATTATTATTTTTTTTTTTTTTTTTTTTTTTTTTTTTTTTCGCGTGTGCGATGCTGGACAGTTCTCCCGTGTCTCCGACATTCTCACGGGAGAAGCGCCAGCGGATTATCTGCAGCCGCTCCCCGCGTCCCGCAGGGTTAGTGACTGTAGATGCCAGATTCGTGTGCCCTAAGAAGACGAAGGGACCCCAGGATAACTACCTTCTGCATTTGGCCTGCCAACCACTCGGCTGACTTTTGGCAGGCTGGTATGGCCTTTAATTCCGAGAGCAGCGTAGGCCTCATTCCACCAAGTACACCGATTATCAGGACGACCATCTTGACCGAGTAGTCTGGGTATAGCACTCGGAGCTCATACCGGAGATCTCGGTATTTAGTCCGTTTTTCGCCCTCCTTCAAGATGATGTTTGTCTCGGCAGGTGCCGAGAACTCGATGACATACATCATCTTGGTTTGGTGGTCTAGGAGGACTATGTCAGGCTTGTTTGCCTGAATTTGCCTGACCGTCGGAAACGAGTAGTTCCAATATATTCGGCACTTCTCGTTCTCGACTACGGACTCGATCTCTCCGGGGACGTAAGGCAGCACTGGTGTTTGGTCTACTTCGTACGAGTGCCGAAGGTGGTAGTATAGCACTCGTAGAGCCGCGTTATGTCTATGGATGTAGGCCGAAGTCGCATATACCGTACATGCAGATAGTAAGTGCATGAGCGACTCCGGCGCCTGACGGCAGGTCCTACAATTAATGTCAGGGACCTCCACACCCATAACGCGACTGCGGTAGACCAGGGTGTTAATAACACCATCTTGGCAGGCCACAATGAATCCTTCGGTCTCCGACTTTAGCCCTGCTGACCGTAAGAAAGCGAAGGTCAGCTTTGTCGATAAACCCAGCGTCTCTATGTTGTTATAGAATACGCCGTGCATGGGTTTATCGACGTGCTGCCTGAGTAGATTTCTCTGCTCGGCAGCTTTAATTTGGGCTATCAGACGATTTGGCGCAAGCTCAGTTACTGATTCTAGTTCAGCACCTCGCCGGCCTCCTCGCCTGAAGTCGAATACGAGACCGAGATCATATGCGGCCTTACGTGCTGCCTTGAATAAAAATGCGCCAACTCCTGCAGTTTCATGATCTCTCACAAACCGCAGGAGTGGGTCCGAGCTCCTGAGGACGTTGCATGCCACACTCAGCGCTACTCTGCCATGCGCACACTCCAGTCTCAAGAGTCCTCGGCCCCTCCGTTGGCGTGGGAGGTACACTCGAGGAACGGACGACCTAGGATGGATGCTCCTGTGAACATGCATCATCTTGCGGGTATCCCTATCCAATTGGCGCAACTCTTCTAGCGTCCACTTAACTACTCCGAAGGAGTAGAGCAGAATCGGAACGGCAAGCATATTAGTTGCAGACACCTTGTTCTTCCCCGAAAGTTCAGAAGACCAAATCTTTCGGAGCCGGTGTCTGTACTTGCCGCGGAGAGTATCCTTAACTTGTTTCACGTCCTGGATGTGATGTTGTTCCACACCCAGGTACGTGTAGGTCTCTCCGGCATCCAGCTGTCGTAGGATGCTTCCGTCTGCGAGCTGCGCATCTTCAAGGAATATCCCGCTTCGTCCTCTCTTGAGGTGGACGACTGCACACTTGTCCAGCCCGAATTCCATGCCAATGGCCCGCGTATACTCTTGGACCACCCTTAGAGAGTTTTGGAGTTCGCACTCTCCGGAGGCATAAAGTTTTAGGTCATCCATATAAAATAGATGGGTGACCTTATGCCTCCGATTGCTGGGTGGACCACATTGGTATCCGCGGGTTTGGCGAAGCCTGACAGATAACGGCAGCAGTGAGATGCAAAATAGGAGAGGACTCAGGGAGTCACCCTGGAAAACTCCTCTCCTAAAAGTTACCAACTCTGTCGATACCCGCTGAGCACCAGATGTTATGGTGAAGCGGGTTCTCCAGAGTGGCAACAGTTGTTCAATGCATCTCACTAGTGGGGCAGGTACCACAAGGCATTGCAGCAAGTGTAATAATAGTGCATGAGATGTTGTATCAAATGCCTTGCGGTAATCGATCCACGCCATTGATAGATTACGCTTGTATTGTACAGAATCCTGTGTAATACAGCGGTCTATCAATAGGTTCTCTTTGCAGCCTGCCACACCTTTCTTGCCACCACGCTGTTCGTGTATCTGTCGGTAGACCGGCTCAACTGACCTCAATGTCCTGGCATACAAGATACGAGTAAATATCTTGTAGCAGGAATTGAGGCATGTGATCGGTCTATAATTCTTCGGGTCGGACAGATTTCCCTTTTTGGGGATCAGTACAGTACGCCCCTCGGCAAACCAGTCCGGAATCGGATTATTATTATTATTATTATTATTATTATTATTATTATTATTATTATTATTATTCTAGCTAAAAACCAGTCACCCTTCTCTGTGGCTCCGACCCTCACAGAAGGGAGCTGGTAGTACCAGTAGCCACTCCCCACGCCAGTGGGGTGAGTGACTACTAGGTCCAGGAATCGTGTGCCCTGAGCAGACGTAATGAACCGAGAATGACGGCCTTCTGCATTCTGCCGGCTAAGACCTCTGCCGAATTTCGGCATGCCGGTATGATCTTAAGTTCCGAAAGCAGTGTGTGTCTCGTTCCACTGAGGGCTCCTATAATCAGTACCACTATCTTAACAGTATGGTCTGGATACAGTCTGCGGAGTTCGAAGAGCAGATCTCGATATTTTGTCCGTTTTTCCTCCTCCTTCAAGACAATGTTGTTCTCCGCGGGAGCCGAGAACTCCACGACGAACATTGTCTTGAGTTGATGGTCGAGGAGGACTACGTCAGGCTTGTTGGCTTGTATTTGCCTGACGGTGGGAAAAGAGTAGTTCCAATAAATTAGACACTTCTCATTTCCCACAACGGACTCAATATCCCCCGTAGCGTAAGGCAGCACTGGTGTTTCGTCTATCCCATACGAGTGCCTTAAATGATAATAAAGCACTCGTAATGTTCCGTCGTTCACAGCAAGTGCATAAGAGTCTCTGGCGCCCTGCGGCAGGCCCTGCAGCTGACATCAGGGACCTCTATACCCATGACACGACTACGATAGACTAGGGTGTTAAATACACCATCCTGGCAAGCCATTATGAATCCCTCGGTCTCAGACTTCAGCCCGGCTGACCTTAAGAAGGCAAAGGTCAGCCTTTCGGATAAGCCAAGGTTTTCTATATTTTTATAGAAAACTCCATGCATTGGCTTATCCGTGTGCAGCTGCAGACAGTTGTTGTGTTCTGCAGCTTTAATTTGGGCTTTTCGCCGAGCAGGTTCCAACTCGGTGACAGAGTCGCGATTTATCCGCTCGACGTCGAAGGAGAGACCAAGTTCATCGGCTGCTCTCTGTGCTGCCTTAAACATAAAGGCTCCTACCCCTGCATTTTCATGGTCTCGGACCATTCAGAGGGGATTCGAACTCCTGATCACCTTACAGGCTCCATCCAGAACCATCCTATTATGGAGACTCTCCAAACTCAAGAGTCCACGGCCTCCCCGATGTCGTGGGAGGTATACCCGTGGAACGGACGATTTAGGATGCAAACTCCTATTGAGATGCATCTTCTTGCGGGTTCCTACGTCGAGTTGACGCAACTCTTCTTGAGTCCATTTCACTACTCCAAAGGAGTAGAGAAGGATCGGAACGGCAAGCATGTTGGTAGCAGACACCTTGTTCTTCCCCGACAGTTCTGAAGACCAGATCTGTCGGAGTCGGTGCTGATACTTGCCGCGGAGAGCGTTTTTCACTACACTCATTTCTTGGGTGGAGCGTTGCTCGACACCCAAGTAAGTGTACGACTCTCCGGAATCTAGATGATGTAAGATGCTTTCGTCCACGAGCTGCGCGTCCTCTCCGTAGTTCCCGCATCGACCTCTCTTGAGGACGATTATTATTATTATTATTATTATTATTATTATTATTATTATTATTATTATTATTATTATTATTATTATTATTATTATTATTATAATTATTATTATTTTTTTTTTGTTAAAAACCAGTCACCCTTCTCTGTGGCTCCGACCCTCACAGAGGGGAGCTGGTAGTACCGGCAGCCACTCCCCACATCCGTGGGGTAAGTGACTACTGGGTCCGGGAATCGTGAGCCCTGAGCAGACGTAATGAACCAAGAATGACGGTCTTCTGGATTCTGCCGGCTAAGACCTCTGCCGAATTTCGGCATGCCGGTATGATCTTGAGTTCCGAAAGCAGTGTGTGTCTCGTTCCACCGAGGGCTCCTATAATCAGTACCACTATCTTAACAGTATGGTCTGGATACAGTCTGCGGAGTTCGAAGAGCAAATCTCCATATTTTGTCCGTTTTTCCTCCTCCTTCAAGACAATGTTGTTCTCCGCGGGAGCCGAGAACTCCACGACGAACATTGTCTTGAGTTGATGGTCGAGGAGTACTACGTCAGGCTTGTTGGCTTGTATTTGCCTGACGGTGGGAAAAGAGTAGTTCCAATAAATTAGACACTTCTCATTTCCCACAGCGGACTCAATATCCCCCGGAGCGTAAGGCAGCACTGGTGTTTCGTCTATCCCATACGAGTGCCTTAAATGGTAATAAAGCACTCATAATGCTCCGTCGTGCCTTTGGATATAGGCCGAGACTGCATATGTCGGGCAAGCCGACAGCAAGTGCATAAGAGTCTCTGGCGCCCTGCGGCAGGCCCTGCAGCTGACATCAGGGACCTCTATACCCATGCCACGAATACGATAGACGAGGGTGTTGAATACACCATCCTGGCAAGCCATTATGAATCCCTCGGTCTCAGACTTCAGCCCGGCTGACCTTAAGAAGGCAAAGGTCAGCCTTTCGGATAAGCCAAGGTTTTCTATATTTTTATAGAAAACTCCATGCATTGGCTTATCCGTGTGAAGCTGCAGAAAGATGTTGTGTTCTGCAGCTTTAATTTGGGCTTTTCGTCGAGCAGGTTCCAACTCGGTGACAGAGTCGGGATTTACCCGCTCGACGTCGAAGGAGAGACCAAGTTCATCGGCTGCTCTCTGTGCTGCCTTAAACAAAAAGGCTCCTATTCCTGCACTTTCATGGTCTCGGACCATGCAGAGGAGGGGATCCGAACTCCTGATGACCTTACAGGCTCCATCCAGAACCATCCTATTATGGAGACTCTCCAAACTCAAGAGTCCACGGCCTCCCCGATGTCGTGGGAGGTATAGCCGAGGAACGGACGATTTAGGATGCAAACTCCTATTGAGATGCATCTTCTTGCGGGTTCTTACGTCGAGTTGGCGCAACTCTTCTTGCGTTCATTTCACTACTCCAAAGGAGTAGAGAAGGATCGGAACGGCAAGCATGTTGGTAGCAGACACCTTGTTCTTCCCCGACAACTCTGAAGACCAGATCTGTCGGAGTCGGTGCTGATACTTGCCGCGGAGAGCGTTTTTCACTACTCTCACTTCTTGGGTGGAGCGTTGCTCGACACCCAAGTGAGTGTACGACTCTCCGGCATCTAGATGATGTAAGATGCTTCCGTCCACGAGCTGCGCGTCCTCTCCGTAGTCCCCGCATCGTCCTCTCTTGAGATGGACCAATGCACATTTGTCCAGCCCGAACTCCATACCGACAGCCTGCGTGTACTCCTGCACCACCCTGAGGGACTGGTGTAGGTCCCTCTCTCCGGAGGCATAAAGTTTAAGGTCATCCATGTAAAACAGATAGGTGACCTTATGCCTCCTATCGCCGGGGATACCGCAGTTTTATCCACGGGTTTTCCGGAGCGAAACGGATAATGGCAGTAGTGAGATGCAAAATAGAAGGGGGCTGAGGGAGTCTCCCTGAAATACTCCCCTTCTCAATGTTACCGACTCCGTCTGGACTCTATCGTTAGCCGATGTAATAGTAAAGCGAGTCCTCCAGAGCGGCATCAGTTCTTCTATGCATCTCACTACGGGACCGGGTACCGCAAGACATCGGAGCAAGTGAACAATAAGCTCATGTGATTTCATATCAAATGCCTTGCGGTAGTCGATCCAGGCCATGGAGAGGTTCCACTTATACTGCACGGAGTCCTGCGTGACACATCTGTCAATCAACAGGTTCTCCTTGCAGACAGCGACACCTCTCTTCGACCCTCGTTGCTCATATATCCGTTCGTAAACCGGTTCAACTGCGTGGAGCACTCGCATGTACAGGATGCGCGTAAACACCTTGTAACATGCGTTTAAACAAGTTATCGGCCGGTAGTTCTTTGACAAATCTCCGTTCTTCGGGATCAGCACTGTCCGCCCCTCGACAACCCAAGAAGGAATTTGCTGCTCCCCATTTAGCCATGAATTGAAAATTCTGGCCAAATGGTGGTGGACACTGGGTAATTTTTTCCACCAGTAGTTGTTTATCCTATCGGGACCTGGAGCAGCAAAGTTCTTAGAGCCCTCAAGAGCTCTTCGAACCTCTTCTGGAGTTATCGGTTGGCACACCTCGTTTGGTTGTTGAAGGTTTCAAAGTGTGCCAGGGCTGGAGAGTCTCGGTTGAGTGGAAGCTTCTCCTCGTAAAGTGTTTTCCAGAAATTTTCCACCTGATCTACAGTCGGCGGATTCTCTGCAACACGTGGAGGCGGTTCGAAAAGGCGCGAGGGCTTTTGGCGGAAGAGTTTATTTTCTGCCAGCCCCCTCGCCCGCCTCACTAGTGATTTTTTACAAACCACTAGCATCCGTATCCTGTCGAGACAGTGCTGTTTGGTGGTTCGCAGCACTGCCTCATTGAGTGTGTGATGGACGCGTCTTAAGTTGGCGGATATTCGACGCACTTTAAGCGTGAACGGCCTATTGGCCGCCATATAGTCCATCACACATTGGATACGGGATGCGTGTTGCCTCGCCGACCGGATCTTGGCTTCCATCTTTTGTATGCGCCGCCCCGCTCTCTCCTGTGGGGAGGCAGTATTACGCCTCTCCAGCCGAGAAAAGCGTTGAGCAGCGACATGCACGGCACAGTTTATGTGCCAGATGTCAGCCCGTTCTGGAAGTGCTTCACGAAGTTCTTCGTCCACTCTGGCCAGATCTTGTGGCCCGGGGGCTTTTATGTGGTGTAGCCCCCGTCTGGTACTGAGGCCCTCTGGTATTGGTGGAACAAAGAGAGCCACTTCCTCAACCGGTGAATGCGGCGGTCTTTCGTCCACCTCATTCACCGGTCCAGGAGCCCCTTCTACGAAGATGGGATACATAGTCACGCAGATTTTGTGGCGTGAAGGAGCCATGCTCTGGATGCCTGTCACACCACAGAGCATGCATCCGCCCCATGTATCCCCTTCGTGCGGGCTCACTGCTTTCATAGCATTGCAGAAGGTCGTCCCTTAGCTCATCCGTCCACTCAAAGCGTCCTTGTCCATAGCGTTCGTCAACGGGCGCTCCATCCGGTTGGGCCCCACCAACTTGCCCTTGACCCCTATCCGGACGGGGTCGATTGTGGGGGCCCTGTCTTCTGTTTTCAGGAACCAGAAGTGAGGGCTTGTGGGTGGTTAGCCCAGCAAGCCCACGACCGACACCAGAGGGGAATGAGCTTTCCCCTCCCGGGTGCACTAGGGCTGCCGGTTCGGTTTTGCACCCCAGCTGGAGTAAGTGGTGGCGCTACTCACCAAAGGCTTGATAGATGAAAGTCAGCCTCTCCTGCTTATTTATTATTATTATTATTATTATTTTTTATTCACTCCCTCAGCTTGAGGTTGGGGAGGGCACTTCACCTTCATTCCAAATCTCTACCTGAGATCTCAGGAATGTTGGTCTTACATATATAGAACCTTCCGTAGTATGTGGGCTGTTCCTAGAAGGGCTATTTTTTGAATCTGGAACGGACTTACTCTGCATGGGAGGTCTTCTAAATATTTGCAGTGGCCCTTCTGAATTGTCCCTAATGCTCCTACTATTACTGGGATAACTCTAGTTCTGGTGTTCCACATTCGAGCTATCTCGATTTCCAGGTCTTTATATTTGCTTTTTTTTTCCACTTCTTTTAAGGCTACATTAGTGTCATCGGGCACTGAGACATCAATGAGCAGGCATATTTTGGACTTTTTGTTGTGGTATATAATGTCCGGTCGGTTTGCTCTAATGGTGCGGTCTGTTCTTACTGCCATATCATACATGACGATGATATCATCTTTTTCTACCACTCGCTCTGGTTGGTGTTCATACCATTTTTCGTTTTTGTGGATTCCTAGTTCGTCCATCATTGCCCAGTGTATATAGCCAGCTACTTTGTTGTGTCGTTGTGTGTATTCCGTCGGGGCTAATAGTGGGCACCCGGAGACAATGTGGCTGATGTGCTCTTCATGTTGGTGGCACATCCTGCATCTGCTGTCAACATCTTTCTTTTGGATGCGTTTTTGATGGTAGCGCGTACTAAGGGCTTGGTCCTGGGCCGCCATTATCAAACTCTCCATTTCTCCTTTAAGATAAGGACTGTTTAGCCAATTGAGTGTTGATTTTTTGTCGACATGATTTACCTCCAGGTTTCTGAAGAACTGGCCATGTAGGGGCTTTGTCTTGAGGTTATTTGATTTTTCTTTTAGTACGATCTTAATTTTTCCTGGTTCCATTGATGTTCGGTTTCTTAACTCAGGTGAAAGGTATGTTGTCTTGATTTCTCTGCCTATTTTAATTAGTGAATACTTGGATTTCCCTTCCTCATGGTTTTTAAGCATGCCACAGTATCTGTCCTTTGTTTGTTCAACATACTCCATCAGTCCTACTATTGTTGTCTTGAAAGCGCTTTCCAGTTCTATCAGTCCCCGTCCACCATTTCTTCTTGGGATGTATAGGCGGTCGACATCTGCCTTTGGGTGGTGAAAACCATACATGGTCAGCAGCTTCCGCGTTTTTCTGTCTATCTGCTGTATTTCTTGCATCTTCCAATCAATAATTCCGAAGCTATATTGCATGACTGGGACCGCTAGACTTACTATAGCTTGTGCTTTATTTTTGGCGTTAAGTTCTGTACCTAAGATAAGCCTCAGGCGGCGATTGTACTCTTTCTTCAGCTTTTCCTTCATATTATTATGCTGTATGCCATCGCCTTCATCTACTCCTAGGTATTTGTACACTTGTGACTGTTCCAGATCTTTGATAATGCAGTCGTCACTCAGTTCAATGTTTTCACTCGTTGTTAGTGTACCCTTGTTTAGGGATACTCTGGAGCATTTGTCGAGACCAAACTCCATATGGATATCATCACTGAACCTCTTAACGATCTTCAGTTCTTGTGTTAGTTGTTCATTATTCTTCGCATATAGCTTGAGATCATCCATATATAGCAGGTGGCTGATGGGTCTTCCCTTTTCAACTTCATATCCAAATCTGTCCTTATTAAGCATGTTCGTGAGTGGGATTAGTGCAACACAGAATAATAGTGGCGATAGTGAGTCGCCTTGAAAAATTCCCCTCTTAATAAGAATTTGGCTGATATTAATGCTGCCTGTACTATGGTGGAGGGCAATTTCTGTTTTCCAGTTTTTCATGACTCCTTCTAGGAATTTGCAAATCGTTGGGTTACCCTGTATGTCTTAAGTGCCTGTTTAATCCAACTATGTGGTTATTATTATTATTATTATTATTATTATTATTATTATTTATATATATATATAGATATTATAGTCGGTAAGAAAGTACATGACCCTTTTATTTTTTGTGTGCCTGTGTTTTTAATAGAAATGGCACGGATATTCAGTATCAGTGATTCTGTGAATCAGTTAAAATACTAGACATAGCATTTGACACATACCGCTGATTGGGGAATTCATGTAGATAACTTATGTAATAAATTATGCAGCAACTGTTATGGCCTAAGGTTTATGTCACTGCATACAATGTAGTGATGTACTCACAAGCCTCTATTATACAAACTTCCATTCACATTTGAGGTATGGCATAACAAACTGGGGAAACAGGGCACATATAAATAGAGTATTTATTCTGCAAAAATATGCTATATGAATTATTGCAGGTCTCGGTTTTCGTGAGAGCTGTCGTACTAAATTTAAAAGGTTAAAATACTAACTGTTGAAAGTGTGTACATTCTAGAAGTCTGTATATTTGTTTACAAGGATCAGCATAAGTTTCTTGCTAATCAAGTCAGCCGTGATCACAACACAAGGTTTAAGGGATGACTACAGCCGCAATCGCACCAAACAGTATTGTACCAATTTTTTTTTTATTATGTGTGCAAATCTTTTAATACATTAAGTAATGATGTTAAATTCTCTCAGTATCATGTTTTTAAACCAAAATTGAAAAAAATATTACCAACCAAAAACTGTTACGAGATTGATGACTTTTTTTAGACAAGTACTTGTTCGATATCCACTATCCTCCAAATTTATGTTCGCATTATTATATTTTATTGAGCTCACTGCTCTGCAGATTGACTATATATTATTTATATAAGTATTTTAAATACTTTTGATAAGTAAAAATTTGGAAAATTCGTATATTTTTAAACTTTCAAAATTTAAAACTGATTAATTTTACAACAAACAGCTTTAAGATATTTTCTGTTGGTACTTGAGCAAGGGGTATTAAAAATACATTACTGGGCTCAAAGTAATCAATACATGGGCCAAATTAGAAAATATTAGAAATGTTTGTCTCTGATTAGTAATCTCACAACAATATCGATAGCATATTATGGGGTGATCTTTTATAGCGGAATTTAATGGCGGAATCTGAATTTTAATTTTTAAATTAATTAATATATTTTCAAATTTTCCACGAAATTTTACTACCAATTAATCCACAGAATCTATTTTTTCTGTTTATGTACCCAAACTGCCATAATTTCATGGAATATTTATCTATTCTGAACAGACAAAGCCCACTTTGCAAAAAATATTTGCCCTATATTAAATTCATGAATTTCTTGGATTGAATTACAAAATTTTCCCATTGTAAGAAATAAAAAAAAAATGTAACAGCACACGGAATTCCCGGGCGGTTACCCTACCTAGTACTAAGCACGCCTGACGTCGCTTGACTTCAGTGATCGAACGAGAAACCCAATTACCAAATTACATTTCCTTTATTTTATTTAACTATGGTGAACATGTCGTTTTTTGTTTCAATATTTCAGTTTACAATCAAAGTATATACATTGCATCACATATTCGCGACTGATCGCGAAAAGTGCCACAACGGCCAGATGTTTCGGCAAATGAAATTCAAGCTCATGTTATTTTAGCTTACTAAACGGTCTCAATTAGCTCAATCGTATTGGAGTGTATGATATCAGATGATATTATATTAATAAAGTGGATTTTATTTTAAAGATGAAATGAAAGTAATAATTCTAAAAATGCAGGGAAAATAAATTTAAAAAAAAACCGCTTTAGGTGTCAAATGTTTAAAAACATTTATTTGCCATGAACGACAAATCTTTAGATGGTTATAGATTTCAGTAAGGAGTCAAGGGGGGTAAAAGGAATGATAAAAAGGTAAGGAGTTTTGAGGGGAGGTGTTTTTTAAGAGTGTGTGTGTTTTTCAGGGAAAAATGTGACGTCAATCAAGTAGAGGGGTGTCATATATTGGAAGTCGTTCATGTATTAGTTTATGTGTATGTGGTACGTTGTCTCATCTTCGCATGTTTGCAATGTTTTGTGTCAACTGTGAGTTTGTTAGTTTGTAAGTAAAAAATCTCTGTGCTGTTTCGTCGATGTATTCTCGCATCATTTGCACCCCCGTAATCCTATGCAGTTCAGCGATGGTAATGTACCTAGGAGAGTTAGTCAATAGTGTCTTCGGCGGGGGGAAAACGTAGGGGGGTGGTTTCGGTTCGATGGTGAGAGCGCCGGGGTGAGCCTCCGCAATCCTGCGCTCCCGACGTCCCGACGCACCTGGCTGTGCATTTCTTGAGGCGGCGTGTCGCTGTGGCCCGAAGATGATGCCGTTTCACGCCCCTTGCCAAAGCTTACACCTTTCGGCATCTGCATTTCTCCAGCTTGGCCCTGGCCTGTGCTTCCTTGTGCACTGTGGCGAGAGAGAGCTGGCCTCGCCGTGTGGGTCAGGCTTCCATGCCTCCCAGATCGCCCGACGCGTGCTTCTGGTTCCCTGTCCTGGACGTCATGTCCGGAGTTTGTTGTTGACGTGTGTTGCCTCCTGAGTGGGCTCGTCACTACAGTGGTTTGAGGGCTTGGTGTCAAGTCACGGAAAAAGAATCGAAGGGCCGGATCTTCCTGTAGATTTTGCCAATCTCTTCTTACGTGAATTGGGGCTGTGTCCGTGCTGCTGCTCGCGCGCGACATGATGAAACGCGGCCCGCACTTGGAAACTGAAGCCGAGAAAAATTCGAAAGTGACACGAAATTTTTCAAAAGTCCGCTGAAAATTGTCTTTGCACAATTCGAAAGTACCCCGAAATTTGTCTCTGATAAAATTCGAAAGTACGTCGAAGATTGTCTTTGTGGCTGCGAGGAAAATTAATTCTCTCGCACCCCGCGAAATTGATGTTGTGAGACTAGTCCTGATGCATATGAGTGCTTGTACTCATAAACAACGAAGCGTAGTTGACATGAAATTGTTTGTTTGAAAAGGTCCGAGGCGGCGCTGAATGTCTGGCCCCCAACGGAAACGTGAGTTGAGCGCTCGAAGCGGTGCTGAATTTCTGGCCCCCAACGGAAACGTAATTGTGAACGTCCGAGGCGGTGCTGAATTTCTGGCCCCCAACGGAAACGCGTTTTGAGGTGACCCGAAAAAATTTATTTTCTTTAATAATGATTTCGGCGCCGTGTGCACCTGGGGGATGCTTTCTGCGTTTGTCAGAACGGAAAAATCACTTCACAAAAGTTTACATTTTTTCGAAATACAAAAGTTACAGACTTATTGGTGAATTATTAGTGGTGCATTCGGGAAAGACGGCTTGTGCTACTTGTTACGCGAGTCAACTTCAACGAGGCACCTGGAGGCCTGGTGAATGCAAGTTAATGAGTAGCCGGCGCGGCACAAGCGATCCCCCTTTGCTGCAGGGCTGGAACTCGGCAACTTGGCTGTAAAAAATGTACAAGAATAATGTCACTTCTGCTCAGCTGGCTGGCTTCTCCGTGGCTTACTGTCTATGCACTGGCTCTACGTTACTAGAGGACTCCCTAGAAGAGGGCTAGCAAAGTAAGAAAGTCTTTTGTCCTGATCTGAACCTCAGCAGAGAGTTCAATTGGCAAGAATGTCACTAAGTGCAGGCAGGCAGATGGCCCTGACCTAGATCAATGTTTTTTGGGTTGAACCTCCTCGGAGAGTTCAATGCACTGATTGTCTGATCAGCTGGGGCTGCAGGCTGATGGCCCCGCTACCCAGATTAAAGT
The DNA here is from genome assembly GCA_936432065.2 of Rutpela maculata. Taxonomy (NCBI): domain Eukaryota; kingdom Metazoa; phylum Arthropoda; class Insecta; order Coleoptera; family Cerambycidae; genus Rutpela; species Rutpela maculata. The sequence continues at coordinate 18,341,523 of OW386294.2, read as the reverse complement.
TTGTGGTGGTTCTTTACCTTTAGGTCCGGTGTAGAAGCACTTTTAATTTAAACACTGTGGGAAATAAATTAGACGTTGCGAGGCCTTATGCTCGTTTAGAATTTTATTTATTTCTTGAACAGCTTGTCCTCCTTGGAGCTGAGGGGGTTTGAGCCCAGCTCTGGTAGGATAGGAAGAAAGAGGATTCACTCATTCATTAAGACACTCGAATTTCGAATAATACCTTATATTAATTAATATCACCTGGTAAGGTAGCCAAACTTCCCTAACTCGCGATTCGCGTGGTTTAGAAAATGAAATTAATTAACTAGTACTTGTCATTCGCAAATTGTCGTTGTCTAGCTGTAGAAGCCGTGTGTTGAAGAGTTCATCAGTATGTAATGATTATAAAATTGTTGGAAATGTTGTGGACCAACTGGGGTTACTGCTAGGAGCTCCCTCGGTGGTGAGAATGAGTATGGGCCCGCTGGGGTTACCGCTGTGGGCTCCCTTGGTGGCAGAAAGAAAGATGATCGAGCCTCGAAGTGACGTGGAGAGTGCACTGCGAATGACTGATGTTGAAAATTGAAGTTTTGAAATGGGTGATCGAGCCACGAAGTGACGTGGAGAGTGCACTGCGAATGACTGATA